>JARQOC010000004.1:446696847-447910824 GCA_033576535.1 Allobates femoralis
CTATATGACTCGTGTATAAGCCAAGGGGGGGACTTTTCAGGACATTTTTTGTGCTGAAAAACTTGGCTTATACACGAGTATATACGGTACTCCACATGCTGAAAGTGCAGTAGCAGTTGATTGCATGCTAATGCTGTGCAGTTATAGTGACTTACATCTGTACATTAAAGGAGAACTCCAGGGAGATAAAACATTTTAGTACTGTCCCTGCCCTCCTACATGATGAAGCAGAGCTGTCCACTACAGCTCTAGGAACTATAGATCGTTTAGAAATCAATAAAATCATATCTGCTCCTCACCTCTCACCCCTCCCTCAGCAGTCCGAGAAAATCACCTTCATGCAGAAGCTGATACTTCACATCTGATGCCATTAAGGGCAATCCGATCTGTTGCCCATAGGGATACATGGGGGCTAAATTGGACCTGTGGCTGTCCGTTTTACAAAAAATCGCAATGTGAAAGCAGCCTTAGTGGTTCATAGAAAACCTAAAGTGGTCACACTATTGGAAGCTCATAAACATAAGTGTTGTCCAATTATACAGATGCTTTCTGTCAGTAAAGTTGGAAACACTGGCAATAAAGGACCCAAATTTACACACCATAGGAGAGAGTGATCAAGCTAAAAACACCAAAACAATCAGCATTTTTTGTCTTCCACTATGTGCTTCAGCCACTGCACATTGTCACATGAAGAGATTGGCAAAACGTGGGCTAAGGGTGCTTTCACGTTGAGTTTTTTTCCTGTCCGTGGGATCCTACTTTTTGGAGGACCCACGGACAGGAAAGGACAGCATCGGAGGTGACGTCCGGATGCCATCTCTGTGTCCGGGTCTGTGATTCTTCATGGGTCCGGACACAGAAAGCCCAAGCCTGCAAAGTGCAGGCAAGCCGGGCACTTTAACTCCCGCAATGTGTAAATATCTATTATATAATTGCGAATGGGTTTTTTGCCCCTTTTGAGTCCGCTCGCGCTGCGAGTCAGCGTGGTCATGTGGATACGCCCGAAGCATTGGCCGCGCAGCGGCCATTGCGAGCAGTTCTAAGGCGACTCGCTATGCCCGCGCAGCGGGCATGGCGAGTCGCCTTAGCAGCGCGAAGCATTGGCCGCGAAGCGGCCTTAGCAGCGCGAAGCATTGGCCGCGAAGCGGCCATTGCGAGTCAGAGACTCGCTCTTCTAGAATCCTGATGCATCTGCATCGGGCACCCAGCTAGTATATATATATATATATATATATATATATATATATATATATATATATACATATACATTTACATTTACATTGCGGGAGTGAACAAAGGGTTAAAAAAAACAAAACACATTCTCCCCTCTCCGGCGTGTGTCCTGCGCTGTCTCGCTCCTGGGGCTTAAGGACCTGTCATTGCCTGATCAGCTGATCTGTCACATGACTTGCATCAGCTGAGCGGTTTAAATCCCGCGCCCGCCAAAATTGATCGGCGGGCGGGAGATTTAAACCATGCGGTCATGTGACAACCCGATCAGCTGATCGGTCACATGACCACTCAGCTGATCGGGTTGCCAGGCAACGCCTAAGCCCCAGGAGCAAGACTGCGCGGAACACCACTGGAGAGGTGAGGATGTTGGTTTTTTTTTTTTTTTTTTTTTTTTTTTAATTTTTAACCCTTTCTATAGTTAATTTCACTTCCGCATTGTGTGTGTGTATATATATTATATATATATATATATATATATATATATATATATATATACATTGCGAGAGTGAAATTAAAGGGGAACAGAGCGGTTTTAGTGTACTGAGCATGCTCCGTACACTAAAATCGGGTCCGAGACACGATCAGCTGTCTCGGACCCGTGCTCCATAGGCCCCCATGTTAAAGGCCGCAGATCATGTCAGATCCAATTTGGTCTGATTTGGTCCGCTGTGCCCACAGACAGCCACGGATGGGCAAAAAACGCAATGTGAAAGCCCCCTTACTAATGGCTGGTGTAATATGAAAGGCAAACTGTCAGGTCCTCTGTGCACACAGAACCATGAGCAGTTCTGTGCCCATAACTATAATCCCAGACTTAGGCTGCTTTCACATCAGCGTTTTTTTTTTTAAATCGCGGCAGATGCGGTGAAAAAACCGCATCTGCCGCGATTACCGCATAATGGCTGCACTTGCGGCACACTTGCAGGAAGCCCCATACAATGTATATGCGAGCTTGCGGCAAGTGCTGTTTTGGCACTTGCGGCAGGTGCGGCCACGAAAAAAAACCGCGGTCAGCCTGAGTACCATGCACATGAGACCTAGTCCAGATGTGATAATCTCCTGTTGATAAAACAATGATTGCATTGAAACTACAATGCCCAGTAAATAAAACATTACTGGATTCAGTCTCTCGCCCTACATTATGCTGCTCTCAAATTAAATGGCAAAACCTGCTGACAGATTCGCTTTAAAAAGGGTGGAGGCACACTATCATGCATCAAAAACGCTGCTTTTTTGATGCATGACAGTGATGCAAGTGCAGTGCTAGTTTCGTGTGCGTGTGGTGAATGTGCCTGGCTGTATGTAAGCGTGGAGGCACACTATCGTGCATCAAAAACGCCGCGTTTTTGATGCATGACAGTGATGCGAGTGCAGTGCTAGTTTGGTGCGAGTGTATGTGGTGCGAGTGTGAGGTGTGAGTGCGTGTGTGCTGTTTTTTTTTCTCTGCTGTCCATGGTTTTGATGGACCACGGAACAGCATTCCTGCTCTCCCCATACAGTTACAATAATTGCTGTGACAGCAGCAGTGAAGCAATACTGTATGTATAATTTATTATTTTTTGCAAAGTTACACTTATCAGCTTCATTTGTCACGTTTTTACCATGTCGGCTGTTCAGGACTTCATTCTGCACTGTGCTACCGAGGGGGTTTTAACCCGGTGATTAAGGGGTTAATCAGACGCTGGTGTCATGACACCATCTGTCCAGGGGTTGTCCTCCCCCCCCTGGATACATGGTGACATGACATCATGTGTCTGAATGGGTTAATTATTCTGTAAACCAAGTTTAAGTTTATGTCGGGTGTAGAGATGTGACAGAAAGAGCTGTGATTTATGAATGGAAGCTTCAGTACCATGGACAGCTCCTCACAAATCACGGCTCTTTCTGTCTCATCTCTACACCCGACATAAACTTAAACTTGGTTTACAGAATAATTAACCCATTCAGACACATGATGTCATGTCACCATGTATCCAGGGGGGGAGGACAACCCCTGGACAGATGGTGTCATGACACTAGCGTCTGATTAACCCCTTAATCACCGGGTTAAAACCCCCTCGGTAGCACAGTGCAGAATGAAGTCCTGAGCAGCCGACATGGTAAAAATGTGACAAATGAAGCTGATAAGTGTAACTTTGCAAAAAATAATAAATTATACATACAATATTGCTTCACTGCTGCTGTCACAGCAATGAAACATTATTGTAACTGTATGGGGACTGCGGGGGCCAGTGATTTAGACAGCACACGGCTGCGATTAACGCACGGTGTGCTGTATGGGTGCGAGTCCAGCTCGCACCCATATACTTTTAATGGCCACTCACGCGAGGGAATCGCGTGCAATCGCAGTTTGCTGCGATTGCACTCGGATTGCTCTCGCAAAGCGAGTTTAATGCCAGAAACTCGCATTAATGTGACCTGTATCATTGAAAGATACAGGTCCAAGTTTAATGCGAGTTTTTCTCGCATTAAACTCGCGCGAGTTCAACGCCTGTGTGCCTCCACCCTAAGAATCAATATTGCTAAATATATTTGCGTTGTTACCATGTTTTTTTCCTGAGTGATGTAGACAGATGCAATTAGAATATTTGCAATAAGCAGATTGTTTACAAGGAGCTTCTTCCATATACAAATCAGAGTTCTGTTGGGCCATGCTCACACCTCGCTCTGTTATTATGTTTGGTGTATATATATTTGACACTTCTACTAAATGTATTCATAGGCTCTCTGGTAACAGCAATTAAAAAAGAATATCATTCTCAAGGAGTTTAGGGTATGGCTTTTTGCTGGTTTTCTAGAACTTATATTTTCATGCAATATATTGTGAGCATTCATTTTGATATTTCTGTAGAGTAGAACAGCAAAGAATAATAAATAATAGTTCTCACTTAAAAGGAATCTGTCAGTAAGTTTTAAGCCCCCATCACACTAAGCGAGATCGCTGTTGAGTCACAAGTTTTGTGACGTAACAATGACCTCAGCAGCGATCTCGCTTTGTGTAACACTTAGCATTGATCAGGCCCCTGCTGTGAGATCGGTGATTGTTACAAACTGTTCTGGGTCATTTTTGGTCATCGTGCTCCCTCTGGGCAGCGTGCATCGCTGTGTTTGACAGGGACAGCGATCAACGATCTCAATACTACGCCCGAGAGTGACAGGTTCCCAATGACCGCCATATCGTTGCTGAAGTCACTGGTGAGATCTGACTGTTAGACATCTCACCAGTGGTCACATAGTGATGCTCCAGCGATCCCGGGCGGGTCGTATCATTGTCGGGATCGCTGGAGCATCGCCAAGTGTAACGGTACCCTAACACCCAACCCAAACCACATATCTGGGCATACAGATCTATGAAATATAAAGCCACTGACCCTTTTATATCTTCTATCTGTTGAACTCCCAAATGAGTAAAGGCCCTGTCACATATAAAGAGATCGCTATTGGTATCGCTGTTGCGTCACGAAACAGCGTTGTCGTTCTGTGTGACACGCACCAACGATCTGGCCCCTGCTGTGGGTCATTCCTACGTCATTGTGCTCCCGCTGGGAACGCTACATCGTTGTGTTTGACAAAGCAACGATCTCATGGTGGGTTTACACGTCCCGATATCGGCGTCCAACTCCAACCAAAAGTCACGTGGTTCGTGAGTTGGACCCGATATCGTTCCTGCGTTGTACGGACTGAACATCCGATGCGATGCAGGAACGATGGCAAACCGATATCGGGGGTCGAATGAGCGTGCTATTCAACCGTCCGATATCGGATGCCAGTTGTAGCCGAATCGTCCCGTCTGACAGCCCAACTCCGATGTGTACTGCCACGTCACCCATTCACTCCCATGTTAAATGGTCGTTCCTGGGTTGGGGGGGCGTACACCTCGTCGGGACGTTGTATCCCGATATCGGGCTGTCTAAACCGGCGATGCGATGCAGGGAAAAGCGCGCTCCCGCGTCGTTGGCTACGATATCGGCCCGATATCGGGACGTGTAAACCCACCATCAATGCTATGCTATGGAGAGAAAATTCACAATGACCTCAGTATCATTCCGGATCGCTAGTGCGTCGTTTTTCACATCGCTGGTAAGATGCCTGTTTGACATCTTACTAGCGATGTGTAAACGACGCACCAGCGATCTCTGCACATCGTTATCGGGATCACTGATGCGTCATTATGTGAGACTGGGCTTTAACGTTTTAACTTGTTGTAAACAAGAGATTAAGTGCTTTAGGTCCGCTTTACACACACCAACTTCTGTGTCCAACTTCTGAACAG
The DNA here is from genome assembly GCA_033576535.1 of Allobates femoralis. Taxonomy (NCBI): domain Eukaryota; kingdom Metazoa; phylum Chordata; class Amphibia; order Anura; family Aromobatidae; genus Allobates; species Allobates femoralis. The sequence goes on from JARQOC010000004.1 coordinate 446,702,354, forward strand.
ATCTCTGGTTGCAGTGAAATCATGGACACATTGCTCCATTTTGTTGCTGTGTTCAATGGAACAATGTGTCCATGATTTCATTGCAACCAGAGATCTGTTCAGAAGTTGGTGTGTGTAAAGCGGCCCTTAGGTGTGACAGAGCACTTAAGGAAACATTTACCTTCTCAAGTTGATTCTCCTCCTAACATAAACTGCTTTAACACTAGAAGTCCCAGAGACTGGTCATTTGACCTTTTTAACATTGAAAACCAAGGATCCTGGTGTGTGTGTGCTGGGATGTGTGGGCCCTGGACAATATGATGTTAATGAAGAATTGGCGCTAAAACTTACCTTGTTCCAGGTTCGAAAAGTAATAGCTACCCATTGGATTGACCCTCAACCATTAAGGCTACAGGAATTTGTGGATAAAATGAGGAATCTGATTAGATTGGAGGAGGGGGTGTATAAGAAAAGAAAGGCACTGCATAAATTCGATAGATTATGGAGTAGGTGGAGATACTTTCATGGTGATCATGTTATAGCCCTGTTGAACATGATAAGGGCTTAGTGCTATCTGAGATGGTATGACTGTTTATCCTGATTAGAAAACTCTTGCTAGACATATCGCTTCTATGTTTACTCTGATAATACAGCATACCGTATATACTCGTGTATAAGCCAAGTCCCCCCTCGGCTTATACACGAGTCACTCGGTATGCCGTGGGGGGGGGCTGCACCAGTGGCCGGAGGAGGCAGGAGGGGGCCGCGGTGACTGCAGGCGGTCACGTGGGGCCGCCTCATTAGTGCAATGAATATGCACGGCATCCCCCCGTCCATCAGCGGCGGGGGGATGCAGTGCATATTGCACTACACAGGCCCCCAAAAGTAACACACAGCGCCCCCTCCTTAGTATGTCCCCCCCCTCCTTAGTATGTCTTCCCCCCCAGGCTGCGGCACCTGTTAAAATAACAAACTTTCATACATCACCTTTCCGGTGCAGGTCCTCTGCTCCTCCGGTCCCGGCTTCTTCTTCTTGCTTCCGGTGTCATGTGACCGGGCGCAGGAGATAACGTCATTTCCTGCGCGCGGTCACAGAAGCCGGCACAAGAAGGAAGAAGAAGCCGGGACCGGAGGAGCGGAGGAGCTGCGCCGGAAAGGTGATGTATGAAAGTTTGTTATTTTAACAGGTGCCGCAGCCTGGGGGGGACATACTAAGGAGGGGGGGCTGTGTGTTACTGGTGGGGTCAGTATACCACCACTGGGGGGCCTGTATACTACCACTGGGGCTGTATATACCTCTGGGGCTCCTGGATACTACCACTGGGGCTGTATATACCTCTGGGACTGCTGTATACTACCACTGGGGCTGTATATACCTCTGGGGCTGCTGTATACTACCACTGGGGCTGTATATACCTCTGGGGCTGCTGTATACTACCACTGGGGCTGTATATACCTCTGGGGCTGCTGGTTACTACCACTGGGGCTGTATATACCTCTGGGGCTGCTGTATACTACAACTGGGGCTGTATATACCTCTGGGGCTGCTGTATACTACCACTGGGGCTGTATATACCTCTGGGGCTGCTGGATACTACCACTGGGGCTGTATATACCTCTGGGGCTGCTGGATACTACCACTGGGGCTGTATATACCTCTGGGGCTGCTGTATACTACCTCTGGGGCTGCTGTATACTACCTCTGGGGCTGCTGTATACTACCTCTGGGGCTGCTGTATACTACCGCTGGGGCTGCTGTATACTACCGCTGGGGCTGCTGTATACTACCTCTGGGGATGCTGTATATACCTCTGGGGCTGCTGTATACTAACTACTGGAGCTGCTGCTGTATATACCACTGGGGCTGCGGTATATACTTCTGGGGCTGCTGTATACCACACTGCAGGGGGCTGTATACCTGTGCTGGGGTCCACTCTCGGCTTATACACGAGTCAATAGGTTTTCCCAGGTTTTGGGGGCAAAAGTAGGGGGGTCGGCTTATACACGAGTATATACGGTAATTATTATTTGATATTATAAATATATACTCAACCGTGGATGCTTATTCGGATATAAGGGGCTGCGTCCAACATTAGTATGTGATAAGGTTCATTGGGATAGGGAGGGGGGTGTACTTGTATGTGGGCTGTATATGTTACTGTTAAATGTCTCTTCTGTTTCTCTGTGTGTATTGTTCTCTATTGTATTGAAAATTTTCAATAAAAAAGATCTGATTTAAAAAGAAAACCAAGGATCCTTTAAATTCCCAGGACTTCTAGTGTTAAGGCTATGTTCACACATAGCGTGCTTTTCAGCTTTTTTATGCGCATATTTTGGAAAAAAGAAACGCAGCTCCTTTCACACACTGTTTTTTACTGCATTTTTCTCTGCGCTTTTCCAGAGCCCATTTTATCATGTGGGGAATGAGAAAGAGCAGGGAAAATACGCAGAAGGAATCGACATGTCTATTCTTTTTACGCGCGCGTTTTTGCAGTGAAAGCGCGCATGTAAAAAAAAGCAGGAACACGCAGTATGTGAATGGATATTGGCAAAATCCATAGGTTATGCTGGGCTTGCTTATCCAGAATTGTGTTTCACTGCAAATAAAGCAGTGTAAAAAAGTGCAGAAAACACAGCAAAATACACTATATGTGAACATAGCCTTAGATTAGCTGTCTGATTTCCTCGCTTGCCATCAATCATGCTCAAGAGGCTGGTGCTGGGCAGTGAACATGGGGAGGCAGCGACCTCTTAAGTGCTCTCTCACTCCCAGAGCACTCGATGCCCAATTTGCATGTGACCTTTCTCATAAATATTGATCTTGAGAATTTGCTGCTTTCAGACAACCATAATTCAATAGGATTTTAGCCTGTGTATTCTAGCCACATTACTAGGACCTCCTACTGTTGTTTTGGATGAAGTATTCCACACCATCTGCTCTATGGATGTTTTATTGGATGATTAATGTAAACTCCTTTCTACAATGAATCTTTGGACACAGCATCCTGTCCACAACTATAAGCATTAGGGAGATAAAGCAATGATGACCGTACTCTCCTAATATTTGTTTTGTTTTTGTTTTTTTTTTTATTAAAAATTATCTTTTTGATAGGTTAATGCCTTTCAGACATTTGTTCTAAAATTTATTATGAAAGATTAATTTCCTCCAGCTGTTTTTCTGGGAACGTTGATGATAAATTCCATGCTCTTCTCTATTCATGTAGGAAGCAAATACCGTAGTCACATTTAAAGTCCAAATGAGTGATTAGTTTGGGAACGTGTACTCCAACAATTACTCTGACTCTCATAATGTTTATATAGCTAGAACAATTGTAAATTAGTCTCACAATGATATAGTGTTGTAACGAATTGTGACATTAACCCCTTCACCCCTGAGTCTGTTCTCACCTTTCTGACCAGACCATTTTATTTCAATTTAGACCATTGCCACTTTGTGAGGTTAGACCGGGTTCACATTAGCATTTGCATCTGCATGGAGATGCAAACACAGTGCGAACGCAGACATTCTGATGTGAAGGCAGTGGTGATTGTCTGCATGCGTTCTCATAGTATGTCATTCTAAATGTGCCCGGCCACCCAATCAGCGGTCCCGGCGTCCAGGATGCAGAGATCAGCGGCGGCAGTGTAATCGGCGACTGCTGATCTCCCGGCCACCGCTGATCTTCACCTCCTTCCGAGACCGCTGATCTCCCGGCCACCGCTGCTGATTTCCCCCTCCTGGCCGCCACTGATTTCCCACTACCGCCACTGATCTCCGCCTCTTGCTTGCCGAGATCGTTGACCTTCCGGCTGCAGCTGATCACCTGGCCGCTGTCAGGAAAATAATTTAAAAAAAAGTGTCCCCATCTTAAACACAGGGACATAGTACGCATGCTTTTGGCTGCGTTTGCATACGCTGCGTCCTGAATGCTAGTGTGAACCCGGCCTTAGAACTTTGGAACACTTCCATATATTTCAGTGGTTCTCAGAGATTTTTTTCTTGACACATTTATGTTAATGGTACATTTTGTTGCTGGAGGATAGTGAAAGTAAAATGAAAGTCTGTACATGAGGGTGGGTTGGGGTTTGGCTTACATCATTGGGTGAGTAAAATAATGTAATAATAAAATAAAACAACATTGCCATCAGTGGCCCACATTTGTAGGAGTATTTTGTAATATGGTACCCTTGTTCCAAGAAATGTGCATACATGGGCCACCATGAACAGATCCTATCTTTTGTATTGAAGCATCTAATGAACAAGTGCACAGGTCAACAAATAAGTTACTAACTTCCCAGTGGCTACACGTTTACTATAAGAGCAGTGAGATTATGAAACTCTTTTTCATAGGAGACAATTCATTACGGATAGAGAAAAGACTATTGTAGCAGCTAAATAGGAAAGGGTTCTTTACAGTTAGTGCAGTCAGACTATGTCATGCCAACTGCAAGATGTACAACCCCTGGCAAAAATTATGGAATCACCTGGCTTGGAGGATGTCCATTCAGTTGTTTAATTTTGTAGATAAAAAGCAGATCACAGACATGGCACAAAACTAAAGTCATTTCAAATGGCAACTTTATGGCTTTAAGAAACACTAAAAGAAATCTTGAAAAACAAATGTGCTAGCCAGTAACTGTTACATATGTAGACCAAGCAGGGGGAAAAATATGGAATCACTCAATTCTGAGGTAAAAATTATGGAATTTTCATTCCCAAAAGTAACACCTGCATCAAATAATATGTTTGTTAGTCTACATCTAAAAAGAAGTGATCACACCTTGGAGAGCTGTTGCACCAAGTGGACGGACATGAATCATGGCTCCAACACGAGAGATGTTAATTGAAACAAAGGAGAGGATTATCAAACTCTTAAAAGAGGGTAAATCAACACTCAATGTAGCAAAAGATGTTGGTTGTTCAGTCAGCTGTGTCTAAAATCTGGTCCAAATACAAACAACATGGGAAGGTTGTTAAAGGGAAACATACTGGTAGACCAAGGAAGACATCAAAGCGTCAAGACTGGAAACTTAAAGCAATATGTCTCCAAAACAGGAAATGCACAACAAAACAAATGAGGAACGAATGGGAGGAAACTGGAGCCAATGTCTGTGACCGAACTGTAAGAAACCGCCTAAAGGAAATGGGATTTACATACAGAAAAACTAAACAAAAGCCATCATTATACCCCTAAACAGAATAAAACAAGGTTACAATGGGCTAAGGAAAAGCAATCATGGACTGTGGATGACTGGATGAAAGTCATATTCAGTGATTAATCGCAGATCTGCTTTGGGCAAGGTGATGATGCTGGAACTTTTGTTTGGTGTCGTTCGAATGAGATTTATAAAGATGACTGCATAAAGAGAACATGCAAATTTACACAGTCATTGATGATATGGGGCTGCATGTCAGGTAAAGGCACTGGGGAGATGGCTGTCATTACATCTTCAATAAATGCCCAAGTTTACATTGATATTTTGGACACTTTTCTTATCCCATCAATTGAAAGGATGTTTTGGAATGATGAAATCATTTATCAAGATGATAATGCATCCTTCCATAGAGCAAAAACTGTGAAAACATTCCTTGAAAGAAGATGCATAAGGTCAATGCAAATAGTCCAGTATCTCAATCCAATTGAAAATCTTTGGTAAAAGTTGAAGAAAATGGTCCATGACAAGGCTCCAACCTGCAAATCTGATCTGGTAACAGCAATCAGAGAAAGTTGGAGCCAGATTGATGAAGAGTACTGTTTGTCACTCATTAAGTCCATACCTCAGAGACTGCAAGCTGTTATAAAAGCCAGAGGTGGTGCAACAAAATACTAGTGATGTATTGGAGTGTTTTTGTTTGTTTTTCATGATTCCATAATTTTTTCCTCTGCTTGGTCTACAAAAGTAAGTTATTGACTAGCACATTTTTAATCTTGATTTCTTTTAGTGTTTCTTCAAGGCAGAGAGTTGCCATTTGAAATGACTTTAGTTTTGTGCCATGTCTGTGATCTGCTTTTTCTCTACAAAATTAAACAACTGAATGGGCATCTTCCGAGCCAGGTGATTCCATAATTTGTGCCAGGGGTGTAATGGTAGAAATTAGAACGGATTTTAAACTGCTGTATGCTTTCCTCACAACAAACTGCATTGTGGGTTATAATTGGTCCGCTCTTACCTTCAGGTTAACCCATTATCTACAGGCTCATAGTTTTTGGTGACAGGCTCCATTTTAAAAATCCCGTAGAAGATGTTCCAAAAATCATAAATAACTTTGTATGTATAGGGTTGTATTGAACTGTTTTTTGGAACCAAATTCAAGATTAAAAACAATAGGTTAGATTTACTAATTCTGTGTAATAGTTACTTTCCTAAAATGCATCACGTTTATAATATTGACTCATGCTAGGTGTATTTGGTGCATCTTTTTAAACAGTCTCTGGTCCATGTTTATGTCCTTTATGATGGTTTGCTTACTTTAAGATCACTTTTTAAGCCAAAAACCATGCATGCACCTTTAGTAACTTTGGCAGATCTCACAATCGCTTATTTACGTTTCCTTTATTGCATACTTCCTATAAATGTCCAGTGAGGTGCAGAAAGTTTCTAATTTATAAATGTGATATAGTTATTTGTACCAGAATGTTGACCTCAATTGTAGACCTAATTCTGGTGTATTTAAGGCCGGTTTCACACTGGCATTTGCATGCATTGCATCGGCATGCGTCCCGTTGTGTGCGGCTATGGATACAGATTGTGGATTCGTTGCCATCCTGAAGCATGTGTCTGCATCCAGTTGAGCTTTTTCTGTAGTGGTGAAAAACACAACTTGTTGTAATTTTTGTGCGTTCAAGGCTGCATGATTTATACGCATGCATCCTGAAGCATGAATGATTACATTGAGTCCAGTGCTGCTGCATTGGAATTGGGGTGTCAGCGCTAGTAAACACAAGGAAAATACTCTCTATCGCTCTCGTAATGGTTTCCTATGGGGATCCAGAGAATAATCTCAGCGCTGACATCAGTAAGTATACGTTCCGGCATCCTTCTGCGTCTATACACTCAGACGGATGCGTCACGAACACTAATGTGAAACCAGCCTTAGTTGGCGAATCTTCCCCAGTGAACTGTGAGCTTCATAAGTTGTTTTTTCTTTGAAAGAGAGTTTCCTCTTAAAATGGACATTTCAGATAAGGACTTTGAAGTGTCAAACAGCTGAGTATGGGCATGGTTATTGGGTGGCCGGAGAGCATGAATGTGTATAAAAAGCTGTAATTTACTGGAACATCTACTGCAACGTAACATGAATTTGTGTTTCTATTCTGACTAGGCTTATTAGAATTTTTACTTGAGGCCACAGCCTAATTATTGATAAGAGTAGTAGTGGATATGTGATCATAGGGTGTTATAAAAATAATTACCGTAGGTAGTGGTCTGTATTATTGCAATTTTTGTCTTTTCTTTAAAGGGAACCTGACACCTGGAATTAACCTCCTGACTTATCACTAGCTGTCCCTACATCTTCCTAGGTGCTCCCTAACCATCCCTCTCTGTTGTAAATCCGCCCTGTAAAGATTAAGAAAAATGACTCTGAACTTACTAGACGTCACTCTTTCAGGAGACTGGAAAAGCGGCTCCATTGTCCCCTCCTCAGTGCTTCACCGCACGCACACCGCTGGGAGTCATTATTCTGTATTGATCTCCTGTATTTGGAATCTCCCACCCTCTTTTTCTCCTATGATGCACCGGCCGGTACGTCACATCCGGCCTTGGTGCATTATGGGCCCGATCACGTGATCGACCGTGGTGCTTTATGGGCCTAATCACGTGATCGGCCCGGCTCCGCGCAGGCGCAATGCCAGATAGATCACGTGATCAGGCCCATAATGCATCGGGCCGGATGTGATGTCTGTGCGTCTGTATTAGTGTCCCCCCCAATCCCTTCTCAAATAGTACTGCATTTTTGCTTTTAAAAAGCAACACAAACGGATAATGCGTTTGATGCTTTTTTAATTCTGTAAAAAAAAAGAGTATCTCTTTTTGGTGCAGTTAAAAAAAAAAAAAAAAAAAAAGAAAATATGCAGCACCAAAAACGGTCAGTGTGCACATGGCCTAACAGCCCTAAACACTGAGCATACACATTTGAAAAAAAAAAGTCAAAACCCTGAACTCTTATTTTCCTTTTTTGTTGGAACGTCCTATCCAGCCCGGTGCATTGTGGGGGCTTATGATGTATCCGGCTTGGCTTCAATATGCGCTCTGAGCATGCACCGGAGCCGAGCCGTACCACGTGATCAGCCCCACAATGCATCCGGCCGGATATGACATTCCAGCCGACGATTTACAGTAGAAGAGGAGGCGGGATATTTCAAATAGAGGAGGAACAGAAGAACGAATGAGGACGCCCAGCGGGGTGTGCTGAAAGCAAGCGAGGAGGGGAGAATGGAGCCCCGGAACCCACCCATCGTAGTCTGCGGGTGTAGACTATATGTAAGTATACAAGTCATTTTCTTAAACTTTATAGGGCAGTTTTAGGTGAGACAGGGATGGTTAGGGATCAGCTAGGAAGGTGCTGGGACAAGATAGTGGTAGGATAGGGAGGTAGAATGAGCGGTCAGGTTCCCTTTAGCATACCGTATATACTCGTGTATAAGCCGAGTTTTTCAGCCCAAAAATTGGGCTGAAAAGTCCCCCCCTCGGCTTATACACGGGTCATACGGTATGCTGTGGGGGGGGGAGCTGTGACCGGGGGCTGGAGGAGGCAGGAGGGGGCCGCGGTGACCGCAGGCGGTCACGTGGGGCCGCCTCATTAGTGCAATGAATATGCACGGCATCCCCCTGTCCATCAGCGGCGGGGGGATGCCGTGCATATTGCACTACACAGCCCCCTCTCCTTAATATGCGTCCCCCAGTATTAATAAACAGCCTCCCCCCCTTATCATGTCCTCCCCCCGGCTGCGGCAGCTGTTAAAATAACAAACACTTTATACATCACCTTCCGACGCAGCTCCTCCGCTCCTCCGGTCCTCAGCGTCTCCGCTCGCGGCTTCTTCTTCCTTGTTGTGCCGGTGTCATGTGACCGGGCGCAGGAGATGACGTCATTTCCTGCGCGCGGTCACAAGCCGGCACATCAAGGAAGAAGAAGTCGCGAGCGGAGACGCTGAGGACCGGAGGAGCGGAGGAGCTGCGTCGGAAGGTGATGTATAAAGTGTTTGTTATTTTAACAGCTGCCGCAGCCGGGGGGGGACATGATAAGGAGGGGGGGCTGTTTATTAATACTGGGGGACGCATATTAAGGAGGGGGGCTGCATACTACCACTGGGCCTGCTGGATACTACACTGGGGCTGTATATACCTTTGGGGCTGCTGTATACTACCACTGGGGCTGTATATACCACTGGGGCTGCTATATACTACCACTGGGGCTGTATATACCTGTGGGGCTGCTGTATACTACACTGGGACTGTATATACCTCTGGGGCTGCTGTATACTACCACTGGGGCTGTATATACCTGTGGGGCTGCTGTATACTACCACTGGGGCTGTATATACCTGTGGGGCTGCTGTATACTACCACTGGGGCTGCTGTATATACCTTTGGGGCTGCTGTATACTACCTCTGGGGCTGCTGTATACTACCTCTGGGGCTGCTGTATACTACCTCTGGGGCTGCTGTATACTACCTGTGGGGATGCTGTATACTACCACTGGGGCTGTATATACCTCTGGGGATGCTGTATACTACCACTGGGGCTGTATATACCTCTGGGGCTGCTGTATACTAACTACTGGAGCTGCTGCTGTATATACCACTGGGGCTGCTGCTGTATACTACCACTGGGGAGGCTGCTGTATACTACCATTGGGGGGCCTGTATACCACACTGCTGGGGGCTGTATACCTGTGCTGGAGTCCACCCTCGGCTTATACACGAGTCAATAGGTTTTCCCAGGTTTTGGGGGCAAAAGTAGGGGGGTCGGCTTATACACGGGTCGGCTTATACACGAGTATATACGGTAAATAAGTTAGTACAAGAAGGGTTAAGTGTGTGTATATTTATCAATCTCTCCTGGTTTTGGCTTAAAAAAGTACCAAAAAACTGCTCAGTGTGAACTGCTCCGAACATGACCTATTCCTTGAAATCTTAGATGCTGAATCATTTTTTTTTTTTTTTAGGCTAATGTCCCAAATAACAATCACCATGCTCTGCAACTAATGAGCATGTGACTGCAAGTATGTGATGTGCATCCTCCTGGCCACATTCCAACTAGACATGCGCAGCCTCACTCATTACAGGTGAATAAAGCCTGGCCTCATATGTTCAGTCTGAATGTGTCGTGTGATGTGAGGACTCATGATAGACTTGGACAACCCCCTTTTAGATAAAACCCCACAGATCAATGATGCACAGAAGTTGCATTATATGAAAGCTTGGCTTGGGTAATAACAGTGTATAAAGACGGCCTTCACTGAGGTGTGACTGAAGATGCTACTAAAAGTCACAATTCGTATACAAACCCTGTTCAGTTTTAACATGGGCAAACCACAGAAGCCAAGTGCACCCATCTAATTCATCATGATCTAAGCCACAGAAGTGTTGTAAATGAGGCCGGCCCCTTACTGTTGTTCATTTCTGGGGTAGCATGACCTTTGAAAGATGTGCCAAATTCATTAGGGGTGCGTGCCTTTAATTGGTGCTCTCTAGTCCAGCTCTCCTTTTTAGAAAGACTGCCATACAAAAAGCCTAAATTTAATGAATCAAGGCCAAATTGTACAGGTAGCTATGGCCCCAGACTGGGAGAAACTCAGCCTAAACAGTTCAACCACATAGGAGCAGAAAACCTGCTTCTAAAGTGCAGGATTTGTAAACTGTGGAGCTAGTCACCTGTTAGAGGCTTTCATGAAGCTGCAGTGACTGAGGAGGCTATGCATGTCCGCAGGGGAGCTATGGCTAATAAAATATTTAGAGTACGTGTGACCTTCTCTTCTGGGTATTAGACACATACTGTAACTCTCGCCTTCTTTTCTAGGTGAAGCCAGGCATCCTGCAAACTCAAATTACACTTCAAACTCCTTACTGCTGGTGTAGAAAGAAGTAGGATTTAGGAAATATCTTTACACTTATTTATTTCAAACTTATATACATTAAATGACTAGAGACGTAGGCAATGGCAACTTATTTTTTTCTTCCATTTGATGAAAATATTTTGCACTTATTTTAGAAAATATTTATTTTAGTTAAAATATTGCTGTCATTATGTGATTTATAAAATGTTGAATTTTATTATATTAAATAGAATTTGCTTATTTCAGTGGAAAAAGATTCTTCTGGCAATTAAGTGGGTTGGCCAGTTGGGAAAAAAAAATAATCGCCTATCTACCAGACAGGTGATAACTTGCTGATCGGTGGGTGTCCTACAGTATTGGCCAAAAGTATTGACACCCCTGCAATTCTGTCAGATAATACTCAGTTTCTTCCTGAAAATGATTGCAATCACAAATTCTTTGGTATTATTATCTTCCTTTAATTTGTCTTCAATGAAAAAAAGAATTGTCCTAAAACCAAATTGGATATAGTTCCACGCCAAACATAAAAAAGGGGTGGACAAAAGTATTGGCACTGTGATGGTGGGTTTACACACACCAATCATTGTATCCAATCTCTGAACCAATCTCTGGTTGCAGTGAAATCATGGACAGATTGCTCCATGTTGTACACAGCCACAAAATGGAACTATGTGTCCATGATTTCACTGCAACCAGAGATTGGTTCAGAGATTGGATACAATGATTGGTGTGTGTAAACCCACCATTAGAAAAATCATATGATGCTTCTCTAGTTTGTGTAATTAACAGCACCTAACAGGTGTTGGCAATAACTAAATCACACTTGCAGCCAGTTGACATGGATTAAAGTTGACTCAACCTCTGTCCTGTGTCCTTGTGTGTACCACATTGAGCATGGAGTAAAGAAAGAAGACCAAAGAACTATCTGAGGACTTGAGAAACCAAATTGTGAGGAAGCATGAGCAATCTCAAGGCTACAAGTCCATCTCCAAAGACCTGAATGTTCCTGTGTCTACCGTGCGCAGTGTCATCAAGACGTTTAAAGCCCATGGCACTGTGGCTAATCTCCCTAAATGTGGACGGAAAAGAAAAAATTGACAAGAGATTTCAACACAAGATTGTGTGGATGGTGGATAAAGAACCTTAACTAACATCCAAACAAGTTCAAGCTGCCCTGCAGTCTGTGGGTACAACAGTGTCAACCCGTACTATCCATTGGCGTCTGAATGAAAAGGGAATGTATGGTAGGATAACCAGGAAGACCCCACTTCTTACCCCGAGACATAAAAAAGCCAGGCTGGAGTCTGCCAAAACTTACCTGAGAAAGCCTAAAACGTTTTGGAAGAATATTCTCTGGTCAGATGAGACAAAAGTAGAGCTTTTTGGGCAAAGGCATAAACATAGAGTTTACAGGAGAAAAAAAAGGCATTTAAAGAAAAGAACACGGTCCCTACAGTCAAACATGGCGGAGGTTCCCTGATGTTTTGGGGTTGCTTTGCTGCCTCTGGCACTGGACTGCTTGACCGTGTGCATGGCATTATGAAGTCTGAAGACTACCAACACATTTTGCAGCATAATGTAGGGCCCAGTGTGAGAAAGCTGGGTCTCCCTCAGAGGTCATGGGTCTTCCAGCAGGACAATGACCCAAAACACACTTCAAAAAGCACTAGAAAATGGTTTGAGAGAAAGCACTGGAGACTTCTAAGGTGGCCAGCCATGAGTCCAGACCTGAATCCCATAAAACACCTGTGGAGAGATCTAAAAATGGCAGTTTGGAGAAGGCACCCTTCAAATATCAGGGACCTGGAACAGTTTGCCAAAGAAGAATGGTCTAAAATTCCAGCAGAGCATTGTAAGAAACTCATTGATGGTTACCGGAAGCGGTTGATCGCAGTTATTTTGGCTAAAGGTTTTGCAACCAAGTATTAGGCTGAGGGTGCCAATACTTTTGTCTGGCCCATTTTTGGAGTTTTGTGTGAAATGATCAATGTTTTGCTTTTTGCTTCATTCTCTTTTGTGTTTTTTCATTGAAGACAAATTAAATGAAGATAATAATACCAAAGAATTTGTGATTGCAATCATTTTCAGGAAGAAACTGAGTATTATCTGACAGAATTGCAGGGGTGTCAATACTTTTGGTCAACACTATCTCTGGAACCACACGGATTGAGAAAATAGGGAACTTTTTATCCCCTCTACAAAATGGAGCTGCAGGTTGGACACACTGTGCCATACCCTATGGGCTTGAAAATGCAGAACTTAGCAGTACCATAAGGATTAAGGAATGAATGGAGCACAGTTCAAGTATACACACTGCCACTTCATTGTAAGGGAGATATTTCACTGTTCTACTGATCATTGCTGGTCCAGCAGTTGGACCCCTTCTATCTCTGCAGCAGCCCGTGGAGCGGCAACACGTATCAACTGTCAGGTTTCCCTTAACCCCTTCACGACCTGTGACGTCGTGGGACGTCATAGAAGTCGATGCGTTCCCGACCTGTGACGTCCCACGACGTCATGGCAGGATCGCGTTCCCGCGGCACCGGTGATCGGGGCCGGTGACATGTCACTGGTGCCGCGGGAACATGAGGACCTGTACTTTGTCCTGGGGGGGTGGCTATTTCCCCCTCGTCGCTGAATTCGCTCTGATTGACAGTTTAAACTGAACTGCCAATCAGAGCGATTCTCCCCTCCAAATCTGATTGGATTTCTCCAATCAGGCTTGGAGGGCTGGGTGCGCGGGTGCCCTCCCCCTCCTCAGCCCCTCCGACTCCAAGCTAACCCCACCACCGGGCACCGGCACCGATCCCCTCTCAGCAGCCTGCCGCATGCCGGCGCTGCTTCAGGCGCCGGTGCAGGCATCGGCGCGGTCTGGCGCCGGTGGGTGCCTAGTGCCCCGCAACCCTCCAGCCCCTCCTGCCCCGGGTGCCCTGGTGCCCCCCCCCCCGTGTCCCCTCACCCCCGTCCTCCGTCGTCCTCCGTGGTGCCGCGGCTCCTCGGTGTGGCGCTCCTCCTCTTCTCCCAGGCTCCTCCTCCTCACTGGAGGATCTTGAGAGAGGTAAGTGTGTGTGTGTGTGTGTGTTTGTGTATGTGTGCATGTTCATGGGTGGATGCATGGGTGCGTGCATGGGTGCGTGCATGGGCGCATGGGTGCGTGCATGGGCGCAAAGATGGATGGGTGCGTGGAGGGATAGGCGCATGGGTGCATGGATGGATGGACGCATGGGTCCGTGGATGGATGGACGCATGGGTCCGTGGATGGATGGGTGCGTGGATGGATGGGTGCATGGGTGTGTGCATGGGAGCATGGGTGCGTGCATGGGAGCGTGGGTGCAAAGATAGATGGGTGTGTGGATGGATAGGCGCATGGGTGCGTGGATGGATGGGCGCATGGGTGCGTGCATGGATGCGTGGATGGATGGGTGCATGTGTGTAACAAGGGATCAAGTGTCCTCTTGTTGTAGTCACTGGTGTCAGTCATGGTGCACTGTATGGCAATGATCTGCCATACCGTGCACCATGACTCTGACCCCAGAGACTACAACAAGAGGACGCTTGATCCCTTGTTGTAGTCTCTGGGGTCACAGTCATGAAGCATGGTACGGCAGATAATTGCCATACAGTGCACCATGACTGACCCCAGTGACTATAACAAAGGATCAAGTGTCCTCTTGTTGTAGTCTCTGGGGTCAGAGTCATGGTGCACGGTACGGCAGATAATTGCCATACAGTACTTCAAGACTGTGACCCCAGAGACTACAACAAAGGATCAAGTGTCCTCTTGTAGTCACTGGGGTCAGTCATGGTGCACTGTATGGCAATGATCTGCCGTACCGTGCACCATGACTCTGACCCCAGAAACTACAACAAGAGGACACTTGATCCCTTGCTGCAGTCTCTGGATGTAGCAGAGGTGATCGAGCGTCGTGGGACCTTCGTTGTGGACTACGTCGGAGGCGATCGAGCGTCGTGGGACCTTCGTTGTGGACTACGTCGGATCTTTATAATAAAGATGGAGTCCGAATTTTGTTTGTGTTTTTTTTCAAATAAAAAGATTTTTCTCTGTGTGTATTTTCTGACTATTTACCAGAGATTCCTAATGGCGGGTCTAACATTGGCCCTATATTATGAATCTCGGGCTTAGTGCCAGCTGCCAATAAAAAGCTGGCATTAACCCCTTTATTACCCAGTTAGCCACCAGCACCAGGGCAACTGGAAGAGCATGGGTACAGCGCCAGAAAATGGGGCTTCAATGAATGCGCCATTTTCTGGGGCGGCTGCGGGCTGCAATTCACAGCATGGGGGGCCCAGAACGCTTGGGCCTCACTATGCTGAGGATTCCAGCCCCCAGCTGCCTAGTTGTACCTGGCTGGACCAAAAATATGGCGGAGCCCCACGTAATTTTTTTTCTAGGATTAGTTCTAGAAATTAAAAAAAAAATGGGCTTCGCTGTATTTTTGGTTCCAGCCAGGTATGACGAGGCAGCTGGGGGTGGGTGGCAGTTCGTAGCTGCCAAGTTGTACCTGGCTGGACCAAAAATATGGCGGAGCCCTATGTAATTTTTTTTCTAGAAATAATTCTAGAAATAAAAAAAAAATAGGCTTCGCTGTATTTTTGGTTCCAGCCAGGTATGACGAGGCAGCTGGGGGCTGGTGGCAGTCCGTAGCTGCCAAGTTGTACCTGGCTGGACCAAAAATATGGCGGAGCCCTATGTCATTTTTTTTCTAGAAATAATTCTAGAAATAAAAAAAAAATAGGCTTCGCTGTATTTTTGGTTCCAGCCAGGTATGACGAGGCAGCTGGGGGCTGGTGGCAGTCCGTAGCTGCCAAGTTGTACCTGGCTGGACCAAAAATATGGCGGAGCCCTATGTCATTTTTTTTCTAGAAATAATTCTAGAAATAAAAAAAAAAATAGGCTTTGCTGTATTTTTGGTTGCCAGCCAGGTACAACTTGGCAGCTAGGGGGCTGGAATCCTCAGCATGGAGAGACCCAAATGTTTTGGGTCCCCTATGCTGCGAATTGCAACTACTAGACTGGTATGTTTTTCACAAAAAGTTTCTTTATTCATTTATACGGCTCAATTTGTGAAGCACATGGGGGTTCAAAGTGCTCACAATGCATCTAGATATGTTCCCTGGGGGTCTAGTTTCCAAAATGGGGTCACTTGTGGGGGAGCCCCAATGTTTAGGCACACAGGTGCTCTCCAAATGCGACATGGTGTCCGCTAACAATTTAGGCTGATTTTCCATTCAAATTGTTAGCGGACACCATGTTGCGTTTGGTGAGGACCTGTGTGCCTAAACTTTGGAGCTCCCCCTCAAGTGACCCCATTTTGGAAACTAGACCCCCCAGGGAACTTATCTAGATGGGTGGTGAGCATTTTTAACCCCCACATGCTTTACAAATTGATCTGTGAATATGGAAAAAGTACTTTTTCTTCACAATGTTCTTTTAGCCTCAATTCTTTCATTTTCGCATGGGTAACAGGATAAAATTCATCCTAAAATTTGTTGGGCAATTTCTCCTGAGTACACCGATGCCTCATATGTGGTCATAAACCACTGTTTTGACGCGCGGCAGGGCTCAGAAGTGAAGGAGCGCCATTTCACTTTTTGAATGGAAAATTAGCTCCAAAAGTCAAATTGCGCTCTTTCCCTTCAGAGCCCTGCCGTGCGCCCAAACCGTGGTTTATGATCACATATGAGGTATCGATATACTCAGGAGAAATTGCCCAACAAATTTTAGGATCCATTTTATCTTGTTGCCTATGTGAAAATGAAAAAATTGAGGCTAAAAGAACATTTTTGTTAGAAAAATTAAAATATCCATTTTTTTGTTTCCAATTTGCTTAGTTCCTGTGAAGCACCTGAAGGGTTAACAATCTTCTTGAATGTAGTTTTGAGTAGCTTGAGGGGTGCAGTTTTTGGAATGGTGTCACTTTTGGGTGTTTTCTGTCATGTACACCCCTCAAAAAGACTTCAAATGTGACGGGGTCACAAAAGAAATGGTTTTGTAAATTTTGGTGGAAAAATGAAAAATTGCTCATGAACTTTGAACCCTTACAACTTCCTAACAACATTTTTTTTTTTCCCAAAATTGTGCTGATGTAAAGTAGACATGTGGGAAATATTATTTCATAACTATTTTGTGTCACATAACTCTCTAGTTTACCAGAAGAAAAATTCTAAATTTGAAAATTGCTAAATTTTCAAAATTTTTGCCATATTTTTGATTTTTTTCACAAATAAACGCAAAAATTATCGACCTAAATTTAATACTAAGATGAAGCCCAATATGTCACGAAAAAACAATCTCAGAATCACTAGGATCCGTTGAAGCGTTCCCGAGTTATAACCTCATAAAGGGACACTGGTCAGAATTGCAAAAAATGGCCAGGTCAGGAAGGCCAAAATAGGCTGGGTCATGAAGGGGTTAAAGAGATGAGTCTTAAAGGGGTTGTCCACTACTAGTAAAACCCCTTCTGAATCCACTTGATTCCCCCTGTTAAAATAGTAAACCCTGTACTCGCCTCACATGGTGCTGCCATTCCAGCGCTGTCAGTAACCACAGCTTGGGGCTCACATGACTCTGTGTGATGTCACACGAGCCCCGCATCCAATCACCGCCGGCTTCTCTCTCACAACGCCTCGGACATAGGAGCTATATCAACAGGTTGTGAGCACTGCACTACCTGTTAATAGCAACTATGTCCGAAAACATGGAGAAAAAAGGTGGTGGGTAGAAGGGTTTTTCCTAATAATGGACAATCCCTTTAAGTTAGTGTTAGAGCATCTTTCTCTCACACTAAAGGCCCACATTAGCCTGGAAACTTCCCAACATGTTATACATAGATATTTCATTGATATATTTTGTATGTTTATTTATGTAATTTGTTTTATGCTTTTTTGCACTTGGTTAAAAGTATACTTTGTTTTCTTTGCCTCTTTCATATTTAGTGGCCTTAGGACGAAATCAACCTTTGAAAAAGGATAAACCCAAATGGAAAAGTGACTACCCTATGACAGATGGACAATTACGTAGCAAACGGGACGAATTTTGGGACACTGCACCAGCTTTTGAAGGTCGGAAAGAAATTTGGGATGCTCTGAAAGCAGCAGCACACGCTTTTGAGAGTAATGATCATGAACTGGCTCAAGCAATCATTGATGGCGCAAGTATAACTTTACCACATGGTAGGTTTGATTTAACTGTAATCTAAAGCAGTAAAAATCTGGTAAACAGATTGGCATATCATAAAGGGGTTGTCCACTACATGGAGCCCCTTCTCACTCCATGTCTCTACCCTCATTAAAATAAAAAGTTTATACTATCCTCCAATGCCGCTGTTATTCCAGCAGTGTCTGCCTTTGCTCTCCTGGGACTCATGTAAGGCTGTTATGTTACACGAGCCCTGTGCTCAATAAGCGCACAGGGCTTAAGATATACAAGTATTCAACAGTAGGTGAGCGCCAGCCGCAGATCGGACTTCCTTTCAATTTTTTATTCGTTTGAAAAGGAGACTGTTAAGCCGGCAGTTCACTGGGCACAGAGCTTCTGTGACTTAGGCAGCTTTCACATCAGCATTTTTGGACAATGTCGGCAGATCCAGCAGTTTTGCCGCATCTGCCATGTAACGGCTCACTTGCGGCAAGCCTTATTCATTCTCTATGGGAGTTGCGGTCAGGTGTGGCAAGTGATCCAGCACTTGCGGCGGCTGTGCAAAATAAACGCTGCTAGCAACGATCGTTTTAACTTGCTGCAAGTGCCGGATCCGGAAAATCCGCACTTGCCTCAACTGAGTCCTGTAGGGAATGAACGGGGCTTGCCGCAAGTGAGCTGTCACGCGGCAAAACTGCCAGTCTACCGCAAATTTAAAAAATGTCTAATGTTCACTACCTAAACAACCTCACGTGATCCCCAGAAGAATGAGCACGGACACCGGTGGAAGAGCGCTAGCAGCAGATGGGGAATGAGAAGGGGTTGTCCATGCAGTATGACAACCCATTTAACATGGGTGGAGTATTTGCAACAGAAGAATCCGCTGCAGATACTGGAGTATTTTCTTGAATTTTTATGTGGTTCTTTTTTTTTCACCTTATTCAGTTGAATGGCTGAAAAACAAATGCTAAAAGAGCTAAACTGGTGCTTTAAATCTGAAAGGAAAAAGCATGTGCATGAGATTTCAGGAGGATTGTGTGTGTAAATATATATATATATATTGTATGGGTGTGTGTGCACATGTATACACGTACACATACAGTGGGGAAAATATTTAATACACTGCAGATTTTTCATGTTTTCCCACCTACAAAAAATGGAGAGATCTGTCATTTTTAATATAGGTACACTTTAACTGTGAGAGACGGAATCTAAAAAAAATCCAGAATGTCACATTGCATGATTTTTACATACCTTTTTCATGCAATAAATTGTACATGAATTATTTCATACAATAGAAAAAAAACAGAACTTAATATTTAGTACCGAAACCATTGTTTGTAATAATAGAGGTCAGATGTTTCTGTAGTTTTTGACCAAGTTTGCACACACTGCAGCAGGGATTTTGGTCCACTTCTCCATACAGATCTTTTCCCGATCTTTCAGGTTTTGTGGCTGTCATTGAATTTTCTATTGGGTTCAGGTCTGGAGATACACCAGGCCACTCCAGGTCTTTGAAATACTTCTTAAGCTAGTTTCACACTTGTGTATTTTGCAATCCGTTTGCTTGCATGAAATTCATGCAACTCCCTGGATAAGCATGGACACCCACAGATCCGTGCAAATAGATGTCCACGCAACATTTTTTTAATGGATCCGTCATCCGTCACCAGAGATAAGGGTGGGAGGAGCTGTACCTTGCTTCTGAGCATGCTCAGTACTGCAGAATGGATATGTTTTCCATAGTGTTCAATTTTAATTCATGTTTAGTCACAGATCAGTGAGCGTCCATTTGTCTGCATATTTTTCACACAACTCAAAAATGCAATATTTAGCGCTTTTGGGGATGGAAAAAATATGCAGAAGGTGACAACTGGATGCACACACAAGACAAATCCGTCACCATTGAAAATCAATGGAGACAAAAAGTGATCAGTGTCCATCCATTTCAAAACTGATAGAAACTGACTGCAAAATATGCATGTGTGAAACCAGCCTTATGGAGCCACTCCATAGTTTCCCTGGCTGTGTGTTTGGGTCATTGTCATGCTGGGAGGCCCAGCAATGATCCATCTTCAATTCTCTTACTGACCCCATCCATACTCCCTTCTCTACGGTGTAGTCGTCCTGTCCCCTTTGCAGAAAAGCACTCCCAAAGTATGATGTCTCCACCCCCATACTTCATGCTTGGGACAGTGTTCTCTGGTGGTTGTACTCATTCTTCCGCTTCCTCCAAACACACCAAGTGGGGTTGATACCAAAATGTTTTGGTTTCATCTGACCACATGACCTTCTCTATGAGCATGTGCTGGTGTGAACAGAGGGACCTTGTGAGCCCTGCAGGATCTTAATCCATTATGGCATAGTGTGTTACTAGTGGTAATCTTTGAGACTGTGGTCCCTGCTCTTTTCATTGACCAGGTCGTCTTGTATAGTTCTGGGCTGATTCCTGTCCTTTCTCAGAATCATCCTCACCCCACAAGGTGAGATCTTGCATGGAGCCACAGACCCAGGAAGATTTGTGTTTCTTTCATATTCTAATAATTCTGCCAACAGCAGGGTTGTGAAGTCAGTCGGTGCCCAATTTGGTGAAGTCTGAGTTTGAGTCGGTAGAAAATGGACTGATTCATACTCCTAAAATATATAATAAATTGGGTACAGTAGTTCAATGCACAATGTGCTGAATATTATTATTACGTTCTGTCTAAATATCTTGATTATTGTATCACAATAATGATTAAAGTCTGATGTTACCATATTACTACAATAAATGTATTACTTTAACATGAGCCATTTATGAAGGAGTCGGAGTCAGGGAAATGTCGGAGTCTGTGGTTTGGCTTACTGACTCCACAGTCCTGGCTAGCAGTTCTTGTCTTCTCACCAAGCTGCTTGCATATTTTCCTGTAGCCCATCCCAGCCTTGTGCAGGTCTACAATTTTGTCCCTGGTGTCTTCAGACAGCTCTTTGGTCTTGTCCATGATGGAGAGGTTGTAGCGTGATTGATCGAGTGTGTGGACAGGTTTTTTTATACAGGTATAGTTCACACAGGAGAGATTTAGGAGGGCTTCTTAAAGAAAAACAGGTCTGTCAGAGCCAGAATTCTTGCTTGTTACTAGGTGATCAAATATTTATTTAATGCAATTTAATTAGGAATCATACAATGTGACTTTCTGAATTTCTTTTTAGATTCTGTCTCTCAGAATTGAAGTGTATCTATGATAAAAATGACAGATCTCTCCATTCTTTGTAGGTGGGAAAACTTGTAAAATTGGCAGTGTATCAAATACTTATTTTTCTCACTCTATGTATTAATGTGTGTGTATATTTATAATTTGTGTGTTTATACAATAAAGAGAGCATGGTGGTTTGTGCTATTGCTTTAGAGCTCTGGGGTCCTGGTTTTGAAATGCCACCAAGGTCGACATCTACAAGGAGTTTGGATGTTCATCCCATGTTTCTGAGGGTTTTCTCCCACACTCCATGTGAAAGATTTTTTTCAAATTTCCCTGGAGGTGGTGGGTCCATTTAAGGGGTTGTCCGCTTGTTAGTCCCAATGATTGGCTCCATTGGTTCAGGATGTCATGTGAGTTTGTGATGTCATGTGAGTTCTGAGCCGCTTTCTCTCCTTATTAGTAATCAACAAGCAGTGAGTGGTAGCTGCAGCTCTCACTTCCTCTTGATTAAACCATATAACCAAAGGCGAGGACAATGAAGTATATGTGTTTTTATTTTAATGGGGACTAGTTTATCCAGAATGAGTTAAATGGGGTTGTGGTCAGGGTTCTGTGCAGGCCGTCATATCTTTTCACACCCAATATCATACAACCATACCTTTTATTATGCCTTTTGCGTTACACATTGGAACATCGTCATTCTGAAAGTAAAAAGGGCCCACCCTAAAATGTTGAACGCTTACAATTGTCTAGAATCCTTCATATGAAAAGGCCTATGCCAACCTCTAAATCCCATCCCCCCGGCATTATCCCCCTGGCATTATCCCCCTCCACCAAATTTTACAGTTCGCACACTACTGTCCGGTAGCTAATGTTTTCCTGGTATTTGCTAAACTTTCATATCTATCAGATTCGGCACTCGACAGACCTCGTTTCCACTGCTCTAGAGTCCAGTTGCCACATGCTTTAATACCACTCCATCGGACACTTGGCTTTGTGCTTGTTGGTGTGATACTTGCATACAACTTGTTGGCCTTGGAAGCATATACTCTCTTCCCATGGCAGTGTGGTTCAAGCACTCTTGTTCCAGGGTCCTGCGGCCACTCACGTTCACGAGAGTCCTGCAGCCAATCAACTGGCTTTTCTCCTTACCTTCGAATGTATGAGTAATCAATGAGATGTGAGGGGCAACCGCAGCTCTCACTTTGTATTGATTAACTCATATCTCCAAAGACTAGGACAATGAGGTGTATGCTTTTCATTTTAGCAGGGCAAAACTTGGAGATTAGTTTATTCTTACCTTTGAAATTCAAACACCAAAAAGGAAATGTTGTAGAGTTATGAAAATGAGAGAATTGATACACATGCTAATGACATGCAAATGAGAGCCTTTTCTAAACCTCTTGATCTAGTCAGTATTTATGTTGTACATTAGGAGTGTCTATGCAGTAAAGGATGCTGAAATAGCTGCTGACATACACTGAATCCAGTGGGAAGCTATTACATCGTTGGTGAAGCTAAAATATGTGATAAATGTGATCTCCAGCAAATTTAATTTATCACAAAAATTGGCAGAGGTTTTGCACTTCAAGTGCTGTACAGCTCTCATTCGTGGAAGTTACTACAGCTTATTTGGTGTTGACAAATAGGACCCAAATAAATTGCCTACTATACTATATATTTCTGATTATTAAGAGCCATTCTCTTAGCACACAAGTTTTATTCACGTAACACAATACCAACCCACAGCTGATGAATGCACCAGTGGGAGACAATACTGGGCAAATGTTCCCAAAATCAGCAGAAATGAACACATTGTGCAGCATGAGTCTCTGTAAAGGGATTGTCCCGGCTTGAGACCAAAGTCTGCAGTCATTTTTTGTGACTGTAGATTGCTGAGTCGTTATAGCATGCGGTGCGCACAATTTCAGAATTCTCTAGTATTTCTGGTGTGAGTGGGTGGTCATGTGACCGCATGTATGCAATTCGCATAGTTAGTCACGGGCCTACTAGACACGCTCTGCTTCTCTCTATAGAAGTGAATTAAAAGCTGGCTGAGACTAGTTGACACATGACCACCTGGGAATAGCATGACAGTGTCAACTCCACATGCTGTCACGATTCGTTGGTCACACAGAGTGCATTCATTACTAAATAGATCTTAGACCTGACAAATCTGGTAAATTTATGTTAAACATATTTTGAGTTGTGACTTTTTTTCTGTATTGGTCCTTTTAAAGCTTTAATCTTGGTAAATTGAAACATTTTTACAACCCTGAACACAATACAGAGGTCCAGCGATGTCCGGCGTGGGATTGTGTTTCTGTATTTGTTTTATTTTAACAAGAATAAAGCAGGACTTATCTGTTTTCCTATCTATATTATGTATAAGTTTATTGCTATGCAACCTGTGGCTGAGCCTATTTACCACGTTCTTTTGGCCTTATTGTGTAGGTAGTATATTTAACATTTAGACATTAGTATCTTGTTACTTTTGGATCTTGGCTCCACTCTTGTTGGATTTATGCTGAAATAGTATATGAAAAAAAATAGGATTTACTAATTGGAATCAGTCACCAGGTATTTAGGCACCTCATCTGAGAGCATCATAATGGAAGAAAAGAGACCCTGATTCAAAGGATGTATCACTCAGTTTACAGGGTTGAGCACTTGTGGCATAAGCAGAGGTTTTAAATGCAGCATGTAGCAAAGCTCAGAAAGTAACCATACCACATGAATATGAAGAAAAAAAAAAAAATAATAAAATAGATATATATATAATATATATATATATATATATATATATATATATATATATATATATCTGTTATTAAAATATATATAATATATAGTATGTATATATATTCTCCAGAAAAAGTTGAGAGACCACTGCAAAATTTTCAGTTTATCTTAATTTTGTCTTTATAGGTATATAATATAGCAAAGAAAACAAGTTCTTATTCATTTAGCAACATCAATACTCGTGTATTAACTCAGGAAGAGTTCAGAAATCAATATTTGGTAGCATAACCATGATTGTTAATCACAGCTTTCATGCGTCTTGGCATGCTTTCCACCAGTCTTTCACACTGCTTCTGGGTGACTTTATTGCCACTCCTGGCACAAAAATGTAAGCAGTTCTTCATTGTTTGATGTCTTGTGACTGTCTCAAGTCATGTAAAGTTAGAAAAGAAGCCTTTCATCAATGAGAAGCAAAGGAGAGCCAGGCTGAAGTCTGCCAAAAACCATAAGGATTGGACCATAGAGGACTGTAGTAAGGTAATCTTCTCTGATGAGTCTAATTTTCAACTTTGCCCAACACCTGTTCATCTAATGGTTAGATGGAGACCTGGAGACGCGTACAAGCCACAGTGTCTTGCACCCACTGTGAAATTTGGTGGAGGATCGCTGATAATCTGGGGATGCTTCAGTAAGGCTGGGATTGGGCAGGTTAATCATTGCGAAGGATGTATGAATCAAGCTGCATACAAGGTTATCCTTGAAAAACACTTGCTTCCTTCTGCTCAGGCAATGTTCCCCAACTCTGTGGACTGTTTTTTTTCCAGCAGGACAATGCCACATGCCACACAGCTAGGTCAATCAATGTGTGGATGAAGGAGCACCACATCAAGACCCTGTCATGGCCAGCCCAATCTCCAGACCTGAACCCCATTGAAAACCTCTGCAATGTAATCAATAGGAAGATGGATAGTCACAAGTCATCAAACAAAGAAGAACTGCTTAAATTTTTGTGCCAAGTGTGGCATAAAGTTACCCAAAAGCAGTGTGAAAGACTGGTGGAAAGCATGCCAAGACGCATGAAAGCTGTGAGTAAAAATCATGGTTATTCCACCAAATATTGATTTCTGAACTCTTCCTGAGTTAAAACATTAATACATGAAATGAAATGTATCAGTCTAGGCAGGGGATTGATGGCACAGAACATTAATAGTTGGCAAACCTTTATTGGTTAATGGTTCCCTTTACAGCTCCACAATGCTTTTCGATAGCAGTGACTGTTTTCATCACCACTTGATGAAGATGGTCACTGCTGTCAAAACACGTTGTGGAGCTGTAAATGGAACCATTAACCAATAAAGGTTTGCCAACTATTAATGTTATGTGTCATCAATCCCCTTTCTAAGCGCTTCTACTAGACCGGTGTATTTCTTTTCATGTATCCCCCTTCCCTCGGCGAGGGAGCAACGGCAGAAGCAGCTCTGGGATTCCATCTCCCTGGCTGAAGGACCTGGTGTCGCCCGGCAACATTGTGTACGCCAAAGAACCTGCAGTGATTTGTTTCCGGCCAGCCTCATCACGTGACCGCACGGAAACAACTCAGGGATGTGAATCGCAGCAGTGGCGGCAGATCCATTCATCCTCCAACACGGATGGCACACAAACAGGCCAGTCACTGGGGTTGTGCAGGGGTGCACAACCCCTTCAAGTTAGTGGGCCCCCCCAGCCCCTTAATTCCCACACAAGCCTACGGTTATTCACAGTGCACCCCTGTTCTTCTTTTCTTACATGAGTTAAAACATTAGTATTGTTGTTTCTAAATGAATATGAACTTGTTTTCTTTACATTATTTCAGGTCTGAAAGCATTGTTTCTTTTTTATTATTTTGACGATTTCTCATTTGCTGCAAATCAATGCAAAATTTTTAGTTTTGAATTTCAGAGACATGTTGTCAGTAGTTTATAGAATAACAGAACACATCCATTTCACAGTACATGATGGGGACATATTTAAAAGATTATCTCAGCACAGGAAAAAATTTAATAGATCTGTGTATTAAAATGAAATTTAACATTAACTTTGTTCAAGGGCAAAAACCCTTTAGCATGTATAATGCAGCTGTCTGTGTGACTGCAGCATTTAAAGGAAAACTGTCAGGTCGAAAATCCACATGTAACTGCTATCATTTTCTAATTCCTCCCTCTAAACTCTCTCTATTGATGTATTTCTTTTATTTATATTCCCCTCCGATCTTCTGTAAACTTCAAATAAAGAGAATCATTCCATCTCTCAATCACTGTGAATGATTCACTTAGTTCTCTGCTGTCCACTCCCCATGCATGAATATACATGTCACATCACAGCACAAGAGATCAGTGGGGGGATGCTTTATTCTCTTCTCTCTGTGTGCAGCATCACAAGAGGTGAACTAAAACACAGAAACTGTCACAGCACTGCAAAGTATCTGCTTTACAGAAACAAATGGAATTTAGATCAGGCAGACCTGCGGTAGCTCCCTCCCTCTGTGGTGATATCAACTGAACAGAACTGTAAGTGAAACCCGACACTGCACTGTTAGAAAAGGGAGGAGGGAGGAGAGAAGAGGGAGGACAGAGCTGCTGACAAGGCGTACATAATTACATGACAGTTTATACAGCACAGGAGTAATCGTCTCTGGTTATAATGGGACAGGACTAATGCAGTAGCTCTCTGCAGAGTCTGACAATGGTGATAATATGGAAACTACAAACAGTGCAATAATGATTTTACATGTTTCTGAAAGGTCTGCCCAGGCAGTAGTCAAGGGTAATATTAGTATCATACTGAAAATGACCTGACCGTGTCCCTTTAACGCATGCTGGTATCGGAGCACATCGTTCCACGCACCCATCGGATTGCCTGTGATGTGATTGCAGGGCGCTGATGGGTTGTCGTGACAGCCAAGGGTCTGCTGAACGCCCATGTTTGTCATGACTGTGCTCCTGTGAAAGTCAAATTTTAGCTGCTGTTCATAGGAGACTATGATTTTTTTTGTCAACTTGATTGCTGGTTCAAACCCTCCTAAGGGGACTAATCAATAAATAAAAATGTTTAAATTTTTTCAAATCCCACACTAGGCCCCATTAAAATAAAGTAATTAAAAAAATAAAAATAGGTATTACTGCATTCATAAAAGTCTGATCTATTAAAATATAAAATACATTAGTACGGTTGGTAAACTGTGTAATGAGAAAAAGTCCAAAATGCTAGAATTATGTTTTGTTTTTTGGTCGCCACAACATAGCAATAAAATGCAATAGGAGGTGTTAAAAACATCGGATCTACCACATAAACAAATGATATCTGTAAAAATATCCGATCAGGGGGCAAAAAGACAAACTTTGGCGCAGACCCAGAATCCGAAAATTGAAAATGGCTGCACAACATCAAACACCAGTTATTCACAAGGGAATAGATCCTGCACATACAAACGTTTTGTCACATAAGCCCTCTGCCCAATTGGTGCCGGGTACATTCTCCGCGCCTTCAGACGTATCCAATGTCAAGAGGAAGTTGAAGCTTCAGCTGGCTGCTCACTTATTGATGATTGATGCTTATGAGAAGTGCAGACCATATTTTTCAGACTGTAAGACAAACTTCACCCCCCCCAAATTTGGGGGAAGTAGGGGAGCATCTTAGGGTAGGAATACGCTGGCATTTAAAATGCAATGCATTGTTTTTCTCAGCAGCTATTATTGTATAATCATATACAGGAACATTTTTACAGTTGTCTGAGCTGCAGAATGATAATGTATCGGTTAAAAAAAAAAAAAAAAAAGGATGCCGCTAAGATGGTCCGTGTGCTGTCCATGATTTTGTCAGACCCATTGACTTGAATTAGCGAGTCTCGGCTGTGACTCGCATGCTGTCGCTACATGTTGCAACTTTTTTCTCATCCAGATTCTGCGTGAGAAAAAAGCGTCCGACACACGTCTGTTCTGACTTATTCAGTAACATTGGTCCGAGAGCAATGCAAGATTTTCTCACATTGCACTTTTCTGATTTTCACGCTAGTGTGTCCCTACCCTTATAGTCCAGATCTGCGGTACCTGGTTGTGGCAGTGGAGCTAGTCACTGGGGGAAAGAGCAGGCTGTAGGAGTGACTGCCGGTGATCACATGGGCCCGCTGTTTAAGGTAATTTAATAAATTCTCCCCCTGCCTCACCTCTCATCACTGAAGTCGACACTGAGGTGGGTGGGATGATAAGCAGGGGGAGCAGTACATATGAAATCTTCTTAAATAGCAGGAACACATGATCAGCCCTGCTGCTGCCGGGGGCGATCACTGCTTCCCACACACAGGAATACACATTGGCATAGGAGTAGTAAATATCCCAGCAGAGGGCAGGAGATTATTCTCACCATTCATCACTCACAATGGACAGTGAGTATAATAGTTTTTTGTTTTTGTAAGTGTGCGCGGTGATGGTGCCATGTATACCAGGCCATATACCTGGATAAGGGATGAGTGATGAGTTGTTTCTGGGTGTGCACTTACAGGATGCGGTCATGTGGCTCTCAGGCTGAGTCACATAGCCTAGTCCATTTAGTACAGCATCTGGAGGTCCTGCCGGTGCCTGAAAGGAACACATCACCGGGGCTCGCCAGGGGGGCAAGTAATTGGAGTGTTTGTGGTGTGGAAAGTGCAGTAAAAAAGCATCTCAAACGGACTGTGTGATTGCCCATTCGCTTGTGATGCTTTTTTTTTATTTTTTTTTTTTTTTTTTATTCTTTAAGTAGATTGGAATCAATGGAGACAGTGCAGCAGAAAAACAGAGCAATAATTGACGTGATCACTATTTTCTGGATGCGCTTTCTGCACCACTAATTCAGCAGTCGAAAGCTCCGACGTCTACACAGCAAATAAAAACATCCCATTTACTTTTCTGGCAGACTCAGTGACTGATCGTTTTTGACGCAGTAAAACACGCAGCAACGAAAATGGATCAAAAACAACCAGTGTGAACATGGCCTTATAGTCCAAACAATACCGTAGTCCCTTTCAGTCCTGCTGCGGAGATTAACACTTGATCTTCCTGTTACCCGAGTCCAAGGACAGCTAGAGACACATTTCTTTTTTGAGAACAAAAACTTGTATGTATTTTGTTCTTTTTCACTGTCATGAGTATGGCAGAGCTGAACTCCAGAATGTTTAGTGCATTGAAACCTTTACAAATAATGTCCAAGTGGATACAGTAATACCTTGACTAATAAGTGCACCAATTTACAGTTATTTTTAAGATTAGGAGCCGTCACTCTTTTTTGCTTTATGATCCGAGCACAAATGTGAGTTTCGAGCAGCTGCTGTGTGATCACGTGTGACCGCTCCTTAAGAAGCTGAATATTCAAGAGCAAATTGAGGTAAGAGCTCGGTCACCAAACAAATTAAAGTCATAAGTCAAGGTATGACTGTACAATGTTTCACTTGGAGTATTTAGTCTCAGGGCGTTACAGGCTAAAGGAAGGTAGGGAGATAATCGGCCAATAGAAAAGGTTATAATTATTTGTAAGAGTTCACCTCCCTATGACATAGAAATCGGAGGGGGAGAATGGCAGGAGACTGAGAAGAGGTTGACATCTGAAGTAAATAAAGCTGGTAGATGAACTTTATTTTTTTCTTGTATGCACTGACAATTTTAATCTTTCCAAATGTAATTTGATTTTGATCTGTAGTAAAGTCTCTAATAAAGTTAATCACTTTCACAGAATACAACATGCTGCATATTGCCTATATGTCATTGTAAACTGTGAGTAGACTGGCAGTATGGCAACACACAATTCTAATGGCTCCGTATATCGGATTTGTAGACCATTCATGTGCTGTCCTAGAGTGTGTTAGACTTTCTTCTGCATTTATGCAAAATATTCCGTGTCACCACATCAATCAGAGGGAATCTGTCACCAGGCTTTTGCCATCCCGTATGAGAGCAGCATAATGTTGACATAGACCTGATTCCAGTGATGTGTAACTTACTGAGCTGCTTGCTATCATTTTGATAAAATCCCTTCTTTTCTCTGCTTGCAGTTATGTGTATATGGAGGTATACAACCACCCACACCACTGGTTGTCCGCTTTCTGAGTTCACTAAAATCAGTGGTGTGGGCATTATACAGAGCTCATGAATATGCTGGACTACATGGCAGCAGAACAAGTTATCGTCTAATTATAATCTCCTGCTGGTTAAACAGTTATTTTATCAAAACTAAAGTATATTGAGCAGTGACACATCACTGGAATCAGTATCTCAGTCTCTATAATATGCTGCACTCAGATTTGGTTGCAAAAACCAGTTGACAGATTCCCTTTAACACCTTTTAGAATTTTATAACATTTGTCATATGGGAGCACTGGGTTCATGGAGCAGACTCGAGAACATATGTGATAAGCAATCAAAGCATTGGATGTACACATAGATGCTACTACCTGCTTATTGCACCTGGCGCTGACTCGGAACAGTTGTTGACCACTTCTGCTTGTGATTAGTCTATTCCATGTCCACAGAACAGTTGTTCTTCCTGGGCATGACTACTAGCGTTATGCTCATTGACAGCCAGCTTTCTGCACTTATGCAGCAGGAGCCAGCTGTCGATCAGTATGACATTGGCAATTGGGGTGCGTGCACACGATCAGTGTATGCAGCTTTTTGAACGCAGCATCTTGCCTCTGCGTCCACAATGCTACATAGTACAGTATAAGCATAGTGACTGGGATTTCACTATGCTTAACCCAACCACAACGTTCTTTTAGCTGCGGTGCAGGTTGCTGGCATTCCGCTCCTCTGCAGCATGTTCATTTCATGCTGCATAGTCAGAAGCGGCTGTCATCAGGTGCATGGGAGGGAGAAGCCGCCCTGTACTCATCGCACATGGTGAATACAGGGCGGCTGCGGTCTCCCTGCGCCCACCCACGGGTTCACTCTGGTCCGGAGGAGCTGCGTCCTCCGGACCATGAGCACACAGCCTGACAGTCAGTCACCAGAGCAGAGGGGAAGAGAAGTTACCACTCTGTCAATATGAACTCAGCAGAAGCCGCTGAATCGCCAGGAGGAGCTGTCTGTATCTACTATCCCTCAGTGCCTGCCATACAAGGCAGGTAGTTAACAACCGCTTGCCTGTTAGTTCTTAAGCACATTGTAAAAAAAAAAGTAAATTGAACCTCCCAAGGCTTCCTTCCATTAATGTTGGTGCCAATTGATTTGCAGGACTCAGATGATCAGCCACATTACTGATGTGACCTCTGGGCAGGAGCCCTGAGAATGGCTGAGTACAGGTCTATGTAGTATTCTCACACACATGTATGGACATTTGCTTTAACATGGCCTATGCCAGGAAAGTACTTGATTTTTCTTTCTTTAAAATATGGCAATCTTTTAAGAGGAGCAAAAAATAAAATCCAATTGCATTCTGGGAGGTGGTAAGTACTCAGGTTATGATGTGGGACTAAGAATATGTCACAGAAAA
The DNA here is from genome assembly GCA_033576535.1 of Allobates femoralis. Classification (NCBI taxonomy): domain Eukaryota; kingdom Metazoa; phylum Chordata; class Amphibia; order Anura; family Aromobatidae; genus Allobates; species Allobates femoralis. The sequence goes on from JARQOC010000004.1 coordinate 446,733,970, forward strand.
ATTGGCCAGAACAAGATGATGATCTTTTAATGAATCATGTCATGCTTTGTATAATGTGGTATTGGCTTCTGTGTTAAGTGGCAATCTGTGATACAAAGATTGAGCTTACTATATTTTTCAAAACATTACATGACAAGTAAACATCAATGACTGACAAGCTGAAGAAAACTCAGTCGCCCCACAACATAAGCAGTCAAAAAGAAACAGCTGCCCATCAGCTCATTTATTGAGCAAGTCAATATGCTAAGTACTACTGTCTAGGGACACCCACTCATAGCTGTTTTCTCATACACTTGGCTGTAGTACCGTTTGATGCTTAAAGGAAGAACACTTGAGGGCTTGATTCAGTCATTATTGGCACTCTATCTCTGTATCAAAAGGCTGGTGCCAGATTTAAGAGATGCTGAAGACTCCCTGAAGTAAAGCTAATGCTCCATTCTGTTCCTGTCAGATGTCATGGAGCAAAAATAGTACTGTCATGTTCATTACTATCATGAAAAGATAGTAAATTCAAAGGCGTTATATATAATGGCCACTTTACACACGGCTACATTTCTAGCTTATCCACAGGTAACTTACTGGCTGCAGTGAAATCATGGAGACATTATTCCATTTGTACACAGCAACAAGATAAAACCTTGTCTCCATGATTTCACTGCAACCAGTAAGTTACCTGTGGATAAGCTAGAAATGTAGCCGCGTGTAAAGTGACCATTATGGTTCCTGCTATAGGGTCACTTATCCATTAAGCCAGTGTAGAACAAAGGTGAGCACTAGAAGTGGAAAAGCAACCGCATTTCTCAGGCTGGGGTGATTTCCATACAACAGGAATGTCAAGGATGCACAGGAAAACACACTGTCTTATGTAAATACGTAGATAGAAATTTTTAGTGGGTAAAGGTCTCATCACACTTGGCGACGCACCAGCGATCCCGATAGCGATCCGACCTGCCCGGATCGCTGCTGCAATGATCCGGAATGATACGGCGGTCGTTGGGACCCTGTTTCTAGACCTGTAGTATTGAGGTCGTTGTCCCTGTCAAACACAGTGATGCATGCTGCCCAGCGGGACCCCAACGATCAAAAAATGGTCCAGAACAGTTTGTGATGAGCAGCGATCTCACAGCAGGGGATGATCGCTGCTAAGTGTCACACATAACGAGATTGCTGGCGAGGTCGCTGTTGCGTCACAAAATTTTGTATTAAAAATATTTAACTCAATGAATAATTATTAAAAATTAAAATCGAGACACAGTCCCTTTAACAGCTAAAATGAATGATTATCTAAAATCTCACTCCCACAAGGTTTGTTTTTTTTCCTTTCTCGCTTGTTTTTTTCACCAGTGGTGTTTTTGTTTTTTTTCTGGACAATGAAGATTCAAGTATAAAACTTTCTGAAATCGGCATCCCATGAATAATAATTCCTTAACGTGAACCTGTCACATGGGAAAATCCTATTAACCTGCAGATATGGGGTTAATCTGCAGGTTAATAGCATTCTGAACCTGCCCGGCGCCTGCACATCAAACCCTGCTGTTTTATGGGGTTAAACTGCATGGAGCAGCGCAGCCAAGAGAGTCTCATCAGCTGCAGACCCGGTGGCAATTGTGCGGGCACAGCTACGGTGCCTGTAAAATCCCCATGGCGTACAAAGTACGTCCAATGTCAGGAATGCATTGGTTTCCTGGAATGTCACAAAGAGGTAGAATGTTTTCCTCTGCCAAAGGGAATCTGTCACCACTTTGACCTTTCTAAACAATTAATATAGGCATACAGGTTAGAGACTACTGAAAAGAATCATACCGGTCTGCCTCGTATGCCTTGAAGTAGAAAAATCATCTTTTATCACTTTATATAAATGACCTATTTGAGACTCTGGGACTGAAAGATAACTCTGCCTCCAGAGCTTATTATAAATAAAAGGAGATTTACCATTGTGATATGTGATGCCTGCCCTCTGCCCTCCTGATCTCACTGCAGAGCTGCATGTGATTACTTATCTTCAGATTCCTCAGTGTTTTCAGCTTCCATCTCACAGGCAGCCAGGGTGATTCATGGTTATAATACAGCAGAGCTCAATCCGCTGCAAAAAATGTGTTTGCAAGAAATCTGATTTCATTTTTCCTGTTCTGTGTCAGTTACTTGTCTCACGTTGGTAACGCCCATTTTATTTAAAACAAGCTTTGGAGGTGGAGTTCTCTTCCAGGCAGCATCCACCCCATAGCCTGGAACAGCTCATTTATATAATGTGATAAAAGGTGATTTCTCTACAACAAGGCATCTGATTAGAGGCACACAGGTATGATTTTTATTTATCATTCTATTACCTGTGTGCCTTTTATTAATAGTTTAGAAAGATCAAAGTGGTTACAGATTACAGTTAAAATAAAAAACACTTATAAACTCCCCCAATGCCAGCATTGTTCCAGTGGTGTTGGCACTCGCTTTTCCAGGGCACGCGACGTTAAGTCATCTCAGTCTTCTGACTAATCAGTACTCTCGCCATTTTTTGACGAATCAAATATCGAGAGGTAGTTGGAGCAGCAGCTGGGCACTTCCTCTTGATGTTTGAAATATCCGAGTGTGAAGAGTGTTAAGCCAGCACTGATTGAGAGCAGGGCTCATATGACATATCCCTCACCCAAATCTGGGAGAGTACAAACACGGCTGGAACGACACTGACACTGGAGATGAGTATAAGTACTTTTAGGTCAATGGACAATAGTAAACATGGTGATTGAGAAGTGGTTGTCTGAGTAGTAGACAACACCTTTATGGAAGCACTCCCTTAAGTTTTTTTTTTTTGTCCCCATTAAACCTGTGCATTCAGTGTTAGTGTGTTAATATACTCGCCTACTGCGGCCTTCTTCAGTATCTAGCTCCTTCTGGTACCTTTCTCAGTGATATGATCACTTTTCAGACTCCCCAGGTCACTGTGCTCTGAGTGACCCGGAAGTGGCTTATACGACGTTATCCTCCAGGAGCATCAGAACAAGGCTAGCCTTACATTGACTTCATAGCCTTAAATTGTAATAATATTATTATTATTATTATTATTATTATTATTATTATTATTATTAAATATTTATATAGTGCCATTGGTTCCATGGTGCTTTACATGTGTAAGGGCAGACGAGAACAAGAACAAAGAAATAATGACAAATCGTACAGTAGGTCAGAGATCCTGTCCTCGAGGACTCAGTCTATAGGGGATGGGTGGGAGGCAGTAATAGACTTAAAGCTCATGCCTAGAGTGATCCAGAGACAATCTGAATAGTGACGTCACTGAGAAGAGGATCGGAACGGTGCTGGACACCAGTCATGGTGCCGGTAGGTGTGTATAGTAATACACTAATTTTTATTTAATGAAAAAAAAAAAAAAAACAGTTTCATGGGAGGCCTTCATTAATTAGCTTTGAGCACTAAACATCCATTTCTTTTTATGAATATATAAACCTCCCAAGCTCCTGTGCGTTCTACTAATTAAAATAAAAGTGCTAATCTGAATAGAGCTATTCTGCTGTGTTTTGGTGGTTGTGTAGTCAGTGGTTTCTTATTACTGGTTTCTTAGTATACATATAGACACTTGTAATTTTCAGTTCTGAACCCACTGGGGTGTCTTCCTCAAAGGAGAAAACTCACTCATAGCTGGGTCCCCATTAGTTTCCGTTAAATGGGTTGTATTTGAATGATCCTGCTTTCATCTGGACATTACCATCTCCGGTAGCATAGAGTTCTTGACACTCTAGGAATAATCCATGACATTATGTGAAATAGTCATTACCCTAGGTCCTCTTTAGAACAGATTGTGGCTAGTAGCTATTTCTGTGTGGTTACATCTGTCGAAACATGACAGCGATGCTGTTCTGGAATCTGTTCTTTCCCAATAGATCCCATCCCTTGGTTTTGTCAGAAGTGTACATCAAAAGCCAGCTGTTCTTAATTGGGACATTCTGCACGCACAGATTTCACATGTTCCTTATAAATGGCGCACTGTACTTACAGCTAATGCTCTGCGCTGCTTTGTTACAGCTGAGGAAGATGGATTACATGAATATAGCAGTCATTCTGCAGCAATACAGCTTGTTAAAATTGTTAGAAATTGTAAGCTTTATGTTGCTTTTGCTATTATTGCCCAATAGAAAGTTTTAGCTAATGCTATTAAATAGCTTTGGAATTTGTGAAAGGTATCAATTTCCCAATTTGTCGACGAGTTTTATATTGAGTAGCCTATATCACAAAATATGTGTACCACCTACCTTTTATTATATCCTCCACCTACCTTTTATTATATCCTCCATAGGAGGTATACATACGGTAGGTATGGAAATTGTATATGACTATCTACTTACCTGACATGAAGACGTAAGAAAATATTGATGCATTGATTTGAGATGAGCTTTATTTGTACGTAGGGAGCTTATTTTTTATCAGTCCGACTAGTGATAAGTTAAACACACTACAGCTAATGACTCATAAATAATGACCATAAAATGTTCCTCTATAGGCCTACAGGCAGATAAAGTACTCAGTAGAGATAACAGAACAGATTGTGCAGAGCTGGTGATCATTAGATGTAGGCAATCAATGTTTTTATCTATTATATTGCCATATATTTAGCGTAGTGTTGAGTTATGTTTACTAGAATCATTATAGTCAATTACTATTGTGAAGAATGAGGTGACTGGACACATACCGGTATATTGCAATATAACCACTGCTACATACCCTACCTCCGTGTCCTGCTCAGGCTGCAAGAAGCCGTGCCAGCCGACTGCAATAAAAAAGAAAAAAAACTCCTGCATTTTTTTTTTTTTTTTTAAGAATTCTTCAATTATTCCTTTTAATAAGCATAACAAAACAGATTAAATCAGCATAAAATCTCATATCTACAAGACGGGCCACTACCAGCGGTCTCTATAGTGGGACAACCAGATATCGGCAACAATCTGTTTTTAAGGCACTCAACCGCCAGACAGAAGTGTAATGAACCTGATACACTTCACATAACAGCAATACAAGTATCCATAAATAAGAAAAAACTGAAAAGAAGAGAAGAGGGGGAAAGAAAGGAAAGGGGGAGGGGGCGAGCTAGATGTGGGGAAGTCCTTCAAGTCTGCGCCTGTCATCATGTTTGTCATTATCTAGATGTTTCCATACCTAAACATTCTTTGTAGGTCTCTGTCTGCTGAAACTGGAGCCAGCTAAACCACGTGTCTCGGAATCTTGTGTAAGTCATGGACTGTTGAAGTCAGGTCCTCCATGTGCATGAGGTCGTTTACCTTTAGGATCCATGTCGCGATCGACAGGCACTTCACTGTCTTCCGTAAGAGTGGAATACACGCTCGGGCAGCTATTATCCAAAATCTTAATAGAGAGCGTTTGTAACAGTTGATAAGAATCTCACAATGATGAATCAGTTCCCCCTCGTAGCTCGTCACCTCTCGAACTATCTCGCTTACTTTGGACCAGAAGGGTCTAGGGCTGTGGCATTCCCAAAATATGTGCATGAGAGCCTTCCACCCCACCACACCTCCAACACACTGGGTCAATAGAGAGGAACACTTTATGCAGGCGCAAGGGAACCCTGTACCAACTGTAAGCAATTTATAGTTTGCCTCCTGGAGCTGCGAACTGATTGATGTGTTATGTGCCAATGTATATATTCTAGATCTCTGCTCCAAACTCAGTTCCATCCCCAAATTCGCCTCTCATTGCAGCATGAACAGAGGTGTGGGCAAATCCGGGGGAGATATCGAGTGCGTAAATCTTGGAGAGGGCATGTCTACAAGGTCCCAAACCTTGGCACATCATCTCAAAACTGTTTTGGCTCTACGGAACTCCCATCCTTGGTGGGAGGCTGTGGAAGTAATGATTGAGCTGTAGGCACCTCCAAAATCCCAAGGGGCTAGGAGATGACGTAGAACTCAAGGTTTCAATAGACGTCGATGCGTCTCCCCCCTCCCCAGCTCTCCACGCTATCCACCCCTGCCTCAATCCAAGAACCAAACACTGGGTCCCCAATACTTGGCTTAAAGTCAGGATGACTAAATATCGGAACCAGGTGTGAGTTGGTGGGGACTATTGATGTACGGATCAAGCCCCGGCTGCATACAAACAGTGTGGGTCCAATAGTTGGGTGACGGTGTAGGCCCTCCCGCATCCCTAGTGATACCCAGGGTAGTGTATGTAGTTGAAACGTGGTAAAACTCTGTTCAGTCTGAACCCAGGGCCTGTTGTCTTTGTGTCTGCACCAGTCTATTACCCTCGCAAGATGACTCGTCAAGTGATAGTCTGACGTCTGGTAACCCCACTCCACCCTCCCTCTTGATTCTAGACAGTATAGATTTCGTCAGCCTGGCACTCTTATTGTTCCATATAAAGGCATTTTGGAGCTGGGCAACTGATTCGAAAAAGGAGGATGAAATTCTGATGGGAAGAGCTTGCAGGTAGTATAAGATCTTAGGCAAAACCGTCATTTTAAAAAGCTGACATCTGCCCATCCATGTAAAAGTCAACTTCGTCCATCTCTCACACTCTGCACAAATGGTACTTAAAAGAGTAGGGAAGTTAGTCTTATAGAGATCGTGGACATCTGCCGTAATCTGTAGCCCTAAATATGTTATAGCTCGCTGAGACCATCGAAATCTAAAAGTGCCCTTCAGTGTGTCTTCTAGCAGGGGAGTTAGAGTAACGTTAAGAGCTTCGGATTTGGATTGATTGATTTTGAAGTTTGAGAGATGCAAAAAAGGCCTCTAGTTCTTTCAGGAGGTTCAGAGAGCTACCTCAGAGTTTGACAGGAAAAACACTAGGTCTTCTGCATAAGCCACAATTTTATGTATAGACGTGTTCGCCTTAACCCCAGTTATATCTGGATTTGCCCTTATGTGTCTCAGTAGGGTTTAAAGAGTCAATATAAAAATTAATGGCGATTGTGAATGGTACCCACCAGGGATGTTCCCTATGTCAAATGACTCAGACAGGACGCCGTTCACCCGGACCCTAGCCGAAGGCCTTGAGTACAGGGACAACACCCATTGCAGCATCTGGGCCAAGGTTTCTCTCAGGAATACACTCCTGCATTTTTAATGAGGACCAGCTGAGAAACATGTGCAGCATTTCAGGCCAAGCACTATTGGGTATTGGGCCTGGGCCCCGGTAGAATGAGACTTCTGCTTTAAGCCAAGCGCTATTGGAAATGCTTAGGTATGGGGCCTGGGCCCTGGTAAAATGGGACTTCTGCTTCGGGCCAAGCAGTGTTGGAAGTGCTCAATTTCTGTGTGCCACCGGCAGGACAAAGTAGATATAAGAAATTACTTTGAAACTTATTTTTCTTATTTTTGTGGAATTTACAAGTATTGTATATACTCGAGTATAAGCCGACCCGAGTATAAGCCGAGGCCCCTAATTTTACCCTCCAAAACTAGGGAAACTTATTGACTCGAGTATAAGCCTAGGGGGAAAATGAAGTAGACTCTCATCACGGTATACAGCCCCTCTCTTCATGATAAGTGGTCCCCCATTACTGGTATATAGGACCTCCATCACTGATATACAGTTCTTCCCCATCAGAGATTACAACCCCCATCAGTGGAATACAGGCCCCCCCTCTCAGTGGTATATACAGGCCCGCCATTAGTGGTATATACAGGCCCCCCCTCTCAGTGGTATATACAGGCCCGCCATTAGTGGTATATACAGGCCCCCCTTCAGTGGTATATACAGGCCCCTCCATCAGTGGTATATGCAGGCCCCCCATCAAAGGTTACAGCCCCCATCAGTGGTATACACAGGCCCCCCATCAAAGGTTACAGCCCCCATCAGTGGTATACACAGGCCCCCGATCAGTGGTATCCACAGGCCCCCCATCAGTGGTATATACAGGCCCCCCATCAGGGGTTACAGCCCCCCTCAGTGGTATATACAGGCCCCCATCAGTGATATATACAGGCCCCCCTAGTGGTATATACAGGCTCCCCCCAGTTGTATATACAGGCCCCCCTAGTGGTATATACAGGCTCCCCCCAGTTGTATATACAGGCCCCCCCAGTGGTATACAGCCCCCCCCCCAGTGGTATACAGGTCCCCCAGTGGTATATGCAGGCCCCCCGATCCCCCCCAGTGGTATATACAGGCCCCCCGCTCCCTCCCCTCCAGTGGTATATACAGGCCCCCGGTTGCTGCCGCACACCTGTAAAAGAATAGCTTTCATACTTACCCTCCTCGCTCTGTCACCGCGCGTCCTCGTCTCCTTCCTGCTTCTACCCGGCGTCATGTGACCGTGCAGAAGCAATGACGTCATTGTGGCTGCGCCGGCCGGGAAGGAGACCGGAGGAGCGCGGTAACAGCGAGGAGGGTAAGTATGAAAGCTATTCTTTTACAGGTGTGCGACAGCAACCGGGGGCCTGTATATACCACTGGGAGGGAGCGGGGGGCCTGTATATACCACTGGGGGGAAGCGGGGGGCCTGTATATACCACTGGGGGGGAGTGCTAACATAGTGCAGTGTAATATGCACCGCTCCCCCTGCCGCTGATGGACAGGGGGATGCAGTACATATTGCATTGCACTAATGAGCGGCCCCACATGACCGGCCCCACATGACCGGCCGCTCATACTGCAGCCTCCCCCCGCCTCCTCCAGCCCCCGGACACTGCCCCCCCCCCCCCACACACACACACTCAGCCGTATACTGACTCGAGTATAAGCCGAGGCGGGCACTTTTCAGCACAATTTTTGTGCTGAAAAACTCTGCTTATACTCTAGTATACACGGTAACTGGGTTATAGTGTATTATTTTTTTGATCCGATTTATGGCTAACATTATTGACGTCTTTGGCATTGTACACTTGATGCAGTCTTAACTATTAAATGTGAGCACACACCAGTTTTTAAGCACATAATTATCATTATTTAATATTTTTTAAAATCTGAAAACCTAGGTTAATATTGGAAATCACCCTCTAGCTACTTTTCAAAAATAATTTTTAAGATGTATGTGCTTGGTCCATAGAATGACCAAGAGTCGTACTCGACTGAGCGGATAGGAGGAGGCTCGGCCATGCTTATGCATGGGACACTATTATCATGTACATTTACTGATACTGTTTTTTTTTTTTTTCTTTGCTTCATTAAATACAGAATATATAGATATTTACTTATGTATTTTTCTTTTCTTTTAAGGTGCCCTTACTGAATGCTACGACGAACTGGGAAACCGCTACCAGCTACCTGTTTACTGCCTTGCTCCTCCCATTAATATGATTGAGGAGAAGAGTGACACAGAAACTTTAGATATCCCTGAGCCTCCTCCAAATACTGGTCATGAATGCCAGCTGCGCCTGCGCCTCTCAACAGGCAAGGACCTCAGGCTCTTAGTGCGCAGCACGGACACTGTATATCACATGAAGAGACGCCTCCACACTGCAGAAGGTGTTGAACCTGCCAGCCAGCGCTGGTTTTTTTCGGGCCGGCCACTCACAGACAAAATGAAGCTAGAAGAGCTGAAGATTCCCAAGGACTATGTAGTACAAGTAATAGTGAGCCAGCCTGTTCCAAATCCCACACCAGTAGAGAATTGACCATCTCAAAGACAATGCTCACCATCCTTATCCTTACTTAAATCACTCCTTGCTATGTTTGTACGCAGCCTGTAACTTTTTTCTTTATTTTATTTTTTTTTTTTTATCTTCTGACAAGTCCTGAGTTGTCAAAGCAATGTAACCCATTGCAGGCCTCTTTGACATCACAGGACTTTATAGCCAGATCAGTGGACTTATGACTGCAGAAGGAAGAGCCGGGCCTTCCTCTGAGTTTTAAGGGAGGGTGGGAAAAGGGAATCAGTCGTATTTCTTAATAATGCAACAAAAGACTTTTTATAACATCAGGAAAACTATCTTTTTTTATCTGTTCTATAAAGGTTTGGACTGTACGTGGAGTATTTAGCATTGCACTTTTAAAAAACAATGAAAATTTGAAACAATCAAATGTTTTTGTCATGTTTTGTGAAAGTCATAAACTTGCTCTGTGGGGAAGGTTATTATATATAACATGAAACAGCCCCATTGTTATTTTTAATCAGATTAGCTCTCCTCAGAAATACATGTAGCTTTTCAACATAAGGGTAATAAATGTTCAGGAGGTGATATCAATCACCCACCACCATTTTTCAATTACAATAGCATCAAGTTCAATGTGAATCAGGTAAGGTTTTGCAGATCTCTCAACCAGATTTAACCACTGTTAACACAATGTGGGGTATAATCCCATCATTCAAAGTTATCTAAAAGAAGGGGTAGACAATGTGCATTGAGTATGCCATGTGAGAACTGCTCACCTTGATCGGTTGTGCAACCCACAACCGGAATTTTTCCGTGTCCGATAGCTGCTGCTGGATCCCCCACCTACAAAGAGTGGTCACAAATCCCCAGAATGGACATCAATAATTTGATCCGCGCTGCTGTGTATAATAACAGACGTCCTCTGTATTACAAACCGATTGACTTAATTCCAATGCGTTTCTAGGTCGTCCCAACCTCTTCATCAGGAATACCTTACAGAGGGACTCTGTAAACCTATCCCTGATGAAGAGGTCATAATACAGAGGACGTCTGTTAATTTCATCTGCGCTGCTGTGTATAATATCATTGTCCATTCTGGGCATCATTCAAAGCTGGTATTCTGTTACGCCATGCTCTGTATGATGTGTGTCTGCTTAAGAAGACATGTAACTTGTGTTTCCTCTGAACGATTACATCACAATTCCGGCATAAATCACATTGAAAGGCTGCAAAAATTAAAACACATTTTGCCTATTTTATGCTCGTTTTGCCCAGCTGCGCCAAAATGTGTGACTGGGCGTAATGCCACAGCTTGTCTAATTTATGACGAGTTGTGGCGTACCTTACACCAGAAATCTTACTTCAGTTCTTCACTGGACTAAGATAGTTGGCAAGTCGCACACCACTTTTCACACACTCCTGGTTCATAATACGGCCAGCCTCTTAATGATTCGGGAACATGTGAGTCCAACATGCCTCCATGAGCAATGCTGGGTTTGATGATTCGGAGCCATAGTGCAGAACACGGTATACTATATAAACAAAGCAGAAGTTTATTATCTATATTCGCAAGACCTTTTAGGGCTAACTTACAGCCATGTGCTGTCTGAATATTCATGAAGCTTTGCTATGTTAGGCTGAATACTCACGGTCAGTAGATGCAGCGTCTTGCCGCTGCGTCCGAAACGCTGCATTGTACAGTATCAGCATAGTGGATGGGATTTTAAGAAATCTCATCCTCACTATGCTTAACCTGATCGCAGCATTCTTTTAGCTTCGGTGCGGGTTGCCAGCATTCCGCTCCTTGGCGCATGTTCATTTCATGCTGCGGAGTCGGAACCGGCAGCCATCGGGTGCACGGAGGGAGAAGCTGCCCCGCACTCACTGTGAGTTCACTCAGGTTCGGAGGAGCTGCGTCCAACACACAGCTCCTCCAGACTGTGAGCACATCCCCTTACCATGTGTTTTTCAGTAGTTTAGTTCAGTAGTTCACTTCACTCAGCTGCCTAATCATACCTAATGTCCCAACAATCTGCAGCTATTTCTTCATCAGCCTAGTGAATCCGGGTATTGTTGCACTCTACTCTGCTGCTACAGTTACCTCTGATCGGAATCATCTCTGGTAATACTGGTGATGTTTACATTAATATCTTTAAGCAAGATTACACTTGTTTCTAACTAATTTTTAACTTCTACATCCAAAAGTGACCCCAGTTTTTCTCCATCACAACTTTTTTGTGTTCAAATAATATTTATTCGAGTTTCAAAAAATCAAGTACAGAGTATAATAATCAAATACAGTCGTACAGCAAACTGATAAGAAGTAAAGAAGTCAAAGGTATAATATGAAGAGATTACCTTATTACAATCAATTTCATCAAATACAGAACACCAAAAGAGAACGATGAAAGTAAACAGGGAAACAAAGAATTGCACATCTCCAAATAATACTTTGGGAAGTAATTACGAAATAGTATAACTAAAGGCAATCAATACTAAGGACCAAGAATCTCAAGCTAAGTCAAGTTATGAAGAACTGCTCTTCAGCAGATAGAGGGGAAAGGTAGCCATAGACACTTACTATAGTACAAGCTATAGACAATGAGTCCATCATACAGTCCAATGGTGAAGCCTAGAGAAAGTTTTTTTTGGGGGGATTTTGGCTGACTTTAAGAACGGAGATGGAAATTTTATATTCCACAATGCCCATTTCTTCTGATATTTGGTTTGTAGGCCATTTCTAATAGCGAATGAATATTCAAAAGAATTATGAGATGCAATTCTGTCTATGACATCCTGTATAGATGGGACTGTAGACTCTCTCCAAAGTGAGGCAATCATAGTTTTTGCTGTTAAAAGAATATGAATCGTAAGTGGCCTTATACGTTTTGGAAGAGAATCCAACCCAACCAAAAGCAACACTAACTCAGGAGATAGAAGAACCTCAATTCCAGAAATATCTTTAATTAGATGCCTTATGTCTCTCCAAAATTTTTTAAGGAATTGACATCCCCAGAACACATGAGTCAGATCAGCAGTTTGGTTACAGTTCCTCCAGCACATCGGGGAGTTGAGTGAATTAAACTTATTGAGCTTCAACGGAGTAAGATACCATCTTGAATACAATTTAAATTGGGTCTCAATAAGGTAGATGCACGGTATCTGTGTATACATAAGATCAAAGGACTTGCCAAGTTGTTCAGTATTTATAGAGATGTTCAGGTCTTTCTCCCAGGCTACTACATTTGAAGATTTCACATAGACCGAATCTAGGTTAATGTCCTGATATATGTTTTTCAACTTCCAAAAAAAGGTACTCTGCGGGAACTTCAAAAGTTGTGGTACATTGTGAGGAAGAGAGAATACCAGTTTATGGCTCAACAGAATGCGATGAATCTCCTCCCAGGTTTTAACTTCTATGTCTTCCAGACCATAAGTGTTTTGTAGGACCACAAAGGGAATCAACCCTCCTCTGCCATCCAAGATGTTAGATATAAAACCAATCCCTTTCCAGGATTTAAGTTTTTCAGGTTTGCAGAAATATAGTCTAATATATCAATTGGGATCCAAGTAGATGGATGAGGTTGAAAGCTTTTCAATGATTTGGAAACAAACAATCTCCAGGATTGAATAGAGGCTTTCACTAACGTTTCTTTCGGAAGAGGTTTGTTTTTATCACAAAGAAAGGAAAGAAGCTGTGGACCAAGGCCTCCCTTTAGCATATTTTTATCTTCAAGAGTAAGCCAACTTGGTCTATCGCCTGTCTCCCACCATGATTGACTCAGTTTTATGATAGTGGAGTTATGATATGCGGTGAGGTTGGGAACAGCCAGACCACCTCTAGACCTCCCTTTCTCCAGGGTAGTCTTAGCCACTCTTGGTTTTTTCTTATCCCAAATGAATCTCGTCAGTTGAGTTTGTAATTTTGCCATCCATTGTCTGGACACAGGTAGAGGTACAGAACGAAAAATGTAGAGAAGTTTCGGTAAGATAAACATTTTAAATGAGTTTATTCTTCCCAACCATGAAATATCAATTTTGGAAATATGAAGAACATCGTCCTGAATGACTTTGTAGATATAATTAAGATTAACGTCTACAATCTTAGATAGGGATTTGGTCAAATAAATACCTAAATATTTTATAGATTCTTTTTCCCACGAAAGAGAGTGTTCGCGTTTTAACAAGTCAAGGAGGTCCTGATCTATATTTAAGTGTAACACCTGAGTCTTTTTCAAATTGATCTTATAATGGGAAATTCGAGAAAATTTATCAATTGTGTCAAGGAGATATCGTAAAGAATTTATGGGATCAGTCAAAGTTACCAGGATATCGTCAGCGAACAAACTAATCTTAAATTGTCTCATAGAAATGGGAATGCCTTTTATCAAAGGATGAGTACGTATTTTTTCCGCTAACGGCTCAATAAAGAGGTTAAAGAGAGAAGGGGAAAGGGGACAACCTTGACATGTACCATTCGTTAGCAAGATGTCTTTTGACAAAAAGTTATTTATGATTTTCGCACTCGGATTAGAATAAAGCAAATGAATTAAGTTAGTTATATTACCCCCAAAGCCAAACCTCAAAGAGGAACCCCCAGTGGACTCTGTCGAAAGCTTTCTCCGCGTCGACAGCGACCACTTTTTTTAAAAGTTTTAGTAATAATTTTTAGATCTGAATTCAGGAGCGATATGGGTCTATAGTTAGCTACATTCTCAGTATTGCCCTTATCTTTTGAGATAACCGTAATCACTGCTTCTTGCATTTACTTGGGAAGACTACTCTGGTCAGTAGTGAGGAAATTGATTAACCTAGTTAAATATGGGACAAGGATATCTTTAAAGGCAATATAGTATTCGTTCTGTAACCCGTCGGGCCCGGGAGACTTAAATTTCTTTAGGGACGCAATAGTATCAGGGATTTCAGCTTCAGTGTAGGGTAAGTTTAGGAATTTTAACTGGTTAGATGTCAAAGAAGGAAGTTGAATAGAGTCTAAAAACAAAGCCATTTCCACAGCACAGGGATCAACTTCCCCGGGCTCCTTTCCTAAGTTATATAACTTCTTGTAATAAACTTCAAAGGCATCTGAAATTTCCGCAGGGGATTTGACTATAGAATTAGGTTTATTCCTGATCTCTGGAATTCTCGTTTTGGCCCTTCGTATTTTTATCAATTTGGCAAATAGTTTGGAGGGTTTGTTGGTACAATTATAAAAATTAGATTTAGTAATGTGGGAAACCTTATCAAATTCCGCAGTTAAAAGGGATTTTAGTTCAACCCTCAATTTGAGAATGTCACCAAAGATGGAATTATTCTTGGTCCGAATCACCTCCGATTCCAAGTCTTTAATCTTGCTTATGATGGAAGCCATATCTTTAGTTAATTTTCTTTATAGGAGAGAATTTAATTAAATTAGATGACCTCTAATCTGTGCCTTATGGGCAGTCCATAAAGTTGGAATAGGCATATCTCCCAAATCATTTTCTTTAAAGTAATAATGTAAAATACTTTGAATTTTGGATTCATAATCTGGATGGTGGTATAGAAAAGAATTTGCTATCCAGAGTTTCCGCCCACTATAAGAAGCCCCATCTGTAGTAACGAAGATTATCGGAGAGTCATCCGACCAAGATCTAGGAAGTATTTCTATTAATTTAATCTTCTGCACGGAATTGATATCTGTCAAAACCAGATCTATCCTAGCAAAGGATTTATGCGAGTCAGAAAAATGAGTAAATTCTATAGATGACGAGTTTATGCACCGGAATGCATCATAGAACTCCTCCTGGTTAAATAATGGATCAAGCTGGACATTGGTATTCCTGGCTTTATTAGAAGAGTCAAACATAGCATTAGGAACTGCGTTAAAGTCCCCAAAAATGAAGAGGTTGCCTTTCTTATGATCATGGATAGTCCTGAACAGTTTTTTTAAAAATGAAATTTGACCTTTGTTAGGAGCGTATAAATTCACAAGTGTGTGAGGAGTATCATTTATTTTACATATCAAGATAACATATCGGCCCTCATCATCTCTATGGACCTCAAGTTCTTCAAATTTAAGAGTATCCCTAATCAGAATGGCAACTCCAGATTTTTTTTTCTTGTTAGAGGAGAAATGGATATGAGGAAATTGTTTATTCGTAAATTTTGGTGGATTTTCTAGGCAAAATTTAGTTTCCTGAAGTCCTGCCAAATCAATCTTATGTCTCGCAAGTTCTTTCCATACATGGAACCTTTTTTGAGGGGTATTTAACCCATGGACATTTAGTGAAAGGTATCTGGTGGTCATTGTCTCAATGAAGAATTAAAAATGTACGTAAGCTAGCTGCAATGAAAGTATGAAGCTGAGGAAGTGTGAGGGAGAGGGAAGGGAGAGAATTAGGAGGGAAACTAAACTACTACAGGTAGGTAAAGAAACAAACTATTAAATGAAGCAAACTATAACACAGAATGTAACTAGTAATAAGAACTATGTAAGTATCAATACTATAAGGCAGGGTTCAAGGGAACCGTTATTCAACTTCCTGCAAGGCTAATGTTTTGGCCATTGTGCCTAATTGGACCTTAAATCTTTAGTGTCAAACAGAGCTACCTAAGACCCGTCAAGTATTAGTTAGATGTAAGTTTCTTAAAACTTTCAGTCCCTCAGACTTATCTTCAATAACAAAAGATTTCTGTTTGTATGTAAAAATAACACTAGTGGTCGGACGACCCCATCTGTACAAGATCTCCTTAGCACGTAGAATGTCCTTTACAGGCTTCAAAGATTTCCTCTTCAGCATCTTGTCTTTAGAAATATCTGTGAAGATTTTAATCCCGTTGTAAGGTGGAGGTAGGGATTTATTATCTCTTAAGAAAGTTGTCACTTTATCTCTGGTTTGATAGAAGCTAAATTTAGCTATCACATCCCTCGGGACGTCATCCGAAAGATGCGAGGGCCTTGGCAATCTATGGGCTCTTTCTATAAAATACTCCATATTTTCCAGTGAGGGAGCAATTTTTCTAGTGAGAGATTTCACGTAATTAATTAAGTTATGCTGATTTATCTTTTCGGGAATTCCTCTAAATTTCAGGTTATTCCTGCGGTCCCGGTCCTCTCTATCTGCTAACCTATCCTTCAGAACTTTAATTTCATTAGTCACCCTGTCTTGAGATTTTCTAGAGTCAATCAGGGTGGATAAAAATCAATGTTTTTTTTTTTTTTAATTTTTTTATTTAAATCGGATTTTTTTTATTTAATTTTGGATTTTTTTCAATAAACTGCTTTTTGAGGAAAATATTTTACCATCCAAAGGTTCTTCCATCATGAGATAAAGCTGAGTTGTTTAACTCAGTAGAATAAAGGCTGTATGTGTGTAACATTCACAATGCCTTGCTCTTCCAGAGGTTTCTGTAGGATTAGTGAGCAGTTTCTCTCCTATATTATCACAGACACTCGCTTTACTTACGCAGTTCTCAAAACTGAATTTGACTCCACAGAGGTCCCAGCCTCTTCTTCATGGCAAAAATGTTACAACATGAACAGAGTTGAGAAAAAAACCTTAATCCTATTGTTCTACAAACCTATGAATACAGAGTCAACCCCTTCAGTGCCAAGTCCAAGAAGTTAGACAATATGTTTCTGATTGTTTGGAGTGGAATAGATCTGCACAACACAAGAAGAATGTGAATCTAAGTGTGAGGAGGAAGGGCAAGCAGATAAGAAAATGAAAGTGAAACTTTGAGCACAATACTGCAGCATAGCCACAGACAGACAAGTCTGGATCTGTTTGTGTGTACGATCTGAGGTTTATTACATTCTTTCCTTATAATGGCAGCAGGCCGTAAAAGAGACCCAGTTTGGGAATATTTTAATGAAGCTCCTTCACCTATCGGTAAGGCAGGCATGCGTGCAAAATGCAAACGATGCAACAAAGAGATGCAAGGCCTGGTGGCGCGAATGAGGCAACATCATGAGAAGTGCGGTGATGAAGATGACCAAAGAAACACTTCTGAACAGGCAGGATCTTCAGGTTGGTAAACATTTTTATTGAATCCTATTTCTAAAGACTGAACTGTCATGTGTGAGAAAAATTATATTTCTTATTATTACTGCATGTTACTGTCATTTGGTACAGTTATTAAGAAAAACAAATATTCCTTTTGGGGCAGGGGCAGTGATGTGTTGTGTACAATAAGCAGAAATTGTATAATAAACAATAAAATAACAACATTGACTTTTTTGTTTAGGGGAATTCATGGATTCTGGAAACTATCCACCTCCAAGATCACCATCATCCTGTTCTACAGTTTCAGAGTTATCCATCCAGGATAGTGCTTCATTAGCAGCAGCATCATCATCAGACACAGCCACATATCACCATCACCCAAAAGGAAGAAAAAAACCTTTACCTCCTGGAACCACCATAGATAGGTTTGTGATAAGAACTAGCAGATTAGAAAAAGATTTGATTGATGAAAAAATTGCCCAGTTTATTTATGCAACAAACTCTTCTTTCCTTTTAAATAAGTGGAAAACCACTATGGAGTTTTTGTTAATAAAATATAACTTTTATTGAATGTATAAAAGCAGACATGTAAACGTTAACAAGAAGTATATGAGAAACCCACAGAAGGCTGCAGCCAGGTAGTCACTCAATGAGTGGCAAGCACATAAGGTACAGATTCACATCGTAAGGAATGCACAAAGTATAAGGGCACACAATAAACATGAAGGATAGTACCATCACTCACCCATAGTGCAGACTCGTGATAAGGACCTAGGCAGCCACACAGAGAGCCCTGACCTGCAGCGCGCCCCTAACAGCTGTTTCGCCACTGCTTGGTCGCAGGGGCTGAGCCCCTGCGACTAAGCAGTGGCGAAACAGCTGTTAGGGGCGCGCTGCAGGTCAGGGCTCTCTGTGTGGCTGCCTAGGTCCTTATCACGAGTCTGCACTATGGGTGAGTGATGGTACTATCCTTCATGTTTATTGTGTGCCCTTATACTTTGTGCATTCCTTACGATGTGAATCTGTACCTTATGTGCTTGCCACTCATTGAGTGACTACCTGGCTGCAGCCTTCTGTGGGTTTCTCATATACTTCTTGTTAACGTTTACATGTCTGCTTTTATACATTCAATAAAAGTTATATTTTATTAACAAAAACTCCATAGTGGTTTTCCACTTATTTAAATGATTGAGAGGAGTGTTATTTACTTCCTAAAACATACACCTTGAGGGATGATTTGTATTTAAATATGAGATCATTGATTTACTTAAGGTGTTTGATGATTTTGAATATTTATATTGAACTCTTCTTTCCGTCTGACTGAGAACCCACATTTCATTAATATGGTTCAGTCACTGAGACCAGGATACAGTCCACCCAGCAGAGCTGATGTTGCAGGTAAACTTGCTAGATCAAGTGTATGACAGAGAAATGGAGCAATGTGCAACAGCTCTGGAGGGTAAAATTGTTAACCTAAGTATTGATGGGTGGAGTAATGTCCACAATGATCCTATTGTATGTGCTTGTATAACAGAAGAAGGTAAAGTCTTCCTTGCACAAACAACTGATACGTCAGGAAATGCACACACAGCAGAATACTTACAAGAAGTGGCAGTAAAAGCTATAACGATATGTGAACAAAAATTCAAATGTGTAGTACGCAGTTTGGTCACTGACAATGCTGCAAACGTATCCAAGATGAGAAGAGGTTTAGAAGAGCAGGGAGGGAATACAAAGCTGCTAATAACATATGGTTGCAGTGCTCATTTGCTGCACCTCTTAGCCAAAGACTTAAGTGTTCCAGAAATAAAGGCTAATGTTGTTGAAATTGCTAAATACTTCCGTAATAATCATTTTGCTGCAGCAGCTCTGAAAAGGATGGGTGGAACCAAGCTAACGCTCCCACAAGATGTTAGATGGAACTCTGTGGTGGACTGTTTTGAGCAGTATATCAAAAACTGGCCTATTCTGATGACACTTTGTGAAGAAAATCGAGATAAAATAGATGGCAATGTCACGGCAAACATCCTCAACATTGGGCTTAAGAGAAATGTTGAACATATGCTGAGCTTCCTGAAACCCATCTCTCAAGCTTTAAACAAAACACAGAAAAATAGCTGTTTTATTGCGGATGCTGTTGAAATTTGGAAGGAACTGAGTGAACACTTAAAAACAGAACTACACATGGACAGAATTAAATTACAAGCAGTAAACAAACAAATGGGACAAGCACTGACTCCAGCTCATTTTTTGGCAAATATTGTCAATATCCAATATCAGGGTCAAAACCTAAGTGCTGAGGAAGAGGAGTTAGCTATGACATGGGTATCCAGCAATCCTCCATCTTTAATGCCAACTATAATAAACTTCAGAGCTAAGGGGGAACCATTCAAGAAATATATGTTTGCTGAAGACATTTTAAGGAAGGTCACACCAGTAAACTGGTGGAAGTGCTTGGATTTAGAGACTGTTCAAGTAATGATTTCACTTTTAACAGCAGTAGCTTCTTCTGCAGGAGTTGAAAGAATATTCTCTTCCTTTGGACTCATTCATTCTAAATTGAGAAATCGGTAGGGACCCAATAAAGCAGGAAAGCTTGTTTTTCTTTTCCAGATTATGAATAGGAACAAAGAAGAAGATGATGATGATGAAGATGACGACAAGTGAGCTACAGAGGACAGCAGGGACAGTAGTATTTAAGTTTTTCATGTGTCGGCTGGGCTGACAGTCTAAGTTTCTTAAAATATATATATATTTTGTTTAGCCAAATTAGTTAACAAACATGGATGTTTGTTTAAGCAAATAACTTATGCTGTAATGTTGTTATTGTTTCAGTTGAATAAATCTATTTAAATTGTTATTAAGGTCAGGATTATTTTTCTCCTTCCTAAGTACAACAGAACAGTGGTGTACAAATATGAATGATTAACCCATTA
Source organism: Allobates femoralis (assembly GCA_033576535.1). NCBI lineage: Eukaryota > Metazoa > Chordata > Amphibia > Anura > Aromobatidae > Allobates > Allobates femoralis. The sequence continues at coordinate 446,754,454 of JARQOC010000004.1, forward strand.
AACTGGGGAGAAAAAAGTAATATAAAAAGTGATTCTAAAAATCTTCATCTACTTGCATGTTAAAGTAGCAAGAACTAGTTTAGGTAGAAACTTTGATTTAAATCACTGATTTAAATCAAGCCTTACTGACTAGTGATTTAAATCGTGATTTAAATCGTGATTTAAATCAGTTAGATTTAAATCAAATCCACCCTGGAGTCAATGCACTCCGTTTTTAACTCCTCAATGGCTTTCTCTGTTTTTTCTGTTCTGGAAATCGAGACCACCGAATGTTTAATCTCATCAATGTCGTCTCTCAAAGATTTTTTAAAATCAGCAAATCCTTTAACCAAGAAATCTCTATCTGATAGTTGTCCATCGTTAAGGTTGGAGAGAGGATCTATGTCTTTCCTTGAGGTCTCCATTCTTTGTCTCACCGGGCTCTTGGTTTGAGGGTCTCGAGCTGAGTCATAATCTTCCCGAAAATTAGAGCTATCATGTGATCTGGATATAGTTTCCATTTCTTTTCTTTTTGAGTTTGCCTGGATAGATTCATAAATCATAGGTGTGGATTTCCATTCTTCTGAACTATTCTCCACTGGTAAGGAATCTTTCCTGCCACTTTGTGACTGGTTACTATGGTAGGCCGAGGAAGGCATAGTGTTCGCACTCTGTGGACTAGCCTCCACCAGTTCACCAGTGGAATTTTTGGAAGTAACGTTTGGTTTAGGCTTGGGAGACATTAGGACTAGTATACCGTATAAATTGAGGTATATAAATTAAGAAATTAAGAATATCAAAGTACGTATAGTAAGTCTCTATAGCCAGCTCCAGTAAACTATATTGAGCCAAAAACAATTACAATTAGATAATAGACTTCCACAATACTAGAGCCAAGGAACAGAAATGAAGTACAATTATCTGTAAATACAGACTCAGAGTATAAAGTAAATAGCTCTCTCCCCCAATTAGAAGATGAAAAGATCACCCGCCCAAGACCCAACAACTACCACCCAAACTACCTTTATCCACAAGAAACAGAGTGAAACATCAATATGCAGATCAATATAAAGGTGTACCCCAACAGCACATCCCCATAAAAGAATAGCTGTTTAGTTGACTCCTCGACACCGGAAACCGTCTACGAAGCTCGGATACGTTGGAGACCCGAGGACCCCGCTTGATTGAAGAGATCCCTCCCCGGAGTGGTCGGATCGTGTAGAAACCTCATACAACAGGATCCATCTACGTAGCTCGGATACGTTGGAGGCCCGCCGACCCCACTTGATTGAAGAAGTCCTTCTTGGAGATGTAGTAGCACGCAAAGATGGAAGAAGTTATAAGGCAACAGCTTGCAAATAAACAAATGAGTAGCGAAAAAGAGTCTCCTGAAGTCTCAGTGTAACACTAGGACTAGAAAGGTTATATATCTCCCCTTCAGACTCGTGAATTGTCCAATATGTAGAATGGTATTATCACCACCCTATGCAATTATGTAACTAAGCAAGGAGCATCCAAAATAGTATGACCAGATAGTCTATGAAGAAGGCTGCAGGGATGTCTCAGTCTAGTAACTTATATTAAATCTCCTCAATCAGGACAGCAGCTCATCTTTGAGATCCCCCACGCCTCCTGTACCTGTCACTGTTGCTTTCCAAATGCATATGAGGGAAAATTTACCTCAGAGGTCCAGATCTTACAGTGAGGAAAATCTGTTTGTGTAGTAAATTGGCATCCTCCGGGAAAGCCGCAATGAGCAAATCAAAGATGGAGCCTCCACTACTCCCCTGAGAGAAATGGCAGTTTTCCTCACAGAATAGCAGAAAATGGCCTAAGAACAAACTTAATAGACCAAAACAATAAAATCTCCAAAAACTAATGAGAGAAGTCAATAAAAAAGCCCATGTCAGAGATTGCATAGGCTGTATATTGAAAATAAAGCAGAATAAGATATTGATAAATATATCACCAAGACAAGATCTTCTGGTCCAGAAAGACAAAGTCTAATATTACTTCAGTAAACTGTGACCTGTGTTGTCAGTTTCAGATGATTTATGGGAGACAGGAGTATTATTATGAAGCATTCAGTGATCACAAAATGGCGCCACCTTCACTCTCATGTGAGGAAAAAAAAAAAAAAAAAACAAATAGACTTCAGGCAGTGTCTTGAGGTAAAAATCATTACAAATTCAGCCAAATAAAGGTAAAAGCCAGTATAATGTCAGAATTTTGAACTGAAATGTCAATTCCTGACTCTTAACAGGCAACAGGAGGATATTATTATGAGGTGACCAGTAGTCTTAAAATGGAGCCTCCATCACTCCTCTGAGGGGCCAGATTTCAAGGTGTCCTGAGGTGAATTCCTCTCAAAATTGATCTCAAAAGGGTTCAAATGAAGCCCAAAGATTAGGTCTTACAGGTCTTGTCGCTTTGATGAGACAATTTGTCTTTAAAAAGGCAAAAATTCCCAGTAGCTTGTCTGTGGGCACAGGAGCTCAGGGATCCACGTCCTCGCATGCTGCTGCAGGCCACACCTCCACCATCACAACTTTTTAAGCAGGATATCCTTCCTTTGTATCCAAAAACAATACAAATACAATACAAAATATACATATAATGCAAAAGATAAAAGGACATATTGTTACTTTACTGTAAGTCAAATTTTGTGCAAGTAGTAAAGATAGGTAGCAGTTTAAGGTGAAAATTCACACTTTCCTGGAGTATTCAATCTGTGGACAAATCTTTCCTGATGCTCCATCAACAGTCAGATCTCATAAGTACATCCCATCTACCCAGACAATGTCATTACATGACCTTCATATCTTGGTGGAATCGTTCACCTTGCTCATCACTGATTGCACTAAGGCTTTCAGGAAAGTCAGCAACATGGCAACCAAGCATTTTGTAGCTCTCAAAGAGTTTCTGAACCATTTCAATCTAATTGTATTTAAAAAATAGTCATTGACAAGGGTTTTGAAAGATAACCAAGCATTCTTTTGGGGTTCTAATATTGTGCTGATGAAATGTTCATCTTTGAGCTGCTGAATCTTTGGGCCATCAAATACACTGACCTTTATTTTTTACAATGACAGGCAAAGTTTTCACCTATTGCTTCATGAGGTCCTGTTTCATGTGCAGAGGTGGAAATAAAATGTTTTTTCTGTCAACAAATAACTCGTATAGAATGTTTGGATCACGAGGTTTGCGGTCAGATCTTGGAGCCCAACTCCTCTCCACCCAATGCTTCTCATGGGCTCTACTGTCTCTCATGCACAGAAAACAAGAATACTTGGTATAGCCGCATTGCTAACCAAGAAGTAAGCATACTAATTTAAGGTGAGGAGCTTGATCACTATTAAAAGTAAGATATCTTAAATCTCTCCCTGCTTGCCTTTCCTGAGTGCCCTCCTAAAAACCACTGATTCTCTCTTATTACTAATTTAAGGTAACATAGATGCCGCAATTGTGTTTGTGATATTGCAACAACTCAATCAATGATTCGGTCTCCCTATACTTTGCAAATATAAATTGAATAACCAATTTGAACTGCACCAAATAAATATTGGAGCATCCAAATTCCTTAATTTAACCATGTATGTTCTGGCAGTACACTAAGCCACTATCACTTCTAAAGTATTCCAGAAATGCACTGACTCTGCATCGTAAGTAGAATACCTGTGCTCCTTTTTCAAGCACATTTTTTTTCATGCACTCTTGATGCTAGGAGTTATGAAGACTATTTTGATAGATACAAATCTCATGCCAAATCGCTCAACTCCTGTTGGTCAAACCCTTACAAATTGAGACCGCTTCAATTTAAAAATCTTTATCATTGCTACCACTTTGCCACTTTCTTCACCATAATGCTGTTCTTCCAAATAAAAAAGTGTACTTCATGGAAAACTGGCACTGGGATTTCAGCTGAATGAGGCACTGGAAGTGATGGTAGACAAGGATACTCTGATATTGTGAAAATGTCAGGATATGGCAAGAAAAATAAAAAATAGTCACTGGAATGATCTGTTTGCTCTCACCAATCCATAGGTATACAACATGGCATCTTATTACGTGTTCCTTTTGCCTACATCTATAAACTTGCACACCTTCTGAGGGGACCAAAGCTTATCTTGATCACCAAGTTTTACTTTGAAATATTCAAAATTGGCTTGCTTGACAAATGTGCTTATAGTCGTCCTTTTGAATACGAATGGTGCAACTGCCACTGATAAAACAAAAGGAATCAGGGCTGTTCAAGCACTTTTGATAAGAAATAGACATCATCTGAAAGAAAAGAAATAATTGTGTAAATAAAAATTAAGCTAACCCCTTGTGTACAGACATTTGGAATACGTTTGACTATATAAAGTGGCACACAATCTAATAACCTGTTGCTAGTCGTGAAGGTTTTTCCCTCTCGATGGCAGTTCGCACTCGGTCAGTAGGAGAGCACTAGTGCCACCCTCGGATTATGCCTAGAGTAATCACATCAAGATAAGCTATAGGGAGAAAAAATTATGTGATAGAAGAAAAGTACCTGCAGTTTTGAAATCAGCATGCCTCTTTAGACAAACAACAAAAATTGCTAAAAATTGTTCCCCAGTGTTTTGTGTCTATTCCTAAGTATAATCGCATCTTTCCAAGCAAGTAACTAGTTTACTTATACATTATGGCCACTTTACACGCGGCAACAGGAAGATAGAAAACGGCAGGTGTCGGAGACAATTGTACCTTTTACCTTCAAAACACCTTGAAGTGGCTGCTTGTAATTCAGGTATCTGCAAGGTGTTTTGAAGGTAAAAGGTACAATTGTCTCCGACACCTGCCGTTTTCTATCTTCCTGTTGCCGCGTGTAAAGTGGCCATTAATGCTATCATGCAGTTAACCAGCTGCCTGCTGCAATGTCCGTAATGCTGCAAGTCCTGCCTATACATCTACTGTTCCTGTGTATCCGCACACCTCTTGCTTCATCTAGTGCTTGTCTTTCTGCGTCTTGCAAACCCATTGTTTGGTCCTCACTGATCCACGTTCTTACTGTCAAAGCCTGCTCCACTGTAACACTACCTTTGGTCCTGATTCTTTCTGGTCTGCCCTACATCTTAGAAAATCCACCACACCTGGTGAGTTGATAGCAGAATACTTATCTATGGTTTCCAAAGGTACACTAGTGTTAACACTGTCTGTTGGCTATGGATGACTTATCTGCACAGGTTATGAAACTTGCTGTGGGCCAATAGGTTATCCAGGAATATGGAAGCACTGCCCCAATCTCTCAATGCCTGCCCCAGTTATCCTTCTAATTGAGATACTCCCGAATAAAAGTATCTCTACATTTGCCAACTCCATACAGTTTTGATGGATCTTATAAAACCTGTTGGGGCTTTGTATATTAATACACTGTATATTGTACACAACAAATTTTCTTTGGATCATTCAACAGTGACTTTTTTTTGTTGTTGTCTCGAGATGCCTTTGTTTGGACCTCACCATTATGGTACAAAATGATCATATGGTGCATTTTCTTCTTTCATTCTGTAGAGAAGGGGTGAATCTTTTTTCTGCCAAGGGTCATTAGGAAAATTTATACCATAATTTGGGGGCTGCACAAAATTATCAACTTGAAAATTAACCCTGCTACATCTGGTCAAACAATTAAGTCAACCCTACAGTGAGGGATGGAACTTTCTTCTCTATTGTGAGGCTGTAATGTTGGGGATAGGGTCATTCCATGTCAAGTGATCCAAAAATGAATATTTTTTTTCCCTGACGTCCTCAGATTTTTAAAAAAAAATTTCTATCTGAAGAACAACTTTATCTAATTACAAAAAAAAAGTTTTGAATTTTTTTCTTTATCTGTTAATTTTTTACAGATTTTTAAAGTTTTAAAAAAGTGCGAATTTTGGCCTGGTATGGCTTTACATTTTCTATCATATCTCGGGCTAGAAATAAGATAGAGAAACAAAATAAACACCAATCTACTCAGAACTGTCCAGGCTTTCATCAGATATGTCACAAGAGGATATTTGTTAATATTTTACCCATGTGATCGCAAGCGCAAAACTTTAAAACGCATTTCCGAAAAATCGGCGCGCTTTAAATATTTCAAAAACTGCCCATGTGTCTGCTATGCTCTTAGCCACATCTGTACCAAATTTCAAGTTGGGATCGCAATGGGATCATATTTTAACATATTTTACTAGTAAGAGCGTCAATGGGTCATTCCATATCAAGTGATCTAAATATGAATATTTTTTTTACCTGACGTCTTTAGATTTTTTTTTTTTTTTTCCTTTATGAAGTACTACTTTAGTTAATTACAAATTAAAAGTTTGGAATTTTTTTCTTCATCAGTTAATATTTTACAGATTTTTAAAGTTTAAAAAAAGGGTGAATTTTGGCCTGGTACGACTTTAAATTTTTTTATCTCAGGCTAGAAATAAGATAATGAAGTGGGAGAGGCATCATTTTACTCAGAACGGTAACAGCTTTCATTTGAGATGTTACAAGACTATGTTTCTTTATATCAAATTCAAACTATTGACGGGCAATTGTGAAAAAATGACTGATTGTGTTCTTGGTGACTTTTGAATTGACACTATAATAGTTAAATATTTTGCACTTAGGTCCAATGAATGCGTCCATGGGGTCAAGCTGGGACAGAGTCATCACAAATTAGCCTTATTTGCAGATGACCTGCTACTTTACATCTCCCAGCCCCTGGTCTCCATCCCTTCGGTCTTAATGGAGTTTGAACGGTTCGGACAATTGAGCAACTTTAAAGTGAATTGCTCCAAAACCGAGGCACTCAATATTTCTTTGCCTGGAGAATTGGTTTCTCATCTATCTAAACAGTTCCCATTTAAATGGAAAGTAGAAGCCATTAAGTACTTGGGAGTCCTTATACCAAAAGATCTTAAACAAATATTCAATTTAAATTATCAACCCCTTTTGACTAACGCGGAATCGGCATTTACCTCCTATAGACAATTAAAGCTATCCTGGTTCGGGAGAATAAACGTAGTCAAGATGGATGTCTTGCTCCGACTCTTATATACTTTTCAGACAGTTCCTGTTCTATTGGATAGAGGTTTCCTCTCCAAAATGCAATCTATGATCCTTAGATTTGTCTGGGGGGGCAAGAGGTCCAGATTGCGAATGAATATCCTATCCTTGCCCGAGACCAGAGGAGGGGTTGGACTACCCAACATACGAGCGTACTTTGAGGCTTCCTCTCTTGTTAGAGCTCTAGATTGGCATTATCATGCGTCCTCCAAGAAATGGGTAGGGGTGGAGCAAGAGGGTTTGGGGATTCCGCTGAAACACCTGCTTTGGATTTCCCCTAAAGACTCCACAGACCTAGTACCTTTGACAGACATGACCAGAAACACCTTGAAGGTATGGCACCTAGTGACGAAAACCCTCCGCTTAAACGACAGACTTAGCCCTTTGACTCCCCTTTTTTCCAACCCATCTTTCCCACCCAGATTTGACAGGCAGAGATTTTTATGTTGGCGGATTGTGGATGACACCCGAGTAGGACAGACTCTGTCCAGTGGTGGTTTGCCCCCGATGGCAGAGCTACAACTCAAAGAACCTACGAGACCTCTTAAGTGATTCGAATTTCTCCAATACAGAGCATAATTATATTCAGCTGACCACTCTTGCAGGGTAAGATTGACGCCCAACGTATTGGAGAGGTTATTCCAACTGGAGGCTCCACCGAGGCGCAAAATATCATTTCTATACCAGGCCTTAGGGTCCATGAGAGAGCAGGGCACCCTTTACTTCCAACGTGCTTGGGAGAGGGAATTGGGGTGTAGCATTTCAGAAGCTAATTGGCAGAAATGCTTTATATTTACTCACTCTCTAGCTAGCGCTTGTTCTGCACAAGAAAGAAGCTATAAGCTGCTCACTAGATGGTACTTGTGCCCGACGACACTCCGGAACATGTTCCCTGGAACCCCTGATACCTGTTGGCGCTGTGGGGAAGAGAAGGGTACAATGATACACATTTGGTGGAGTTGTAGGGAAATCCGGCGGTTCTGGTCTGAGGTTTTCAATGCATACGCCCGGATAACAGGTAAACAAGCCGAATGCTGCCCAGAATCGGCAATGTTATCCATTTTTCCAGGTCCTATTGGGCTACAGAAGAGGGATATTCTCCGCTTTTGCATCTCGGCTGCTCGTGCTGTGATCCCGAGGTTCTGGAAATCAAGCCGGGCTCCATCTCTACTTGATTGGTTCAAAGAATTGATGGACACATATCGAATGGAGGAGCTCGCAGCTGATGCGTCGGGATCTCGGAACAAATTCTTAGGGATTTGGGTTGAATGGATTCTTTTTCACGACTCTGCAGAATTTAGGAGTATCTTTTCCAGCACAGATAATATGGCTCGACCTCTGGCTGATGGGGAGCCAGTGGGATGAGTACCCTTTCTCCTTCCCATACCTCACCCGTCCCCCCCCCTCCTTTTTTTCTTTTTTTCTTACGTGGCTTTTCTTTCCCAGTATAACTTTTTCTAATGGTTTTTGTTTCTCTTCTCTCTCTCTCTTCTTTTCTATCTCTCTTTTCTTCCCATCTGATACATTCAGTCTAGGTATTTCCTTTCTACGCCTATACCTTCAGAATTCTAGTGAACATTAGACAGGTATCGAAAACTCTGAGCTGTGAGTAGATCATTAATATTTCGGCCTTCCTTTCCGGTACACCAGTCGATAGACTATTCCAACTAGGCCTCAACGGGTAATGACCCACTTACGTGGTCAACCTGTTAGAAGGGGCCAAGTAATAAAAATCATTCTGCTGGGGCTGCTTGTCCCCTTGACATCAGAACATCTCAAAACCCTGAGAAAGGTTGTATACTTGAGTGTTTGGAATTATATTTAGATTGTAGTATATATTGCACCAGAGATAAGCGCAAAAGTAAATTTGTAGCTTATCTTAAAGTTACTAATAACTTTGTGAATTCTCTTTTTGTATATTTTATATGTCTCAAGATTTTGTTAAAAGATTGAATGTATGTCTTTCATATGTTTTTTCAAAATTTAATAAAAATGAGATTAACCATAGTTAAATATTTTAAAATATGATCCCATCACGATCCCAACTTGAAATTTGGTACAGATGTGGCTAAGAGCATAAAAGACACATGGGCAGTTTTGGAAAATTTTTATTAAAATGTTTTTTTCGGAAATGCATTTCAAAATGTTGCGTTTGCATTCGCATAGGTAAAAAATTAAAATTAACAAATATACTCTTGTGACATATCTGGTGAAAGCCTGGACAGTTCTGAGTAGAATGGTGTTTATTTTGTTTCTCTATCTTATTTCTAGCCCGAGATAAAAAAATTTAAAGTCGTACCAGGCCAAAATTCACCCTTTTTTTAAACTTTAAAAATCTGTAAAAAATTAACTGATGAAGAAAAAAATTCCAAACTTTTAATTTGTAATTAACTAAAGTAGTACTTCATAAAGGAAAAAAAAAAAAAAAATCTAAAGACGTCAGGTAAAAAAAAATATTCATATTTAGATCACTTGATATGGAATGACCCATTGACGCTATTAATAGTAAAATATGTTAAAATATGATCCCATTGCGATCCCAACTTGAAATTTGGTACAGATGTGGCTAAGAGCAAAGCAGACACATGGGCAGTTTTTGAAATATTTAAAGCGCGCCGATTTTTCGGAAATATGTTTTAAAGTTTTGCGCTTGCGCTCACATGGGTAAAATATTAACAAAGATCCTCTTGTGACATATCTGGTGAAAGCCTGTATAGTTCTGAGTAGAATGGTGTTTATTTTGTCTCTCTATCTTATTCCTAGCCTTAGTTATGAGGAGAAACGTAAAGGCAGGCAACAGCGAAATTCACACTTTTTCCGAACTTTGAAAATCATTTAAAAAAAAAATAAATTTTTTTAAAAAATTTTCTCTTCACATTTTGCATTGTCTGACATGCTATTATCAAATAACAAAATCTCAAAAGAATTAAAAATATAGAGGTAATAATCATTGGTTCACTTGACATGGAATGACCCGATATTGATTTTGTTGCTTCTCACAACTGCTTTTCCAGGTTTGTGTCGGCCTGGAGAACAGTCAACTATTTGTGATACGTTTTATAAATCATATACATCACATATGAGACACTGCGACGGTTATACATACCTCAAATATGAGATACAGACTGCTGTATATACATCACAGGAGAATGTGGGGGATTATACATCACAGGAAGGGCTGGGGGCTGTAGTGATGTGCTCACTGAGTGTAATGGGGAACATTCTTGCGGTGTGATTAAGGTACACAGGCATGCTTTTTCCAGTAAAACAGTCCATTCAGTTTATTAAACAGCATGAACCGCATAAAGGGTACAGTCCATTTCATTATATTAATGGAACATTATATGATCCTCAAGTCTGCCCCAATGGCGGTTATGCCTGCATTGCTTTACATACGTCATTACAGTGTCCTAGTGCAGGCATCCCAACCACCACACACTAATCTCTCAGTCAACCATTCAGAAATCTGCCCCTCTGGTATGACCAACTCCTGCCAGTTCCAGACCCACAGCAGGACTGTAGCTTCCTGAGCAAAGAAAGACTCTCTAAACTCTCCACACTTCCTTGGTATCCTCCCTGCATACCTTTAAGGACACTGAGCGAGACATGGCCTTCACAGGTTCTGCCAGAGCCATCCCAGGCTTGGTACGCATGTGGTTTCTCGCCAAAACATGATTACTGCAACCCTATACCGAAAAATGATTATTGTAACCCTATTGAGCTACATGTGGTTTCCTCACCATGTGCTTCTGGAAAGATGAGCCCAGAGGAACTTGTGACCAAATACATTCAGACTTTATTCCTATGATACACACACACACATGTGTGGGAGGCATCAGGTTAGTTAAACATGCCCATGCCTTTTCTGGGTAAGCTACAAACCCAACACTTGCAATGCTGGGGGCATATACACTGGGGAGGGCTGGAAGGAATATACATCACTTGTGAAGCTGGAGGACAGGCATCACTGGAGCATAGACAAGGCTGTGGGGCATATACATCACGAAGAGTATATACAGGTGCATTTCAATTAATTAGAATATCAAAAAGTTAATTTATTTCAGTAATTTAATACAAAAAGTTAACTGCATATATTATATGGAGTCATTACAACCAGGCTATCTGTTTCAAGTGTTTATTTCTGTAAATATTGATGATTATGGTTTACAGCCAATGAAAACCCAAAGGTCATTATCTCAGAAAATTAAAGTAGGGAGGATGAAGGGTCTGAGAGATAAAATATTAACTAAATAGGTATCAGAGGCTTCACCTTGTGTGGTTGTGAGAACCGCAACCACTATAAAAGCATATCACCGCTGCTGTGGTCCCCAGCGTGGTGCATATAAAGTAGGAAGGATGAAGGGTAAAAAATTGCGCTGTCGTATTCCACAAGACATCAAAGGGCGACTATAATATTGATTCATTGGTCAACACATTTCAGGGCTCCCTGGCCCCTTCCTCAGGACAAATCAATATTGCCATATTTCAGGGAGCCCTGACACGTGTTGACTAATAAATATTAGAAAGAAGAAATATCAGCTCACCATTGATGACCTTCTCCGAGAATTCCCTTCATAGCATGAGTTGCGGCTTGGCAACTGCCGATTATTTGACCAGAAGGCAGAGATTGACCCAGCGATAGATGGAGAAAAATGGCAGCACGTAGAGGAAAAATATGTAAAACTTCACTTTATTGCAAATCCATTAGAAAAAATATATAAAAATAATGCAGTGTGCGGCAGTCACATCAGTCCGTAGGACGGTTAAGAGCAACCATCTTAACTCCGCTCTTAACTGTCCTATGGACTGATCTGACTGCTGCACACTGCATTATTTTTATATACTTTTCTTACAGATTTGCAATAAAGTGCAGTTTCATATATTTTTCCTCTATGTGCTGCCGTTTTTCCCTATCGCTGGGCCAATCTCTGCCTTCTGGTGACTAATAAATATTCACCCTTTGATGCTTGTGGAATACGGCGGTAGTGAACTATGTATGTGGGCTTTAAAGGGCCAGCAGCCATAAAGACGTGCACTGCGGTCTCCCGGATTCTGCCTGGATGCCGCAGAAAAGGTAAACGTGCGCCGCAAACAGCCCGAGGGCCAGATGTCCTTCTCCCCCTGCCGCAGTGTTGAACAAACCAGACTGTGTGAAGTCAGAAGCTGCCTTCATACTTCTTCTTTGATAAGGGAGTCTATGTCTTTGGTTGATTCAAGCTTCTTACTTTTAAACAAGAAATATAGTTTATGTACATTCTCAGCTTTATCAGGGTTTTCAGTAAATCACTGTAAAAGGCAAATATTCACTGCTCTTGATCTCAAAGTTCTTTTATTTGAATTAAGGGTGTTCCATCTTCACCAAATTATATCTCATTGGGATCGACAACCTAATCAACAATATAGAGAGCGCTGAATAGAAGACCATGTTCAACACCAGTGAAGTTGTCATGAATTTTTCATCCGGTCTTTTGATTTATGCATTGACTTTATTTTCCAGCAGTTTATCTATTTAATCTTCCATAACATCCTGTATCAGTGATGTCTCAGTCTGTAAGGGTGACATCCTAATTATCTCTAGAAACCTGAATTTACATTCTCTTAGTTTGGTTTGTTCTGACTTGGTGAGAATGATCTCTATGTTATAATAGAGAAATGACTCTGAGTATCATGAATTGCTGATTCCCAGATAAATGCCATAATCTGTTCTGGATTCAGAGAAACTTTTTATGTTCGATTGGGCACTACCCATTGATCTCAAAGCCTGGAAAAAAATCTCTAGACTTTAGTAAATTATTGCCAGTTAGGAGTAAAAATTACTCAACTGGTACCTACACTTCTAGCACTCACTTGGAAGGGCGCTAATTCTCTGAACAAGGGTGGATTCTGCTGTTTAATCCTTCAAGCAATAATTATTTTTTCCAATTACTCCTGTTCTACATTATTATTTATTTATATAGCGCCATTAGATTCCATGGCTCTTTACATATGAAAAGGGCAGACGAGGACAATTACAATATATATGGACAATCAAGTCGTACAGGAAGGGAGAGAGCCCTGTCCACGAGGGCTCACAGTCTACGGACCTGATATTGGCATGCTATCATTCCTTGAAGTGAATGCCTTTGCTATTTGTGTACAAATAATATTCCTCTTTATTAAGTAATTATTCCATTGGTGTTCATGAACTCTTAGCTATAAATTTAGCTCTAGAGGAATGGTGATATCTACTTGAAGGAGCCTACACTGTGTGCAGAATTATTAGGCAAATGAGTATTTTGATCACATGATACTTTTTATACATGTTGTCCTACTCCAAGCTGTATAGGCTTGAGAGGCAACTACCAATTAAGTAAATCAGGTGATGTGCATCTCTGTAATGAGGAGGGGTGTGGTGTAATGACATCAACACCCCACATAAGGTGTGCTTAATTATTAAGCAACTTCCTTTCCTTTGGAAAAATGGGTCAGATGAAAGATTTGGCGGGCTCTGAAAAGTCCACAATTGTGAGATATCTTGCAGAGGGATGCAGCAGTCTTGAAATTGCCAAGCTTTTGAAGCGTTATCACCAAACAATCAAGCGTTTCATGGCAAATAGCCAACAGGGTCGCAAGAAGTATGTTGGGCAAAAAAGGCGCAAAATAACTGCCGATGAATTGAGGAAAATCAAGCATGAAGATGCCATTTGCCACCAGTTTTGCAATATTTCAGAGCGGCAACGTTACTGGAGTATCAAAAAGCACAAGGTGTGCCATACTCAGGGACATCTAAGATAGGGGTGAGAATGCGCAAAATAGGGTCTTATCCTTAGGAGACAGGTTTTAAATGGTGAAATCTAGGAACTGCTCACCTGATAAGGTTGTGTAGCACACAACCGGCGTGATCGCTCAGAACAATACAGCTGCTGCCAGGACAGTACTTTCACAGGTCACTGTGGTCACGATAAGCATCTGCAGGACAAAGTACCTCGTGGTCCGAGCTGCTGTGTTCATATAATAGTAAAACCAGATACAACGGTATGTCTGGGTATAGTGGTAGCTGTTTATTTTCTGACGCGTTTCGGAGTCGTATCCCAAACTCCTTCCTCAGGGAACATCATGATGTTCCCTGAGGAAGGAGTTTGGGATACGACTCCGAAACGCGTCGGAAAATAAACAGCTACCACTGTACCCAGACATACTGTTGTATCTGGTTTTTCTATCATATGAACACCGTAGCTCGGACCACGAGGTATTTTGTTCTGCAGAGACTCAGGGACATGGCCAAGGTAAGAAAGGCTGAAAAACGACCACCATTGAACAAGAAACATAAGATAAAACGTCAAGACTGGGCCAAGCAATATCTTAAGACTGATTTTTCAAAGGTTTTATAGACTGATGAAATGAGAGTGACTCTTGATGGGCCAGAGGCTGGATCAGTAAAGGTCAGACAGCTCCACTCCGACTCAGACGCCAGCAAGGTGGAGGTGGGGTACTGGTATGGGCTGGTATCATCAAAGATGAACTTGTGGGACCTTTTCGGGTTGAGGACGGAGTGAAGCTCAACTCCCGGACCTACTGCCAGTTTCTGGAAGACAACTTCTTCAAGCAGTGGTACAGGAAGAAGTCGGTATCGTTCAAGAAAAACATGATTTTCATGCAGGACAATGCTCCATCACATTCATCCAACTACTCCACAGCGTGGCTGGCCAGTAACGGTCTAAAAAAAAAATAATAATGACATGGCCCCCTTGTTCACCTGATCTGAACCCCATAGAGAACCTGTGGTCCCTTATAAAATGTGAGATCTACAGGGAGGGAGAACATTACACATCTGGGAGCAGTGTCTGGGAGGCTGTGGTGGCTGCTGCACGCAATGTTGATCGTAAACAGATCAAGCAACTGACAGAATCTATGGATGGAAGGCTGTTGAGTGTCATCATCAAGAAAGGTGGCTATATTGGTCACTAATTTCTTGGGGTTTTGTTTTTGCATGTCATAAATGTTTATTTCTAAATTTTGTGCAGTTATATTGGTTTACCTGGTGAAAATAAACAAGTGAGATGGGAAAATATTTGGTTTTTATTAAGTTGCCTAATAATTCTGCACAGTAATAGTTACCTGCACAAACTGATATCCTCCTAAAATAGCCAAATCTATCCAAAAATATTAAGCTTTGATATTTGAGTCTTTTGGGTTGATTGAGAACATAGTTGTTGATCAATAATAAATATAATCCTCTACAATACAACTTGTCTAATAATTCTGCACACAGTGTAGTTTCTCGTGACCATTTAAATTAACCATTAAAATCTGGACTATTTTCAGTCAATTCCGTAAGCTGAATCCTGGTCAAGTTCATCACCCTTCTTTCTGTGTTTTTTTATCGTTTCCTACTGTCCTGCAGGAAAAAAATGCTGCGCTGATGCCCTTTTCTGGTCCCTTGAACCATATGACACCTCTGAAGACATGCCTTTACATGGAATTGAATCTAAACATGGTTTAGCTCCTATTTCTTGTACTCCCAATTCTCTTAACTAGTGAATGTTCTTGTGTGACACCCCAGAGTCCTGATGCCACAATGTCATTGCCGCCCTCGGGGGGCCGTGTCATACCTGAGAGCAACTGAGGGTATCCACACCAGGTGAGTCAAGCACACAACACCATTCTGCCTCCAGGCCTGAAGGGGGAGCTCCCCTATAAATTCTGGTCTGGGGCGGAGTTAGTTCAGTGCGGAGATATCCTGTGGCCTTGAGCAGTGCTAAGCTCATCCCAAGGTAGCCGAAACCTAGCTTGAGGGACCCGTAGGAGAGGGTCTGAGGAAGTCGCGGAGCGCCTGGGGAGTGTAGCGATGTCGAGCTCACCCCAGTGCAGAGCGCCAGAACCAAACACCAGAGTCTGAGACTGTGCAGGGCCTAATGTTCCAGCAGCCAACACCGGAGGGTGGGGCATTCCAAGTCCCCCAGCCATGCCACAGTGCCTGCAGGCAAAGCAGCATAGAGAGTCCAGGAGCAGCCGCCAGGGAAGTGGGGCTGGAGAAGGGCTCGAGCTGCCTGCCATACTGGCACCATGCAGGAAGAGAGAGAGGGCCGCAGCTCAACTTATGCAGCAGCAGGGACCCACTGAAAGAGCGCACCAGTGAGGCATCAGAACTTGCCGAGGGAGGAGAACCCCGAGTTGCTTCCAAGTTGCACGGACCCCAAGTAACATCATCTGTCAGTGATCCGGCTTGCACTAGTACCATCATTAAAGGACCTGAGGAAACAACAACCCTGAGTCTGTCTGTTACTTTGCGCCCTCTGTCCTGCACCCCAACGACCTTCCAACATCCGCTGCCCTGGGGTCTCGCTCCACTTGTGAGGAGCCACTTCATCCCAGCTGCCCATTCATCATCCCCAGAGGTCCTGCAGCAGTGGCAGCTACCCATAACCGCAAACCACGGGTGTCGTCACGATGCATTATCCCTACATTAATTCCCCCGGATTTTTAGTGACTCCGCAGGGCCATGGAGCCAGGTCTTATGGTGGGTTTACACACACCAATTTATCTGTTCAATCTCTGAACCAATCTCTGGTTGCAGTGAAATCATGGATACATTGCTCCATGTTGTAACACAGCCACAAAATGGGGCAATGTATCCATGATTTCACTGCAACCAGAGATTGGTTCAGAGATTGAACAGATAAATTGGTGTGTGTAAACCCACCATTAGCCCCCGTGATCCCGAGACCGAACCAGCCCGGTTCCGAGTACCCCACAGCCCTGGAGGCGAGTCACTTGTTTCAGAAGCACTCAGTTTATAGGTCTTCAATTGGGCACCTTCTTTTTTCCAGTTATACAGGTGTAAAACAAACTACTTAACATTTCTCCTATTTCTATTGGTTTCCTAGACTCCTAAATGGAAACAAGATTTCAAAGAATTTGTGGTATCTTGTTCTCAGTGTGCAAAGTTCAAATTCTCAGATCAAGCACCTTTTTCTTCAGCCTATACTTAAAGCACAATACCACATATATAATAATAATATAGCCATTTTTGAAATATTAAAATGTAAGTTTTATTAGAAAATAGTTAAAAAAAATAGGTTTTCTCAAACAAAGGAAGTGTACGCAAGCACAAGAGGGCAGCACAAACCAACAGGAGATACAGTGGGGAAAAAAAATCTTTAGCCAGCCACCAATTGTGCAAGTTCTCCCACTTAAAAAGATGAGAGAGGCCTGTAATTGACATCATAGGTAGACATCAACTTTGAGAGACAAAATAAGAAAACAAATCCTGAAAATCACATTGTCTGATTTGGAATTTTTATTTTTTTTCAAATGTTGGTGTTAAATAAGTATTTTGGTCAATACTTTGTTATATATCCTTTGTTGGCAATGACAGAGGACAAACAGTTTCTGAAAGTCTTCACAAGGGTGGCACACACTGCTGCTGGTATATTGGCCCATTCCTCCATGCAGATCTCTAGAGTAGTGATGTTTTGGGGCTGTCACTGGGCAACATGGACATTTAACTGCATCCAAAGGTTTTCTATAGGGTTAAGATCTGGAGACAGCTAGGCCACTCCAGGACCTTGAAATGATTCTTATAAAGCCACTCCTTCATTGCCCTGGCAGTGTGATTGGGATTGTGATTGTCATGCTGAAAGACTCAGCCACGTTTCATCTTCAATGCCCTTGCTGATGGAAGGAGGTTTGCACTCAAAATCTCAGGATACTTGACCCCATTCATTGTCTCATGTACACGGATCAGTGGTCCTGGTCCGTTGGCAGAGAAACAGCCCCAAAGCATGATGTTGCCACCCCCATACTTCACAGTAGGTATGGTGTTCTGTGGATAGAACTCCGCATTCTTTCTCCTCCAAACACAACAAGTTGTTTCTACCAAACAGTTCTACTTTGGTTTCATGTGACCATGTGACATTCTCCCAATACTCTTCTGGCTCATCCAAATGCTCTCTAGCAAACTTCAGACAGCTTGGACATGTAACAGCTTAAGCAAAGGGACACATCTGGCTCTGCAGGATCTGAGTCCCTGGTGGTGTAGTGTGTTACTGATGGTAGCCTGTGTTACGTTGGTCCCAGTTCTCTGCTGGTCATTCACTAGGTCCCCTGTGTTGTTCTGGGATTTTTGCTCATCGTTCTTGAGATCATTTTGACCCCATGGGGTGAGATCTTGCATGGAGCCCCAGATCAAGTGAGGTTATCAGTGGTCTTGAATGTCTTCCATTTTCTAATTATTGTTCCCACAGTTGATTTCTTCACACCAAGCTGCAGATTCAGTCCTCCCAGCCTGGTGCAGGCCTATAATTTTTTTTCTGGTGTCTTTTGACAGCTCTTTGGTCTTCACCATAGTGGAGTTTGGAGTGTGACTGTTTGAGGTTGTAGTCAGGTGTCTTTTATACTGATAACAAGTTGAAACAGGTGCCAGTACTACAGGTAATGAGTGGAGGACAGAGGAGCCTCTTAAAGAAGACGTTACAGGTCTGTGAGAGCCAGAAATCTTGCTTGTTTGTAGGTGACCAAAAAGTTATTTTCCACCAAAATGTGAAAAATAGATTCTTTCCAATCAAACAATGTGATTGTCAGAATTGTTTTTCTCATTTTGTCTCTCATAGTTGAGATCTGCCTATGATGTCAATTTCAGACCTCTCTCATGTTTTTAAATGGGAGAACTTGCACAATTAGTGGTTGACTAAATTCTTTTTTTCCGCTCTGTACATAGATGGGGATATATGATTGTGTTCAAAATAATAGCAGTGTTTTCAAACATATGTTAAGCCCAAAACCTGTGCAATAGTTTTTATTTCCATGAATTGGCAACATTGCACACTGTTTTCTAACTCAAAACATGAAAAGAAATGTATATAGTTTTTAACTACTTTACAGGAAATAAAAAAATGAACATTGCAGTGTCTGCATTCGTCTTTATAAACTCAAAATACTGTATGTGCTCTTTTTTTCTGGATTTAGAATTCCTGTGAATCCCTAACCTAATATTTATTTTTAGAACTGCTTCGCATCTAATGGCACCTTTCAACTGGTAATCCAGCCCAGAATACTTTGACTACATCCCGAAATGTATTTGCATTTGTTGGCTTTGCCTCAGAAATGGCATTTTTTATGCCACCCCATAAGTGTTTTATCAGCTTAAGGTCCAGGGATTGGGCTGGCCACTCCATAACCTCAATATTGTTGAACTGGAACCAAGCTTTTAATCATTTACTGGTGTGTGTAGGGTCATTGTCTTGTTGAAACACCCATTTCAAGGGCATTTCCTCTTCAGCGTAAGGCAACATGACCTCTTCAAGTATTTTGATATATGCAAATATAGTCCATGAACCCTGGTATGTGGTAAATAGGCAATAGTAAGAGAAACATGCTTTTCTTATGAAAAATATCCATTTAAAGAGAATATGTCAACAGGTTTTTTATATGTAATCTAACAGGAGCAGCAGAGACCCTGATCGAGCTATGTCTCTTACTAGGCTGTGTTTTCCTGTTTCAATACAACAACTGATTTATCAATAGAATATTATTACTAGAGGACAAACTGCTTTGTTGCCTATTAGTCCAACCACTCCCCCACCAATGATGGAAAGATGTCTGTCAAAAACACATTGGACACAGGAAGCTGTCAATCATTGGTGTGGGTGCACATATACAGATGTCAAAATCTAAATCTGCACTAGTGTACTGTGTATAGCACTTGTGATAGCATCAGTTTTCTAATGACAAATCACTGGAATCAATGTCTATCCCTACTTCATGGTTTTGTCAAATAACAGCAAAAATTTGCTGACAGATTCTATTTAAAGATTTGTTGCTGGCTCCTTGATTCATCGTTAACAACTTCATCAAGATACTATTTAGTACCCTCACAGATAAGGAGGGGTATACACCATGGGGCAGATAAATCGCTAGAATTATGGAAAACCAAGAAACAAGCGACTAAACATCTGTATACAATATAACATTTTATTCATCAAAAGTTCACAAGGAGGGACATACACAACAAAAGAACAGACAACCCAAAAGGGGTGTCGCCCGTTATGAGTATTGATGCATTATAATACATAATTTTAACACATGGATCATAATCCACCAAAAACTGACACAGCAGTGGAAGCCTTCTACCAAAAAATCATTATTAAATGTCTCAATGGGGTTCATAGATAGCATATAAGCTACAAAGAGTTTTTTATATATAGTATAATAGCTTATAAAACACAACAAATAAAGTGCAAGTGCTTATATATATTTACATGACTCTTTGGTAGGACAAGGATACACACATAAAACATTCAGAACACCCCCAATGGGTTCACATTATAAACAAAAGTACAATTAGGACTGTTGTTACAGAGACATAGCTTACAATGTCCAAAAATGGTCCATTAGTACCCCGTATTAAACTAGTATAGGACAGAAATCTGTCAACCTGAATGTAACATGACAGAAGCTGCTGAAAAAATGCTCACAAATGCTGCATCAATAAGAATTCTCACCAGTAAGGTGCTCAGTTGCGGGAGACACGGACCCCGATGGCCATTTCGAGACCTTCGTCAGGGGGTACTAGATCACATACAAGATGGGGCTTTAAAAAGGCCGGCCGGCACAATCATCATGATCAGCTATTTATCGAGTGACCTGCGGCTATTGCGACGGGAGCGAGAAATGGAAGTGTCGCCGCGTCATAACCGGGCGCGGCCAATGTCTACACACGTGACCGCAACCAGCGAATCAGACAGCAACACGTCACACCGCTTCCTCGTTCCCCAGCAACAGAAGCGCACGTCACCAGTGCCAAGGCACTTTTTTGAGTGTCACCAATCTCGTGGCGACCTCTTGAAGGTGAGGGGGATTGACTCCGTGGACCTGGGGATTCGTGGTGGGCCATTGGCTAAACGAGTTGCCATGTTGGAGACTAAGTGGATTTGGTTACTCGGAACTCTGCGCCCCAATGGGTTAAATGAGAATATTAGTTACGCCCCATATCTCTGATCTGCACTGTCCTGCTTCTGTATTTGTTACCTGTAAATTAATCAGGTTTTTAATTTAGTTTTTTTTATATATAGGCATGCCGGACCCTTGTGTGCATTTGCTGCGGACATAGAACTTTATTCATTATATACCAACTTTAGACCGTACTAATTATGGAATTGACAACTGGACCTTTATCTTATCAATACAATGTGGAATGTTGTTTAGATGTATATATCTTGTAATACAATATTTGTTTATATATTATACCATTATGTATTTGAGCAACTAGAATCAATGCTGCTCTTCTGTAAGTGATATGTACTTATTGTTAAACATTCCCATGTTTTGCCTTTGACAACACACATGCATTATGTACATGTAATTGTTGGTATTTGATCCATCTTGTACGTTCTAATAATGTATGGCTCCTGTGTCCTCTGCTTTTGCAGACTGTTGCTCTGTGAGTAAGAGCGCGATACTCTGCCTTATGTGCACGCTCCTAAAAGATAAACAAACTCATCACATGACCTGCTGTGACATGCACTTCTGTTGCTGGGGAACGAGGAATTGGTGTGACGTGTTGCTGTCTGATTCGCTGGTCGCGGTCACGTGTGTAGACGTTGGCCACGCCCGGTGATGATGCGGCGACACTTCCGCTTCTCGCCCCCATCGCAATAGCTGCACGTCACTCGATAAATAGCTGATCATGATGATTGTGCCGGCCGGCCTTTTTAAAGCCCCATCTTGTATGTGATCTAGTACTCCCTGACGAAGGTCTCGAAATGGCCATCGGGGTCCGTGTCTCCCGCAACTGAGCACCTTACTGGTGAGAATTCTTATTGATGCAGCATTTGTGAGCATTTTTTCAGCAACTTCTGCCATGTTACATTCAGGTTGACAGATTTCTGTCCTATACTAGTTTAATAAGGGGTACTAATGGACCATTTTTGGACATTGTAAGCTATGTCTCTGTAACAACAGTCTTAATTGTACTTTTGTTTATAATGTGAACCCATTGGGGGTGTTCTGAATGTTTTATGTGTGTATCCTTGTCCTACCAAAGAGTCATGTAAATATATATAAACACTTGCACTTTATTTGTTGTGTTTTATAAGCTATTATACTATATATAAAAAACTCTTTGTAGCTTATATGCTATCTATGAACCCCATTGAGACATTTAATAATGATTTTTTGGTAGAAGGCTTCCACTGCTGTGTCAGTTTTTGCTGGATTATGATCCATGTGTTAAAATTATGTATTATAATGCATCAATACTCATAACGGGCAACACCCCTTTTGGGTTGTCTGTTCTTTTGTTGTGTATGTCCCTCCTTGTGAACTTTTGATGAATAAAATTTTATATTGTATACAGATGTTTAGTCGCTTGTTTCTTGGTTTTCCTTGCTTCATCGGTCCACTCCAGATGATTTGGCAAATTAATCCAGTCACTTTCCATCTGAAAAGACCATTTGCGCTAAGAATTTCCAAGGTTTGTCATATATCCTTACCACATTCTCTGGTCCCACAATAAATTCTTCTGGGAATGGAACCAGACAGGGATCAAGATTAAAACAGACCTTTATGGAGCGTGTCCTGGCCATGGAGGAGAGAGGAGGCTGATTGCAATGCTTTTGCTCCTAGCACCAATAAGACCTGAAAAAGCTACACACCGCAAACACAAAACAGGCTTGTATGCCTGTTAAAGGGAACCAACCACCTCAGATCACCCTAATACACAGTTAGTACATGTCCCTGCACCCTAAGGATACGTTTCCAGCACTGTTTTTGTGTAAAATCTTGCATTAGTATAACTGATATAAAGAGTTTATAAAGTTACTAGCCTGGAGACATCTGGGCGTATCCCTCCTTCTGTTATACTTCAGGGCTGTGCATTCATTGCATGGCTGTGCTCCCCCTCCCTCCGTGCAGAGGAGATAACGATCACGCCCATCAGGGCAGGGCAGCAGGCACGGAGGGAGGGGGAGCACAGACATGCAATGCACAGCCCTGAAGTATAACAGAAGGAGGGATACGCCCAGATGTCTCCAGGCTAGTAAGTTTATAAACTCTTTATATCAGTTATACTAATGCAAGATTTTACACAAAAACAGTGCTGGAAAGGTATCCTTAGGGTGCAGGGACATGTACTAACTGTGTATTAGGGTGATCTGAGGTGGTTGGTTCCCTTTAAGCGTAGAGGCACCCATCCCAAGAGAGACACGGGCTCCACGGTAACCCCCACCGTGGATATCACCCGCTTTCTTAGAAGTGCAGGAAGCAGAACCTTATTTCCCAACGTGGCGGAGGCTGCAAGCAGGCATACACTATAGGAGAAACAGGTGACGGCGGGCGCAGAGAGCCTTTCCACAGACTACAGTGCCGGAAACAAAAGTGCACAATTCTCTCCCTCGGCAGTCGGTGCGGAGATGGGACTGTCGGCACAGTCCGAACACAGACCGCATCAGAAGTCCAGGCCGTCGGGGAGTGAGGTAACACAGATGGAAGAGGCGGGAGATGATGTGGCAGCTGGAGAAACACACCCGACAACAGGAAGTTCGTTTGCAGTGGTTTGAGTATGCCCAACTATGTTCTTTTCTCTCCTCGGCGGCGCAGGCGTGCAGGGTCCACACACATCCATTCCTGGTGGAAAAACTTCCAACAGACCTCCCCACCTGCTCATTTTATCTCGGAGCTATGCCATCTCATTGTGCTAGAAAAGAAAGTTGAAAAACATAAATTCCAGTTAAACTGGGAAAGAGACCTGGGGAGAGAATTGACTGACGAGAAATGGAACAAGAGCTTTTTGTGCTTACGCATGATGGTTATGCCGTGCTCCTCTCAGGAACGGAACTATAAAGTCCTGTTCCATTGGTATCTCCTCCCAGACAGACTCAATAAGATCTCACTGTATCACACGTGTGCTTGAGATGTAGTCGAGCAGTAGGTAGCATGATCAACATCTGGTAGGAGTGCCCAGGTATAATAGACTTCTGGATGAAAGTTTTTCGTAATTATAATTTGATTATGGGTAGACAAATAGAAGGTTCCCCAGAGGTCGCTTTACTATCAATTCTACCAGGTCCTCTTGGTTGTATCAAAAAAGATATTCTCCGTTTCTGTGTTTTGGCTGCAAGAGCAGTCGTCCCAAGGTTGTGGAGGACTTCTGAACAACCTTCCATTCTGGATTGGTATTCGGAGATGAGTGACATAAACAGGATGGAGGAACTCACAGCGGAATGGTCTGGAAGGATGGAGCAATTTAACATAACATGGATAGAGTGGATCCTGTTGCAAGACTCTCCTAATCACCAGATGTTGTTCGCCTGATATGCTGTCTAGTCGGTCTTGGAGTATGCGTGGGGGGGGGAAGGGAGTGGACTCCTTGTTGTAGTTCCTAGTCTCTATTTGCCTGCTCCTGCCGCTCCTTCCCGTATGCACACTTTGAGTTACTGCAAATTCCCCCTCCCTCTTCCCGATTCCCCACCCTCCTAATATACCTTAGTATTTTATTTTATTCTTATTTTTCTTTCTCTTTTTTTCCTCTCTTGTTCTTTCTATTTCATGGTCACATGCCATTTGCTTAAAAGTATCTCTTTACTCTACTTTAGAACAATATTGACCTAGAATTGATTTTTAATTTTTATGAAGTATGCCGAGATATGGAATTCATGGTTACCACATGGATTTGAAGAAGTTTATATGTTTTGTTTTATAGAGGTATTGATAATATTACCAAATGCTATGTACCAAGGTGACCAGGATTAGTGGCATAATGTTAGTCAGATGAACTGGAAATGAAATTGACCTCTTGCTATATCTTTTTCTCATACTGTTTTAAGATGTAAGTGATTGATAAATGTGGTTTACATTTGTTTGTTTTGGATATACCAGAAATTATTAATAAAAACAGATTTGACAAAAACAGACCTTTATAAGTCAGAAGAGACATAAAGCCCTATGACTTCTAAAAATGTGATCCCTGAGATTCAAAAACAGAAAGGAATATTTAACCTCTCCAACCATATATTGACTGATGAAGAGATGTCGGTATTGGAGAGAGGGTTGTCCTTCTGTCCGACCTCCCGGTTGGATCCATTTTCGCTTTATCTAGATCTAAATGAACTCTTTAGGAAAATTACTGTGCAAAGGCACTTCATAATAGAAGAAAGAACTAAATCTACAGTTTTAAGATCGCCAGCTAACATCACACCTTTAGACGATAAAATTGTTTATGTAGAACCCAAAGGAGGTTCAACAAAATTCTACACCATGCATCATAAGGATTTACATGTTGAAGCGTTTCAACAATTAATTCTGAAGGAAATTACCGTAGGTCTATGCCCAACACAGGAAAAAGGGATAATTTGACAGAGGGGGAGAGGAAGGCTATAAAGTCACTCCAAATGAATGAGAATATCATTATTAAAAAAGTGGACAAAGGGGGGTGGGGTAAAGTATTAATGAATAAGGGATGGTATTTAGAGAAGGGTAAAAGTATATTGGGTGAAGAAGAATTTTATGAACCATTAGATGTTGACCCTTCGGTGGGTATTTTCATTAAAACAATAATTACGGAAGCATATACATTGGGTTTGTTAAATAGAAAAGAGAAAAGGTTTCTGAACATTCCCCAATTTAAAGTCCCATGTTTTTATTTTATCCCCAAAATTCATAAGAAACCCCTTTAACCACCAGGTTGACCTATTATTTCAGGAATAGGATCCATAACTAGTAATTTATCTCATTACGTAGATCTATTCCTACTAAAATTCGTAGTTGAGTTGGAATCGTACCTCAGAGACTCCTCTTAATTAATTAATGAACTTCTGACACTTTCCCCTATGAAAGAGTGCTTACTTATGACACTTGACGTTACAGCGCTCTATAGTAATATCCCACATGACCGGGGAGTGGAAGTCATTAGACAATACTTGTCAAAAGATGACAATATAGGAAAGAACAGAGACATTTTCTACTGGTGGCAATACAGTTTATATTGGAAAATAACACCTACACATTTGAGGGGGGCCCATTATAGACAGATTAAAGGCTGCACAATGGGGACAAGATTCACACCAAGTTATGCAAATCTGTACATGGGTGCATTCAAGTCCGTCCTCATTGCGCAGTTAAATTTTGGTCGTGATAAAATCCTGTTCTACCGGAGGTTCATAGACGACCTCTTCTGCTTGTCGAGAGGGTCTGAACAAGAAGCATTAGGGTTCATATCTGAACTCAATTTGAATAATTGGGGACTGAATTTTTCTGTTCAGTTATCAAGTACAACCCTCCAGTACTTGGACCTGCAGATACAGATGGACGAGCTGGGGAGGTTAATAACATCTACCCACTTCAAGCCTGTGGATGTTAACAGCTATCTCAGGTTTGATAGTGGGCACCTCTCCAGCTGGATCTTGAATGCTCCGTATGGCCTGTATTGGAGTCCGTAAAAATTGTAGAAGGGATAGTGATTTCCTGAATGAGACAAGACTTTTGAAAGAAAGATTTTGGGAAAAAGGGTACCCCAAAAAAATCTTGGTGGATGTCTATAAGAAAACGAAGAGTCTAACACAAAAATCCTGGATGGAAAAAAAACACTACAACCAAAGATGAAATTAGTATGGAACATACCAAATGGTGCATGGTAACAACTTTTAGTCAACAAAGATCCTCAGTCAAGAAGTCGGCAATATACACGGACTGCGCAGGCGCGCTTGTCTGTGCCAACGTTTCGTGAGATTTGTGAAGTCTTGCAAGACATTGGCACTGTTCAATGCACCGTGGTCACCTGATCCACTGCGCCGGTGCGAGTGCGGCTGTCACTCCCCGCGCCGGCAAGAGGAGGGGCGGGAAATTTGAAAACTGCAGGGCGGGTTTAGCAGCCTGTAGGGGCGGCGAACACATCTTCCACCTGGTCTAAACAGTATCCTGCAAGTCTCAATAGGATGCCAGCTCTGAACATAATAAAAGTTCATATTTCAAGTATGAGGGGTCAGTCTGGGCACATACAGTGGTTACTAGAACCCCATTTACATCATGTAAATGCTGGTGGGCATAGTTTAAAATGCCCAAAGGGGGTGACAGGTTCCCTTTAACTTTGTGACTTTGCAGGGATTTCTTGCTAATAGATTGGCTTCACACAGACATCTTCTAACTGTCACAGTACTCACAGGTAACTTAAGGCTGTCTTTGATCGTCAGGGGTATCTTTTCTACTTGATAGACTGGAAGGGTCAAACCTCTCCCTTCCCAAAAATCCCACTGAAATAAATGTCAGGCAACATAAAACATATAGAAAATACATTCAAAGGGGCCTAAGGCTACCTTCACATTTGCGTTCCCCTCCGCAGCGTTCTGCGAAGGGGATCCGCAGTGTGACCGCAGCACCGCAAGCCCCTATCTTTATAATGGGAGCGCACGGTGCTGCACTTGACTGCGCATGACCGTACGCACCCATTCACTGTCATATGTGATCTGCGCTTGACTGCGCATGACCGTGCGCACCTATTCACTGCCATATGTGATCTGTGCGCAGGCAGACGCCTGCGCACAAATCACCCAGTCTCGTCCGCACCACGAACGCGACATGTTGCATTTCTGGTGCGGACGAGACTAGGTGATTTGTGCGGACGAGACTAGGTGATCCGCCTGCGCACAAATCACCTAGTCTCGTCCGCACCAGAAATGCAACATGTCGCGTTCGTGGTGCGGACGAGACTGGGTGATTTGTGCGTAGGCGTCCGCCTGCGCACAGATCACATATGGCAGTGAATAGGTGCGCACGGTCATGCGCAGTCAAGCGCAGCACCGTGCACTCCCATTATAAAGATAGGGGCTTGCGGTGCTGCGGTCACATTGCGGATCCCCTCCGCAGAATGCTGCGGACGGGAACACAAATGTGAAGGCAGCCTAAAAGCTGACAAACTGCTCATATCATTGGCAGACACCAGGAAAAGTGGCAACAATCGCCCTGGAGTACACATAGTATCATAGTGTAGCAAGGGTGCACGAGACATGGTCTGTGCCAGCCTGTACACTCTTTAAAATCAGTAAAAATTAGGAGGTGGCTCACATTCACTTAAATTTCAGAAGTGGATGAAAAACTGAGAATTGACAGATGGATGAGTCATGGGGGAAGAGTGGCAGCAGTTTTTTACAGCTTGGACATGCTCAGTAAGTGTCTCAGGATTTCAAGGTTCAACATGGAGTAAAAGGAGGCTGAGTGACAGATGTAGGCATGTCACTCAGAGAGCCCTGCTCAAGTCATGTAACATACAGCAAGGAGACCCCAAGATGAGTCCCCACTTTTCGAAAAAGTTAGGGTTAGACCACAGTAAAGTGGCATCAATTGCCCCAGAGATTAAATATTATAATGGCGAGATGAATGCAGCACACTAAAAAGTATACCAGCGCCTAGTCTCCCTAGTCTGCCACTGGAGTGGAAAAGTCCTTGGAGATTTATGACTTGTTCATCTTGATTAAAGTTAGGTGGTCTACACTGTCAGTAGACAGCCGTATGCGCTTAAATATCAGGACACCAGTAGCAGTACTGAAGACATGTTCTGAAAGAACGCTGGCTGCAGTGCAAAGCAAAATCTGCAAGGCATGAGTGGCGAGCTCAGGCCACATTTCCATTTTTGAAGCCCAAAATGCATAAGGGTGCAGGTCTACACTCATGGCATTGATAATGAGCTGTAGAATTTCCTGCACCATCCTCTCTAGGCGTTCACTATTTGTCAGACTTGACCTCTCTACTGACATTGCAAAGGATGGTCTATCTAAAAAAAAAGGTCAAATGACTCCCAGAAATTATAGATATATGGGTTCCAAATCACTGTATTGCCTTTGACCCCATCTTCATGGAGTACAGAAACCAGTCCTGCCACGACTTGGAAATTCAACAAACAAGGAAAGCAGAATCCAGCTTTCGAAGGATTTTCTTTCATGGTATTTTCAAATCAGTGTTACCTAAATCGACATATTTTGAATGCTACATGCACTCTTAGGCTATGTTCACATGCTGCGTAATGACTGTGTATCTATGCAGTTGTGCTTTTTTGCTGTGCCTTGCGCAAAAAAGCGCAGCTGCATTCACACGCTGCGCATGTTGACCTGTGCTTTTCCCAAGCCCATTTTATAATGTGGGTTATGACAGAAACGCACATAAAAATGCGCAAAGAATTGACATGTTGATTCTTCTTGCGGATGCACTTTGCAGTGAAAGCACATCCACGAATAGGTGTACCATGTGAACGATTTTACACAAAAGCCATAGCTTTTGCTTGCCTCCGTTATGGCGCTGCATTTCAATGCATTTACGCAGACGCTAAGTAGCGCTGCATAAATGGTGAAATATGCAGTGTGTGAACGTAGCCTTACTCATGACTAAATAAAAGTGCATGTAGCATTGAAAAAGCGTAGACTTATGTAACACTGACCATGAAATTCACCTTCTGTATGCACTTTATTTGAAAGTAAAAGAAAATCCTTCATGTTCAAGATCTGGATTCTGCTTTTCTCATTTTTTGCACTTCCAGAAATTGCTTCTAACAGATACACTGCTGCTGCTAACGTGTCTGCGATGACAACTCGATGTTCTCCCAGGTTGGAACTATAGAACTGCGATGTGCACTGTGTCCGGCACTGGTGTTTTGAGGGAAAAGCAGTACTAAGATTGTCTAAAAGCTTCTTTTAATACTCCTGCATGTGTGCGTCCTTTTCCAGGGTGGGAAGTATTTGGCTAAATTTAGTCTTGTACAGGGGATCTAACAGTGTGGCAGTCCAGTAGTCAGCACTACTTCGAATCCTAACAATCTGGGGATCAAGTTGCGGATAGTGCAGCAAAAATGCGCATCCATGAGGCCCAAGTCCTTGTTGTGTTGGTGAATGAATAACTGTGGAATAGAAAGCATAGTGACAAGTAAGCTGAAGTGAAATTGCTCACCTTAGATGGTTGTATTATACAAAACTAGTATTAAAAGGGTTCAAACAGCTGCTGCAATATCCACAGGCCAAAGCAATAGTTAAAAAAATAGAGGAAATATGTGGAATCAAACTGCGCTGCTGTACAATCACCACATACCGTTGAATGCAAGTGGCTTTGTCCAACGCGTTTCAAGGTGTATTCCGCACCCCTTCATCAGGACAACCACCAATACAGTCTGTTTGCAGTGATATGACGTCTATATATTCAAACTTGGTGCCAGACAAAACATATGATCAGGACAAAGTTAAGGGATTAAAGGAAGTACTTGCATATGTATTTATATACGATAAAAACATTTTATTAAATTGATAATAAAGAAACCGTTAAAAAGAGACAATGAAGAAGAAATAAAGGGGAAGGATAAAAAAGAAAGTTATATATGGTGGATACAAACTTACAAAAATATATTAGAAGTCACCAAACCACATGATACACCTTGAAACGCATTGAATAAAGCCACTTGCATTCCACTGATTTCCGTGGAGTATGGTCTATTGTACTGCAGTGCAGTTAGAGTCCACATATTTCCTCTATTTTTTACTACTTGTTGTGTTGTCGGCGGGGTAATATTCCCGCGTGCTTCCTCCGCCCTCTCCCGCCAGCCTCGCACAACAGAAAGGTGATCAATATCTCCCTCATCTGCTGACACTTCCGTGCCTATCACTTCTTCCTCCTCCATTTCTTCTTCGGATCCTGCACCTACATCAGTTTGTGCCCTCGTCAATTGCTCTACTCCAATCCCCCATGCCACCCACCTCTGTGCTGACAACAGTCCGGAGTTTCAGATCTTGTTATTTCTTCTGCATCCTTTTTGCAACCTCTTCCTACTCTACTTCCTCCACTTCCACTTGGAGTCGTCGTCTGAATCCACACACTGGTCAAAGTGTGCTTCAACATGTAGATGACCAGAATAGTCATGCTGATAACAGCATCATTAGCACTAAACATCTTAGCAACCATTTTAAAACTGTGCAGAAGGGTGCAGAGGTCCTTGATCTGAACCCACTCCACCAGCATGATTTGCACCAACTTCTGGATCGCAATGACCCAGGCTATATGGCATGACATACTGCACTAGGGTTCATTGCTGGTGCCACAGTCGCTGCAACATGTGCAGAGTGGAATTCCATTGTGTCGGCTCATTGCATATCAGGCGATTAATCGGTGGGCGAAAAGACCTTTGTAGCGATTAGCAATGCAAGTTATTGAGCGAACGACAGAAGTGAGCACACAGCGATGGTGCCGTCTGCAGCAGCGCATCTAGGCTGGAATAGTGGCCTAGAAAGTGCTGGACAGCCAGGTTAAGGACATGAGCCATGCAAGGCACATGTGTGACCTTGCCCCGGTGTATGTACTTGAACAGGTTCACAGCATTAGTGCATACGTCCTTCCTTGGCTGAAGGTTCAGTCGACACAACCATGGATCAAACTTGGTCTCCAAAGCTTGACAACCTTCAGCTGTGTGACTCACATCTCCCAGGTATTTTAATGTAAACACAGCCTGATGGCCTTGAACCCTGCTGACAGCGCAGTAAGGAGTTGTGGTTGATTCCTTCTTTACAGTTGGAATGCATGTCACATTAACGGAGAGGTTTTGGGTGCAGGTGGAGGCCCTAGAGGAGGTGGAGGAGGCAGAATCAGTGGAGGAAATAATAGATACAGAGGTTTTATCCCCAGGCGTGGGGATATCAAGACTTTTAGAGCAGCCCCTTTCCCCGCAGCTCCCAGAGTCACCCAATGTCCAGTTACATATAATGCCCCTGTCCTTGTTTACTCGTCCAGGTGTCAGTGGTGAAATGCACTGTCACACACAGAGTTTCTCAAGGAGGCGGTTATGTTGTCTGCAACATGCTCGTGTAGACCAGGCACAACTTTCTTTCAGAAGTAGTGGCGAATGGGCAAATAGTTCTGGGGGACTATGAATTCCATTAGCTTTCGAAAACCCTCTGTATTTACCTGATGGAAAGGCAGCATTTCTGTGGTCAACAGCTTAGATATGGTGAAGTTCAAGCTCTTAGCTTTGGTATGTTTAGGGGGAAATGGTCTTTTACTTGATCACATCTGTAGGACTGAGGGCTGGCAGCTGTGCTGAAAGGGGGTGAAGTAGGGTGTGTGTGGTACTCTACTAGTCAAGACGCCAAGGAGGGGTACTGCACCCATTCCTGTGGCTGAAGAATTGGGATGCTGCATAAAGGACCCTCATGACACACATCCACACACACCCTAGTTAGGGGACCGTTGGTGGACCCGCTGTAGGGAGGACCCAGTCCCATGGGAGGAGTGACAGGGTAGAAAAGTGTGTGGGTGGGAAGAGAGTTAGTGAGTGGAAGAGCTCCGTTGGGGAGCGAGGAGTAGAAGACGGCGGAGGATCCGTCAGGACAGAAAAGGACCCTAGAGGCACCAGGTGTTGCCCGAATCCAGACCCGGTACGACTACCGACCAGAGGGGTTCAGTCACAGAACGGAGGACTGGCTCCGAGAGCTGTGCGGGTGTTCACCCCTGAGCTCCCAAACCAGAGACCCGAGCTCCTTTAGGAAGCCGTGGCCGACCCCCTACGCATCCAGAAAAAGGCACTGTATACGGTCCCGAGGACTTGGAGAGGAGTCGCTCAGAGAGAGAGGATTCGTGAGAGCTGGCATCAGGTTCTGCGCACGGGAGCGCTGAGGGAAACAAGAGAGAGCGCAGGAAGGGACCGGACAGGAACAAAAGGAAGTTCACCAAGGGTCCTGAGTGCGGCATCTAATTTCCAGAGACTACCCAGGCCAGGCAGACCCAAAAGACTGTGCTTTTGAAGAACTGTCAGTTAACTTGTACAGCGTAAAAAGACTGTGTGGCACCCTTTACTATCTCCGCCTGAGGAGCCGCCGACCGCAGCATGAGAAGAACAAGTGACAAGGCCTGGTGTAGCTGCATCCCTGTGTAAATAAAAGACTGTCCTACAATTCCCAATTTCCCACAACTGCCCCAGGGCTCCCGCTCCACCTATGGGAAGCGTAACCATCCTGCTGTACCACCATCTCCCCAGAGGTTTGTCCCACAGCGCCAGTAACATTACCAGAACCGTAGGTGGCATCACAAATCATTGTTATTTTCTTTTCTTTAACTTTAAACCCCTTTTTAGCAAGCACCAGAGCCACGGGACCGGGCAACAGGCCCCGTGACATCCTCCATAAACTGCAGCACCCGGGACCGGGTACCCCACGGCCCTGGGGCGGGTCATGTGCACAAAAAATACATATCAAAAACACATTGTGTTTTTCTGGTAGGGGATGCAAATTTGGTGCAGAAATTTCTGCAACCAATGGTATGATCACACAGGGTGTTTTTTCTGAAGCAAAACCTCATCTTTTGGCAGCCAAAAAGCTGTTTTTGCTTTGTTGTTTTGCTTTTGCTGCAGAAATGCAGCTGTGTGTTTTTCATTCTTCATTGCTTTTAATGGTAGAAAAAAAGCAGCAGAAATTCTGAAATTATTGACATGCTACTTCTTTTAAAAACGCAGCAAATCATTGTAAGCCCACATTAGTGTTGTCCCTAAGCCAGGTAAAGACCCCACAGACGTGGCCAACTATAGACTGATTTTGTTAATAAATATATATTCATTAAACGATTTTCCAAAATTTTAGCTAACAGATTGGCCGCTCTCTTGCCTGGGATTATCCACAATGACCAGGTGGGCTTTATTCAGGGTAGAGAGGCTAGGGACAACACTAACAAATTGATGTTCCTCATAGCTAGATTGAAGGCGATGTCTCTTCCTATGTGTCTACTTTCTGTGGACGCAGAAAAAGCTTTTGATCGAGTGGGTTGGAGATTTATGCACTCTTGTTTGGCGCAGATCGGCCTGGGCGCCAATTTCTTACAAAAGGTGGCTTCCCTTTATAGTTGTCCCACGGCTAAAGTTAGAGCCAACGGAGTCCTCTCCTCTGCTTTCCCTATACGTAACGGAACACATCAGGGGTGTCCGCTGTCCCCATTGTTGTATGCTATCCTCATGGAACACCTGGCAGTTTCATTGCGTCAAAATCCTGATATTAGGGGAATAGAGATAGGGGGGAGACATTATGAATCGGCTTTATTCGCGGACGATTTGTTGTTGTTCGTCTCCCAACCCCGGATTACCATCCCCTCCCTGATCGCGGAGTTCGGGGAATTTGGGAGATATAGCAACTTCAAACTTAATTTTTCAAAATCAGAAGCCCTTAAAGTGATCCTAAACCCAGAAACTGACCCCCCCCCGCATCTTTAGACCTGTCCCTGCACCCCCTCTTATCATTTCTAGCCATCCCTTTTGCAGAAAAAATCGCTTTTGTAAAGTAAGAGAAAAAGTTATATTACTTTGTCCTGTGTGAGTTCTTTGTTTCTGTGCAAGCCGCAATGGGCGGGGCCTGTGTGCTGCTGCCTTGTAATTATGCACGCCCCTCTCTGCTTCTAAGAGCCTGGCCGCGTCATGAAAGGGGGCGGGGCTCCGGCATGATGCGATTTAGCCCCGCCCCTTTCATGACGCGTCCAGGCTCTTAGAAGCAGAGAGGGGCGTGCATAATTACAAGGCAGCAGCACACAGGCCCCGCCCATTGCGGCTTGCACAGAAACAAAGAACTCACACAGGACAAAGTAATATAACTTTTTCTCTTACTTTACAAAAGCGATTTTTTCTGCAAAAGGGATGGCTAGAAATGATAAGAGGGGGTGCAGGGACAGGTCTAAAGATGCGGGGTGGTCAGTTTCTGGGTTTAGGATCACTTTAATGTCTCCCTCCCAGATTTGGAGAAGAAACACTTGGAAACTGCATTCCCCTTCAAATGGCAGGAAAGAGCTCTGAAATACCTAGGAGTCTGGGTACCAAGGGTCCCAGCCTAGTGGTTTGAACTTAACTTTCTCCCATTGTTACGTAAAACCATTGCAGATCTCAAGACATACGATAGGAGGCAGTTATCCTGGTTTGGTCGTGTTAATGCCATTAAAATGGACGTCCTCCCCAGGTTCCTGTTTCTTTTTCAAACAATACCCATTGAAGTGCCCCCTTTCTACTTTGCAAAACTACAAACAGCCATCTCTGGCTTCATATGGAGCTCCCACAGACCTCGCATAGGAGTTAAAACGTTGCAAAGACATAAACAGATGGGTGGAACAGGTCTACCAAACTTTAGAAAATATCATAAAGTGGCCATCCTGACGCGTCTGCTAGATTGGCAGTTTCATAGACTCTCTAAACAATTGAGCAATTTGGTTCAGAATCTCCCCTGTGGTCTCTGCCCTGGCTACCTCCCCCACACAGAGGCAAATTTGGTGATGGTTCTGTACTCCTTTCTACCGCTTTGCGCATGTGGGACAGAGAGGTGAGGACGGGGAAGCTCTCTTTGACTAAGGGGCCCCTTATTCCGCTGTTCTTAAATCCGGGTTTCCTTCTGGCGGCAAAGTCGTCAACCTTTTTGCAACTACATAGTAGAGATGAACCCTGTATGTTTCATGTTTTCCAAGGTTGGATTGGCTCATTCATCACATCAACAAGGACGAATCCTGCTATATCGTGGTTGGAGTCCACTCATCTACAGTCTTTCATATCTGCTGAGGGCAAATCAGGTAACTACACGGGTTCGCCGACCCAGTTTGAACGGTTGTTTCTCTTGGAGTCCCCGCCTTCCCACTGTATTTCTAACATATATACTATCTTGAACTATGCGGAGGTCTCGTCCGGTCTCAGTAATTTTTCAAAGATGGGAGGAAGAATTGGGAGTTGAGCTGTCTGATACTGATAGGACGAGGGCATGTATATGGACCCATAAACTCTCAATGGCATGTGTTGCCCAAGAGAGAAACTATAAGATCTTCTCTGTCTGGTACCTTTGCCCATCCACACTGCATGCCGTTTTTCCATCTGTGTCAGACTTGTGCTGGAGATGTGGCAGGAACAGAGGAACGATGTTACACATATGGTGGGATTGCGACCTGATTAAACCCTTTTGGACTAATGTCTTTTCAATGTAAGGTAGGATTACTGGTAATGTGATAGAAGCATTCCCCCTTGTTGCATTGCTTTCTATTTTCCCGGGTTCTTTCAAAACGCAGAAACACGACTTGCTGCGTTTCTGCTTAACGGCTGCTCTGGGGATAATCCCCAGACACTGGAAGAAATCCAGTTGCCCATCATTGACTGAGTGGCTAGATGAAATGGGGATGCTGTTTAAAATGGAAGACCTCACAGCTGAAGTATCTGGTAGGAAGGAGTCCCACTTGTGTACTTGGGGCCCTTGGATCCTCTTTTTGGTTCCCCAGGGTTTTCAGATGCCTTCGGCGCTGAGGTGGATATCCATGTCTCCTCTACGACCTAGGTTAGTCCTTGTGGGAGATTGTCCTGAATGGTCATCTGAGTGTGGAGCTAGAATGACAACATAACAAACGCTCTGGAAGAGCCATCTCACCTGTGCAGGTATGCATATGCATACATGTACATACAGTATAGGGCCCTTTTCCCTTCTCCCCTCCCGTCCTTTCTAATCCCTACTTTCTTATCTTTCTTTCTCTTTTCCTGTATGTGGCGTACTATATCTCTCGCCCCTGAGACTCTGTAAACTAGCAATCTGATCATACTTTCTCACCTGGTTTTCTAGGTTAGAAAGCCTGCCATAGGCTTTTCTTTAAGACATAATACTGGGTGGTCTATTTGTAAGTAGCGGCATAAGTACTAGGCTTTGGCTAGATAACCTGTATGCCTTATTTAGAAGTGGATACGTTTTATATCTCACAACCGAGTATGTTCATACTTTGTCCCCACTTGCTTAAAGGGATCCTGTCACCTCCAAAACGCCTCCTAAGCTAGCAAAACATGTCCCTGCAGCATATTATCACTAATCTCACACTCCTTTTGTCTCCTAAAAGCATCCTTTGAAAGTGCATAAAAACATTTTAATACTTACTCATTAGTTATTATAATTAGCAGGGACTACATTCTTTAGTCACCAAGGCGGGCTGTTTTGCAGGCTCCAGGATCCACCTTTTCTCTGTCTGTTTGCTTCACTTGTGCAGGCATTGCCCTCCCCCCTCTCTATCACTCACAGAATGCAAATCATTAGTCCTGCCTTCAGCTGCACATCACAGCAGCACAGACAGAGAGAGGGTGGATCCTCGAGGCTGCAAAACAACATGCCCTGGTGACTAAAGAATATAGCCCCTGCTAATTATAATCACTAATGAGTAAGTATTAAAACGTTTTTATGCACTTTCACAGGATGCTTTTAGGAGACAAAAGAAGTGTGGGATTAGTGATGGGATGCTGCAGGGACAAGTTTTGCTAGCTTAGGAGGCATTTTGGAAGGTGACAGGATCCCTTTAATGTTTCTACCAGTAAGATTTCTATAGTTTCCTACTACCATTATATATTTCAAACATGTTGTTTTGCAGTGACATTATTCTGGAGTTCTACTATTCTATGTCTCCTGATCATATTTGGGATGTGTTTTGCAGACAATATTTTCTATTTTTTTTTCTGTTACCTTTATTAATGTGATTCATACTGATTGTGTTACTTCCTTGTATCTTTTAAAAATTTTCAACTTTTTTTATACAGATAAAAAGTATCCAAAATTAATGGGAAAAATCTATTTTAAAAAAAAAATGTAACCCCTTTCCCACCCCCGGAGATTTTTGGTTTTAATTTTTTCTCCCGTTTTTCCAAGACCCATAACTTTTTTTATTTTCCGTTAACACAGAAATATGATGGCTTGTTTTTTGCGGGCCCGAGTTGTCCCTTCAGATAAAAATCTTTTAAATTTTCCCAAATATAGTGTACAGGAAAAATGGCCGAAAAAAATTTCCCAAAAGTGGGGTGGGGGAAAATTGCAAAAAAAGGGAAAAATTTTCCCACGTTGGTTTTTGGGGTTTGTTATTCGCCACTGTTCACTTTATGAAAAAACCTGTGTGTAGGTATGATGCCTGTGTCGGTACAGTTGTAGATCCCAAAACATGCGTATACCTTTTCCCTGTTAGCCAAGTGGTGAAAAAAAATTCCCTGAAATTTTAAAGGAAAAGGGAAATTGGGCGTTTGGGGCCCAAAATATTCTGCGACTATAGCATTCTCAATATTTGGGATCCTTGGGCTGTTTGTCCTCTTTTTTTTCTCTTGAGTGACATTTCAATGATATCATTTTTGGGTGGAGGGGCCACTGTTTTGGTCCCCCATTATTGCATCTTTTTGGGCAATGTTGCTGCAGCGATCAAAAAATGTATTTTGGCATTTGGACTATTTTTTCTGTTACATAGTTTACGATCTGATTAATGATTTTACATTTTGTAGATCGGACATTTCTGAATGTGCCAATACCAATTATGTGTATTTTCTAATAGTTTTATTTTCAAAAGCACAAAAGGGGGGTGATTTTTTTTTTTCATACTTTCACATTTTTTTTACATTTTTTTAATACTCTTTACTTTAACCACTAGAGGGCCTCAGCACTCCTTTTCTGATTGCTCTCTCTCATGTTTGGATTAGTTAAAGCCCTTCCAACAATAGGAGAAAATATGTTTCACATCCCTGCTGATGAAGTATACTAGGGGCCATTAGGTCTCGCGATTTGCTTCAAGGACCTGCAAACCTGGTGGACAAAAGCTACGATCTCCGCCTGTGGAGCTTTGGATCACGCTGTAATGAATAACAGCGCGATCCAAAGGTTAAATGTTGGGCAACATGCTGTTAGATACAATCTTAGCTGATCAAGATGAGCTTAGATGTGGGGGGATGCAAGCTCACAGCATGTGCTCGCATTATAATGGTAAGAGGCGGCCTATGACGCACATATGCGTCATAGGTCATCGAAGGGGTTTAAGGACAATACGAACAAAAATACACATCTCACAAAATCACCTAAAACCAAGATAGTATACCTATCCCTTTGAGTAGCAACGTATTCCCCACCTACTAAATAGTCCGTTGATAAATAATATATAAATTAAAGGAAAAAAAACTACAGAAAATCATGTTTCCTCTTCATACCCAAATAGTCATGTAAATATGAGGAAAGATAGTCTGTTTTAGATGGAAGACGAAAGAGCATGTAAAAACGTGGTCACCATCTTTGAGAATAGACAAAAGGCTTTGTCCAAATATGTCATTTAGATGTCCACATCCTTGAATATAATAGTGATGAGCAAACCTGTAAGGTTTGGGTTTGTTCAACGAAACAGTTCGTTGAACCTCCCAAACCCCAATGAATGCAATGGTAGGCAATAAATGAAGGCATAGAAAACACCTGCCAAAACAGCTCAATTTAGGGGCAGACACCAGGAAAAGTGTTTATCTTCAGTTAAAAATATGAGGTGTGTGAAATTCAGTTAAATGAACAGGGTGGGTGAGTGACTGGTGTAGGCCTGCTATTCTGAGAGCCATGACAAATTCAGGGCAACACACAAAAAGGAGACTTGAATAAGAGTCACCATTTACAAATGAATTGGCTTGTTGTGACTCAGGACGGCGGCAAAAGGAGAGGAGGACTAGGAGGAATACTAGGTGCTTCATTCATAAAAAAACAAAAATTGTCACTGACATAAATGGTTTCTTATGGGTTAGGTTGGCTTCACACTGCAGTTTTTTCACTGATCAGTTTCATCCGATTTGTGTGCCAAAACCAGGAGTGTCTCCAAAACTCAGAAACAGGTGTCAATCTTTCAATTATAGTTTTTCTCTGCAGTTCCTCTCCTGATTCCTCTCCTTGTTTTGGCACACAAACTGGATGGACACTGATCAGTGAAAAACTGCAGTGTGAAGCAGCCTTAGAAGATGTGCAAAGATAGGGAAATGATCAATGATGATGGCTATTAGAGAAAGATAGAGAGATAGATATACAGTAGATAGATGGAAAGGATAGATAGATAGATAGATAGATCAGATAGATAGATAGACAGACAGACAGACAGACAGACAGACAGACAGATAGATAGATAGATAGATAGATAGATAGATAGATAAATAGATAGATAATTTGTACCAAAGGCAATTGCACAAATATCATTAGCATACTGCCAATCATTGCATCAGAAAAAATCCAGTCTGTGTCCGTCTCTCGAGCACTGCAAGGGTCTTTAAATCCAAACGAATGCCAAGCACTAAACCGGATGCTGTGGAATAGTATATAGAAAAGTGCAAAATGCCAATGGATACATAGTGATTAAACAACAAATATGAGCTGCAGGAATATAAAAAAATGATTAAATAGTAATTTTTTTGAACCTATTGTGGAAAAGGATCTGCCAATTCTGGATAAGATCTACCATCATGTGGATTGTTCTCTAAATAAAGAGTCAGACAGACATTAACAATGATGAAATACATTTTTCAAAAAATTATTAAAAATTCCAATCTTTAGATACATATACACTGTATAGACTATTATTATACTATATATATAATATATATATATATATATATATATATATATAGTTATAATTATATAAAAAACACTCCACACTACACAACAATAAAACTGGATTGAGTAAAAGAGCACAAAGGGCTATCGACAAGAGGCTAGTGAAGCTAGTAATCCAAGGTGTAGATTTTAAAGTCTACATTCGTACATATGGTTAAGGTTTTTAATCTATAAAACCACTCCATTACTTTTTATGTCAATATGGCCTCCCTCTCCTTGTAGGGGGGACATGGTCTATGATACGGAACTTTAAATCGTTCTCCCTGATGTTTGTGTTCCATAAAGTGTTCTGGATACTGGTAAGTCTAGTCTTTTTTTCAGATAGAATACTTGTGTTGAGCAAATCTAGTCTTCAAATACCAAGTTGTTTCACCTACACATGTTTCATATACCACAGCATATAGGGACACTGTAATAGATATACTACATTACTTCCAATTACATGCCAGATAGAATTTAATGTTATACGTGATCTGGGTATATAGCATCCAAAAAATTAGGACCTTTTCAACACATAAAGTTAATTAATACAACTAAGACAAGGGAAGCAACCTCTTCTTTATGTACCCGTTAATGAGGTTTGAGTACTTTTTCTAAGAAAGCCTAAATCTGAGTATACAATTGATCTCTGAGGCACTTGCCTGCAGTATGAGAAAATAGGTAGCCCTACTGAATTTGTCTAAATTAGGAATGCCTTTGTGAAGAGTGCTCCACATGCTTTTTTATAATACAAGCTATATCCGCACTTTCCTCACTATAATCAAAGACAAAAGGGATATGGTCCAGCACTTTTCTTGGCTTTTTTTTTTTACAAGTAAGGTTTCTTGCCATATTTTTAACTTTACTTCTATGATTTTGTGAATAGTCGTTTGGGATATCTCCTTTCTTTCAAATTTTGACACCATATAATCCATAGTGATCTGAAGACTCTCATAAGTTACGGTACTCTCAATGCGTTTTAGCTCCCAAAAGCTGACTAAATGATTGTTGCTTCCTTCATGTTTTTTGGATCGTGGGCTCGAGGAATGTAATGTATTATTTTTTTATCAATGGTGTTTTAACAAAAACCTTTGATTGCAATGCAAGAATATCATTACCTCTAGTCCCCATAACATCCAAAAATTGGACATTGTTCTGATAGCTAACCATTGTAATCTTAATCATAGGGTTGATGCCGTGCAAATAAGTTGGAAATCCAACTGTTTTGTGTACCCCGCCCATAGGAGGAAAAACATTGTCTATGTATCTCCACCATTCTCAGTATCAATGAAAAATGGTGGGACACAGACGAAGTCCTCCTCTTTGTCACCAACATTAATTTTTTTTTCAAAACCAATTCTAGGAGACCAAGGACAATCTAAAGAGTACTAGAGTATCAAGTATTTTCTTTACACAACACCCCATATTCATGTTTCAATAGATGTATACACATACGCTGTTGACGTCAAAAGAAAGCAAAATTAAATCACTCCAAGTTTTGGTTACTTTATTTATGTAAGAAATCTGTGGTGTCTCTTAATATAAGAAATTGAACGAAGTTATTGTGTTCAATTATTTTATGTAGGAACACTCCAATGTGACTGAGGTCAAACTGCCACGGTATGCCACCATTGCTAAGCTGTACACTGTCCAGTAACAACGCCATCACGGCAGTGGAAACCTTGTACCCAGACAACAACTCTGATGGGCAGCTGGGACCTTCACAACCAAAAACATGGAGTTTACCGGGTAGTTCAAGAATATGAACAGGTCTTCAGTAAACATCTTTAGACTTTGGGGCAGGTAAAGGGGGTTCAACACCACATCCCCACAGGTGGCCATCCGCCCGTTAAAGAGAGATACCGACCTGTATCACCAGCCTCACTCATTAATATGCCAAAGAGATGTTACAGGAGATGAAGGGGGACTGGGTGAACATAGATAGTTGTAACCCCTGGGCAGCTCCACTAGTCCTGGTAAAGAAGAAAAATGGTATAATAGAATGCGTTTGACTAGAGGCAGGTTAATCGCAATACACATAAGGATGCTTACCTGTTACCCAGATTTGAAGAGTCATTAGCTACATTGAGAACTGCTATTTTTCCACCTTAGATCTCAGCAGTGGGTATTTACAGGTTCCCGTAGCAGAGAGGGAAAGAGAAAAGACCATGTTCCACGACACCGATGGGCCTCTGTGAGTTTAACTGCATGCTGTTTGGACTCTGCAATGCACGGGGAAGTTCCGGGAGGTTGATGGAGGGGTTGCCTGGGGCACCGAAACTTTTAAACCGTGTTGCTATACCTAGATGACGTCATAGTCTACCGGAGACATATGAGGGCCACCTGAGAACCTGGCTAATGTATTTGAGGCATTGTCCCAAGTATGGCATGAAAGTGAAGCCCTCCAACTGCCACCTACTGAAGCCCAAGGTACAGTATCTAGGACATGTGGTCAGCGCTGAAGGTGTGGCACCAGACCCCAATATGGTCACAGCAAAGACTGGCCGAGGCCCACCACCATCAAAGAGATATGACAGTTCTTGGGACTGGTAGGCTACTACCGGAGTTTATCAAGGGCTTCACCAATATAGCAGCACCTTTGCAAGACCTCCTGGTAGGCCTTTCCAAGAAGGCCAAGGGCCCAGGTCCTCCATTGCAATGGGACGGCAAAGTGGAAGACTCCTTCAAGCAGACTGAAGGTGGGCACTGATGGGAGATGAGATCCTGGCCTACCCTGACTATAGCCAGCCATCTGTACTCTACACAGATGCGAGCAACGTGGGATTGGG
This sequence comes from Allobates femoralis, assembly GCA_033576535.1. NCBI lineage: Eukaryota > Metazoa > Chordata > Amphibia > Anura > Aromobatidae > Allobates > Allobates femoralis. The sequence continues at coordinate 446,797,622 of JARQOC010000004.1, forward strand.
AGCGCGTTATCCCAGGTGCAGAGAGGCAAAGAGAGAGTGATTGTCTATGCCAGCAGGAAGCTCCATCCTACAGAAAGAAACCCCAACAACTATAGCTCATTCAAGCTAGAGTTCCTCGCAATAGTCTGGGTTGTGACTGAATGCTTCAAACATTACCTGGCTTCAGCGAAGTTCACCATCTATACGAATAACAATCTGCTGACCTATCTGGAAACCGCAAAGCTAGGCGCACTGGAGCAGTGATAATGGCCCGCCTGTCTAATTGCAACTTCACTATCAAGTATCGGGCAGGCCATAAGAATGCAATGCTGATGCTCTGTCAAGAATGCCCCACCTAGCAGTTTTGGGAAAAAAAACCTGGAGGAGCTGGAAGAGATAGACCTACCGGCTTTTAAACCGCAGCAGTGTGTCCCAGCATTCCCCAGGGGGTGAGAACCGAGCGGACTGTCAAGCAATAGGCCCGTTCAATCATTACCCCACCATGGTTGGCAGAGAGACGCAAGACAGTGACCCAGCCATCGGCCTAGTCAAAGAGTTGTTTGAAGCAAAGGCAACGCACGCCCTGGTACAGATGTCCTGCCAGAGGCATAACGGCTTTGGAAAGAGAAGAGCAAGTTTTTCATCTATGCGGGTAAACTATGCAGGCGACACTTCAATGCATGACCCATGAATTGGTGTGGCAAATTGTGGTCCGAAGAGAGATGTCCTGGAAGCATACCACCATGGAGCAGGGCATTTTGGGTGGAAGAAACTGGAGGTGCTGTTACGTGAAAGATTTCTACTGGTTGGCATGAGGGAAGGCCATCAAGAACTGGTACAGAAACTGTGGCCCCTGGAAGCTGCGAAGGAAAAGATCGTGATAGTCAGAGAGCTCCTCTACAGCCTATTGTCAAACCAACAGCCACTTGAACTTGTAGCCTTAGACCATGTGAAGTTGATGCCAAGTCGCTCAGGCTATGTGTACGCCTTCACCATTGTGGATCACTATTCCCGTTTCCTGGTAGTTTGGGGCCAGTAAAAGACTTAACAGCCCAGAAAAGCGGCTAGAGCCTTCCAAGCCCATTTCTGCTGACCCCATGGTTACCCTAAAAAGGTACTTACTGACCAAGGTCCAGCATTCAAGGCAGAGGTGTTCTAAAGTTTTTCAACTTTAAAAGGTGCAAGAAAATAAGGACAACACCATACCAACCACAAACCAATGGCATGTGCGAGAAGATGAACTAGATAGTGATAGACCTGTTGAAAACACTGCCACCCGGAAGGGAGAAGTATCTGGCCAGAAAAGTTTGCCAGACTTAGTGGACTTGTACAATCATATTCCTGCGAATTCCACCAACTGTACTCCGGCCTACCTCATGAGGGGAAGAACTGTCAAGCTGCCCCTTGACCTAGATATGGGATTCTGACACCTGAAACAAACTCACCAGATGCATATTGGGATGAAGACCATCATCAGAAATACCACCAAGAGGGGGCGTGTCCTGCTGCGAGCGATGCTGGACTGCATAGTCAGAGAGCTCCTCCAGCGATCTCCAAATCCCGAGGGATTAGCGGCTCCTACCTGTACTAAACTTACCCCTCTGTGAAGGTAAACTACCTCAACCTGTTGTCATGCCGCGGACCGGCTCCAGGAATCGCAGCACCGCTCAGAAGGTATCTGATTTCTTTCTCCTGAACGCCCCGGGGCTGCAGCCAGGAAAACAAACATGGCGCCGACCCGGAGAAGATATCTCCCGCTCTCCTAACTCTCCCCACTCACAAAGTTCCGCAGCGCGAGCCTCTAATGGAGGGTTAATCAACAGCTCTCCTACAGAGAAACATGAGGACTCTACAGTTTATCACATATGGCTCCCTCAAAGGGGTACTGAGGGATCTCCGATCCTCCATACAAGGAGACATAAGGAGCATAGTGGGAGAGATCAGGTCTGACATGGCTGCCATGAATAACCGGACTGGAAATATTAGAGGAAAAAATGGCAGAATTCGCAGGTGCCCATAAATGAACTTGCAGATAGTTACCAGGATTTAGCATTTGACCTTAAAAAACACTAAAGCCGAAACTAGGGGACCTAGAGGAAAAGATGAGAAGAGCTAACATTAAAGTTAGGGGAGTAGCTGAATCGGGGGAAGAAGAAGACCTAACTGCAATAGTGAAACCTTTCCTACGGATCATTCTCCCCTCAGCTGCCCCAGCAGACTTAGATATTGAGAAAGAAATATCGGCTTCCCCCCCTCACAGAAAGCCCCCCCCTGATGTTCCCAGGGATATTATGATTCACCTAACAACGCAGAAGCTAAGGGATCCTTTACTGCACGCTCTGAGAAAGAACCCAATAGCTGACGCTCCATTTGCTTCATGGTCATTATTTCCAGACCTATCACCTGGAACTCTCGCTCGACGAAGGATTTTGCCCCATATTGTGCAGTTCTGAGAGAACGAGGAATTAATTTTTGTTTGGGGCTCACCAGTCAGTGTATCCTTCACTGATACAAAGGAACACGACAGTACTTTGCTTCCCCTACTAAGATGAAAGCTGCTTTGATTGACTGGCGCCTGCTAACAAAGACCAGCTCGCCGTCCAACAGTCCAGGACAATCGTGGCAACCGACCGAACACTTCTCCTTCCAGTGGAAACAGGTTTAAAGTGACTTTATTTCCCTGGGGATTGGACTTCATCGTCGGTATGACTATTGTCAAATTCTCTGCCACACTTTCAGACTTCAGTGTATAATTACACAGTCTGGGAGTGTGTTTAGGGCTTTACATTGCCCTACCACCCCCCACACAAGTGCCCAATTTCTTCTTTTAAGTATTAATTGATAATTGATACAGACATTTGGGCCTGAGAAGTGCTTTGGAGAAGCACTCATATTAAGAGGTTTTTTTTTTCTTTTTTTTTATTTTTTACTTTTATTTTTATAAATTTTGTTGTTCTGTTATTGATATACAGTTCATAAAGGGAGCGTGTGTTTTCATCCTCCCACCTATCTCTCACCCCCTTTGTCTTAATTCCTATTAGCCTTCTATCTCTCTCTCCCTTCTATCTTTCCTCTGGCTTCTAAATTACGTCTGTCTACGTTCCCCAAACTTCTATCTATCCCTCTCTCTCCTTCCCTCTAGGGTCTCTACTCTAATTTCATTCTTACCCACACATCTCTAGACTACTCACTCTTTCATTTTCTGCTATACAAGACTCCATCTATCCACTGGTACTTCTTCCCTCTCTTTAACACATCTTCATTTCCCTCTACTTCTTCCTCAGAACTTGTTTTCCCTTACACTAGACCCTACCTGACGAAACTATCGTCTACATAGGTTACCTGGTATATAATTAAATATCATTCAAACTGGTTTCTCCCAAAGAACTCCAGGAGAGACGTTGTTTGAGTTGAGGTGCGGGATAGCATACATGTAATTATTTTATAATTTCTGTTTTTTGTTCTCTCCCTTTGCCCTCCCTGAACTTTCCTATCTTTGCTTCCCCTCCCCCTCTCTAGTGCCAAAGGTTCATGCGATCTATATGGTCTTTAATACATACTAACTTGTGCGATACTAGATAAGGTACACGTATTTTATCTACAACGAGACACCATGAGTTTTCATTGTGCATCTATAAATGTGAATGGGCTAAATTCCCACAGAAGAAACCTTTGGTTTGGCAACAACTTACCAAACTAAAAGCTGACATCTTATTTGTGCAGAAAACCCACCTCTTAGAGGGGGACAATTTTAGGATGAAATCAACTCGATTTCCAAACCAATACTTTGCTAATGCACCCAATAAGGACTTCTGGAGTAGCTATCTTTGTTCACAAAGCGCTGGCATTTACGCTTGTGGAGAAAGTGGCGGACCCATGTGGTCGCTTCCTAGTGGTTAAAGCCTTGATAAACGGGAAACTATACACTTTAGTTTCAGTTTATGGACCTATTTCAGGCCAACTAAAATTTGCCCGATCCCTATTCAATACATTGGACATCTCTGGCTAAGGGATTTCTCCTTTTGGCTGGAGATTTCAATATCCCGGTTAAACAAACGCCTTGATTGTTCGTCATCCTCTATGTGCCGGGGTGAGCTGAGTGGGTTGTTGTACAATCATCACCTTCACGATATCTGGCGCTATACCCATGGTGAAGAGAGAGATTATACTTATCTGTCCCCCAGGCATCAAACGTATAGTCGAATAGACTACTTTCTAGTCGGAGACTCCCTTCTTCCTAAGTGCCAAAAGACTACAATAGGTCACATTACTTGGTCTGACCATGCCCCCGATCCTTATCCAGATAGCTGATGACCTTCAAGTCTCTCCATCTCCGACATGGTCAATAAATGAATATCTTTTAAGTCTCCCTCACAACATAACACATATAGACTCCCAACTTGATCAATACTTTGCACTTAACCAATCTCGAGACACTGACCCGGAAATATTGTGGTATGCACATAAGGCAGTTCTCAGAGGCCAATTTATTCAAATGGCAGCTCGAGATAACGCGCAAACGTGATGAGCAACTTAAGGAGCTTACTGATAAACTAGCGGATCTGGAAAAACAATATAAAAAATCCCAAACTCCACAAATACGGTCGGTCCTTGAAATTGCACGTAGAGACCTTAAATCCCTTCTCCTACATAAAGTAGAACATAATCTTAAAAAACTTAAAGCCCGCTTCTACGCATGGGAGATAATCAGGTACGCTTCTAGCCAAACGTGTACAAAAACAAAGATCATCTACAAAAATTGATCATATTTTGAGTTCTTCACGAGAGAAAATCAGAAACCCCTTAGACATTCAGCCCAGTTTAGAGACTATTATGCTTCCCTCTATAAACCTAAAAGAAGATCCCAACACTCCACAACCAAACTCTGAGACAATCGAATCCTTTTTAACCCAAGCACACTTGCCCAAGCTAAAAGAATCACAACTCAATTTATTAAATGCAGACTTCACGAAAAGAGGAGATAGTGTCAGTAATTAATTCAATGAAGAAATCCTCAGCCCCAGGCCCGGATGGGTTTTCCTATAAATACTACTCTACCTTTTTATCGCGTCTTTTACCTCACTTGCTTACCCTCTTCTCCTTTTGGAGAACCAAAGGTCAGATACGTCCTGAAGGACTGGAGGCAAGGATCTCCACGATCCCAAAAGCCGGGGAAACCTCCTGATTCCCTCCAAACTTCCGCCCAATTGCCCTCCTGAACAGCGATGTAAAAGTTTACGCAAAAACTCTGGCTCAACGCTTGGCAAAGGTTTTACCCAGACCTGATTGGCCTGGAACAGGTGGGATTTATTCCGGGACGACAAGCGTCTGATGGCACGCGTCGTGTGATTGAAATTGCTTGAATTGTTGGAGCGGAAAAGGGCCCCAGTGCACTTCTGTCACTAGATGCTGAAAAAGCCTTTGATAGAGTGCACTGGGGGTACTTAGAGGCAGTTTTGGATCGGTTTGGACTGGTGGCAACATTAAAACTGCTATACTCGCTCTCTACTCCTCCCCCACGGCCAGGGTCAAGGCATCGGGATTCCTTTCAGACTCCCTTTTGATTACAAATGGCACTAGAAAAGGGGTGTCCTTTGTCCCCATGATCTTCGCTCTAATCATGGAGCCGTTGGCAGCCAGAGTGAGACAGGACCCATTGATCTCTGGTCCGTGTGTGGGAGGAGTGGAGCATAAAATAGGATTATACGCAGATGACGTGATCTTCATTTGCACGAACCTCACGTCCACTGTCCCCAGGATAATGTCTTTACTGTCCGAATTCTCAGCTGCCTCATATTATAAGCTGAATGTGACTAAATCGCTATTCTACCCAATTCAATACCACCTGTTCTAGCTGACTCACTGAAAGCAAATTTCCCATTCCATTGGTCCCCTAAAGGTATTCAATATTTAGGGATAACAATTTCTAATACCGGGGGTTTACTCCGCACAAAACTATGACACAACTACTCCGATCGATAAAGATAGGCCTTTCGTCACACAAACAATTGATTCTTTCCTGGATTGCCAGAATCAATATTATAAAGATGATTTATCTCCTAAAATTCTTTACGTCTTCCGCTGCCTACCATTACTGTTCCCAAAGCGCCTAATAGCAATTTTACAGTCCACCCTTAACGATTTCATTTGGGACCACAGACGCCATCGAGTAGGCATGAAAATCCTTTCCTTACCAGTTCAATTGGGAGGTATGGGGATCCCCAATTTGGCACATTACTATACTGCAACGCATCTAGCATCAGCAAGTTACTGGTGGGCAGATGCCTCTGGTCCGCTGTGGATGGCAATTGAGAAAAATTATGCCCCACAACACTCCACCAAACTTTTATTTAGAAATCAACCTCTTAAAACAAATCGTACGGATCAACATTACTTAAACCAATGTTGACTTTGTTACGTCTCTGGAGACAACATGCTCACTCCCTGTTAGCTTTCCTATTTAAAATCAATAACTATCCAAGCAGCTGAAACGTTGGTAGGATCTCTCTCTCTTCATCATTGGAAATCTAGGGGTATCACACATATTCACCAGGTTCTGGACAATACCACTATGAAATCCTTGCTGAGTTGGTAGACAGATACGCCCTCCCCAAAACTACATTTTACCAGTATCTGCAATTGCGCCATTTTCTGGGCTCGGTTCCCTGGCCAAATGTAGATCTGTCAACGGCAGACTGGGAGCAACCCAACGATTTTTTAAATCTGCTCCCTGGGGCTCTCACGGGGTATCTGTTTTGTATGGTGCTTTAGCTCGACTGAATTCTATAGAAAAATTACCCTACATGATTAAGTGGGAAGCAGCATTACAGGAGGAGTTCACACTAACCCAATGGCAGGAAGCATCAGTGAGAGGCTCAAAATATACAAGTTGTATAAATCACCTCGAACAAATTAAAAAAATACATTATGAGTGGTACGTCACCCCAACGGTGTTAGCAAGGTATAAGGGAAAAGACTCTAGCCCTATTCGGACTTGCTGGAGGGGTTGTGATGAGGTGGGACTTCACTACACATGTGGTGGGGTTGCGAGGTGCTGCGAGGCTTCTGGAAAGAGGTGTCCAATCTTCTTTTGTCCATAACGGGTGTGTCTTTCCACTTAGGGCCCTCCTTAGCCATTCTAAGTCTGGGATTAGAGGAATGGCCAACACCACTAAGGCCTATAGTTACGAATGTACTACTAGGAGCCAGACTGTGTGTCTCAAGATTCTGGAAATCGAAGACTTTTCCGACTATACATACTTACATGATACACTTAATCTACATTTTCAACATGAATATCTGCTGGCCCATGACGTATCCAAGCGCAACAAGGTTCTCTCCTGGTGGGATCCATGGAGGTTGTCCCCATATAATAATGTTCAAATTTCCTTGTAACTACATACTTCTCTCATCTACTGAACGGATACCAGAATATGACACTTCATGTAATCTTGATCAAAGAACGAAATCCTCTGGGCACAGAAATCTCCTTCCTCTTCCTCTTTTCCTATCCCCCACTTTCCTTGATATTTGTTATCCCATTTCCTTCAGGTCTTATGATTTTACTTTTATCTACCTTCTATTGTATTATATGTTGGTTTTCTACAAGAAAAATGTGAATCGACTGTATCTTGTACATCCCTACACAACTGTTATTCCCTACGTATTTTTATAGGTTTGAATTTGAACTTGGATAACTTCCAGGCGGTTAACTCGCTAATTCTTATACTCTTTGTAATTTTTGCAAATGTTTAATAAAAATTATTGAAACAAGAAATACCACCAAGTGCAAGAGTGTGTTGAGGGAAACCTGTCACAGGCCAGAGAGAGGCAAGAGAAAACCTACCGCAAACACACCCCTGCAGTACCCTTAACAACAGGAGAGCAAGTTTTAAAACAAAAAAACAACAAACTGGATGACCAGTGGGAGGTAGAACCATACACCGTGTTGCCTCCAAATTTTGATAATACCAAGGTCTGCTTAATAAGTAAAGATGGAGGAGAAACCTAAGTGGCCGTTTCCAGGGATCACCTAAAGAAATGCCCTAAGCAACTCAGGACCAGAGAAAAACTCCCAGAAATACCTTGACCCCAGGAGCCAAAAGAAGAGATGATTCACACAGTTCTTGGAGACTTCCCAAAAACATGAACTCAGATTAAGTGAGCCATTGTAGTCCCGATATTGACTTTCCCTCAAGTAGTCGTGCCTGAACCCATTGAGACTCAAGAACCACCTCCAGAAAGACCTGAAGAACCACCACCTGAGGCAGAACAAGAAATCCAACCCCATGCTTTTGGTGAATCTGTCAGTCCCATGGGGAGTCTAAGACAACAATCTGCTATACCAGTGCTACGTAGGTCTACACGTAGACTAGTGGATAGTGCACACACAACACCAGTGGAAGGCACCACAAACCAAAATAGACAATCAGAGACACCTGTTCTGCGTAGGTCCACTCGTAGTAACATAGGTCAAATCCCAGCCCGTTACAGGGAATGTTAGCAAATTAATTGAACAAGTCAACCCGTTTAGAAAATGTAAATATGTTTTGTTTTCATGTAACTAAGTAACCATGCAACCACCAAGCGTACCGTGCCTAAAGGACTCTATGCCCTATGTGGACTTTTGCACATTCTTGAACTTTTAATTAAATATGGACCACTACGCCACAGGAATGGTTGTGGTAAGGACAGAACAGTCAAGAGACTGTTGTAGCTCATATCCAGTTTTCCTGTGACCAGAACAGTAAGGAGACTGTTGTAGCTGACTAGCTGTATACAGGCAGGGTGTAATATCCATATCCAGCTTACCTGTGACCAGAACAGTCTGGAGACTGTTGTAGCGGACTAGCTGTATACAGGCAGGCTATCCATATCCAGCTTTCCTGTGACTAGAACAGTCAGGAGATTGTTGTAGCTGTATACAGGCAAAATGCGCAAGGGCGTTGGCAAGGAACAAGGAAGTGGACGTGATGGTGGTGCAGGCAGAGGCCGAGGTCGTGTGCAAGCACTAATTTTGCAACAACAAAGTGCCACATCTACTCGCTTGCACGTCCTCTCCCAAATTCTGTGGGCCCGCAGCAGTACACCGCTCTTGAACCAAGACCAGTGTCAACAGGTTGTTACTTGGATAGCGGATAATGCTTCAAGTCAGATTGGCACCTCCACAAACACTCTGTCTTCCACACGGCCAAGTGTCAGTAGCCGTGATACTGCACCGCACATTTCCCAACCTGATCCTCCTTCCTACCACCAGGCCGAGTACACGTCCACGGACATTTCTGATCCCACACTTGGACACTCGGAAGAGCTGTTCACGTATCCATTTGCACAATCTGGCCTCTCGACAGCTTCTGTTGAAGTGGGTCATGAGGAGAGCATATGGACAAATGCCCAAATATTTGAGCAGCCACGTTCTCACGAAGGGAACGTTGGCAACGTGCCTCAACAAGGGGTGGACGATGATGAGACACAATTTCCAGGAAGTCAGGAGGAGGATCAGGGTGCGGAAGAGGAAGACGACGTGGTGGATGATCCAGTAGCTGACCCAACCTGGCAGGAGGATATGCAGAGCGAGGCCAGCAGTGCACAGGGGGAGGGAGGCGTAGCATCCCAACAGGCTGTAAGAAGCAGGGTGGTGTCCGCAGGCAGAAGGCAGGCAACCGTTCCCGGAACAGCAACACGACACAAGGTGCCTGTGCAAATATTAGGTCTTCCCGAGTCTGGCAGTTGGCTCCAGATGACTCTAAAAAGGCCATTTGCAACACCTGCCATGCCAGCATCAGCAGGGGTACGAAAACTAGCAGCCTGACCACCACCAGCATGATCAGGCACATGTCAGCTAAGCACCCGACTTTGTGGGAAGTACAACAGAGTCGAGGAGCAGTGCTTGCTGATGTCACTGCTACATCTTCGCGTGTTGTGCGTGCAAGCCAATCCCCTGTCCATGCTGCCCGCAAACAAGCCTCCGGCCCTGCACCTAAAGTTGCCCACGCACAAATAACACCACCATCAAGCACGTGCTTGTCCCAGCGCAGCGTGCAGTTATCCAATCAGCAAACCTTTGAACGCAGGCGCAAATACGCTGCCAACGCCCCACATGCCACAGTTCTAAATGCTCACATTTCGCGACTGCTTACGCTAGAAATGTTACCTTTCCGGCTGGTGGAGACAGAAGCATTCCGCGACCTGATGGCGGCTGCTGTCCCACGTTACTCAGTCCCCAGCCGCCACTATTTCTCCAGGTGTGCCGTCCCTGCATTGCATAATCACGTGTCACAAAGCATCACACGTGCCCTGAACAACGCTGTTTCAGCCAAAGTCCACCTAACCACAGACACGTGGACAAGTGCTTGTGGGCAAGGCCGCTACATCTCTTTGACGGCACACTGGGTTAATATTATGGAAGCTGGGACCCAGTCTGAGCGAGGGACGGAACACGTCCTTCCCACACCAAGGATTGCAGGTAGGGATGGGCGAATCTACTCGCTAGGACTCGTTACTCGGCGGAGTAGTAAGGGACTCGCAGGACTCGGTACTCTGCGAGTTTCCCAGTGATTACTCGCACGAGTCCAATGCAAATCAATATCAATCCTAGTTTTGTCAGAAACGCTGACAAAACTAGGATTGCCATTGTTTGCATTAGACTCGTGCGAGTAATCACTGGCTACTGTGCCAGTGATAGCAGGGAAACTCGCAAAGTAACTGCTGTTACATTGGAGCCGAGTCCAGCTGTCTTCTCTGTGCAGCTCCAGGGTCCTAGAGCCCGCCTGCTGCCTGATGTAGCAGTGCTGAGATTGTTTTCAGTCTGCTCATTCCCTGTGCATAGACATCTATCTATGCACAGGGGATGTAGCAGAGAGGACATCGCGTATTGGACTACGTCGGACGGAAGAGGATTTTTATAATTAAAGATGGAGTCCCTAATGGCTTTTTTTTTAATTTCAAATAAAAAATTTTCTCTGTGTTGTGTTTTTTTAACCCTTTATTGGAGATTCTTAGTGGCTGGGTCAAACGTGGCCTGACATTAAGAATCTCGGGCTTAATACCAGCTTGTATAACAAAGCTGGTATTAACCCCTTTATTACCCAGCGTGCCACCGCCACCAGGGCCGCTGGAAGAGCGGGGTTCAGCGCCAGAGGATGGCGCTTCAATGAACGTGCCATCTTCTGGGGCGGCTGCGGGCTGCAATTTGCAGCAGGGGGTGCCCAGAAAGCTTGGGCATCCCTGCGCTGCGGATTCCAGCCCCAGCTGCTTAGCTGTACCTGACTAGACATAGAAATTGCGCGGAGCCCCACGCATTTTTTTTTTTATTATTTAATGAATTTCAGACTCAGAGGCTCAGAGTCAGAGTCTCGGAGTCGGAGTCTCCTCAGAGTCGGAGTCTCAGAGTCGGAGTCGCCTCAGAGTCGGAGTCGCCTCGGAGTCGGAGTCGCCTCGGAGTCGGAGTCGTCTCGGAGTCGGAATTGCCTCGGAGTTGGAGTCGTCTCGGAGTCGGAGTCGTCTCGGAGTCGAGTCGGAGTCGGAGTCGTCTCGGAGTCGGAGTCGTCTCGGAGTCGGAGTCGTCTCGGAGTCGGAGTTGTCTCGGAGTCGAGTCGGAGTCGGAGTCGTCTCGGAGTCGAGTCGGAGTCGGAGTCGTCGTCGTCTCGGAGTCGTCTCGCAGTCGGAGTCGTCTCGGAGTCGGAATCATCTCGGAGTCGAGTCGGAGTCGGAGTCGTCTCGGAGTCGGAGTCGTCTCGGAGTCGGAGTCGTCTCGGAGTCGAGTCGGAGTCGGAGTCGTCTCGGAGTCGGAGTCGTCTCGGAGTCGGGAGTCGTCTCGGAGTCGGAGTCGTCTCGGAGTCGGAGTCGTCTCGGAGTCGAGTCGAGTCGGAGTCGGAGTTGGAGTCGGGGTCGAGTCGGAGTCGGAGTCGTCGTCGTCTCGGAGTCGTCTCGGAGTCGGAGTCGTCTCGGAGTCGGAGTCGTCTCGGAGTCGAGTCGGAGTCGGAGTCGTCTCGGAGTCGGAGTCGTCTCGGAGTCGAGTCGGAGTCGGAGTCGTGTCGGAGTCGTCTCGGAGTCGGAGTCGTCTCGGAGTCTGAGTCGGAGTCGTCTCGGAGTCGTCTCGGAGTCGGAGTCGTCTCGGAGTCGGAGTCGTCTCGGAGTCGTCTCGGAGTCGGAGTCGTCTCGGAGTCGGAGTCGTCTCGGAGTCGGAGTCGGAGTCGTCTCGGAGTCGTCTCGGAGTCGGAGTCGTCTCGGAGTCGGAGTCGGAGTCGTATCGGAGTCGGAGTCGTCTCGGAGTCGGAGTCGTCTCGGAGTCGGAGTCATCTCGGAGTCGGAAGTCGTCGTCGTCTCGGAGTCGGAGTCGTCTCGGAGTCGTCTCGGAGTCGGAGTCAGAGTCGTCTCGGAGTCGGAGTCGTCTCGGAGTCGGAGTCGTCTCGGAGTCAAGTCGGAGTCGGAGTCGTCTCGGAGTCGGAGTCGTCTCGGAGTCGGAGTCAAAAAAATGCGTGGGGCTCCGCGCAATTTCTATGTCTAGCCAGGTACAGCTAAGCAGCTGGGGGCTGGAATCCGCAGCGCAGGGATGCCCAAGCTTTCTGGGCACCCCCCGCTGCAAATTGCAGCCCGCAGCCGCCCCAGAAAATGGCGCGTTCATTGAAGCGTCATCCTCTGGCGCTGAACCCCGCTCTTCCAGCGGCCTGGTGGCGGTGGCACGCTGGGTAATAGAGGTTAGGGCCAGCTTTGTATTATCAGCTGGCCCTAAGCCCGAAATTTATGGCGGTCACGCCAATATTAGACATGACCGCCATGAATTTCTATTAAATTGTTTTAAAAAAAACACAACACAGAGAAATTTTTTTATTAGAAATAAAAAAAAAAGCCATTAGGGACTCCATCTTTAATTAAAAAAATCCTCTTCCGTCCGACGCAGTCCAAAACGCGATGTCCTCTCTGCTACATCCCCTGTGTATAGATATAGATGTCTATGCACGGGGAATGAGCAGACTGAGAACAATCTCAGCACTGCTACATCATCTCTGTGCACAGACATTCATGTCTGTACACAGGGAATGAGCAGACTGAGAACAATCTCAGCACTGCTACATCAGGCAGCAGGCGGGCTCTAGGACCCTGGAGCTGCACAGAGCAGACAGGACTCTTATCTGTGCGAGTTTCCCAGCGATTACAGTTGCAAAGTAAACGAGTCCAATGCAAATAAATGACAAAACTAGGATTGCTTCAGGCTGAAGCTTCCGAGACACATCTGCGATTTGTAAATCTCACACTACTCGCTATTACTCGCTTCCCCATTCATTAACATTGGACTCGCTAGACTCGCAACGAGTAGCGAGTCCTGGGCTCGGACTCGCTAGAGTCAAGCGATTCCGAGTAATTTAGGATTCGCCCATCACTAATTGCAGGCCCTACCTCAGTCATGGTTTCACCCACACTCTACAGCTCCGGAATGTCATGCTCCTCAGCCTCCTCCTCATCCTCCTGCGCATCCTCATCCACTTTACCCTCCACACCAGTCCCAAGCTGGAAGCACTGCAGCACTGCCTCTGCGAAGCAGCAACAGGCTGTGCTGAAGCTAATATGCATAGGTGACAAACCTCACAATGCAGAAGAGGTGTGGACAGCTCTGAAACAGCAGGCAGATCACTGGCTCACACCTCTGAACCTAAAGCCAGGAAAGGTCGTGTGTGACAATGGCTGGAACCTGGTGGCAGCTTTGAGGCGAGGCCAGCTGACGCATGTTCCATGCGTGGCCCATGTGCTCAACCTGGTGGTTCAGCGGTTTATAAAGTCATACCCAGAGCTGTCTGATCTGCTGGTAAAAGTTCACCGCCTGTCTGCACATTTTCGCAAGTCACCTGCTGCTTCAGCCAGCCTTGCCGGCTTTCAGCGCCGTTTGCGTCTTCCGGCCCACAGACTGGTGTGTGATGTCCCCAAGCGTTGGAATTCAACGCTGCACATGTTGGTCAGGATATGTGAGCAGAAGAGGGCAGTTGTTGACTACCTGCATCACCTAAGCCGTCGGGAAATGGGTCAAACTCCACACATAACACCTGAGGAGTGGAGATGGATGTCGGACCTATGTACCGTCCTCCAAAACTTTGAGGACTCCACCAAGATGGTGAGCGGCGATGACGCCATTATTAGCGTCACCATACCACTACTCTGCCTTCTAAAACGGTCTCTGCTCAAAAACAAAGATGATGCATTGCAGGCGGAGCGCGAAGTGTTGGAGCAAGAAACAGTAGTGGGTGTGGGTGATAACACACAGCCCAGCCTCATTCCATCACAACGTGCAGTGGAGGACTATGACGAGAAGGAAGAGGAGGATGAAGACATGGAGCAACTCTCTGGCCAAATTGAGGATATGACATGCACACCAATCATACCCTCGCTTCAGCGTGGCTGGCCAGAGAACAGGGGAGATGAGGAGGAGGAGGACAGCATGTTCAGTCATTGTGTTGGTCAGGATACTGAAGTGATGGCTGTTAAGAGTCTGGCGCACATGGCTGACTTTATGGTAAGCTGCCTAGCTCGTGACCCTCGAGTTCAGAACATCTTGACCGACAATCACTACTGGTTGGCAACACTCTTAGACCCACGCTACAATGAGAACTTTATGTCTCTTATTCCTGAGGCGGAGAGGTCAGCCAAAATGCAGCAGTTCCAGAAGGCCATAGTCACGGAAGTAGGCAAAGCATTCCCCTCACAAAACGCTAGCGGCATAGGTCAGGAATCGGTGGACAAACAAGGCGTACAGCCGAGAGGGGCACAAGTCCAATCCGCCAGAGGTAGGGGAACAGTCTTTACGATGTGGGACAGTTTTCTCAGCCCCTCACGTACCACAGCCCCTGAGGTGCGGGGTAGTGCCACAAGAAATGCTAAGTTTGGCCAGATGCTGAAGGAGTACCTTGCAGATCGAACAACTGTACTCCGACATTCCTCTGTGCCTTACAATTATTGGGTCTCCAAGCTGGACACGTGGCATGAATTGGCTCTCTACGCCTTGGAAGTCCTGGCCTGCCCTGCCGCTAGCGTTTTGTCAGAGCGTGTTTTTAGTGCCGCAGGTGGAATCATTACTGATAAACGGACCTGCCTGTCAACTGAAAATGCTGACAGGCTGACTCTGATCAAGATGAACAAGGGTTGGATTGGGCCAGACTTCACCACACCACCAGCAAATGACAGCGAAATTTAAATTTTGTTATGGGAATTTGCCATGTACCTCCACTCACCCATGGGTACACACTTCTGGACTTTGGCTAATCGCTGGACTGCTCCTCCTTCTCCTCATGTGCCACCATGATGACCGTTACAATAGTTATGCTATTGTTTCATGTATACCCCCAGTGGTAAATTTTTTCGCCCATTCTTTTAGAATGGGCATTACAACGACAGGAGACCCGCTCCTTTTCAATGGGAAAAATGTTTTGAGGCCCTTATGCATGTCTCTATCCAGGGACAATGTGGAGCCTCCCAATTTTTGGCTGCCCTGCCAAAGGGCTATACTACAACACACCCACTTCAGGTTTACAGGCCCTCCTGCACGTCTGTATCCAGGGTCATTGTTGAACCTCCCAATTTTTGGCTGCCCTGCCAAAGGGCTATACTACAATACACCCACTTCAGGTTTACAGGTCTTCATGCATGTCTGTATGCATGGGTCATTGATGAACCTCCCAATTTTTGGCTGCCCTGCCAAAGGGCTATACTACAATACACCCACTTCCTCAAAATGGGCACACTATGTCAAGACAGGGCTTCATGTACGTCTCTTCTCAGGGACATCGGAGTGCGGCACAATGTTTTCACGTAAAATCTTTCATATAATCACAAAAAGTAACATACACCAGCTGTATCTCACTATTGGGTATGTGCCCTTAACATTTCCACCCTGAATATTCATTTTGGTGTCATTTTGGAAGGTTTTCTGGTGACTCCGTAAAATTGGCGTGAAACTTGGACAACATTGTTCACAGCTGTGACTTTTGAGTGAGAAATGCTTACAAGGGTCTTCCCCATGGTGTTGCCATGTCATTTGAGCACTCTTCTGATACTTTTGTGACATTTTTAGGGTTTTTCCATGCTGCCGGCGGTCATTTCATAAAAATACTCGGGTCTCCCATAGGATAACATTGGGCTCGGTGCTCGGGTCGAGTACACGAGTATCTTGGGATGCTCGACCCGAGCATCGAGCACCCGAGCATTTGGTACTCGCTCATCACTAGTATCCAGCTTTGTATTACACTGCATTTGCGCACACAAAAGTGTCGTGGAAATGCGGGAATACGCAGCAATTACGCCACGTGTAAACATAGCCTGAAGGTACAGTCACACAGGGCAACATTGCCGGCGATTTTGCCGGCGATGCCAGGGCGTGGCCCAATTGCGGCGACATCGCCGGAGAGTTGCCCTGTGTGACAGGGCAATATATCGCCTGAAAGTGATCACCAAGTTTCACTGCAATGTAGTGAAACCTGGCGATCACTCTCAGGAGATGTGTACGCATCGCCCTGTGTAACGTGGTTACCGGCGACTTGAGCCATAGGCTCCCATTATAATCATCGCCGCCCTGGCAGCGAAGTCGCCGGTAACATCACAGCGTGTGCTATCTCACCGGCGATGTCGGTGGGGATGCGCGCTCCCGCGATTCCACGCCGACATCGCCGGCGATGTCTTCCCATGTGACGGTACCTTAAAGGTGTGTGCACACGAACTCTTTTTCAGGCGGATCTGCTCTGTTACTCACCTGAAAAAGTGATAAACTCTAAAAAGACTGGACATACAGCTTGTAAGGTAGCGAGCCGGGGGACTCGCTTGCTGCGTAATGACACCAACACGTGTATAATTTTTCCAAATGTCTACCCGTTTATTTCTCACCAGCATCAATAACCGGGGTAGTACATTTAACACTTAATACAAACACGTCACATAATACATTACTTTCCACATGACAGTACATAGAATATTGCACATATACATTTACGGTAACCCGGGACCTGTAACCACGACTCTTTCCCCATAGGAGCTCTATCAACCGCTCCTGTGGTGATCACGGCCTCCGGCCCATCTATAACATTTACGGTAACCCGGGACCTGTAACCATGACTCTTTCCCCATAGGAGCTCTATCAACTGCTCCCGTGGTGATCACAGCCTCCGGCCTATCTATAACATTTACGGTACATTTATAATAAATACATAAGTTACATATCAACGATGACACCTCTGGGTTCAGAACAGGGATTGAGCAACCTGAGTACCGGGTATGTCATGCATGGCTGCCCTGCCAAAGGGCTATACTACAATACACCCACTTCAGGTTTACAGGCCCTCATGCATGTCTGTATGCATGGGTCATTGGTGAACCTCCCAATTTTTGGCTGCCCTGCCAAAGGGCTATACTACAATACACCCACTTCAGGTTTACAAGCCCTCCTGCACGTCTGTATCCAGGGGTATTGTTGAACCTCCCAATTTTTGGCTGCCCTGCCAAAGGGCTATACTACAATACACCCACTTCAGGTTTACAGGCCCTCATGCATGTCTGTATCCAGGGGCATTGTTGAACCTCTCAATTTTTGGCTGCCCTGCCAAAGGGCTATACTACAATACACCAACTTCAGGTTTACAAGCCCTCCTGCACGTCTGTATCCAGGGGCATTGTTGAACATCCCAATTTTTGGCTGCCCTGCCAAAGGGCTATACTACAATACACCCACTTCAGGTTTACAGGCCCTCATGCATGTCTGTATCCAGGGGCATTGTTGAACCTCCCAATTTTTGGCTGCCCTGCCAAAGGGCTATACTACAATACACCCACTTCAGGTTTACAGGCCTTCATGCATGTCTGTATGCATGGGTCATTGATGAACCTCCCAATTTTTGGCTGCCCTGCCAAAGGGCTATACTACAATACACCCACTTCAGGTTTACAAGCCCTCCTGCACGTCTGTATCCAGGGGTATTGTTGAACCTCCCAATTTTTGGCTGACTTGCCAAAGGGCTATACTACAATACACCCACTTTAGGTTTACAGGCCCTTATGCATGTCTGTATCCAGGGGCATTGTTGAACCTCTCAATTTTTGGCTGCCCTGCCAAAGGGCTATACTACAATACACCCACTTCAGGTTTACAGGTCCTCATGCATGTCTGTATGCATGGGTCATTGGTGAACCTCCCAATTTTTGGCTGCCCTGCCAAAGGGCTATACTACAATACACCCACTTCAGGTTTACAGGCCCTCCTGCACGTCTGTATCCAGGGGCATTGTTGAACCTCCCAATTTTTGGCTGCCCTGCCAAAGGGCTATACTACAATACACCCACTTCAGGTTTACAGGCCCTCATGCATGTCTGTATCCAGGGGCATTGTTGAACCTCCCAATTTTTCGCTGCCCTGCCAGAGGGCTATACTACAATACACCCACTTCTGGTTTACAGGCCCTCCTGCACGTCTGTATCCAGGGGCATTGTTGAACCTCCCAATTTTTGGCTGCCCTGCCAAAGGGCTATACTACAATACACCCACTTCAGGTTTACAGGCCCTCATGCATGTCTGTATCCAGGGGCATTGTTGAACCTCCCAATTTTTGGCTGACCTGCCAGAGGGCTATACTACAATACACCCACTTCAGGTTTACAGGCCCTCCTGCACGTCTGTATCCAGGGTCATTGCTGAACCTCCCAATTTTTGGCTGCCCTGCCAAAGGGCTATACTACAATACACCCACTTCAGGTTTACAGGCCCTCATGCAGGTCTGTATGCATGGGTCATTGGTGAACCTCACAATTTTGGACTGCCCTGGTAAACCTCTGGGTTCAGAACAGGGATTGAGCAACCTGAGTACCGGGTATGTCATGCATCCCCAAGGGGCTCCTTCCTGGACGCATCTCAACCTACGTCCCAGTCAGAGTCCACCTGGTTCAACCATGGTGTCCCCACTCTAGGAGCCCTTTTTAACCCCTGCTTCTGACCTTCGCTACATACGCCTCAACGGGCCCTGTGGGTCCCAGTGGCGGTACCAGCCGCCCGGCTTTAGTTACCCAGCACAATGACATAACCTTAACCCGTAGTCAGGACTCCTGCCTGACCGGGACCTTACATACCACATGTGATCCATCCTACAATATTCATGGACCCCATGCATCCTCACATCCGCTCACAGCCCATCATAATACATCCATGGACTGTGGCTCCTCCATGACCATAACAGGGACCTGGTCAACCGTAGAATCCGGGCTAGCCACGCATTACCCTGGCCTACTCACCACGGTACAGGCCACCAGTCGCCACCAAACCTCCATCTCATGGCAGGTCTGTACCCTGTTTCTGAGTAGCACCCTCTCGGATCAGCCGTGGTTACCCTTCTAGGAGCCTTCGTGACCCCTGTGTCTGGCCACAGGCACACCCACACCATTAGAGGCCGTGGTTAAGGGACAGGTACCCGCTGCAAGCAGCAGGGCAAGCCTCCCTCTCGTCCCACAGGGACGGAACACCTCCAACTTATCATCCATACTGGCTGGGTCACTCTCTCCCCACAACATTATACATGGCTCTTACACTTAGGCCATCATCTCTCTTTCAGGGCACTTTTACCTAAGCCCTCACATACATCTACGGGTCCTTTACTGACTGCCTAGTCGGACCCAATGGCGGTTATGCCCGCCTGGCATGATACACACGCAACTCACTTCATTACATGGGAACTGCCGTCTTACTGGGCACGGATCCGGGTCTCGCTTCCTGAGGTAACGGGTTGGCCAAGCCTCCCACGGGCTCCTTCCTGGACGTGTTTCACCCCACGTCCAGTCCAGCGTCCACCAGGTCAGCCACGGCTTCCCCACTCCAGGTGCTGTAACGACCCCGATCCTGGCTACCGGCATGGAGCTACCATGCTCCCTTCACCATCTCTCAGCATGGCGGTATGGACTATCACTCAGTCCCTCACACAGACTGGATCTGCACTTCTCTCTGGTCTGAGCTCATCTCCTCTAATCTCAGAAGTCTGTCCACTCTCAATCACTCAGCTGGCAGGCTCTTATCGTGCCTGCCACTCCCACATGGACACACCCCCTTAGCTGCTAGTAATCAGCCTCCCAGTTCCTATACAGCTGCTCATCTATGTGCCTGATCTCTACAGCTTCCACACAGCTTATGTTAACTCCCTGTGTTCCGGGTTGGTTCACACAGTACACACAATGCTCTCAGCCGCTCATTAGTCTCATGAATGTTTCAGACATTGACACACTGGGTGCCGGACATGATTAAACAACACACCTTCGGTACAATCTGGCTCATGTGTACAGGATCCTATGCTGATCCTGCATGTGATGCGCCCAGGCCATGGGAACATGCCAGCGGTGCCTCACAAGCTGCATCTCAATGAATTAGAATATCATCAAAAAGTTATTTTCTCTCAGTAATTCAATACATAAAGTGAAACACATATATTATATAGAGTCATTACACTCAGAGAGATCTATTTCATGTGTTTATTTCTGTTAATGTCGATGATTATGGCTTACAGTCAATGAAATCCCAAAGGTCATTATCTTGGAGAATGAAAGTAGGAAGGATGAAGGGTTAAACACCACGCTGCCGTGTTCCAACAGACATTAAAGGGTGAATATAATATTGATTGTGTTTCAGGGCTCCCAGAAACATGGTGATATGATATTGATTGTCCTGAGGAAGGGGCCAGGGAGCCCAGAAAGGTATTGACTAATAAATCAATATTATATTCACCCTTTAATGTCTCATGGAATACGGCAGCACGGTGTTTAACCCTTCATCCTCCCTGCTTTCATTCTCCAAGTAAATGACCTTTGAGATTTCATTGGCTGTAAGCAATAATCATCAACATTAACCGAAATAAACACATGAAATAGATCACTCTATGTGTAATGACTCTACATAATATATGCGATTCACTTTATGTATTCAATTACTGAAATAAATTAACTTTATGATGATATTTTAATTCATTGAGATGCAGATGTATGTCCTGCAGTGTAGAAATGTAGAAGGACTTGTTGAATTGTGGGTGTCATAACATGTTTAGAAAAGCCCCCCATTTCACAGTGCTCACCCCCATGAAGCCCCCCATTTCACAGTGCTCACCCCCCCATGTAGCGTCCCATTTCACAGTGATCACCCCCATGTGGCCCCCCATTTCACAGTGCTCACCCCCCATTTCATAGTGCTCACCCCTCATGTAGCCCCCCATTTCACAGTGCTCACCCCATGTGGCCCCCCATTTCACAGTGCTCACCCCCCATGAGGCCCCCCATTTCACATTGCTCACTCCCCATGTGTCCCCCCCATTTCAAAGTGCTCACCCCCCATGTGGCGCCCCGTTTCACAGTGCTCACCCCCCATGTGGAGCCCCATTTCACATTGCTCACTCCCCATGTGTCCCCCCCATTTCAAAGTGCTCACCCCCCATGTGGCGCCCTGTTTCACAGTGCTCACCCCCCATGTGGAGCCCCATTTCACAATACTCTCCCCCTGTTACACAGTGCTCTCTCTCCCCATTTCATAGTGCTCTCTCGCCCATGTGGCCCCCTGTTTCACAGTGCTTTCCCCCGTCCGGTTCACAGTGCTCTCTCCCCCATGTGGTACCCTGTTACACAGTGCAATCCCCCCATGCGGCCTCCTCATTTCATAGTGCCATCCTCCCCATGCAGTCCCCCGTTAAACAGTGATCTTCCCCCCGTTTCACAGTGCTCTCCCCCATGTGCCCCTATTTCACAGCACCCCCTCCCCCCACAACGTGGCCCCCTGTTTCACAGTACCCCCCCTCCCCCACAATGTGGCCCCCCTGTTTCACTGTACCCCCTCCCCCCACAATGTGGCTCCCCTGTTTCACAGTACCCCCTCCCTCCACAATGTGCTCCCCCCTGTTTCACAGTACCACCTCCACCCACAATGTGGCCCTCCTATTTCACAGTACCCCCTCCCACCACAACATGGCCCCCTTGTTTCACAGTACCCCCTGCCCCACAATGTCACCCCTTGTTTCATAGTACCCCCTCCTTCCACAATGTGGCCCCCCTGTTTCACAGTACCCTCCCCCCCCCCCCCACAATGTTGCCCCCACACTTTCCCAGTACCCCCCCCCCCCACAACATGGAAGAGAAAGACTGGGAAAGAGGAGCCAGTGAGCGGGCTCATCCCTGTTCAGAGCACCAGAGGTGGACACCGGGGTCCAAGGTTGTGAAGGTATTCCAGGTCCAGCAGCCAAAACTGGAGCAGGCAAAGCGGCATCAGAGAGCTCAGGGACAGTATCCAGAGGAGAGGTGCCCAGGAAGGGCTCAAGCTGCCTGCCATACAGGTGAGAGACTTAACGCAGGAAGAAAGGGTCTCAGCTAGCTACAGGCAGCCAGGACCAGCCAAGAGTAGTGCAACAGGGAGGCATCAGAGCTCCCCAGGTGAGGAGATTCCCAAAACTTACTTCCAGGCCACCCAGATTCCCAACATCTCTTGTGGACGGTACACTGGACCAAACCTGCTACTTCTGCCAGTAAAGGCAACGGAGACTTCAACGTGTGTGTTCTGTTGGTTATTCCGTGCCCTCAGTCCTGCACCCCCACTGCCTTAGACTTTACCGGCTGCCCTGGGGAACCGCTCCACTCGTGGGGAGCGAAACCACCACAGCTGCACTCCTAATATCCCCAGAGGCCCCGCACAGCAACATCGGCCACGAACAGTCGAATACCACGGATGGTGTCACAACAACCATCCTAATTCACCACCCCCTAGAATTTTTAACTTGACACCCAGAGACACGGAGCTGGGTCTCGACCCCTGTGACACCCTGGAAGCATCAAAATCCCCTGTTCCGAGTATCCCATGGCCCTGGGGCATGTCACTATCTTTTCATAAGCTTCTACTTTCTAAACCTCTATCATCTTCATTTTCAGAGTGCTGGGCAGCAGTTTAGCAGAACCCATGGCTGCTGTTTTTTGGCACAAGGTTAGAGGAGGCAGAGTTTCTATAAAGCTGTGAAATTTGCAACAGTTGGCCTTTCCTTAATGATGATGGTGTACAAGTCATTATAACCCTAAGGCTGGCTTCACATCACGGTACAATCAGGTCCGGGCTGTCCGGGGTGAACCTGACAGCCCGGACCAAAACCGGAGGGCAAATATGCTCTCCGGTACTGTTCGTAGCCGGATGCTGCAGAGCGCAGCTGAGGTAGTTGTCCCCTGCTGAAATGGTGCTGAACCACTTCACAGGGGTCAGCTCCCTGGTGCTGAAGTTCAGCGTAGCTCACGTTGAACTGCAGCCGCCGGTGTCCGGATCCGGAATCCTCCGCCGCATCTGATTTTATGTCGGATCCAGCGCGATCCAGCGCCATAGACTCTCATGTTAGGAGCGCCGGATTACCCCGCATCTGGGAGGATCTGGGAGGATCCGAAATGGACAGATTTTTCGCCCCAGACACAAAAATGTTGCTTGCAGCGTTTTTGTGTCTGGTAGAAAGATCCAAATTGTCCTGGATCCTCCCGGACAGATGGAAACCGGATGGCAGATAGCTGCCATTCGGCTCCATCCGGCCCCAGAGGGCTGTATTATGTCAAAATCGGTTAGGGGTCTGTCAGGTTCACCCCGGACAGCCCCGGACCTGATTGTGCCGTGGTGTGAAGTCAGCCGGGGTGAACCTGACAGCCCCGGACCCGATTTTGACATAATACAGCCCTATGGGGCCGGATGGCAGCTATGTGCCATCCGGTTTCCATCTGTCCGGGAGGATCCAGGTGTATTCGGATTTTCCTCCCAGACACAAAAACGTTGTATGCAACGTTTTTGTGCCTGGGGCGAAAATTCTGCCCAAATCGGATCGTCCCGGATAAGGGGCAATCCGGCGCTCCCTAACATGGGAGTCTATGGCTCCGGATTGCCCAGATCTGGGAGGATCCGGGAACCAGACACCGGCGGATGAAGTTCAGCGTGAGCTACGCTGAACTTCAGCACCAGGGAGCTGTCCCCTCTGAAGTGGTTCAGCACTATTTCAGCAGGGGACAGCTCCCGCAGCTGCACTCTGCAGCATCCGGCTACAAACAGGACAGGAGGGCATATTAACCCTCCGGTTCTATTTGTCCGGAGCTGTCAGGCTGTGTCCGGTGCCTCCTGCAAAGCACTGGACACAGCCTGACAGGGCAAAAATCGTGGAGTGAAGGGGGCCTAACAGGATAATTAAGATCTGAAACCTTGGTCAGAGTTATCTGAGCACACAAATCTCTAAAGGTACCTTTACACGCCGCTACAACAGGATGGATACAACCCGCTACTTCACGTGCACGAGCACGCCCAAAACGGTTACAAACGGGAAACGCACCACCTTTACACGCCGCCACAAGGTGCGCTACGCTACGTTACATCTATAGCTAGATACATCGCCGGGTGTCTCAAGTAGCCATCTGTAGCTTACCTTACCTCATTTACACACCGCTACAACAAGCTAATATGGGCGGACCTGGTGCAGCAGGGACAAAGGCTGATAGGACAAAGCAAGAACATCATGATTGGGCAGGCATCGCAGGAGGCTGTTTAATACATGACGCTCGAGCAATTGTGTAGTGTGACTGGTCAGCTCCTTAAATATGCCGCCCTGTGCAGCGACAACCAATCGCAACGCAGGAGCTTCCTCCAATGATCGCTGGAGGGGGCGCGGTAACCCGGAGCCTGTGTCACGCCCCAGCTACATAGCATGGTGTAGAAACAACCCTTCTGTTCCTTCTTTACACGCCGATACAGCTCGCTACAATCGGCTTTGTAGCCACCTGTTTCAGAGCAGTGCTCGGAAACAGATGTATCTGTTGCCGGCTGCCTCCTACCGTCTTCACACGCCGCTACTACGGGCAATATTGACGACGCAAGCTACAATCGTAGCCTTTAGCGGGTTGTATCCATCCTCCAGTAGCGGCGTGTAAAGGTACCTTTAGGGTACCTTTACACGCCGCTACGATGGGATGGATACAACCCGCTAAAGGCTACAAATGTAGCTTGTAGCGTCAATATAGCCCGTAGTAGCGGCGTGTGAAGACGGGACGTGACAGCCGGCAACAGATACATCTGTTTCCGAGCACTGCTCGAAAACAGATGGCTACAAAGCCGATTGTAGCGAGCTGTATCGGCGTGTAAAGAAGGAACAGAAGGGTTGTTTCTACACCATGCTATGTAGCTGGGGCGTGACACAGGCTCAGGGTTTCCGCGCCCCCTTCAGCGAACATTGGAGGAAGCTCCTGCGTTGCGATTGGTTGTCGCCGCACAGGGTGGCATATTTAAGGAGCTGACGAGTCACACTACACAATTGCTCGAGCGTCAAGTATTAATCAGCCTCCTGCGATGCCTGCCCAATCACGGTATTATTGCTTTGTCCTATCAGCGTACGGACGTCTCGTAATCCACAATTGTGGCACGCCTATGTGCTGTCCCTGCTGCACCAGGTACGCCCATAGTAGCTGGTTGTAGCGGTGTGTAAATGAGCTAAGATGAGCTACAGATGGCTACTTGAGACACCCGGCGATGTAGCTAGTTACAGATGTAGCGTAGCGTAGCGCACCTTGTGGCAGCGTGTGAAGAGGGTGCGTTTACCGTTTGTAACCGTTTGGGCGTGCTCGTGCACGTGAAGTAGCGGATTGTATCCATCCTGTCGTAGCGGCGTGTAAAGGTACCCTAATGGTACCTTTACACGCCGCCACGGCAGGCTGGATACATCGCGCTACAGGCTACAAATGTAGCTTGTAGCGTCAATGTAGCCCATCGTAGCGGCGTCTGAAGACGCGACGCTACAGCCGGCGACAGATACATCTGTTTATGGGCTCTGCTCGAAAACAGATGGCTATATTGCCGATGGTAGCGAGCTGTATCGGCGTGTAAAGAAGCAACGGAAGGGAACTCTGGACACCCGGGGCTGTAGCTGCAATGTAGCTAAGGCGTGACCTCGGCTCCATGTTACCGCGCCCCATGTGCGATCATTCGTGGAAGCTGCTGCATGACGATTGGTAGTCGCTGCATAGGGAGGCATATTTAAGGAGCTGACGAGTCACACTACACAATCGCTCGAGCGTGCTGTATTACTCAGCCTCCTGCGATGCCTGCCCAATCAGGATGTTATTGCTTCGTCCTATCAGCGTACGGAAGTCTTGTAATCCACAATTGGAGCACGCCTATGTGCTGTCCCTGCTGCACCAGGTCCGCCCATAGTAGCTGGTTGTAGCGGTGTGTAAATGAGCAACAGCTGGCTACTTGAGACACCCGGCGATGTAGCTAGCTATAGATGTAGCGTGGCGTAGCGCACCTTGTGGCGGCGTGTAAAGAGGGTGCGTTGACCGTTTGTAGCCGTTTGAGCGTGCTCGTGCACGTGAAGTAGCGCGATGTATCCAGCCTGCCGTGGCGGCGTGTAAAGGTACCATTAGAGATCATTTCATCTTCAACAAGATCATCAAGAGAATGCCAAGAGTATGCAAAGCAGTAATCAAAGCAAAAGGTGGTTACTTTGAAGAACCTAGAATATAAGACATTTTTCAGTTGTTTCACACTTTTTTGTTAAGTATATAATTCCGCAAGCTAATATTAAACAAGCCTTTCTAGGAGTTTGGGAACGTGACTTAAACATTCAATTCACAGATGACCAGATCAACCAGGTCTATAATTGATCCCACGGTCAATCGCCCTGTGTTAGGGTACAGGAAGACTCATATAAAGTGGTGCCTCGATGGTATTGCACCCCAAAATGAATACATGAATGGAGTCCCTCTACGCCGGGACAATGCTGGAGATGCAACGTAGAGATAGGGACATATTTACATATTTGGTGGCTATGCCCCGCAATAAAATCATACTGGAAGGTGGTCTCCGACATAATCTCGGAAGTACTGAACCAAGAAGTCACACTATCGCCGCAAACAGCTGTCCTCAATCTCCCAGTGTGGCCTAGGGAAGCTTCTTCCTCCTGACTGGCCCATAACATAGTAGCCGCAGGCAGACTCCTGGTGCCCACAAGATGGAACACTAGCTCTCTCCCCACTAAAGCCCAAATCATCAAGGAGATAGACTCTATACTGCACTGCTGAGTTAGCGGCCTTGTCATATTGTTCTTATTCTCTCTTTGAAACAACATGGACACCCTAGATATTATCTCTACCTTTATCTTTTCTGCTTGCACTTCACAACTTTACATTCCTTCCCCTTGACCTAATCTAACTTTAAGATTTAAGTGCACAGATCTGTACTTTAAGGCTGCCTTCACACTGGCGTTTCCCTCCGCAGCGTTCTGCGGAGGGGAATCGCCATGTGTGCTCAGCCAGCGCAAGCCCCTATGTTTAGAATGGGGACGCACGGTGCTGCGCTTGACTGCGCATGACCGTGCGCACCCATTCACTCCTTTATGTGATCTGTGCGCAGGCGGATGCCTGCGCACAAATCACACAGTCTCGTCCGCACTAGGGACGCGACATGTTGCATTCCTGGTGCGGACGAGACTGTGTGATCTGTGTGCAGACGTCCGCCTGCGCACAGATCACATGTGGGAGTGAATGGGTGCGCACGGTCATGCGCAGTCAAGCGCAGCACCGTGCGTCCCCATTCTAAAGATAGGAGCTGGCGGCCGCTGCGGTCACATTGCAGATCCCCTCCGCAGAACGCTGCGGAGGGGTCCGCAAATGTGAACCCAGCCTAAGACATGTCAATGGTTTTGGCTTTCCAACTTTATGCAGCTTACTATTTTTAGCAATACTGTTTTTGATTGATTGTTAACAGTAAAGGCCCTGTCACACATAAAGAGATCGCTAACGAGATCGCTGTTGCATCACGAAATTCGTAACGCAACAGCGATCCCAATAGCGATGTCGTTCTGTGTGACATGCACCAACGATCTGGCTCCTGCTGTGAGATCATTGATCGTTACACACTGCTCTGGGTCATTCCTGCGTCGTTGCGCTCCCGCTGGGAACGCTACATCGTTGTGTTTGACAAAGATAATGAGCAACGATCTCAGTATAATTCTGGATCGCTGGTGCATCGTTTTTCACATCACTGGTAAGATACCTGTTTGACATCTTACCAGCAACGTGTAAACGATGCACCAGCGATTTCTGCACATCGGGATCGCAATCGCTGATGCGTTGTTTTGTGTGACTGGGCCTTTACTGTAATAGCTTCTTATCACTTTGAATAATCAATAAAAAGAACATTGAAAGAAGAAAGTATATAATTCCACATGTGTTAATTCATAGTTTTGATGCCTTCAGTGTGAATTTTCATAGTTATGAAAATAAAGAAAACTCTTTGAATGAGAAGGTGTGTCCAAACTTTTGGTCTGTACTGAATATAAATGCTTTTCTTTCACCTTTTACATTAGACTATGAGCTCAGACAGGGATGATTAGACTGGTATTATAAAGCTACAGCTACAGACAGTGATAGCTAAGGGGCATAAACCAGCTGACAGGTTCCCTTTAAAGCAAACTACCATTAAAATTGTACATTGCAGTTATTGAGTGCACATAGTAGAGTCAGGAGTCTCCTGTATTTTGCAGATGACGCTCCAGTACAACATGGATAAAGGCTAACGGGAATTTGCATATTGCTGTAGAGTGGGCCCTTGAGTAAATTCTTTTGGTGGGCCCTAGACACCCCATACTGACCCTGTTTGCATGTATCCTTGTGCAATAGTGAGCTGTTGAATTTTTTGGAAGTTGTGACACTTTATTGTCTAAAGGTGGAGTTTTCCACTAACATCATTCTAACCGCACACATACCTGTTCGTTCACTTTGCATTTTCCTGTTCATCAGTCTTGGTAATACTGTACATTGTGTTATTCCATTGCTTAAACAAAGATTCGCTTGTGTTCCTAATTACATATTTTGCCGTAGTCACATGTGTATGCCAGTTTCTTCTATTATTTTAAATTAATCATGCCAGCAGTCCTGTCTAATGTCAACAATGTAAACTTTCTGTACTCACTTTCAATGGTCTTTCTTTTATCCATCTACTTTTTAAAGCTTCATAAGTCAAGGAATGTTACATTTGAAAATAGGACAAAACTGTAACATTTTAGCACAAAAATGCATAATTAAAGTACTGCTCAATGGCCACCACTGATGTTCTCTTTCTAAATGAAACGGGGCATTACCAGTGTGAGACATGTTATAATTGATTGTCTGCTCTCCTGATCTACATGTCTCACACTGGTAACACCCACTTTAATTTAATATAGTAAAAAAAAGACAAAGCATCGATGTGTTATCCCAATATAAGACACAGCGAGCAATGGATTGTATATGATCACCTAACCTGGGTTGTGACCTGCACAACTCAAGCCTTGAGAAAGGCAGAGCAATCTGCTGAAACGTTGCCATGGATCACTAAAAGTCACCTGTTTTCACATTGATTTGGAGTGCTGAGTGATTTTATTTTTCTAGTGCTACCTATTTTTTTTTTTATTAATATATAATATATATAGTTGTGATCACTCCCTGAGGAAGCAACAAGCAAAACTGCATTGAGGTATGTGGCAGTGGAGCAGGAAGCAGTGACATTATGTCCTCAGGTTTGTCTCAATGGTACTGGCTTAATCAATTATTTTTGTGGTGGAGTGGTTCAAGATGTGATTTAGTATATTGACATTCATTTTGCACTAGCACTTTCTATGCTGTATATGTTATAACATTTAAATTATTATTAATTGTATCTGTATTTTTTATTATTTGTATATTTCTTTATTTATAATATATTGGCATTTGGCTATATAACTGTAATGCTTAAGGGGTAAAGCGTGGAGGGTGGGCCCCCTGGGATGCAAGACCTATCTCAGCCTGGCTTTTCTAAGCGGCTACCTCGTCTTCATTAGAACCTCTGATGATGATGTTAGGCTTGTGCTGGTAGGTAAGCTGCCACGTGCTATTCCAGGAAATACCAGTATCTTGACTGCTGGCTCCGAAGTTCAGGTATACTGGCACAAGTACCAATGTGGGCGAGTACAGTCCAAAGGTGCAGTTGGTTACTGACTAGACAGCTGATGCAGGCATGTGAAGCATGTATGATGGCACAGCTGGTTTGGCAGGTGTAGCAGGTGTGACAGCACAGCTGGTTATGGCAAGTGCATCCGTGTGGTGATAAAGCTGGTACAGCGGATTCAGGCGGGGATCTAGGAGAGTCACAGGTTGGCAGACAGAGGTATGGGAAGTACAAGCATAGGGAAAAAATGCTGGTAACAGTATCTAGGAATTAGCAGCATGTCTCTAGATAAGACCACATTGCTCAGGCACCTCCCATAAGGGGATGGTGTCATAAATACTCTGTGCTATTCATCAACAGGCTAGGACGCGCTTCTGGTTGGGACATGCTGGCCCTTTAGGAATAGCTGGCATGTCACATGTGCAACCTAAGTACACCCTTCTTGAAGACCTGTGAAGCGTATGCAGAAGACAGAGCCTGGGTGACACCGTGGGACCACCGAAAGGATGAGAATGCTGGTCTCCCTGCTGTGGGGAAGCCAGCACAGCAGGCGGTGCTACAGTACCTACACTTACATTCCCTTTTTTCCACACCCAAAATAAATCTCTTCATGAGAAGAGGGGCATTAATGTTCTCGTTGGCCTCCCATGAACTCTCTGCAGGGCCAAAACCCTTGTAGTCAACTAAAAAGAGGGACCTACCTCCCCTTTTTTAAAAAGTAAGGATGCTTTTTTACTTCACAGATGTCTTGAGCACTGACCAGAGAAGGCAGGAAACCAGAATTCCTGAAGTAGTGGCTCAGGAAGATAGGCTTGAGGAGAGACATATGAAAGGAAGTGGGGATCTGCAAGCAGGCTGGGAGCTTTAATTTGTGGACACAGCATTATATCAGCTGGAACAGTTTGAATGGACCAATGAAGCAAGAATCCAAGGCATCTTGAGCAGATATAGAGAGCCATACCATGTATCCAGGTTGGAATGTAGGAGGATCCAGTGGTCACTTATCTGCATTCCTTTTCATCTGAACAGAGGACTGCCCCAGAGAAGCCTAAAGCCCCCATCACACTAAGAGAGATCGCTGCTAAGTCACAAATTTGGTGACACAACAGCGACCTCGCCAGCGATCTCGCTATGTTTGACACTTAGCAGCGACCAGGCCCTGCTGTGAGATCGCTGGTCGTGTCAGAGTCGCCTGGAACATTTTTTGATTGTTGGGGTCCCGCTGGGCAGCATGCATCGGTGTGTTTGACAGTGACAACGACCAATGATCTCAATACTACAGGTCTCAGAAACAGGGTCCCAACGACCTCCGTTTCATTCTGGATCGTTGTTGCGTCGCTGGTGAGATCTCTGTTTGACATCTCACTTAGTCTCCACCCAGATCTCTGTGAAATTTATGATGAGAGCATCGGCAATAGGTTGCCAGAGGAGAGAGCCAAATGAGACAGGATTTTGGGCTGCTGTTCATAGACTATGGAGAATGAAGAGTGGAGGAATCACTTACATGATTATTATTAGGAGAATTCCGCCCAGGGTAGAAGCTTGACCTAGTCATTGGTGTTTGTTGACGAGTGTGCTCCCTCGCTGACCTCCATCGGCAGCCCTGTGATGAAATCAGGGGGAGTCGATGGTTGTCATGGCGCCCAGAGGTAAAAGAATGACTTCCTAGTGTGCCTAGATATGGTGTCCTATTGGGCCAGATAACACTGACAGGTGTTCTGTCAGTATAATCTAACAGGTCTTATGTATTGCAATACAAGTCTATTTCAATAAATTAAACCAGTGGTCAAAACAATAATCGTATGGAGGAACCCCTCAGTCAGGGATTACACTTTCTTCTCTGGGGTCCATGGCTCCTATAGCAGGATTGATATGTTTCTGGCCAGCCATGGGGTCTTTCAGCTTCCATTGGCAATATCGTACTTTTGGACCATAGTCCCATTTTTTCGACCATGGAGGTCCCCGGGCTGGCCAAAAGGGCGGGGACCTGGAGAATGAATAGTCACCTCTTGACTAACGCTACTTGTCTGAGTGAGTTGAAGTCTGATATTAAGATGTTCTCCAACACGCATTCTTCGGACTAGACCTCTCCGACCATCAAATGGGAAGCTTTGAAGTGTGTTCTTAGGGGAACACTGATCAAACATGGGGCACGGTTAAAGAAACACCAGGCTGAACAAATTAGCGAATTGTCCTCTCAGATTAGCCGCCTGGAGGCTTCGCATAAATCCTCCCGTAGTCAAGGGGTGTTGATTGACCTGACGTCAAAAAGAACAGCCTTGAAAAACCTTCTAGATCGCAGGTATGAGAGACA
Source organism: Allobates femoralis (assembly GCA_033576535.1). Taxonomy (NCBI): domain Eukaryota; kingdom Metazoa; phylum Chordata; class Amphibia; order Anura; family Aromobatidae; genus Allobates; species Allobates femoralis. Next base: position 446,829,868 of record JARQOC010000004.1, read on the forward strand.
TAGAGAATACACCAAGGGTTTTTTTTATAAAAAGGCCAACAGATGCGGGCGACCCCTTGCCAGATTATACATACCAGGAGAGGCCCCGCTTTTATTCCCTCATCAAAACGCCCTCGGGTGGGTTGGTCCATAGTACGGAGGATATATCAGGGGTCTTCCAGAAATTCTATGCTGCCCTATAGATCTGAAGGGGAAATTTTCTGACATGGCACCTGAGGCCCTAAGATCCAAAATTCGGTCATACATAACCAAAGTAAACATCCCGTCCTTATCTGAAGGGGACGTCCTCTCTCTTGAGGGTGACATTACAGAGGAGGAGTTAGTGGAAGCGGTCAAGGCGACTCCGATGGCATGAAGCTTGGGACCTGATGGCTACACGCCCACATTCTACAAAACCTTACTTGGGGACTTACTGCCTCATATGCTCTCAACATTCAGAGCGGTTCTCGATGGGGATATCTCCCCCCCCCACAGGCTTTAGAGGCACATATTTCGGTGCTCCCCAAGCCGAATAAAAATCTCCTAGAGGCAGCTAGTTAACGCCCCATTTCATTAATAAATGTGGATGTGAAGCTGTTTCGCCAAAATCTTGGCAGACAGGTTATCACTGAAGCTCCCATCCATTGTTCATATCGATCAAGTGGGCTTTGTCAAAGGCTGGGAGGCACGGGACAATATCATTAGATCCTTCCTCCTTATAGGGAAGGCTAAGATATGGAAGTCCCCTCTTTGTCCGCTGTCCATTGACGCAGAGAAGGCCTTTGACAGGGTCCATTGGGGCTTCATGGGGAGGCGTTGAGACACATCGGCTTGGGCAGCAAATATTTGAATGGGATCTCACACTGTATTCCCGTCCAACCGCAAGGGTTCGCATTAACGAGGCCTGTCCGGATCGTTCCCTGTAAAAAATGGAACGCGGCAGGGTTGTCCTCCCCTGCTCTATGTTGTAGTTATGGAGCATCTGGCGAAGGCCATAAGGGACAACAGCAATATACACGGGATTGCGGTGGGAGACACTCAACATAAGACGCGCTATTTGCAGACGACGTCTTTTGTACGTCACATCCCCGACTACGACCTTCCCTGCATTATTACGTGAGTTTGACACATTTGGAGGCCTCAGTAATTTCAAAGTAAATTACTCAAAGACCGAGGCATTGAATGTTTCTTTGCCCCCGGCTGAGGTGGAGTCTCTAACACGGGGATTCCCCTTTCGCTGGGGGTCGGATCATATTTCATACCTTGGTATAAACTTTCCATCCGACCAGACCGACGCCTTCCGCTTGAATCATCAAGCTATTCTACACAAGGTGGGAGCCATGTTAGAATCTTACCGTCCGCTGAAACTCTCCTGGCTGGGAAGGATTCACGTGGTGACGATGGACATTCTGCCACGATTCTTATACGTCTTCCAAGCTTTGCCTATCTAGCTGTACTTTGATCTCCAGATTCATCTGGAATGGCATAAAGCCGAGAGTAGGCTTCGGATCTTAACTGCACCAAAGGAGGTGGGGGAGCGGGATTCCCGGACATACGGCGGTACTGCCTGGCGGCCATCTTGGTAAGACTATTAGATTGGAACTACAAAGCTGCCACCAAACAATGGGTAAAGATTGAACAGGAGGTCCCCTTACGATATCTTCAGTGGTTCCGTGCTGAAGCGACGTCCTCTCTGAGTCAAATGGCTTTTTTAACCACTGAAACACTGAGGGGTGGCGAGTGGCATGTAGAGAGTCCAAGGAGATGGTTCCGACCGGTTTTATGACCCCGTTGTTCTATAATCCGGCATTTCCTCCTGGTATGTCACAACAATCTCTCTTAATATGGAAGGCCGGAGATGATACCCGCGTTGGCCAGATATTGCATGTAGGTGAGCTCTCCTCCTTCGCTACCTTACAAGCGTCCTCACCAAACGTGAAACTAAAGTGGTGGGAATACTTTCAGCTTAGGTCCTTCCTAAATTCTCTAACATTCCCGAGGGGCCCAGACGTAGTCCTTGCCCCCTTGGATGAACTTTTCATGGCAGAGCAGGCTCCTCTTAGAGGAATTTCAATCATCTACTCTATTCTTGCTAAAGCGGGCGGTTTCTGCGACCCACAAGTACAAGAGGGCGTGGGAATCGGATCTTGGTAGGGCGGTATCTGATTTAGAGTGGGAAAAATGCTTCACGATGGCTCGGAGGTCGTCTGGGTCCAGCGACGCATTAGAAAAATGTTACAAAATACGTTTCAGATGGTACTTCCCCTCTTTGCTGGAGATGCGGTGCGGAGACTGGTACGCTGATTCACATTTGGTGGGACTGTCCCTTGATAGGAGAATTCTGGTCAAAGATATTTCGTAACTACACCCTGGTTACGGGCAAGAGCTTGGTGGGGACCCCTGAGATGGCATTGCTGTCTATCCTCCCTGGGTCCTAAAAGACCCAAAAAAAAGACATACTCCGATTATGTCTTAGTGCTGCGCGTTCTGTGGTACCCCGACATTGGAGGGAACAGATGCCCCCTACCATGCTTGAGTGGTACTCCGAAATGGAGACCCTGCATAGATATGAGGAGATCTCAGCTGAATGCTCCCAGACCCAACACGAATATGTGATCGTCTGGACTCAATGGATCCTGTTTAAAGACGCCCCTACCTTTGGAAGCCTGTTCTCATGAATGGTAGAGTTCCTGTAAATTTCCTTTCGCAAGGCCTATTGAAATCTTTCTTCTCTTATTCTTTTAATCTTCACCTAAGCTTCTTTTCAACCCCCTTTATCTGTTCTCCTCCCTTCTTTTTCCTTCCCCTTAACATGCTTAAACATTAATCTTCTCCTACCCCTAACCCCCTGGGTGGGGAATAATGGCGGCAATATTCGCCATCTATAGAGTTATATTTTAAGTTCTTTTTCGATTTTCTCTTTTTTTTCTTTCTTTGCCCTGAACTTCCCTTTAGTTTCGGGGCCCCTCCCTTTTTCTTTTGTACTGAAAGGGGAGGGCGACAATTTATAAATAAGCAAAACTTTTGCATGACCTGACGTGGCTTGGCGATACACATCTAGAAATGTAGTAATGTCTCTACAATATGATCATTGTTTTCCCCCATGCTTGGATACGCTTTGCCAATGTTATAGCTATGTATCGTATTTATGATGTATATATGTTAAAAAACTCTTTAATAAAGAAAAATTTACAAAAAAAAAAAAAAACAATAAACGTATACATATTTGGTATTGCCGCATCCATAACAACCTGATCTATAAAACTGTCTCACTATTCAATCCCTACAATGAACATTGTAAAGAAAAAGAAAGTGGCAAGAATTTATGCTTTTTCATCATACCTCCGAAATAAAAGTGGAATAAAATGCAATCAAAAAGATCAATGTAAATAAAAAAAACGGTAACACTGTCATTTTGTCCACAAAAAAACAAGCTTGCACTCAGCTCCGTCATAGGAAAAATGAAAAAGCTATGATAGATCTCAGAATACAGAGATTGCAAAAACATCTTTCTATGGCTGGGGTCACACACACAGATATCTGGCAGATATTGTTCACAGATCTCTGTTGCAGTGAAATCATGGACAGATTGCTCCATTTGTACACAGCCACAAAATGGATACAATGTGTCCATGATTTCACTGCAACCAGAGATCTGTGAACAATATCTGCCAGATATCTGTGTGTGTGACCCCAGCCTTAAATACTGTTTTTGTGTGAAAGCAGCAAAAATACAAAAAAGGGTGTATATGTGGTATTGCTGTAACAGTACTAATCCGAAGAATAAAAAAATATTTTACCTTTTACCACATGGTGAGCGGCATAGAAAAAAACTCCCAAAAAAATTTCTGAATTTCTGTTTTTTGTACACTCTACATCCCAAAAATTGAAATAGAAATTGATCAAAAAAGATTAGGTGCTCAAAAATGGTACCAATAAAAACATTAACTCGTCCCACAAAAAACAAGCTCTCACACGACTCAGCAGAAATATAGAAAAATTATAGCTCTCAAAAAAAAATGTGTTTTTAATGTGTGATAGTAGCCAAACATAAAAAACTATATAAATCTGGTATCGCTGTAATCGTACCAACTTGCAGAATAAAGACGCCTTATCGTTTATACCGCTTGGTGAACAGCACAAAAAAATATTTTCATAAATAAACACAAATAATATCTACCAAAACCATGAATTACAACTTGTCACGAAAAAACAATTTGAGAATCGCTGGGATCTGTTGAAGCGTTTGGCTATGTTCACACACTGTATTTTACCATGGTTTTAGGGTGCGTTCACACACTGCGTGTTTGCTGCGTATTTTTACACAAGTGCTCTTGCAGTTTTTGTAGCCAGGAGTGTAACCAGGAGTGGCTGATTAAAACCAGCAGTGGGTGATTAAATACAGAAGTGGAGCACTTGTTTTTATTAGACTTTTCCTCTGATTGTTCCACTCCTGGTTTTGGCTACAAAAACTGCAACAGCACTCGTGTAAAAATATGCAGCAAATACGCAGCATGTGAACGCACCCCTATGCTAATCTATACCTGCATTTTTGATTCTCAGCAAAACCTTTGTGATTTAGGGAAAAGCTATGCACATGCAACACCCACCAGGGCCGTGGGGTACTCGGGACTGGGTCGGTCAGTTCTTTGGGGAAGTCACGGAGGCGGTGACCCGTCTCTGTGGCCCTGGGCTTGCAGTAAAAGGGGATTATTTACAGGGTATAGTTTGTGATGCCACCTGTGGTTTTCAGCCAGGGATGGCTGACATTGCAGGAAATGACCGCTTGGGCAGGTGGTAGTGCAGCCGAGATGGTAAAGCTCCCCACAGGTGGAGCTGGGCCCCAGGGATGGTGTAAACAATCTATGGTGATGGTGGGAAAGGCTGCAGGGCGAGGCAGAAGGAGGTAAACACAGTTTGTGCAGTTCTTTACCTTTACTCACTGATCAGGCAAGGTTACCCAGCCGGGTGCTGTGCTCCTCCAAAGTGCAGCCAGGATAATTCCCAGGTGATTAGGGTCACTCTGCCAAGACACCATTCATAGCCTTTCCTGGTTGCTGTTCCCTGCGCTGGCTACTCACCCTTCTATCCAGTGCCTTTGTGGGCAGGGTCCCAGGCTGATGGTTGCAGCCTTGTCGGGCGACTGCAGCGGCACATCCCCTGACCCTAGTTCTAGTCACCATCCTGGCGATTATCCACGGTTGGTGGCCACAGCTCATGCAGAAAAAATGGCCTCCAGTTTTCCTGGTTGAGGCGTACAGCACTCTCGCCAGATCAGGGCCGGTTCCCCTCAGGCAACCTGTCCCTCTGCCCAACTCGGGTGGATTCCCCACTCTCGTGTCCCCTATGACTCTCTTAGTCCTGCGTCCGCTCCGGATGCTCTACTCCCCTGTTCTCCCCTCTCTAACTCCTCAATTTCTAACTGCTAATCCCTCCTCCTGACTAGAAGATGGGGCTCTCCCTCTCTTTAGGGTCACCCAAATCCCCTAGCCTGGAATCGGGATGGTGTTGTGTGCAATTCTGTGTCTTGGGTTGATACCCATCTCACCTGGGAAAGGTGATGCCACACCAATGGAGTAGGTGCAGCATCACTGTGGCGAACAGTATGCAGGGCCGCTACACACACACATTGGTTTAACTTCTTTGCAGAAAGTAAAACTTGCACAGGTTTGCTGCATTTTGAAAACAATGAGCATGTCAATTCTTGTCTGTGTTTTTCCATGGTTCTATGGGCAAAAATGCAGCAAAAACGTAGTAATAGTGTGCAAAAAGAATGCAAAAAAGGCAGGTGTTCTGCCAAGAAATCAGGATTTAATAACAAACCCACAAGGTTTGGCTGCATTTTTTCAGCTGCAGCAAAAATGCAGTGTGTGAACATAGCCATACATAGTTATTACCTCATAAAGTGACACAGGTCAGATTTCAAAAACTGAAGCTTGGTCATGGATGTACAAAGTGGCTTGGTCCTTAAGGTGTTAATGTAACTTAATCTGTATCAATCCATTGAGAATTCAACTCAAATAATCTTGAGCAAAAAAAACAAACTGTAAAATAATGTTTACTGAATAAGTGTGAACACAATCTCAGGATGTGGTTGTGTTCCGAATTAGCCAATTACATTTAGAGCTTGCTCAGATAAACATATAACATGGCAGAGTGTTATCAGATGTTTTATCTGAAAGCATTTACTCCAATGTTATTCTATGGGGCAGTAGCGACTTGGCATGAGCAAAAAAATTGCAGCATGTTGTCTGGCACGCCCCCCATTAAAGTCTATGAGTCCGTGCAAAATATTGAACTGCACTTGGATGTCATCAGAGTTCAGTCCAATTTACGTTGACACAGACAATGAGAAGATGGAGATATTAAGCACTTCATCTTCTCCTCAATTGTGCTCTGATTCACGCATGGGAGAGAATCAGATCACAAACTTGGCTCAAACTCGAATCAGAATTTATTCTCTCATGTGATAGTATTGGCTCGATTATGTAGTGTATGTAGATGCCCTGCTAAAGTGAAATTACGAAAACAGAGCAGTTTTAGTGTACTGAGCATGCTCAGTACACTAAAAGCGGATCCAGAAAATGATCCAATTTTTTTCCTACATCCGGCGACCATAGACTCCCATGCTATGTGTGCCGATTCACCCTGGATTCGTTTCTGTCTGGTTTGGTCCGATTTTTTTCACCGGAGCCCAAAATTGGAGCCGTCTCCGATTTTGGGGCCAGGAAAAAACAGGAAAGAAACTAATCCATGAATGAATTCACAAAACCGGATGGCCATTTATGGCCAATCCGGCACCATAGGGATACATAGGAGGCTAAAAACGATCCTGTTATGTTCTTTTAAAAACAAACAGAACTGGATGGCAAAAACCGTAGTGTGATGCCAGCCTAAGTAGCATTTTACAACAAAAGCCGCAGTCTGTAAACAGCTTACAATACAACAAAGGGATCTGATTGTTGAAAGTTATCAGATAGGAGAATGGTACAAAAAAATGTAAATGTGTTAACTATACCGTTGAACATTATGAACTGAAGACTGTCATCAAAAAGTGATTTAAATTTGCCACAAATGTGACTGTACTGCAAAAAAGACACTCCTCAAAAATTGATGAAAAGACAAGAAAATTGGCGTAAGAGGCTGTCAATAGGCCTACAGCAACATTGAAGGAGCTGCTTTAATCTCTTGCAAGTACTAGGTGTGTACTGCATGTGACAATTATTTCCCATAATCTTCATATGTCTGGCCAGTGGTGTAGAGTGGCAAGCCTTTTTTTATGAAAAAACATTCCGGCCCACCTATCTTCTGATAAAACTTACATCAAGTCTGCCAAATAAATGTGGAAAAATTATGTTATGGTCTGATGAGACCAAGGTTAAATGTTTTGTCCATAAATCCACAACACTGCACATCATCAAAAGGACATCATACCCACAGTTAAACATGGTAGAGGCAGCATTATGCTTCTAAGCTAAAAGAGACCTCCAGGGTCATCATGTCCAACCTTCTGCCTAATGCAGGATTCACTAAACCATCTCAGACTAATGTCTGTCCAGCCGCTGTTTGAAGATTTTCATTGAAGGAGAACTCATCACCTCTCTTGGCCGCTTGTTCTGTTGAGGAGAGCCATAGGATCAAATACTTAATTAACCTTAAGACATAAGGGCATGGGAGAAATGATCTATAGAGTGTATTATTTTACATTGTATAAGTTGCGATTTAAACATGGCTGCCATTTCCTGCCACATCACACCATGCTCTGAGAGCAAGATGGAGTCCAGGGAAGACTGACCAATCACTGAAACTGAATTCCATAGAAGGACTGACCAATCACAGAATGCCATATCACCTGGATATACTCGATCAAGACCACACCCCCTGATGACCCCATGGATCCGCCCATGGACTAACTCACTGACCAATGAATACATCTGAGTAGGGCTGGCCGAGCCCCTTACTGAGGAAAAACCTCATGTCTTATAATAAACAGTCACTTGGAGCTTGGGGCTGACCAAGGAAGGGTGTACAACTGACTCTGTGTGTCTGGTGTCTACTACTTTTCAATGCTGGCGCTTGGTCTATATAAATTAGGACAGGAGCAGCAACTTGTTGTTAATATTATTATGAAATATTAACCATATCAGTTCCACTAATTGATCACTCTCACTGTCCAAAAGTTTTTTCTGATATCTAATCTGTATCTTCTCCCTTTCAGTTTCATTCCATTGTTTCTCTTGTTTCCATGTGCAAAGGAGAATAGGGACCAGTTCTCTTCATTTTGAAAACCCTTCAGATGTTTGTTGAAAGCTATCAATTCTCCTCTTTGCCTTCTTTTTTGTAAGCTTAACATTCCCAGATCCTTTAACTGTTCTCTGTAGGACATAGTTTGCAGTCCACTTACCATTCTGGTAGCTCTTCTCTATACTTGCACCAGTTTTTTTATGTCTTCTTAAAAATAAGGTGCGCAGAATTGAACACAGTATTCCAGATGAGGCCTAACCAAAGAAGAGTAGAGGGCAATAATTACTTGCTGTGATCTAGACTATGTTATTAATACATCCCAGAACTGTATTTGGCTTTTTTGATGCTGCATCACACTGTTCACTCATGTTCAGTTTGTGATCTATTATTATACCCAAGTCATTTTTGCATGTGCTATTGCTTGGTTCTATTCCTCCCATTCTGTAGATGTTATTTTGATTTTTCTTGCCCAGATGTAGTATTTTGCACTTATCCCTGTTAAATATCATTCTATTAGTCACTGCCCATTGTTCTATCTAGATCATTCTGAATCCATTCTCTACCTTCTCTAGTGTAAGCTATCATTTGCAGATATTAGTTTACCTACAGTTCCCTTATCTAGATCATTTAATAAAATGTTAAACAAAACTGGGGATAAGGGTACAGCCACACTTGCATCAAACTTGCGCTAGTGCAATAGGAGAAAAACTTGCATTGCACGCAGACCAATGTTATTATTATTATTATTTATTTATATAGCGCCATTACGTTCCATGGCGCTTTACATGCTGAAAGGGCTGACGAAGACCAGTACAATCAATGTGGACTATCAGGTCATACAGGTACAAGAGGGGAGAGAATCCTGTCCGTGAGAGCTCACAGTCTACGAGGGCGGGTGGGGATACAGTAGGAGGGGAAATGCCGGTCGCAGGGCGGTGGACTGGGTCTCATTGCAAGTTGTAAACTTGACGGATTAATGTTAAACAGTCAGTCAAGTCATATTGTTTTTTCCTCTGCTGAACTCGGATTGAGTGCAAGTCGCAGCATTCATATACATTAAGCATAAGATTCATGTATATTCACTGCATTGTCCAGCAACAGCCAATCACAGACGCCCACACTCTGTGAGAGCCTGTGTGATTGGCTGCTGCAATCAGACTGCATTTACTCAATCTGGACAGTGATTGTGCTTGGTTGCTATACACATTAGTGCATGGCAACCAACCAGCCATCATAGTGTGTTAATTAAATAAATAATTTAAAAAAAATGTGTGTGACTTCACAGTATTTTCCAGTCAAGCCCAGTGAAAGTGGACAACTGTGAGCTGCCACCCTCAGCTGCCTAATTTTACCTTGGCTGGCAAAAAAAAATGTGTGGGCTTAATGGGCAGCCCCAGAAACAGCAACAGGACAATAGTAAGCTATTCAATCTATCTATCCTATCTGTCTGTCTTCTCTTTTCTAATTTTATACAGCATGGGAAAGACCATGTTAAAAACGCATTGCACACGGACACCACATGGATGTCACACTGATGTTAGCTGAGAAAAAAATGCACAATCGCATCACATTCGCACCACACTCACGTGACCATGCGTAAAGCACTCCCGTGAATCTCATGCATCAGAATTGCTCGGATTACGCATACGCTAGTGTGCCTCTACCTTGAGACAGTAAAAAGACAGGAGGGGTGCTTCTAAGGGCATTACCCGGTGGTTTAGTGGGGTAGAATAATCACTAACCTTTCCTGGATGTACTGCCCGTACAACCAGGATCTTTAGCGTGTGGTGTCTTTCCGCACACCAAGTGGGCCCAACACTTCCGGGTAGCGGTGGATCATGTGGTGCTGTCATCACCCCAGGTCCTGTGTATCAAGATACTTTAAAGTAAGTGTCCCGGTGGTCTTCCCTCTTGAAGCATTGCATACTGATCCCTCCGGCTGATGTGACAGCCAAGACTCAGCACCCACTGCTAGGAGCAGTGCCCGCGCCACTCCTGGCAGTTTAACTCCATAAATGTGGCAATAAAAAACAATCACAGCATTTAGGTGGCTGGGTGAGGAGCACAGCATAGCACGCTCCTCTCCCAGGTAATTGGGACCTTTGTAATGTGATCACAGTGACACAATCGCTGCTATGGTAACCCGGGGTCATCTTTATGATCACTACCATGGTCACCTGACTAAGGAAAGCCTCGCACACCATGCCAGATGCATGGTGTGGAAGGTGAACTGTCAGACCTACATCTGCAGCTCTGACAGATATAATCCTTTGCAATGCCTATGCATGGCAATGGATTATATCAGTGATCAGGGGAATAAAAGGTGATGTCCCATAAAGGGATTAAGTATTAAAGAAAAAAAAACTTAACAAATGTAAAAATATTCTTAAAAACAAACACAAAAATAAAGAGAAAAAATTAAAAAATATAATACCAATAAATATTCATATAAACAAACAAAAACATGTACATATATTTGTCAAACCCGCATCCAGAAAGACCGGCTCTTAGTTATTCCCTACAGTGAACACTAGAAAGTGACAAAAACAGTATGCTTGTTCATCATATCGCCAAAAAAGTGGAATAAAACGCAATCAAAAAGTTGCATATAAATAAATCACTGGATACGTCGTCTTGTCCCACAAAAAAAAACTTCCACAGTGCTTGGTCAGTAAAAAAATAAAAAAGTTGCAGCTCTCAGAATACAGCAATGATTTTTTCTATAAAATAGTTTTTATGGTGTAAAAGCAGCAAAACATAGAAAAACTATATAATTCTGATATCACTGTAATTGTACTACCCTAAAGAAAAAAGCTGTCATTACTTTTACGACAGAGTGAATGGCATAACAAAAAACACACAGTTTCTGAACTTCTATTTCTTCTTGATTATGCCTCAGAAAAAGCAGAATAGAAAGTGATAAAAAAAAGATTAAGTAGCCCAAGATGGTACCAATAAAAACTCCAACTCATCTCGCAAAAGACAAGCCCTCACATGACTTTGTTGTCATAAACATAAAAAAAACTATAGCGTTCAAAATTCAGTTATGCAAGAAGTTTTATTTTGTAAAAAAGCGTTTTTAGTGTGATCGTAGTGAAACCTAAAAAAATATATAAATCTGGTATTCCTGTGATCATACTGACCTGACAAATAAAGCTACCTATTCACTTATACGGCAAGGTGAATATTGTAAAAACAGTAATAAAGTCAAGTATTCAACTACGGTTGATTTGTATATTCTACCTCCTAAAGATCGCAGTAACTTGGCTCAGCTAATATTTATCCTGTGCTCTATGCTGAAAACTCACATCAGCGATTATGTGTAACTCTCTGAAGAGAAAATGCACTGTAATTAGGCAGAGGGAGTCACTTCCCATCTGATCTGATCTGTGCCCATCTTTTTACGTGTATTTTTAGGTGTGCACAAAAGTGCAGTCAGCCACAGTTTTGTGCACCTTTGAAAAGGACACAGTTGAACAGAGGGCAAACAGAGTCCAGAGTAAATATGCTGCCTTATTAGTGCATGGATTCGTTGGGCGGTTTACCTGAATCACGTTTTTGCAAATATGTAGCTGGAAACCCGACTGTAAGTGCTCAGCATAGAGCACAGAATAAATGTGAGCTGATCCAAAATTTTCTATACCTAAACTGCCACCAATAACATTCAGCTCAACCAACTAAAACATAAGTCTCCACCAAGGTCCGTCATCTCTTAACGGAAATATAGGGGCTTCCATGTTACTGATAGCACAAAGGCACTGGAAAAGCGTTATGGCTCCTCATCCACCAAAAAGAAAACCAGAAAAACCTGCGCTCCCAAATCCAAATGCCCCTTCCTCCCCCTTCTGAGCCTCACAATGTCTAAACCACAGGTAACGTCTACATGATTGCCATTGTTGTAGTTAGGAAGCCCACTTGATTTGTGGGGTGTGTTTCTCCAAAAGCATGAGCTGGGCACAATTGTAAGAGCACTACAATATACTGGGCACTGCAAGGGCTTATTTTAAATCTTTAATTCTGCAACATTCACTGCGTTTGAATCCACGGGTGTTATCCAGAGTCACTATACCCATGGATAAACTTCCAGAGGGGTATAATATCCAAAATGTAGTTAATTGAGGAGATTTCTCCTCTTCTGGCACTTTGAGCCTCAGTAAATAAATGGTCTGCAAACTATTCTAGAAAAATCTGTGCTACAAAATCAAATGGTGCTCCTTCCCTTCCGAGCCCTGCCGAGGGCCCAAACAGAAGTTTTCCACTACATATGAGCTATCAGCATACTCAGAAGAATTTCTCCTGCTATCCTTGTGGAAATAAAATATTTGGTGCTAAAACAACATTTTTTGGGGGAAAAAAATAAAATTATTTCATTTTCACCGTTCTATGTTTTAAAATTCTGTGAAGCACGTGTCCATTGAAGGTGCTCACCACACATCTAGTTAAATTCCTTTGTCTTCTGTAGTTTCCAGAATAGGGTCACTTGTGGGGGAATTCCATTGTTTAGGTTCATCAAGGGCTACCCAAATGAGATATGACACCCACGCAGCATTCCATGAACATCTGCACTCCAAAACTATACTCTTTACTTTCCGACCCCTACTGTGCGCCCAAACAGTGGTATTATACTACAAATGGGGTATCAGTATTCTCATGAGAAGTTGCACAGCAAATTTTGGGGTCCATTTTCTGCAGTTGAACTTGTGAAAATGAAAAAATTGGGGCTAAAAGAATATTTTTGTGGAAAAAATTGCTTTTTAATTTTCACAGCTCAATGTTATAAAATGAGGTACTGTCGGAATCGCTCCAGCAGAGACCTCAGATGAATTCTCTGACATTGCCACTCTTAGCCACAGCTATCAGATCCGTTCATTGTGAGAGTGTTGCTTGCGCTTGTGAGTGGTTACAGAAATGTAACCTCTCATTGTGATGTAGCCAAGATGTAGAGCTATATTGAGGGATGTGTTGTGGCTTATCATTAGAGCTGGGTATGATTGGGGTTAATAAATGGGTAAAAGGGTTGTCTTTGTGTTTTATTTCAAATAAAGAATTTTTCTGTGTGTTTTATCTACTTACTTACTGGATTGGTAATGTGGGGATCTCATATTGACCTGAACATTATCAATCTAGGGCTTGATGACAGCTGGCAATTCTCCGCTGTCAGTAACCCCTTGTATAATCCTGTTTGCCACTGCACTAGGGTAGCGGGAAGAGCTGGGTATAGCGCCAGGATTTGGCGATTCTAATGAATGTGACAAATTTGGGGGCGGCTGTGGGCTGCTCTTCTGCAGCCTGGGGAGCCCAATAACTATGGGCCTCACCATGCTGAGAATACCAGCCCTCAGCTGCCTGATTTTACTTTAGCTGGCAATCCAAAATAGGGGGTGGCAGCCCATAGCTGGCTGCTTTAGCTATGCTAATAATCAAAAATACGGGAGACCCCTAGACAATTTTTTTTTTCAATTATATATTTTTATACAGGTTTGTTGCCAATGCGCTAATATATATATGAAAACCAATCACAAATTGATACAAATTGTGGAGACGCAGTCTGACAGCAACAACCAATCACAGATGGTGTCACAGAGAGTGGGCGTTTGTGATTGGCCTTGCCATTCAGTGCAGTGAATATTTATGAAGCTTAATGAGCAGACCCAGAAGCAAGTGTGATCACAGCTGAAGACTGGTAAGCTCTATACATCTGTCTATGTGATGTCCATGTGGCATCCGTTATTTTCTTGCACCCATAGTCTTGTATTGATGAGTCGAGTCCAAGAGGTGCTGATGATCACAACATGCTGCGATTGTTTCCTTTGTCCAAGTTGAGATGAGGAAACACTCGTAGATATGAGAGGACTCATTTAATAACATTGCTTCAGGTGCAATGCGATTTTTCAGCACACTTCACAAATCCATTTTAAACGCCAGTGTGAGAGCACTCTAAATTAGCTAAGTGTTTCCTCAGAATCTCTCTCTTTATAGATAATGTGGATTCTTTTATTCCTTCAATAGCATAGTGAAGATCAGTCTATGTTATAGTTGCTTTCTTAGAGAATGTAACCGACTGATCTTCACTGTGCTATCAAAGGAATAAAATAATCCACACTATCTATAAACAGAGAGATGGTGAGGGAACAATGTTTCATTCAAAAATAATTACAAAATCACTGAGATCTGTTGAAGTGTTACAAAGTTATTTACTCTAAGTGATGACCCACCCCAGGGCCATGGGGTACCCAGTTCCGGGCATTGATTTACTGGGGAATGTCACGGGCGGCCTGTGCCTGGTCCCATGGCCCTGACGGTAGCTAAAAAAAGAGTTTTACAAATAAAAATAAAAGAGTTTGTGACGCCACCCACGGTATCCGGTAATGATACCAGCGCTGCTGCAGCCCTCCGGGGATGATGGTGAGGCAGCTAGTTGGTAACGCTCCCCGTAAGTGTAGCGGGATCCCCGGGGCAGTGATGGGATGAGTAGGGGTTTACACAGGGAGGAAACTCTCCACTCAGCCTTGTCTCTGGTGCTGGAGGGGCAGGCGACTCATCAGGTGGAGATGCTGGCAGGCAGTCTATGTTAAGGGCAGGATCAAGGGCCGTAATAACAGACACACACACTCTGGAAGTTGTTGCCGTACCTTTTACAGATAATGACGATTCGGGTAACATCCTGTGTACTGTCCAGGTGGTCAGGTGGCAGTTCAGGATTTCCACACCCAATGAGTTGTGAGACCTCATTGCTTCAGTGTGTGTGTTTAAGTCCTGGCCTGTCTGAAACCTGGCCCTGATCTATGCTGTTTCCCTCACTTGTATAGTAGGCTGTGAGAACCTTCTAATGGGCACCGCTACTCCTCTGCGGTTCCTGGCTCTGTTAGTAGCTGTGCTGCAAGTGCTACCAGGAGACTGAAGACTCCCCGGTCCTCAGGTATTCTCTGCTGGGTTAACTGGACCCGTGCAGACTTGGATTCCGGTGTCCGGGTTGCTTCGGTTCCGTTCCTGGGGTGAACCGATATGGTTCCTCTGCCCCCACTCTGTCTCTGGTACGCCTTGCCTCCGGCCCTCATTTTTGGGTCCCTTACACTGGCTAGGCTTCCCTCTGGTACAGGCCTAGAGCGGCTCCGTTCACCAGGTGTCTTCATCAGTACTGCTCCGTATTGAACTGCCTAACTGCTCCCCTGGGCCTGAATTTATAGGGGACCTTGCCTGAAGTCAGCAAGTAGAGCTCCCCCTTTAGGTCTGGGGTGGAAGGTGTTGCATGCAAGTTTACCTGATGTGGAAATCCCTCCCTGCACCAAGTGTTCCTGTGTCAACCGTCGGGGTGCCACAAGTGACACTGGTCAGAATTGTAAAATTTAGGCTGGTCATGAAAGGTGAAAACCGGGTCGGCTGGGTGGTGAAAGGGTTAATACACATCTCACTTTATCAAAAATGTTATTTCTCAGCTAAGTAACAGAAGTGGTATGCACACATGTAGCATTTTCGTCATGGTTTTCTTCTGCAAAGTTTTCTGAAAAAAACCTGAAGCATTTCCTAGTTATCTTTTCTGTTCTGCAGCATGTCAATACTTGTAAGCATTTTTGCTGCAGATTTCACTCATAGTAATGAGGGTGAAAGTCCATAACAAAAACGCATGAAAAAAAATGCACATATTGTATGTCTTTTTCCTGCTAACACATCAAGATTTGCAACAGAATTTTCTGCTGTAGATCCTGAACGTGTGCCCATAACCAAAGTTTGCAAAATAAAGCCGTTTTATCTACAACATGACATACTAAAAAAAGAAAATAGCCACAAATGAAAAATGTGATAAAAAAAACCTTGTGTAAAAAGAAAATGCACTCAAATTTGCAATGAAAAAAACAAGTAGCTTAATTTACATAATCAGTGCAGAAAATCTGCACATAAAAAAATCATAGCATTAGAGATAAATTCTTAAAAGGAATTCAATTACAGCCCTCACCAACGAAGCGACCTGGATGATGTGAAATGGCCGTAGGCCGTGTGCAGTACACTTGTATTTCTTGTCTTATTTTTATTACTAAAATATAAGATTTATAACCTTTAATTAGTGAGAGCTATAGTTGAAATTCCAGCTAAGAAGTTAACATTTTTTTTTTTGAATCAATATGTTTTTATTGAAATATTTTCATACATGTATAATCGCACCCAAACAGCGGGGTACAGAACAATTATAACATTCAATTACACATAACAAGAGAAAATAAACTTTGTTAAGACAAACAGGGTGGGGAGGAAGAGGTTAAGGTTAAGTGGGAGGGGGTGAAGGGAGGAGGGGAGGGGAAGGGAAAGTACGGAAGTATGAGTGGCAGGCCGGCCGGAAATCCCTTAATAGGAGGGGTTATTATAAACCTTTGTATTTATCGATTTTACTTTATTGAGTAAAACAATTCAGTTGTTTCAGATCATAAAGTTAGTTATGTCCATTTAACTCGTTATTGCTACTGTATTATGCGGTGAGCTCACCCATGCATCCCACCAAAGTAATGATTTTCTTGCGTTTGGAGACCTCTGATGATAATATCAGTTCGTATTGGAAGTGCAAGTTAAGTTGATATATTAGAATCCTGTATGGTTGGCATGGTGGGATTTTTCCAATGTCTGGTTATGCAGTAGCGAGCTGCTATAAGTATGCTTGGAGACCATTGGTCTAAGACATCGTGGTAAATCCGGAATCTCCAATCCCAGCAGAGCCATCTGCGGAGTCAGACCAAGACTGAGACCTGTAACTGTGCATATCAATTGATTGACCTGTGACCAGAAGGAGCGAACACCTGGGCAGTGCCACCATACGTGTGTAGTGGTGCCCACCCCTCCACAGCGTTTCCAGCATGAGTCCGCCCCCGGTGTGGAGCCTTTTTTAAATTTAGCAATCTTTTCAGGGGTCAAATACCATCCAAATTGTAGTTTTTTTGCTTGTTCGTGATGGTTTAAGCACGACGTGAAGGATAGGGCATGTGAGGAAGCCTTCATCCATGCGTCCAGAGGTGTAGTAAAAGTTAATAGTGTTTCCCAATTTTTCATAAACGGCAGCTTTGACCCTGCTTGTACCCCTGACAGAGCCCTGTAGAAGATGAAGATCCCCCCGTTGGCGGCTGCTGACTGTTTGAATATAGATATAATCTGCGGGTCGCTATCCTGGGTATCCTCTGGAGGAATAACGGTTGTTCTAAGAAAATCTATTAATTGTAGATAGGAGAAAAGGTCGTTATTTGATAATTATATTTACCTTTCAGGACAACAAATGATTGTATTTTACTACTGAACATCACGTCTGATAACTGTTTGGCCCCCGCCCTCCGCCAGTTTGCCAAGGAGAAAGCTGAGGAGTTTACACAATACTCCACAGCCCTCAGAGTGATGTATCGGTATAAGCCTCCCAATAGGGAACGGCTCACAACAGACCAAACTCCGAGCACAGCCTGCATGGACTTCAAGCATAGATTCAGAGGCTTATGGCGGAGAAGATGGGCCTCGAGCAACAGACGAGAGGAGTTCTGAGGGGCATACCAGGACTCTATTTGCATCCACAGAGGCAGGGAGTTTATTTCGGTGCTAGATATCCACCATAATTGCGAAATCTCTAAATTGACTGCTCTGTAATAATATTGAATGTTAGGAGCTCCCATCCCCCCAACTTAGTAGGAAGTGTCAGGGTTGAGGAACTCACTCTGTGTGGTTTGTTTATCCAAATGAAAGCTCCTAAAGTTGATTGGAAAAGATTTAGGGTCCTTCTGGGAAAATGGATAGGAATACAGCGGAGAAGATATAGAATTTTCGGGAATAGTATCATTTTAGTTATTTGAATTCTGGCAATCCACGACAACTGAGAGGGGGAGTAGGATTGTATCAAAGACCGCAAATCTTTAATTAGAAGGTCCGTATTTATTTTGATTATGTTCTTGGTGTGGGTGATTTGGATCCCCAGATATGTGAAGTTTCGGGAGATCCAAATGAAGGGCAATGACTGACGTAATGCCAGTTGCTCGCTTGCAGGTATATTTACTGGGAAGAAAGAGGATTTGGAAAGATTAAGTTTATAATATGAGGCCGCTGAGAATTCTTCCAAAATCGACATCAAGGCCGGTATAGTTTGTTTAATGTGAGTGCATGTGAATATCACGTCATCTGCATATAAATTAATCTTGTGTTCCATCGTTCCTACCCACACCCCCGAGACCTCCGCTGTGTTACGTACTATGGATGCCAAGGGTTCCATGACCAGGGCGAAAATCAAGGGAGAGAGTGGGCAGCCCTGTCGTGTGCCGTTAGTGATTTCAAATTTCGTCGAAAGGAAACCTGAGGCACGAACTATGGCTGTGGGAGACGAGTAAAGGGACATTATAGAATCCTTAAATCTTCCACCAATATGGAATCTGTCCAGGACCTCGCTGAGGAACCCCCAGTGCACTCTGTCAAACGCTTTTTCTGCGTCAAGTGAGAGTAGTGCACCAGGGGCGCCCCCCCTCTCCATGACTTCTAGCAGATTTATTAATCTTCTCGTGGCGTCTCTGGCTTGACGGCCTGGGATAAAGCCCACTTGGTCTCTTCCAATGAGGTCTGGCAGAACCATCATGAGACGGCCGGCTAGGATCTTGGCATATAGTTTAATATCACAGTTTAATAATGCAATTGGTCGGAAGTTGCCCGGGGATGTGGGGGGTTTGCCCGTTTGGGGAGAGTAGAAATTACAGCCTGGAGACCTTCCTCCCTGATTTTGCCCGCGGTTTGCCAGAAGCCAAATGTCTTGGTTAGATATGGGGTTAATAGTTGGGAGAAGGAGGTGTAATATTTATATGTATAGCCATCAGGGCCTGGGGCAGTGTGCCGTTTAGATGTTTGAATAGCTTTTTGAACCTCCATTTCCGTTATAGGAATGTTTAAAGAGGCAATCTGCTGGGGGTTTAAGGACGGTAGCGTAGCCTTATCCAAGACTTGTTAATTATTATTTTTGTTGGTTGTGGGGTGCCAGAATTATTTTTTAAATTATACAAATCTTCGTAATAAGAGCGAAATTGGTCTACAATTCGGGTAGGATGTCTGATTTTTGTCCCATTTGAGTCAGTAAGATAGGATATTTTAGTGGAGGCTATGCGTTTGCGAACACGTCTCGCCAACAATTTTCCTGCCCTGTCTCCCATGGAATAGAACTGAGCTTTTGATCTAGTCAGATCTTTTTGCACCTTTAGCAGCAGAGCTGTGCGGAGCTGTCTACGTGTGTCTATTAAGTCAGCAGTTAATGTTGCTGAGGGCTGAGATTTTTGCATGTGTTCCAACTTTTGGATTTGGGTTGTGAGGGCGCTAGTCTTGATCGTATGTTGTTTCTTCACCCAAGCTGCCATTTTTATAAGTTTACCTCTTAGGAGAGCTTTGTGAGCCAACCAGAGTGTCTCTGGGGAAACATCCTCTGTGTCATTTAAGGTGAAATATTCCTTAATAAACCCTGAAATCTCTTCCAAGTGTACAGGAGAAGAGAGAATGTATTCATTAATTTTCCACAGCCCGGTGGGGGCGACAGCCAAGGCGTCCTCAATCGTTATCGAGATAGGAGCATGGTCTGTCCAGGAGATGGAGCCTATATCAGCTGAGAGGCACAGAGGGAGTAAGGCATCATCAGTCAGGAGGTAGTCTATTCTTGACCACGATCCATATCTGGGGGACTATGTACGAGTAGTCTTTCTGCTCTGGATGAAAGCAGCGCCACACGTCATGTAGCTCAAACTGAGTGAAAATTGAACCGAGCTCCGCCCTGTATATTCCAAGTCTGGAACAGTCCATCTTTTTTTCAGCTGGAGCATTTAGGTCTCCCGCTAGTATTTTTCTAGAGTGTGAGATAGGAATTTAATTTGGCCCACATTGGGAGAGTAAAGAGATATAAGAGAATATACAACATTGTTTAGTTTGCAGTTAAGCAGTAGATAGCGCCCCGCAGGGTCTACCCTGGAAGAAATGAATTCAAAAGACAATCTCTTATGTATTAGTATAGCCACACCCGCTTTCTTCACATCTGCAGAAGCGAAGAAGCAATGGGGATAATGTGGTGACTTCATTCTATGAACGTCTGCCGCCAACAGGTGGGTCTCCTGCAAGAACAAGATATCGTACCTGAGTTTAAGGAGTTGTTTCCAGGACATGGAATGCTTTTCCGGACTGTTAATCCGTTAATATTCACTGAACCACAAGAAATACTCATGTTGGATCATGCAAAGACATTTGTAGCATTCGTTTATCAACATTAGAAGACCGACCGGCCTGGTGGGGAGGGAAGAGAGGGGGGGGGGGAAACACATTAGGAAATTTGGGAGAGCATGTCACAGCAACAAAAACATCAGTGACAAGCATGCTCAAACAAAAAATGAAAATACACATATTACCAACATTCATGTAGTAATCACTACAAGTAGTAAAAAAAGAGTGCCAAGATTAATGCACTCATGGGGCAGTGTGTTCCCAGGAATAGATTAAGGCTTGAAGGTAGATAGGTCAGTATAGGGGGGATTTAAGATAAAGATTGTAAAGGAAGAAAAGAAATAGAATAGAGAGAGGTAGAAAGAAATTATATGGGACTCCAGGAGACAAGTGTTCCGGAGAGCTGGGAGGGGGTGATAGCAGTGGTGTAAGGGGGAGTGCCAAGAGATGGCGGGGGGAGGTGGAGAGAGAGAGAGATGTAGTAAAAGAGGGGGAGGAGGGAAGAATAATTAAGTGAGAGAGGAAAAGAAAGCCAGGAGATCTATCCGGGAATATTTAGAACCAAAAAAAAGAGTAAATTCAGGAGCAGAAAATGAGAAAGTTCCTGAGCAATACCGGGCAACCATGCTATATAAACCTGTTGTGAAATCACACAGTGGACCACTCTGGGTCAATTCTGGGTCTTCCTCCTCTTTTCTTTCCATCCAGGCGAGCTTGTAGCGATGTCAGGACTATCTGCAGGGGCCAACTGCATCAATCCCCATTGCCTTAGTAATCTTTCAGCATTTACTGGAAGTATGCAAACGAAGGGCTTGTCATCTTTTTTTATTATAAGTTTTGTGGGAAATCCCCATCTGTAAGGGATGTCATTATCCCTCAGTACTTTGGTGTCAGTGTTGAAAGGCTTTACGTTGTAATAAAGTTCCTGGAGAGATATCTTGGTAGACTTCAACATGTGAGAATTTATCTGGTAACTCAGGGCGGGATCTGAGAATCCTGAGGAAATCTTCTTTTATTTCAAAATAGTGCACCCTTGCTAAGATATCCCTGGGCAGGGAGGGATCCAGATTGGCGGGCTTTGGGATCCTGTGTATCCTGTCGATTTTAAACTCTCTGGGGTCTGTGTCTGGCAATGCTGCAGCAAGGAATCCCTGCAGAAAGTCCCGCAGCTCCCTGGTTTGTATGCTCTCATCTACCCCCTCAGCCTTACATTATTGCGGCGTGACCTGTCCTCTAGGTCCAGGTTTTTGACCTGGACCTTTGCAAGCTGTTCCTCTAGGTGCTCGTTTGCATCCAGCAGGGCATTGTGAGATGTTATCAGCTCTGTGAGTTTTCTTTCCAGAGAGTCCGTGCGTGTGCCCAGCTCCGCCACCTCACCCTGCACCTCTGCCACCATTGTCCTCATATCTGCATGCAAGGAGGCGCGGAGCTTGGCCAGCAGTTCCCTCATGCTGGCATGTGTGAGCGGGATCTCAGGAGGCTGGAGCCCGCCGGACGCTCCCTGTGTCTGCGGGGCTCGTCTGGCCGACTCGTGCAGCTCTGGGGGAGGAAGGCGCCATGTTGGATTCCGGCATAGAGAGAGGCTGAGGGGCCGAGAAAAAGTCTGATACCCGCCTGGGTGTTAGTCCAGAGATCGGTTTCATCTTACCCATCGGTGCAGGGCAAGTTCGATCTGTTGTGGAGCAGAGGAGGGTCAATTTGCAGCCACCGGATGCTGGATTTTGCCGCTTCTGTGCCTGGGTAGTCAGGAGCTCTGAATTATGCGGCCTCCGCCATTGCCAGCCAGGCACACCCCCCACTTCAAGAAGTTAACATTTGATAATTTGATTACGTTGTTTGATTTTTGGTTGCACATAATTTTACCATTATACTGTAGACCTCATAGGTCAGGTACAACTATGTCTTGCTTGTGACCTGATTACAATTTGGATGTTTTTTTTAACACTGTTTCTGGATGTACATGTATGTATGGAAACATGAGCTTGTGTACAAGCATGTGACCATGCCCAAAAAATTCAAATTACATAAACAAACTCAATATCTTCTGAGTACTGTTCTCCTCCACGTAATAATGTAACTGGCAAGCCATGCCCAATATAAAAGATCTGATGGTCATTATCATATTATTCTAGATCCAAGGGACAGTGATTTTGCGATCTGTATTAGACAATGACCACGAGGTACTGCGGATAATGGCACTTTATTTCAACGCATTTTAGTGCAAACCTCGCTCCTTCTTCAGGAATGCAACCCATCAAGGAGCGAGGTTTGCTCTGAAACACGTTGAAATAAAGTGCCATTATCTGCAGTACCCTGTGGTCATTGTCTATATACAGTTAGCGTGGAACGTAAAAGCACCGTCCATTGGATCTATTAATATTTACCACCTAAGCACGTGGAGTGTGGACCCAGCAGCAGCTGTACCAAGCACATAAACTGGTTGTGAGTCTCACAACCGGCTCAAGTGAGCAGTGACAATTATTATTACTTCTTGGTAAACTAGGATAAGATGCTATTTGCGCCTTTGTTCCCCCATTTTAGAATTATTATACTATTATTGTTTATTATTGTCACTTGCTGCCCATTGTTTGCTTCAATAGTTAGACCGTGAGCTACACTTAAATTACACTTCTGAAAACTGAAATTGCAACACCTTGATGGAAAAATCATAAATTAATGGAACTCATGCACTAACAGACCTTAGTACGCTATCAATGATGTTATCAATGGTTGTCTGGCAAATTTTCTGCCACACTGAATGCACTTGTAATCATTAAGATTCACTGGTGGCAGCTCCCTTGTCAATTGGCAAAGAATGATGTCCCAGATATGCTCAATGGGAGACAAGTCAAGCTGAAGGCTATGGTTCTACATTTAGGCTACACAAGCTACTCACACAAGCATGAGGAACATGCAACCTGGTGTTGTCATGTTGAAAAACAACTCTTGGGACACTTTGAAGAAATGGTTGCACCACTGGTTTCACAATTGATCCTCCTGTACTGAAAGTGAAACTGGTTGCCACATATGAAGCTTAAGGCGTCAAACAGTGTCTACACAAACCATCGGAATGCATTTGCATGACATTGGGCTACGAGCCAATTGTCCAGATACAGGTGTTCCATTGACCTCATACCAGTTTTTTCAAAGAATGATAGAATGCAGCGCAAATCAGCTATAGAGGCTTGAATAGAGGACTTTTTTTAAGTGATGAGTCTCCATTTTGTTTTGGAAACAATGAGTGTTACAGATTGGTCTGAGGACCACTTGGGCAAAACCATGAAGAAGACCTCATCACTAGGAAGAACCACACCGGTGATTATGTTTTCTTATTATGGTCAGTAAATGTGGATGTCATGATACAAAATGGGGAGCTGGTGAGGGCCAAATATACCAAGTGGAGGCCATAATACCGAATGGGAGGCTAGTGGGGAAATTATACTGATTTGCTGTGGGGAGCATTATACTGAGTGGGTGGTTGCTGGAGGCATTATACTGAAGTACTTTGGAGGGCAGTTTTTATCTTATTTTATTCCCACTGCTCCCCTGAGCAATCAGGATTTTTTTTTTTATAAATCCACTATACAGGTACAGACATTGGCATTTTTATTAAATGCTATATTTTTAAGGTCTTCCCCAAAGAGGAAGGTTCATGACAGACTCTGGTTTATGGTTATGTCTCACTTGGTTGGGTCACATGTAGTCAGTTGTTTTTCAACATATGCTCCCATGAAGCTTAAATCAATTAGATTTTTCATCCAGATTTTCCAGTTAAAAAGTCTGCTAGATTTTACATAGAAACATTTTAGAGAGAAAAAAAACATAAATCCCCTTGAATTAAGGCCCCATTACACGATGCGATGTCCCAGCGATCCGATCAACGATTGGGTCGCTGGGACATCGCTAGCTGATTGGTATCTGATCGCTAGTGAGCTGTCACACAGGCAGGCTCACCAGCGACCAGTGGACCAGCAACATCGTGGAAAAGAATAAAATATTCTTTCCACAATGTCTAGCTCCCGCTGCCAGGCTGAGGTAAGCAGGAGCAGGCTTTTAACCATGGTTACCAGCCTGCTTCACTTATCGCTGGTCGTTTGGCCCCTGTCACACACACCAATGCGTGCTGACCATCGGACGACCAACGACAGATTTATGGTCCTGACCATAAACCAACGATCAACGATTAGCGAGCTGATCGTTAATTGTTGGTACCCGTCACACACAGCGACTTCGCTACGAGGTCGCTGCAACGTCACAAAAACAGTGACGTTGCAATGATATCGTTAGCGATATTGTTGTGTGTAACGAGCCCTTAAAGGCCCCGTTACATGCTACGATGTCCCAGCGATCCGACCAACGATCGGGTCACTGGGACATCGCTAGCGGATCGGTATCTGATTGCTGGTGAGCTGTCACACAGAATAAAATATTCTTTCCACGATATCTAGCTCCCGCTGCCAGGCTGCGATAAGCGGGAACAGGCTGGTAACCATGGCTGTCCCTAGTTACCTGCTGTGTACCTTGGATACCAGCCTGTAAGCAAAGAAGGCTGGTAACCAGGGTATACATCGGGTAACTAGGCGCTGCGCGCTGCCTACATAACCGCTGTTTACCATGGTTACCAGCTTGCTCCGCTTATCTCTGGTCGTTTGGCCCGGTCACACACGCCGATGCGTGCTGACCAGCGGACGACCAACGACAGATTTATGGTCCTGACCATAATCAAACAATCAACGATTAGTGAGCTGATCATTGATCGTTGGTACCTGTTACACACAGCGACATCGCTACAAGGTCGCTGCAGTGTCACAAAAACAGTGATGTTGCAACTATATCATTAGCAATATCGTTGTGTGTAACGAGCCCTTTAGTCAGAGATGTTACACATGGACCCATAAAACTGATAACATCTTCGTGTGGATGAGGACCAAAGAAAAATGTAATGATCTTTTGTCTACTCTATGAGAGTCCTCAGTGGTTGATACCTTTTAATGGCTAACTGAAAAAATAGTAAAAAATAGCAAGCTTTCGAAACAACTCAGGTCTCTTCAGCCTTAATAATGACACATTCTTACCACACATATTTATACATATACAAGGTTGTATAAGCAGGGCATAGTTGTCTGTATTGGGAGAGGGAAGAGAAAGAGCATCTGGGCAGTAAATACCAGAGTTCACAGATGTGTGATATCTTATTGTCTTGGTCCAAGATTTGAAGTTTCCTTAATTGATGTAAAAATCCATGAATCCATGCAACACATTCATTCCTTCTCTGAATGTGTAAAGGTCAACATAAGTTATATTCCCAACTTTTCTGATTCTTTGAGATTTGAAATTACCTTTCAAGTCTGATGGTGGTTTACACACACCAATCATTGTATCCAATCTCTGAACCAATCTCTGTTGCAGTGAAATCATGACAGATTGCTCCATGTTGTACACAGCCACAAAATTGGAACTATGTGTCCATGATTTCACTGCAACAGAGATTGGTTCAGAGATTGGATACAATGATTGGTGTGTGTAAACCACCATAAAATTTTCATATCCAATGTTGTGTGATCAAGGGTACAGAAGTGTTTAGGCAAAGGCAGATATGTCCTTCTTTCTTTTATTGCGTGGAGATGAGAGTTCATCCTAGTTATGAGTTGTTGCCCCATCTCCCCAA
This sequence comes from Allobates femoralis, assembly GCA_033576535.1. Classification (NCBI taxonomy): domain Eukaryota; kingdom Metazoa; phylum Chordata; class Amphibia; order Anura; family Aromobatidae; genus Allobates; species Allobates femoralis. The sequence continues at coordinate 446,855,960 of JARQOC010000004.1, forward strand.
CATGCAGGTTCCCACTCACACATTTTGTACATATAATTAAATACACCACATTGCTTGTGATGCAGCTGAAATTACCTGGGATCTTGTAGTCCTGATCTGTGCTGGGAATCTTTATCTTGGGATGGGACAACTTTCATCCAAAACACATAAAAATCTGTATTGTGTACAGTCAGACCATCGAATACAATCGATATGTTCCAACCCTACAGATAGAGGCAATCACCTTCGGGCCTCAGAAAGACCTTTTTGAGTCATGGCTACCATCCAAGAGCAATTGAAAACCAGATTACAAGTGCCACCAGAATATCAAGAAATTATGTCCTACAGTACAAAACTAAAAAAAAGAAAACAACGGGGTCCTTCTTGTAATCACCCTCAATCCAAATCTGGAGGCGTTAAGAGGAGCTGCACGGAAACTACAACTACTACTACAAAAAGATGCCTGACTAAAATCTATACTTCCAGACCCCCACTTCTGTGTTTCAGGCAGCCCCCGAATCTAAAAAGCATAATTGTCCTTTTCCTAACCTGCTCCAGACGTGTCTGCTGCAAAAGTATCTGATCTAAAGTGTCCAGATACGAAATAGACCTGAAATGATATGAAGCAGTTGAGCTCCATCATCCGCCCTGTACCATAATTCATCTACACTCCTCTGACCATCACCTAATCATCATGTTGTTTCTGTGTTTCTCTACAGGTATGTTTGACTGTATGGCCCAGCACCCAACTTTAATGCTGTTCTGATATATTTTGTCTGCTGAAAATATCTAATTCTAGCATCAATGTAACTGTCCTTCCCCCTGCCCCCCCAATGCCGGTTTATGATCCTTTGTTCATATATGCCTGTAAGTGACCATTTGGTACAGCCTTGCTTGGCCATGGGTTAATGGACTCTAGTTCCCTCCCCCTTTCTCCACACCTGAAATCAGTGTTTCTGAGCATATTATGACCTTTTCCTAGTCTGCTCCAGACGCGTCTGCTGCAAAAGTGTCTGATCTAATGTGTCCAGATACGAAATAGACTGAAATTGACCGGAATTGACTGGGATAGACTGGAAGGTAATGACAGAGAGCCACTCAAACAATGTCTATAACTCTATTCTCTACTAATCATAACCATGTCTTTAACTTCACTGTTTGTGTTTCTATGTGCTATCACCACCAACTTGTATCATCCTATCCCCCCTTCATCACCACTCATCCACATCAGCCCCTCTCTCTTGCCCTATCCTATGTACAGCTCCCATGCCATCTTCAGTTTACTGAGGATTCTCAGCCCACCATATTCTAACATTTGTCATAATAAACCAAGTCCTAAATCTAAAAACTATCTGCTCTTCCTCTTTTTGCTGCTGCTCCTGTGAGGTGATATCTCTCTCAACCCTGGTCCGCTCTCTAACTTCAACCCCTCTCCCACCACACACAGAAACCCCACTAACCTTCTTGCCATCACTTGCACTCTGTGAGGTAGCAACCGGGGAACCCGCTTGCATAACGACAAAACACGTGTTTATAAGTTTAACCAATGTCTACCCGTTTATTTTTCACATATAACAACATAACCCGGGTAGCATGTTTGCCACATTGCACATTGATTATAAACACTTTACATAAATACATCATACATTACATAGAACATTACACATATACGTTCACAATAACCCAGGACCTGTAACCACGACTCTCTCCCCATTGGAGCTCTAACACCTGCTCCCGGGTAGCTACGGCCTCCGGCCTACTTACACATCTTACAGTACATTTATAATAAATACATTTGTTATACTTCGACGATGACCCCTCCGGGTTCATAACAGGGATTGAGCAACCTGAGTACCGGGTATGTCATGTATCCCCAAGGGGCTCCTTCCTGGAAATATCTCCGCCTACGTCCCGGTCAGAGTCCACCTGGTTCAACCATGGTGTCCCCACTCTAGGAGCCCTTTTGAACCCCTGCTTCTGACCTTCGTTACATACGCCTCAACGGGCCCTGTGGGTCCCAATGGCGGTACCTGCCGCCTGGCTTTAGTTACCCAGCATGATGATATACCATTAACCCGTAGTCAGGATTCCTGCCTGACCGGGACCTTACATACCATATGTGATCCATCATTCAAACGTCCATGGATCACATACATTTCTTACACCCGTTCACAGCCCATCATAATCCATCCATGGACTGTGGCTCCTCCATGACCATAACAGGGACCTGGTCAACCGTAGAATCCGGGCTAACCATGCGTCACCGTGGCCTGCTTACCACGGTACGGGCCATCAGTTGCCACCAAACCTCCATCTCATCTCATGGCAGGTCTCCAGGTCGACAACTGTACCCTGCGTCTGAGTAACACCCTAACGGATCAGCCATGGTTCCCTTCTAGGAGCCTTCGTGACCCCTGTCTCTGGCCACAGGCACACCCACACCATTAGAGGCCGTGGTTGAGGGACGGGTACCCTCTGCAAGCAGCAGGGCAAGCCTCCCTCTCGTCCCACAGGGACGGAACGCCTCCAACATCATCCATACTGGCTGGGTCACTTTCTCCCCACATTATTATACAATGTTCTTACATAGGTCATCATCTTACATTCAGGGCAATTGCCTAAGCCCCTACATACATCAACGGGTCCTTTACCGACTGCCTAGTCGGACCCAATAGCGGTTATGCCCGCCTGGCATTACTCACACACAGCTCACTCCGTTACACGGGAACTGCTGTCTTACCGGGCACGGATCCGGGTCTCGCTACCTGTGTAACGGGTCCACCAAGCGTCCCCCAAGGGCTCCTTTCCCGGACGTGGTTCACCCCACGCCCGGACCAGTCTCCACCAGGTTCAGCCACGGCTTCCCCACCAGGTGCTATCACAACCGCGGACCTTGGCACCGGCCTGGAGCTAGCATGCTCCCTTCATTCACACAGAGCCTCTAGACTGCTCTGCACTTGGCTGGTCTCAGCTTCCATCTGAATCTCTCAGCTCGAGTCTCAGCTTCCCTCTGAATGAATCTCTCAATCAATCAGCTGGCTGCCTCTTATCGTGCCAGCCACTCCTACATGGACACACCCCCTTAGCTGCTGGTAATCAGCCTTTCACACAGCTCAGGTTAACTCCCTGTGTTCCGGGTTGTCAGCACTCAGCCCTTACATCCCTTTTCCTTAGGGCTTCCTCGATCTTATGAGCCACTCATTAGTAACATGAAACCTTGTGTTCAAAGTTTTTTCACACAGCATTATCACAGTCAAAACCGGCCAGTGTGCACAGGATCCTCCTGATCCTGCATGTGATGCGCCCCGGCCATGAGGATCATGCCGGCGGTGCCTCACATACCCCCCTCCTTGTTTACACCCGTGGGTAGGGGGTTAAACACACTGCCATAGGAGTCGGGCGACAGCGTTGCTCACACCTGTGGGTAAAGGCTAACACACTGCCGGAGTGTACACCTAGGACACCGGTAAACCGTGTCCTACCTCCCCTTTCCTTGTTCAGACCAGTGGGGGATGAACACACTGCCATAGGAGTCGGGCCACCACACAACACCTTGTGGCACTGCTCCCGGTTTGTATACCTGTGACTCCTGTCCAACCTCCCCCCCCTTGCTTAAACCAGCAGGGGCAAACACAGTTCATAGAGTCCTATGAGAATCCGGATGTGGCGCTGTCTTGGCATCTTCGTGACCCCTCAGGCCACCGGAACCTTGATCACGCCGCCTTTGACTTCGGGACCCCTAAGGCCTCCCGGTACTTTGAGTACGGCGTCTTCGTGACCTCGCCGGGTCACCGGCCAGATGCTAGGGTGCGTCGTGGGTCGCCCATATCAACCAAGTCCATTTAAAGTGCACCAACGTAATAGTCCATATAAGGTGCTCCGGCACCACAGCCCTTGGCTGTACCAACCCCCCTTTGTAACCAGGGTGCATTCCTCACCGGGCAACCTTGCCCGCATTCTCCACCATATGTGAGGTAGCAACCGGGGAACCTGCTTGCATAACGACAAAACACGTGTTTATAAGTTTAACCAATGTCTACCCGTTTATTTTTCACATATAACAACATAACCCGGGTAGCATGTTTGCCACATTGCACATGATTATAAACACTTTACATAAATACATCATACATTACATAGAACATTACACATATACGTTCACAATAACCCGGGACCTGTAACCACGACTCTCTCCCCATTGGAGCTCTAACACCTGCTCCCGGGGTAGCTACGGCCTCCTTACACATCTTACAGTACATTTATAATAAATACATTTGTTATACTTCGACGATGACCCCTCCGGGTTCATAACAGGGATTGAGCAACCCGAGTACCGGGTATGTCATGTATCCCCAAGGGGCTCCTTCCTGGACGTATCTCCGCCTACGTCCCGGTCAGAGTCCACCTGGTTCAAACATGGTGTCCCCACTCTAGGAGCCCTTTTGAACCCCTGCTTCTGACCTTTTTTACATACGCCTCAACGGGCCCTGTGGGTCCCAATGGCGGTACCTGCCGCCTGGCTTTAGTTACCCAGCATGATGATATACCATTAACCCGTAGTCAGGATTCCTGCCTGACCGGGACCTTACATACCATATGTGATCCATCATTCAAACGTCCATGGATCACATACATTTCTTACACCCGCTCACAGCCCATCATAATCCATCCATGGACTGTGGCTCCTCCATGACCATAACAGGGACCTGGTCAACCGTAGAATCCGGGCTAACCATGCGTCACCGTGGCCTACTCACCACGGTACGGGCCATCAGTCGCCACCAAACCTCCATCTCATCTCATGGCAGGTCTCCAGGTCGACGACTGTACCCTGCGTCTGAGTAGCACCCTAACGGATCAGCCATGGTTCCCTTCTAGGAGCCTTCGTGACCCCTGTCTCTGGCCACAGGCACACCCACACCATTAGAGGCCGTGGTTGAGGGACGGGTACCCTCTGCAAGCAGCAGGGCAAGCCTCCCTCTCGTCCCACAGGGACGGAACGCCTCCAACATCATCCATACTGGCTGGGTCACTTTCTCCCCACATTATTATACAATGTTCTTACATAGGTCATCATCTTACATTCAGGGCAATTGCCTAAGCCCCTACATACATCAACGGGTCCTTTACCGACTGCCTAGTCGAACCCAATAGCGGTTATGCCCGCCTGGCATTACTCACACACAGCTCACTCCGTTACACGGGAACCACTGTCTTACCGGGCACGGATCCGGGTCTCGCTACCTGTGTAACGGGTCCACCAAGTGTCCCCCAAGGGCTCCTTTCCCGGACGTGGTTCACCCCACGCCCGGACCAGTCTCCACCAGGTTCAGCCACGGCTTCCCCACCAGGTGCTATCACAACCGCGGACCTTGGCACCGGCCTGGAGCTAGCATGCTCCCTTCATTCACACAGAGCCTCTAGACTGCTCTGCACTTGGCTGGTCTCAGCTTCCATCTGAATCTCTCAGCTCGAGTCTCAGCTTCCCTCTGAATGAATCTCTCAATCAATCAGCTGGCTGCCTCTTATCGTGCCAGCCACTCCTACATGGACACACCCCTTAGCTGCTGGTAATCAACCTTTCACACAGCTCAGGTTAACTCCCTGTGTTCCGGGTTGTCAGCACTCAGCCCTTACATCCCTTTTCCTTAGGGCTTCCTCGATCTTATGAGCCACTCATTAGTAACATGAAACCTTGTGTTCAAAGTTGGTTCACACAGCATTATCACAGTCAAAACCGGCCAGTGTGCACAGGATCCTCCTGATCCTGCATGTGATGCGCCCCGGCCATGAGGATCATGCCGGCGGTGCCTCATAACTCCTTCATCTCCCTCTTTTAGCTGCGCTCTCTGGAATCCACGATCTGTATGCAACAAACTTTCCTTCATTTACAATTACTTCCTTACCAACTCTCTTAACCTTCTGGCCCTCACAGAAACCTGGATCCAGGATTCAGACACTGCTCCCCCTGCTGCTATTTCTCATGGTGGCCCACATTTCTCTCATTACCCTAGACCTGGGAACAGACATGGTGTTGGAGTTGGCCTCTTCCTGTCCCCACAATGTACTTTCCAGGTCATTCCCCGACCCCATCACTCTCATTCCCTTCTTTTGAGGTCCACACCATTAGGCTATTCCATCCCCTGCCCTTCAAAGTAGCAGTGGTATACCGCCCCCCCTGGTCACCCACCCAGTTCCTCGACCATTTCTCCGTGAGGCTCCCGAATTTCATGTCCTCAGAATTACCAACCCTTATTCTGGGAGACTTTAACATTCCCATAAACAGCCCTATCTCCCCATCTGCATGCCAGCTCCTATCTCTAACCACCTCTCTTGGCCTCTCAACCTCTGAGACGCACAAAGACGGTAACACCATTGACCTGGTCTTTACCGGGCTCTGCTCAACCTCCTCCTTAGATAACTCACCTCTTCTCTCCGACCACAACATTCTCTCCTTCTCACTCACTAACCCTCGACCACCACAGCCCAATCCTACCTATCACACATCCCGAAATCTACAGGCCATTAACCCTCATGCACTCACAGACTCCCTCATCTCATCACTGTCCCAAATCTCTTCAATCTCCTGTCCAGATCAGGCAGTAAATCACTACAATGACACTGTCAGAAGCTCCCTGGACCAAGTAGCACCTCTCACCCTCAGAACTTTCAAACATAGAACAAAACAGCCTTGCCTCACATCACAAACTCGATTCCTCCAGCGATGCTCTAGGAGTGTTGAACGTCTATGGAGGAAAACTCACTCACCAGGAGACTTTATCCATTATAAATTCATGCTCAAAACTTACAACTCTGCCCTTCACCTTGCCAAACAGACCTACTTCACCACCCTGGTCTCCTCACTATCCAACAAGCCAAAAAAAACTCTGACACCTTTCACTCTCTCCTCAGTCCTAAAGTGCAGGCCCCCATCACTGACCTCTGTGCTGATGACCTGGCTTCTTACTCTATGGAGAAAATAAACAACATCCGCCAGAAAATCAGCTTCCAGCTTCCAAGCGCTGCCACTTCCATTCTTCCCCACATCTCCTCCGGTTCACTCTCCACATTTGACCCAGCCACAGAAGGAGAAGTCTCCAGGCTCTTCTCTTCCTCTCGTCCCACCACATGCACTACTGACCCCATTCCCTCACACCTACTCCAGTCCCTCTCTCCGGTCGTCACCACTCATCTAACCAAAATCTTCAATCTCTCCCTCTCTTCTGGCATCTTCCCCTCCTCCTTCAAACACTCGATCATTACTCCATTATTAAAGAAAACCTCACTTGACCCATCCTGCACAAATAACTACAGACCAGTCTCCAATCTCCTCTTCATCTCTAAACTCCTGGAGTGCCTGGTCTACTCCCGCCTCATCCTTTACCTCTCCGCTCACTCTCTTCTAGATCCATTTCAGTCTGGTTTCCGCCCCCTTCACACTACAGAAACTACCCTCATCAAAGTGACCAATGACCTCCTGACGGCAAAACATAATGATGACCACTCTCTGCTTATTCTCCTTGATCTCTCTGCAGCTTTTGACACTGTTGACCATCATCTCCTACACTCTATGCTGCATTCCATTGGCATAAAGGACACTGCTCTATCCTGGCTCTCCTCCTATCTTTCTGACCACTCTTTCAGTGTATCATTCACTGGCTCCACTTCCTCCCCTCTTCCTCTCACTATTGGGGTCCATCAGGGCTCAGTTCTCGGTCCTCTTCTCTTCTCTCTCTATACAGCCCCGTTTGGACACACCATCAGCAGATTTGGCTTCCAGTACCATCCTTATGCTGATGAGACACAATTATACACTTCAGTCCCTGACCTTACCCCTGCGGTATTAAAGAACACCAATGACTGTCTAGCTGCAGTTTCCAACATCATGTCCGCTCTCTATTTGAAACTAAACCTTTCCAGAACTGACCTCCTTCTGCTCCCACCCTCCACTAACCTCCCTAAATCTGACATCTCTCTCTCAGTTTGCAGCACCATGATAAAGCCTAGGCAGCAGGCTCGCTGTCTGGGTGTTATATTTGACAACGATCTCTCCTTCTCCTCCCACACACAATCTCTCGTCCGCTCCTGTCGCTTACACCTGAAGAATATCTCTACAGCCCGCCCCTTTCTCACCATGTAAACAACAAAAACCCTCACTGTGGCCCTAATCCATTCCCGCCTTGACTACTGCAATTCTTTATTAAGTGGCCTCCCCCTCACTAGACTTTCTCCTCTCCAGTCCATCCTTAATGCAGCAGCCAGGATAACTCATCTGGCCATTGGTTACTCAGATGCCTCTGCTCTGTGCCAGTCATTGCACTGGCTGCCCGTACACTACAGGATCAAATTCAAATTGCTTGTTCTCACCCACAAAGCTCTTCACAGTGCAGCACCCCCCTACATCTCCTCCCTCATCTCTGTCTATCACCCCACCTGTTCTCTACATTTTCAAATGACCTTCGACTAACATCTGCACTAATCCGATCCTCCCACTCCTGGCTCCAAGACTTCTCCCAAGCTACACCAATCCTCTGGAATGCTCTACCCCAAGAAATCAGGACTATCCACAACTTGCATAGCTTCAGGCAATCCCTAAAAACACATATTTTTAAGGCGACCTATCATACTCCCTAATAGAAGTCCTATGTACTGTAGATAGTGAATGGGCTCTCTCTCTTGACATTACTCTACAAACTCCACTAAACCAAAAAGGTCTACACAGACTGTCTGATGACCATTCATGCAAGCTTATTTCTATCCCCCATTTTCTCAAGATGCCTGGACCATTAGTGCAATAAACCCCTGTACCTTGTGCAACCCCTATTCCGTTGTAGATTGTAAGCTCTTTTGAGCAGGTTCACCTTCATTTCTTGCTTTATTTATTGTATTTTCTTTTTTACATTGATTCTATGCCTATTATTTTGTATCCAATTATTGTACTGTATTTGTTCTCTACTGTAATTACTTACTGTATTATATTTGCAGTACTCTAACCACTGTATTGTAAAGCGCTGCGGAATATGTTGGCGCTATATAAAGATTTATTATTATTATTATTGTCAGAAGCTTGCTGTCCTCTCCAAAAAAAAAGACATTTCTCTGCAACCAGAACAGGTGCAAAACCTGTCCATTTATAATGACAACAGACAAGATAAAGATTCTCACATAGATCAGGACTACAGGATCCCAGGTAATTTCAGCTGCATCACATGTGATGCATTTAATTATACGTACAAAATGTGTGAGTGGGAACCTCCCAACGATACCAGAAGAAAATCTCCTGGAGTGCAATACCTGGTCAGAGTGAGCACCTGTAAAAGCTGCGCCCCACGAAGGGCCCCCCACATCAGGGCCAGTAAAGGGCGACGGGTGAACTGACGGAGAGCCAAAGCACGCCCAAAAGCGTGAGGGGCCTGCTTGTGTATAGAACCACCAGACCTGACAAGTTCCCTACTAATCAATTCTTAAAGGGAACCAACCACCCCAAATGACCCCCCCGGACTATTAATATGGGTCCCTACACCCAGCACATACATGTGCTGCAAGGTTTTTAGCTAAAAAAACTGTTTTTTGAAAGTGAAGATAATGCTTTAGAAAGATTATAAAGAAGCGACGGGTGGGCGTTACTTAGCTGTGGCTAAAGCCGGGTTCCAGCTGCCACTCATCATCCTGTGTCCCCTCGCAGCAGTAACGGCCAGCCCTTTCTTGTCGTCACAGCCTGGTGCACGGGCTCGCATGCCCGTGCACACGTCATCAGCTACAGCCGGGTAGCGAGCGCGCGCTCTGACTTCCTGCGCTCAGCTATGGAAGTCAGAGCGCGCGCTCGCTACCCGGCTGTAGCTGATGACGTGTGCACGGGCATGCGAGCCCGTGCACCAGGCTGTGACGCTGCACAAAGGGCTGGACTTCAATGCTGCGAGGGGACACAGGAACAAGGCATAACTGCACAATGGATGATGTCCATAGCCAAGCACATCTTCTTACTAACAGATTAAACAACACAGCTATCCACGAAGAGTTATCACGTGTACTTATCAAAGAGCAATGACTCATGAGTCATAAACGTCTCTTCTCCGCACCCACCCTAAAAAACAGGACAAGCTACTAAGAATCATAAATACTTTCAATGACCAATGGGACCAGGTAAGGAACATCCTTTCTAATCAATGGGACATACTTACAAACAACGCACAAACATCCTCTATTGTCAGATCATGTGCTCTCTTAACAGCTCAATGGGCCCCTAATCTGGGGGATATCTTAACTAAAAGCCATTTCTTGAGACCTATGATGAGATTGCATCAGGGCCTTTCCCTTAAGGGCTCATATCCTTGTGCATACTGTAATGTTTGTGCAACATTCATGAGGTGAGCATCCAGGAGTGGGCCCTCTCAGCAGTGGCACCAGTTTCCACCGCACAAATGTTGATTTATTCATGATACTGTAGATACTGGAACACAAAATATGCTGTGTTTACATAATTAGCAAATTATTTCATGGTGATTTGCATTTTTTTATTCCTTGTCCCTACACTCAGACACAGGTTTTGTTTTCCTTTTCCATATTGAGAGTTTATGTTGCTTTATTGTATAAAAGCATTTTTAAATACAGCAGCCTAAATTTTATCAAGACCATGATTTACAGTAGCAGATACCTTTACCTGGAGTGGGCCCCATCAATGGGGGTTGAAAAGCAAAAGCCCACAGAAGGGAGTCTTAATTAAAGTTACACATAACCTAGTATTTGGGCTTTGTGAGCATAGTGACTTTTATTGTAATGTGCTTTTTGTCGTAGAATTTTGTCACAAGTCTGAATGCCTATTCTGAAGCCAGCGAAGTTGCTGAGACTTCAGAAGTGTTGCACAGGTTATGTTCTGTCCCCATCTGATGGCTGTAAATCTAAGTGCTCTAATTACCAATCCCTCAGATAATTGTATGCTCAGTACTTACCCCATCAGGGTCAACAGACAGTTTTCAACTCAATCGCCACTGCAGCTGTAGTAAGACAGGAGAACACTGTAGTTTTCTTCCAAATCTTGTATTAGGCACAATAACGATAGGTAAAAAGGAATAATCTGTACAGGTGACATGTGTCTTCAGTAATGGCTTCTGCAGACTATCTGAGGAAGAAGGGAGGGACATCCTGTACAGACACAACTAAGGGAAGAGGACAGGGGCAAACTTCATCCTAGCAAACAACAGGAATTTCCTGATTGGAGGAAATATATATAATGCAAGAGTAGACATTACAGGTTGCTCCCGTTCGTGGGACACAACACTCCCCGTCTGAAATCGTCCGATTTCACAAGTCCTGTGTGACGTAGGGAGTCGTCTCTGTCCTCCATGATATAAAACCTGTAATGAGAAGGGAGAAGAACACAAATGCAAACAATAATGCAGTATTCGAGACCGTACTTGCAGTGAAACGTGGTCCTTAATGCAAATGGGAAAAAATAAAAAAATAAAAATTAGTCCAAGTTCAACGAAACCCATCTTCGGATTGGGGACGCCGCAACAAGCCAACTCTTCCACCAACCCAACAATCCAACGGTAAGGTCCTGGTTCAAAGAAAAGTTCAAACTTCGATTGGACACCGACAGTTCTATGTCCTGGTGCATCAGGGGTGGGAGGAGGTGCACTCCCCGCCGTGACAAGTCCAGCAACAAGTCCAGTTCATGTAACTGCTGATTGAAGGAGCTACCAGGCGATGTACTTGGACTGGACGTCCGCGGGCACAATGGCTGACCAGCTTGAAGAGTGTCCAGGGTAATGGACCTCAGCTTCGTGCCGACACCTTGAAGACATGGCTTGCACTGCAGGTTGGTCTGAGGGTCTTCTTCCCAGTCTCCCATCTGTGTTGTCTCTGAAATGGTGACATAGTGTCCCTGTCGATACCCTCAATGGCAAGCTGTCTCAGCAGTATCCTGTCATGAACTGCGATGGGTGTCTTGAACCCGAGAGGACCATGGATGCTGTTTTTAACAGGCGAGGTTCCTTGTTTGTTAGGAAGTTCGTTACAGGGTGAAGCTTGGGAAGTAAGTGTGCGTTGTTTGACATCCATCAGCGTATCAAGGCTGCCTTGCGTGGGGAGAACACTAACACCTTCAGAAAGGGGTAGGCAGTTGAGAGAAGGGCTGTCAGTGTGAGCACTGGACTCTAGCATGGCTTTGGCAGGCTTGTGATGGTTATAGGGGTCACAGATTGGAAAGTTAGCAGTTTCTTGCTGCGGATCCCTAGGCAACTCGGTCTTTGCAGGAAGAGAGGGTGAGTCGTTGACCTGGTTTGCGGAGTAGAGTGTTGTTGACTTAAGGTTGTCGTCTTGAAGACAAAACAGGTTTGGGTTATCAGGTGGTTTTTTTTCCACCTAGTGTCATTTGGCTTCTCCCTTACCCAAAAGTGATGTGGGTACAGCAGAAGAGATGCGTCGTGGTCATCTGATGTGATGACGGTTTTGTAAGAAGTGAGGTTGCTTGGCTTTTTTGTCTGGTCGCTACAGACATCACCGATGATAACCCAGCCTAGCTCGAGGCGCTGAGCGTACTGTTCATCCAGTTGACCAAAGATTTGTAGATGCGCCTTGTGCAGTCGTATGATGTCTCTGCCGAGGAGAATTAAGATGTCTGCCTTGTTGTCAAGGGCCGGTATCTTGCTGGCTATGTCTTTGAGGTGAGGAAACTGAAGAGCCGCTTCTGGTGTTGGGATTTCTTCCCTGTTGAAGGGTATTGGTTGCACACTGTGAGTGTTGGAAGCGGTATCTCCTTGGAGCTGGAGAGAGAAGTTATTATGAGGCCACTGGCCCTTCTTCCAGTGGCTTCTGTCACGCCGCTGCAGGTGCCCAAGGTGTAGGAATAGGTGTTTCCCCTTAAGTCAAGCAAATCGAAGTGTTCTGACCTGGCCAGTGATTTGTTGCTCTGGTCGTCCAGACTGACGTACACCTTGACTGCCTTCTCTGGATGACCTTCAGGATACACCTTTGCCAGGCAAATCTTTGCGGCGGACTTGTTGCGAGGACCTTCTCCGCAAACCTTGGTGCAGGATGAAGATACCGCAAGATGGTTAGTTGCCTTGTCTGTGCTCTCCCCGCCATTGCCTGTGGTGGGAGAAGGCATAGACGCTGAGTCAGGGTGTGATGGATGGAGCGCTTGTACGTGGTCTTCGCTGTCGCACTCAATACACTTGATGGTGATGACACAGTCCTTAGCAATGTGTTCGGTAGAAGCACAGCACCTGAAGCATACTCCAAACTTCTTTAAGGAGTTCCTTTCGTTCTTGAAGTGGTTTCTTTCTGAAGCCGATACATTTCTTCAGGGGATGCGGCAGTTTGTGGATAGGACACTGGCGGTTCGGGTCTTCTACCTTCTCGCCTTCACTGCCTTTGTCTGGCACTGATGTCGGTGAAGGCAGAATTTCAGTCTTTTTTGCAGACACCGGGCCGCTGCGGTTTTTGTAGTGAGAGTGTGAACTCTCGTACTTGGGAGATGATGCAGGACCACTGGGTTCTTCATAACAGAAGCTGGGGTCATTTTTGTACTCTGCAATCTCCTTGATGAAGTCGCAAAAGAAGGAGAACGGAGGGAAGGAGACTTGGTATTGTCTCTTGTAGTTTGACCCTCGTGTGGTCCATTTTTCTTGGACGTTGTAAGGTAACTTGGCGACAATGGGTTTCACCCCAGGAGCGGTGTCCAGGTACCTGAGGCCAGGCAGATGTGTGTCTGTCTTGGCCAGCTGGAGGTCAGACAGCAGGTTGTTGAGTTCCTGGTACCTTGAAGCATCCTCACCAGATATTTTGGGAAAGTCGTTTAGTTGTTTAAGCAATGTGTTTCAATTGCTTCAGGACTGCCGAAACCTCTCTCTAGTCTTTCCCATGCGGTTGCAAGATCAGTTATTGGGTCGCCGACGTAAGCAGACCTGAGTCTCTTGATTCTCTCCGTAGACCGTGGGCCTAGCCACCTGATTAGCAAGTCCAGCTCTTCAGCGGCAGTAATACCAAGATCACTGATCGCGGTTTTGAAGGCACACTTCCACCCTCTGTAGTTTTCGGGCTGGTCGTCGAACCTTGTGAGACCGGTGTTGCTCAGTCCTCAGCGTATCATGTACTCGCAAAGTCGGACAGGTCTGTTCTTTCTGACCTTGGGGGCACATTCACTGACTGAGTGATGCTGGTTGCATAGTTCGTAGCTTCTTGTTTCGGGAACATGGGAAGGAACGGAGTGGCATAGGCGTTTAGACATGCAACTAGTGTGGTGTGAAGGGTCCCTGTTGTATGCGGGGCCGGAACTACACAGTTGTCTGGACCGTAGTGACTAACCGGCATGTTGGGTTGCATGTGGACACTGCCACACGGGGGTTGCTGAGGTGCATGGTCGGGCTGTGCACTGAAGTGTGAAAGTGGTTCAGATTTGAATGTCTGAGGAGCGTTGGACTGACCAGTGAAGCTGGAAGCTGCAGGCGGATCGGCGTCTTGATGATCTGAAGAAGTGTTGTTGCCAACGGAAATGTTGGTGTCGATTAGCGGTTCGCTGGCTTGGCTCAGTACAGTCTTTTGTGCGCTTAAGGGGTTCTTCTGTCTGAAGTTCGTAAGCGCTGATGCTGCCTCCTTGGCTCCCAGCTAGAGCTTGTTCGAAGACCTTTAGCCTTGCCATGGCTGCCGCGTGTTCACATTCCCTCTGCAGGACTTCGACTTCTGCCTTTTTGCGTGCTGATTCGACGAATGCACTCATTTCTATCTCTGCTTTTCTGTGAGCAAAGACGGCTTGTACCTTCGTGGTTTCTGCTTCAATGCGCGCTTTTATAAGCTGCTCACTGAGGGTTGAGTACTTTGATGAGCCCGATTTGAGCGAGTGCCTTCAGCTCTTAACAGACCTGGACTTGTGAGATGCCACTTCTGACGTTTGCACCATTTTTGCTTCAATCTGGTTTAAGATGTCACGTACGGTGCACTCTCGTTCAGCATCGAACTGTTGGAAATCCTGGAGTTCTTTTAGAGACTCGGACGTGTTTATCTTCAGCAGGGAAAGGGTGTAATCCTTCAAGTGCCTTTGTAAGACTGGTATGCGGAGTACAGTTTTTCCAGGGCTCCCTCTGGTGGTAGCTCATGAGAACCTGGCATAGATAAAACAGTAATTTTACAACTTTTTGCCAAGATAGTGTTGTGTGGACAAGCAGTTCACTTCTTTCTGCTTCTAAGTTCTCTTTGACCTTCCATGTTGGTTTGGTTAACCGTTTGGGTACCTTTACACGCCGCTACTGGCGGGTGGATACAACCAGCTACTTCACGTGCACGAGCACGCACAAACGGTTACAAATGGTAATCGCACCACCTTTACACGCCGCCACAAGGTGCGCTACGCTACGTTACATCTATCTCTGGATACACCGCCAGGTGTCTCAAGTCACCTTCTGTAGCTCATCTTACTCATTTACACACCGCTACAACAAGCTAATATGGGCGGACCTGGTGCAGCAGGGACAAATAGGCTGATAGGACAAAGCAAGAACATCATGATTGGGCAGGCATCGCAGGAGGCTGTTTAATACATGACGCTCGATCAATTGTGTAGTGTGACTGGTCAGCTCCTTAAATATGCCTCCCTATGCAGCGACTACCAATCGTAATGCAGGAGCTTCCTCCAATGATCGCTGATGGGGCGCGGTAACCCGGAGCCTGTGTCACGCCCCAGCTACATACCAGGTACATAGCCTGGTGTAGAAACAACCCTTCTGTTCCTTCTTTACACGCCAGATACAGCTCGCTACAATCGCCTGTGTAGCCATCTGTTTCAGGGCAGTGCTCGGAAACAGATGCATCTGTTGCCGGGTGCCTCCTACCGTCTTCACACACGGTTACTACGGGGTATTTTGCCGATACAAGCTTCATTTGTAGCATGTAGCTGGTTGTATCCACCCACCAGTAGCGGCGTGTAAAGGTACCCTTAAGGTCTTTCACTACGAGTAGACTGAGAGTCCATAATTTCTCTGTGCTGATTCAGGATGGGCAGTGAATGAGAGCTTTGCATCTCAAGAATTGTGCACAGGGGTTGCAAAGGTGGGGGCTTTCTGCTCCTGGTTGTCAGGGAGACAGATTACAAAGTATCCGTTCTGTGCTTATAGAATCTATGCAGGCTGTATTGCAAGTCTATTACTGCAGCCTGACAACAGTTTATAGATGATCACTTCTCAGGATTTATGACCTGTATAGTTCTTAGTGATAAGTTATCCTCTCACTGAGCTTCTTTCTGTTTGCAGGCTCATGTAGTCTGCTGTACAGTTATGCTGTGGCTTGTTATCAGTCTTATATAGGCAATCTTGTCTCTGGATTGCATGCAGTATACTGCTCCTCGTAACAGGCTCTTTACTGATCGTGAGCTGTATACAATTCCCAGTCACAGCTAATCCTTTTTACCCCATCTGATGGCTGTAAATCTAAGTGCTCTAATTACCAATCCCTCAGATAATTGTATGCTCAGTACTTACCCCATCAGGGGCAACAGACAGTTTTCAACTCAATCGCCACTGCAGCTGTAGTAAGACAGGAGAACACTGTAGTTTTCTTCCAAATCTTGTATTAGGCACAATAACGATAGGTAAAAAGGAATAATTTGTACAGGGGATATAGACGTGTCTTCAGTAATGGCTTCTGCAGACTGAGGAAGAAGGGAGGGACATCCTGTACAGACACAACTAAGGGAAGAGGACAGGGGCAAACTTCATACCTAGCAAACAACAGGAATTTCCTGATTGGGGGAAATATATACAATGCAAGAGTAGACATTACAGGTTGTTCCCGTTCGTGGGACACAACAGGTTATCTAATTTTTTTTTATTGTTCTTGCAGATTGCGTGTTTTCTTTTTGACGGGAGATGCAGATTTGATGCAGAAAATTTACACACCAAATGTTCATCATGTGCACATAGCCTTATGGTATTCATAGTTAGCTATAATCTAGAAAGTGTGACCTTTTCAGGCTCCAAATATGAAATTCAGGTAACAATAGTTTTTGAATCCAGATATGCTTTGGATATTGGATTCAAAAGGGGGGGAAAAGATGAAAGGTTGCCTGTTTTAAAAATTTTAACAGTTTACTTTTGACATAGTCTTTAATTTGAGTGTTTCTTTATATTTTTGTCTTAAATAGAGGACAGAGCATACATATATATACACCTCGGGATCGCAGGGTGTGAACATGTCTCAGATGAGCCCATTACTAATGCAGATTTTTTTTCGAAAAAAATCTTTATTAGTAATAAAGAAAGTATGTTGATAACAGAGACAAAATAGGTATGTAGCATATAGCAGATATAAAACGCTATCTAAATTATATACATTGGCTTTTACATATTCAAAGCAATAATAAGAGAATGTCCATAGAAGAAAGTAGTAAGTAAATATGACTTCACTGTTAAGTCAGCTGACTACGTTTGTCAGGAGGTATCTATGACCATAATAGCTAAGAGTTCGCTGGGCCAACAGTTCTATAAAACAACGAAAATATAATAATATTCAACTCCTATCTGTATCAACACTGCATATCTGACTATAGTTATTTAAACAGAATATAGAAGACTCAAGTAAAGAATAAAGGTAGAATGAGGAAAAGAAAAGTATAGGTTAGAGTATGGGTAGAGGGGGGGGGGTAATCAGGGGGACCAGAACTCCAAGTCCATGCGGGATCTGTCGTCTCTAAAGAGATCAAGATCTCAGGCGGCCGACACACGCTACGATATCTTGAAAGATATCGCTTGAACGCGCCTGATTTAACATCGCGTGAACGATGTCTCTGCGTGTGACGGCAAGATACGACGAGCGAGAAGTGTTCAAATCGCAAGATCGAGATCTGAGCTCCTGACCTCAGATCTTGCGATGAACAATTTGACAAACAGCTTCATCGTGGTGTATAACACCACGATGAACGATCTCCCAGCGGCAGAGCCTATGCTGGGAGATGGTAACTATGGTACACGTCGGGTTACTAAGCGCCGTGCGGCGCCTAGTAACCCGATGTGTACCATAGTTACCAGCGATCTCGCTGGTCCACATCGCTGGTGAGTCTGTCTGTGTGACATCTCACCAGCGATGTGAGCGATATTGTAAGCGATCGCGCGTGCACGTGATCGCTTACAATATCGCTAGCGAGATCGTAGCGTGTGACGGCCGCCTCAGAGTGATGTTAAATTCGGGTGATTCTCGGAACAGCAACCATGGTTGCCATATCATGAAGTATTTGTCAGTTTGATCTTCCGAGAGGGAGGAAAGTCTCTCCATCCTACACAGATAGTCCATTTTGCAGGACCAGTCTAGAACAGATGGGCAAGTGTTGGAGCGCCATTTCCTAGGTATAATGGCTCTGACGGCGGTGACACAATACCGTAAAAGGCCCGATTTGATCATTTTGAAAGACCCGGGTAACAGTAGTCCAGTTTGAGGCATACATTGAACAAATTCTCCAGATATCACAGTATATAGGGATAAACACTTTTTGCCACAAGGCCAATATTGGAGGACACTCCCACCATATATGCAATATGGATCCCTCTGCCGCGTCACAGCGCCAGCAGATATCGGACACAGTCGGGGTCATTCTTTTGAGCTCTCGAGCACACCTATACAATCTAGTGAGAACCTTGTAATTGGTCTCCTGCGCCTTACAAGCCGAGTAAGTTTACGAGTGCACAGGAGGGCTTTGTACCAGTCCGTGTCCGTCATCTCCAAGCCCAGGTCTTTTTCCCATTCCCTAATGAACCACAAGGATCTCGTTTCCGCAGGCACGACCAATAAAGTGTATATCTGGGAGATCACGTGATGGGGGGGGGATGTCTTGCAAAAGTAAAGATTCGAAGGGAGAGAGATCTCTCAAAATTGCAGATGGGTCCCCAGAGGAGGAGACGAAGGACCAGATCTGGAAGTATTCAAACCAGCGGACAGGGTGCCCAGAATTGAGGGACCAGTAGGCCTCAAACTCAGGTATCGAAGTGCATCCCATCAGAACTTCTGATACTCTTGGGCTGGTATCTGCGTTCCAAATCAGGAAGCGAGTAGCCTGGACCCCTTGGCGGGAAGTCCGGATTGTCAAAGAGAGGAGTCATGGGGCCCCAGGGCATAGAATGTTTGTTCACTGCGTCCCAGACTCGAAGAAGGTCTTTGGTCAAAAATGGTATTGACAGAAATCGTGGCTGGTCAGCTCGGCAGACCGAAGGAAGGGATGTCAGAGACCAACCCACCAGATCCCTCTATAGTTGAACCCATTGTCGTGAAGTATGTCCGTGGAACCAGTCAACTAATCTCACCAAAAGGGCAGCTGAGTGGTAGAGCCGAAAATTGGGCAATCCCACTCCGCCCCCCGATTTAGGCATGCTCAGGATTGCATAAGAGAGTCTCGGTCTAAGTTGTTTCCAGACGAATCCCACGCATATGCATCTTAGTTGTAAAAAAAGAGCGCAGGAGAACCATCGGGACAGTTTGAAAGAGATACAACTTGGGCAATACATACATTTTCAAAACATTAGCTCTCCCGAACCATGATAATGAGCGGCTGTCGAACACTGCAAGGTCAAAACATGATTTTCAGGAGCAATGGTTTGAAGTTTAGAGTATACAATAGAGAAAGGTCAGCTGTTAAATGTATACCCAAATACCTCAAAAGAAGAGCACCATTTAAAGGGGAAAGCTGTTTGCAACTTTAGTACTCTATCTTTCGGGAGGTTAATGTTCAAAATTTCGGACTTTGATATACTATGAAATTGCTCAATTTACTGTAGATCTCAAACTCCTTAAGAATACAAGGGATGGTCGTTTCAGGTTGTGTGATGTAAATCAAAAGGTTGTCAGTGTACAAGGCAAGTTTGTATACTCGTCCCTCCACCTCAATCCCTTTGATATCCGGGTTCAGACGAAGGGCATTAGCCAAATGCTCCATAGCCAAAGCGTACAGGAGGGGAGAAAGAGGGCAACCTGTCGTATACCATTGTAAATAGAAAGTAAACTTTCGCAGAGGGGTTGGAGTATAAAGATAAAATTTTACCCCTGAATGAAGAACCCAGGCCACAGTTTATAAGGACCTGCTCCAAGAATCTCCAGCTGACCCTGTCGAAGGCCTTCTCTGCGTCGACCGACGGGATACAAGTTGGTTTCCCAACGGCATGTGAGCGAGAGATCAGGAGCAGGGACTTGAAACCCCACCTGGTCATTCACTATCTTCGGGGCAGAGAGGCCAGGGACAAAACTATCAGCAGAGGCAGGGAAGGGCCCAGTCTAAGAGCCAGAAGTTCAGCAAAAAGCTTCACGTCTACATTTATTAAAGAAATGGGGCGGTAACTAGCACAAATCTCCAGATCCTTGCCTGGTTTGGGGATGACTGTGATAACGGCTTCAAGTGCTTGTCTAGGAAACGGATCAGCAGGAGAAATTGAGTTAAAGACTTTGGTTAGGACAGGCGCCAGGAGGGTTCTAAATGTCCTATAAAATTTGGCTGTAAACCCGTCTGGGCCCGGGCTCTTATTGGGGGGAGTGGAGGCAATAGTTTGAGTGATCTCTTCCAATGTAAAGGGGGCCTCAAGTTCCTCCCTTGACCCATCCTGTACGCCAGGCATAGCGGTAGCTTTCAAATAAGAGTCAAGCACACTGGTCTGTTCCTGAGTGGTTCTTGGATGTTATACAAGCGCTCGTAAAATTGTCTGAACTCTTCCGAGATATGTTGAGGGTGGTGGACAAGTTTATTACTGACATTCGAATCTGGGGAATATAGGAGCTAGCAGCCTTGGGATGTATATGCCTGGCAAGGGGGCCACCACATTGTCTGTGAACTCAAAAGAAATTATGTGATCGTTCCCAGAATTTAACATATGCGGGGGTCGAGATATTTTTTAAGGTCGGCTTTAGAGTTATTTAGGCGTAAGAGAAGTTCTTGCGTTGGGGTAGTTTTGTGGGCCTGTTCCAATGAGATCTGGGACAGTAAGTTCCCAATATCTGCCGATTTAAGTTTCTTCAGTCTGGACCCTTCTTTGATAAGAACCCCTGGGAGGACGCATTTCAGAGCTTCCCATTGGAAAGGGAGAGAAAAGTTGATCGCTCCTATGGTCCTCAATAAAATTTGAGATGGTGGATTCAATGGTGTGTATCGTTTCCCTATCCGTCAGATCTGGGTTAAGAGTCCAGTGCCAGGGTCGGGAAGGTGCGTCAGGTGGGTGGAATGTCAAAAACACAGGAGCATGGTCTGACCAAGCATAGAGCCAATAGAGGCGGTAGGGTTGAAGGTCAGTAGACGGTGGGCGACTAGGAAATAATCTGTTCGGCTGTAAGATGAATGTACCGCCGAATATAGTGAGTATAATCTCTCTCTCCAGGGCGGAGCACTCGCCAGCAGTCAAAGACCTTAAGTCTCGTCAAGTCTCATCTTAGGGGATGAATCTGCGCAGAGGAAATCACTGACTTACCCGCCGAGGTATCCAGGTGTTTATCCAGAGGAAAATTGAAGTCTCCGCCCATAATCAGAGAACCACGGGCAAAGGTCCCGATCCTTCTCAAGTACCCAGAACACGCCTCAACCGGTCTCCTGTTAGGCAGATAAAGATTAATGATGGTATAGGTGTGCTCAAATATGCGGATGTTTAACATGAGGAGTCTACCCTTGTCATCGGTCTCAGAACCCAAGACGGTATGAGGGAGATTTTTGTGAAGAGCTATACTAACTCCTTTGGATCTTGCTTCTGGGTTCGGAGAGTGATGCCATGAAGTGTAACATCGATTTTTAATTTCAGGAAAACACACCAATTTGAGATGCGTCTCTTGTAACAATAATATCTGCACTCCCATTTTGTGAAACCCGTGTAATAATGGAGTGCGTTTCTGAGGGATGTTGAAACCCCTGACATTCAAGGAGGCTATCTTGATAGGAGGCACCGTCCACCCGGACGCATCCCCGGACTCAGCGAGAGAGCGGAACCTACAATGAATCCTGCGGTAAGTAAATCTGATCTGGAGTGATCGGGATGGGGGAAGAGGGGAGGGAGGTGGAGAGCAGGATGCGAGGGGAAGGAGTCCTAGGGGGGTATCAAAAAGAGAAGGGATAGAGAGAACGTAGAGGAGAAAATAAGAAAAGAAAAAGAAAGAGCAAAAAAGAAGAGGCCAACTGATAGAAGAGGCCAATTCCCCGATCCTAAGTCGGGGCTAACAAATCCCGGGTAGTTATCTAGATAAACTAGAAGTTAACCGGTACAACCTGATAAGGTTTCCCTAATGGAGAGGTAAACCAAACAACGGATGAAGATTTAGGACCCCGAGGGACCAGCCGGTCCCGGCACTATAAACAATATCAAATAATACAAACATGGCAAATTATGCAACTGAAAAATATACCTTGTGTGGCAATAACAAAGGGCTAGAAAAAGAGAAAATTAAGAGTGTAGGGTCACCGGATCACTGCTACTCATGGCTACAAACTGTAATAGCAGTCCAGCATGAGCTCCGGAAGTAAGCCCAAAACCCAAGTATAAGGCGGTAGGACCATATAAATGTAAATTACCCGATTCTTCGCGGGGGTAACACCAATAGTCTCACTGGTCAGCAATAGTCTCACTGTTCAGCAGGGAAAGGTCTCAGAATTCCTGCGTCCGGCCCTCCGAGGAAGAGCCGGGCGGCGGCGGTCGTCTCCGCTATGGACGTTTCCCAATGAGTTGTATGGCCAGTCTGGTAAGGATATTTCTGGGAGGCCCAGATTCTCGGCAAACTGTGTAGGTCCATAGGATCTCGCAGGACAGAGTCCCTGCTGGTTCCTCACTTGTAACTGAAATGGGTATCCCCAAGAGTAGGCGATATCTCTCTAAGCACATCCAAAACTGGGCAAAGCTCTCCTCTTATCATCAAGAGTGACCCGGGAAAGATCAGCCAGCAAATGTAGTTCGGCTCTGTCGAAGTTCATAGGACCTTTAATACAGGCTTTCCGCATGACTTCATCTTCAAGAGAGTATAGATGGAGGCGGCAGATGACGTCTCTCGGATTATTGGGGTCTGCAGAGCGAAGGCTTAGGGCTCGATGCACCCTATCAAAGACTATCGCCGTATCTCCAGGTCTATTAAAAAGGTCATTAAAGATTCCCTGCAGGGTAGGGGCAAGGTCCATAGGGCCAGTGGATTCAGGGAGGCCTCGCACGCGGATGTTTTTGCGGCGATCTCTGTTTTCAGAGTCCTCCATGTAGTTAAATATGAAAGATATTTGCTCAGAGTGTAAATCCAGCAGTTTCTGATGTTCGGCTTGCTGAGTAGTATACGATGTAGCAGTGGTTTCAAGAGCGTCAACTCTCTCGAAGACCTGAGTAACAGATGCCTGCAGACCCTGAATCTCAGCCCTGCACAGCCTCTCCAATCTAGAAATATACCCCTCCATATCATCCTTAGTGGGTATCGCAGCCATACGAGTGTGAAGATCCTTGATTTTGCCCAGCATAGTGTCAATTGTCTGAGATGAGGGCGCATTATCCCATACCGCATGAGGAGGGGTAATGACGTCAGAGCCTGCTCCTGACATATAGGCATCCAAGGAGGCTACAGATGGGCCCTTTTGTGACTGAGATATTTGAGAGCTGGAGGACATCGAGGATGCTGCGGCTCCTGACCCATCTGTAAAGAAAATAGAATTAGACTTACCGGTAATTCCATTTCTAGGAACCTTCCACGACAGCAGAACGGAGGTTGCCTCCCCGCCCTAATAGGGGACAGGAAACACAAAGAGGTTAAAAACCCCTCCCCTTCCTGCACACACCAGTGTTTTGACTGGACACACCCGCATGAAAGCGACCACCAAGTGCAGGAACAACAATCATAATAAGAAGACAAGAAATAGGGAGGGAAATTAATGCTGTCGTGGAAGGTTCCTAGAAATGGAATTACCGGTAAGTCTAATTCTATTTTCTCTAGTAACCTTCCACGACAGCAGAACGGAGGAATACCAACGAATATACCTTAGGGTGGGATAACAGCCTGCAGGACTCTCCTGCCAAACGTGAGATCCCGATTGAAGTCCAGCCGGTAATGACGGGTAAAAGTATGGACCGAGGACCAAGTAGCAGCTCTGCAAATCTGCTCAACGGAAGCATCACCCCGCTCAGCCCAGGAAGCAGCGACGGATCTAGTAGAGTGAGCCTTGAACTTTTCAGGAGGTGAATGACCCATCTGAACGTAGGCCGTGCAGACGGCTTGCTTGATCCAACCAGCGATCGTACCCTTGGAGGCCTTGTGTCCTTTCCGGCGGCCGAAGAGCTGGACAAATAAATTCTGGTCGACGCGAAAAGGGGCCGTCTGCTGGAGATAGAAGAGCACCGTGCGACGAACATCCAGAGTATGAAGACACTCCTCCTTCGGATTAGAAGGGGAAGAACAAAACGAAGGCAAAACAATGTCCTGCGACCGATGGAAGTCAGAGACCACCTTAGGCAAAAAAGAAGGGTCAAGGCGAAACACCAGACTATCCTCCAGGATCCGAAGGTAGGGCTCACGGATGGAGAGAGCCTGGAGTTCACCCACACGCCTAGCCGACGTGACCGCCACCAGGAAGGCGGTCTTGTGGGACAGCACCCGGAGATCCGAGGAGGACAGCGGCTCAAAGGGTGACTTCGTGAGACCGGAGAGGACAAGATTCAGGTCCCAAGGAGGGACAAGGGACCGCAGCCAAGGCCGCAGCCGCCCGGCGGAAGTCATAAACCGACGGACCCAAGGGTGAGCGGCTATACCCTGATCAAAAAAGGAACTGAGAGCCGAGATCTGCACCTTGAGAGTACTGGGGGAGAGACCCAACTCCAGACCGGCCTGCAAAAAATCCAAAATGCGAGCAATATTTGGATGAAGGGGATCAGGAGGATCAGCTGCACACCAAGACACAAACTTCTTCCAGATCTTCCCATAAATAGCATTGGTGACCGACTTCCTACTTTTCTGCAAAGTCGAGATCACCCCATCAGAAAGGCCTTTAGCCCTCAGCAAGTTGGCTTCAATAACCAGGCCGCTAGGTTCAACTTGGGAAGGTCGGGATGAAGAATGGGCCCCTGGTGAAGGAGATCGGGTCTCCGTGGAAGAAGAACGGGACCGTCCGATGCCAGACTCAGCAGGGCGCTGAACCAACTGCGACCCGGCCAAAGGGGAGCCACCAGGATTGTAGGAACCCCGTCCAGCCGGATCTTCTGAAGCGTCCGTGGAATGAGAGGAATTGGAGGAAACGCATAGGCCAGGGAGAACCCCCAGGGATGAGAGAACGCGTCCACCCCCAGCAGGTGAACGGACGGAGACAGGGCGAAGAATGACTCCACCTGGGCATTATGAAGGGTTGCAAACAGATCCACTTCGGGAAGACCCCACCGAGAGACCAGGGAGGCGAAGACCTCCCGATGGAGACACCATTCGCCCGGATGTATGTCCCTCCGGCTGAGGAAGTCTGCCTGGACGTTGTCGGACCCTCGTAAATGAACCGCCGATAAGGACCGGATATGCCGTTCTGCCCAGGAAAAAATCCTTGCAGAAAGAGACGTAAGACTGGCAAACCGAGTACCCCCTTGGTGACGGACATGCGCCACCGCCGTGACATTGTCTGAGAACACCCGGACGTGACAGCCGTGGAGAAGAGCACCCGCAGCTCGGAGGGCCAGCTCCACCGCCATTAGTTCCCGAAAATTGGAAGACCTGGCACTGACCTGAGGAGACCACCGGCCCTGGAAGTGGTGGCCCGCAACCGTGGCCCCCCACCCCCGCTGGCTGGCGTCCGTTGTGAGGGACACCAATGGAGACTGGACCCAAGACACCCCCTTCCGGAGGTTCCGAGGGGTCAGCCACCAGGCCAGAGAGGAACGGACGCGACCTGGGAGGGACACCCTCCGAGAGAGGGAGGTGGAGGACCTGTCCCAGGAAGACAGGAGAAATTCCTGCAGAACCCTGGAATGAGCCTGCGCCCAGGGAACCGCCGGGATACAGGCCGTCAGAGAACCCAACGCCGACATGACCTCCCTCAGGGAAGGACGACGGGATCCCCAAAAGCGAGCGAGCTTCCGCACGAGATCCACCCTCTTGTCCGGCGGCAGAAAAGATGTCTGCCGGGAAGAATCGAGAAGAATCCCCAGGAACTGCTTCCGCGTGGACGGAGTCAGGTCGGACTTCGCCAAATTTGGAAGCCAGCCCAGGGAGCGGAAAACCTGAAGGGTGGTGGAAACCGAGAGGGACAGCTGGGGAGACGAGGGAGCCAGGATCAGAAAATCGTCGAGGTAGGGGACAATAAAAATCCCCTGACCCCGGAGAAAGGAAACGAACTCCGACATGATCTTGGAAAACACCCGAGGGGCCGAGGAGAGCCCGAATGGAAGGGCGTTGAACTGGAAATGAACAACTTCCTGATTGCGCGTGACCGCAACTCGAAGGAACTGACGATGATCCGGATGTATCGGGACATGGTAATATGCATCCGTGAGGTCGAGAGTGGCCATCACCCAATCCTGACCAATCAAGGGAATGGTGGACCGAATGGATTCCATCTTGAACCGATGGTAGACCACGAATCGATTCAGAGGCTTTAGGTTGACAATAATCCTGTAGGCCCCCGAAGGCTTTTTTACCATGAAGAGCCGAGAGTAATGACCCTGCCGACCTCCTGAAGGGGAACCGAAGAAATCACGCCAGAATCCAACAAGGTCTGAAGACCCTGCCACAAGGCGCTCTGAAGAGTGCGAGAGGGAAGCGTAGTGACCCGAAGGCACTGGGGGGGCCGTGAGATGAATTCTATGTGCAAGCCGGATTGGACGACCCGGAGCACCCAAGGGTTGGAGGAGACCTCCTGCCACCTTGGAAAAAATTGCGAGAGCCGACCCCCTACCCTGGCACAGTCACTGCTTGCCAGGGTGGGAGTGGGACGGGGGACCAAAGAAGCCCCGACCCCTACCCCCTTTCGGGTAACTCCACCGCCCCGACTTCCCCTTACCACGAGAGGAAGGGACCGGATCACGGGACGGACGAAAAAAACGTTTCCGCGCCGACCTCTGTTCAGGAAGAGACTTCTTCCTGTCCGTGGCCTGCTCCAGAATCTCATCAAGAGCCGGGCCAAACACCAACTCCCCCCTGAAGGGGAGAGAGCAAAGCTTAACCTTGGATGTCACATCCCCAGTCCAAAGCTTTAACCAAAGAGCTCGTCGGGCGGAGTTAGACAGAGCCGCCGCCCGTGCGGCCACCCGGACAGACTCCCCAGACGCATCAGCAAGGAATCCCGTAGCCTTATGAAGCAGGGAGAGAGAGTTAACAATATCCTCCCGGGAGGTACCGTGAGAGACATGGTCCTCCAACTGGACAAGCCAACGAGCGAGGGACCGAGCCACGCAGGTAGCAGCAATATTAGATTGCAATAGGTAGGAAGAAGAATCCCAGGTCTTCCGGAGAAGACCTTCAACCTTCCGATCCATGGGATCCTTCAACTGCGAGGAGTCCTCGAAGGGGAGGGCAGTTTTCCTCGGAACCCTGGATACCTGGACATCTACCTTGGGAAGCTCCCATTTCGAACAATCCCCCGTGAGGGGAAACCTATGCTTCATCTCGGAAGAAACAGAAAGACGTTTTTCCGGACATTCCCATTCCCGCATAACCAAATCTAAGAGGTTGTCATGAACAGGAAACCCCTTACGGGCCCTAGCCTTTAAGCCCCCAAACATGACATCCTGCACGGAAGGAGCCGGCTCCACCTCCTCTACCCCCATAGTGGAGCGAACCATATCAAGAAGTTCCTCCATATCATCTGAAGAAAAAAGAAACCGCTTCCTATCCGAGCCTGCGGAATCCAGAGGCTCTTCAGAACCTCCCAATCCCTCAGGGTCAGACGAAAGCAATTCCCCGGACTCAGAGGACAAATCCTCAGGGACAAGTTTACGTTTCTTAGCCGGAGGGACCAACATAGGGGCAGGAGGCGTAGAAAGAGCAGACAAGGAAGACTGGATTTCCTGCTGGATAAGGGTTTTAATACTGTCCAGAAGTGACGGCTGCTCCGCACGAAGGACATCATCAGTGCAGGGCTGGCATAGCTTCTTCTTATGGGAAGAGGGCAATTTGACGGAGCAGACCCCACATTTACGGGACACAGGTTTATCTTTGTCCTTCCGAGATCCGGAAGCCTTCTCTCCCTAAAACAGAGAGAGAGAGAGGGACCTCATAAGGACACTGAACCAGTCATACCCCTGCAATGGAGGACCCCATCCAGCTACTTACAGTAGGGGGATGAACGCTGGGCTCTGCAGATGCAGGCACAAGGGCTTTCTCAGACTCCATAAGCACAGCCAGTACTAACCAGGCCCACCCTGCTAAGCGACTGAGAGCAAGAGATCAGAGGCACTCAGGGGGGATGGTCACAGACCTGACACCTGGACTTCCTAGCCGCACTGACCCACAGGCCTTACCTGGAGAAGAAGCCGACCGGGCTTTATGCAGCCGGGTCCTCAGCGCCGATGACCTCCTCCTCCGGGTTCCCGCAGTGCCATTCGTCCGGCCGCATCTGTCACCAGAAACGACCGCCCCGCACGCCATGCAGCCGGCCGCCCGCGTTCCGCCCAGGAACGCCCACCGGAAGTGACGCAATAACTCTGCGACGTCACATCCGGTCGCGGCCTCCGCGACGTCACTTCCGGTTGCGGCCCACGGCGGCGGCCGCGCCTGGTGGAGGAGGAGGACGCCGGGGAGCTCAGAGAGGCCCCCGGCCTGAAAGCACACCTGCCCCGCTTTACCCCCCAAGGGAGCGCAGGAGGGGCAGCACCGTCCCGAATCGCCACGGGGGGAGACGGGAGCGACCCCAGGGGAGAGACCCGAAGGCCTGACCCCAGCCGCCCGGTAAGAAAAAAGTAGGAGCTGCCTAGTCACCGGCCACCAGCAGCTCAGAGTAACCTCTTCATGCCCCATAGAGGACAGGAAAAACACTGGTGTGTGCAGGAAGGGGAGGGGTTTTTAACCTCTTTGTGTTTCCTGTCCCCTATTAGGGCGGGGAGGCAACCTCCGTTCTGCTGTCGTGGAAGGTGACTAGAGAAACACTGTATGCCTCTCTCTCCCTGGCTGTTGGTGAGCCAGATGGAGCAGGGGATGTTTTCCTGCTTCTGGATCTCATAGTCCGTGTTCTGGGCACGGTAACAGATGTAGAGATACAGGGACGTGGTGTTCAGACTATATATAATATATGCACAATGAGGAGCAAGGTGAACCACTGCTCTGCAGGTGGTATACTGCTGTCCCCTTATAGGTGTCTGAGAGGGGTCCTTGCAGGTCAACAGATTCCGTAGCCCTGCATGGGCCAAGGACCCTTCACTTATAATAAAGAGCGAGCAGGGCAGAGCACGGGATAATGACGCCAGAGGAGTGGTGCAAAGGGGCTGAGGGAGAACAGTGCACTTATCTTAGAGTGTTATGGTGCGGCTTCTTGGTCCAAGAGCGATTTACTGT
Source organism: Allobates femoralis (assembly GCA_033576535.1). NCBI lineage: Eukaryota > Metazoa > Chordata > Amphibia > Anura > Aromobatidae > Allobates > Allobates femoralis. The sequence continues at coordinate 446,885,375 of JARQOC010000004.1, forward strand.
GCGGCGCTGGCGGCTGGTGAGGAGGTAAGAGGCCTTCCAGCTGATGTCTCCGGCGGTAAAGTGGTTCAGCGGTGCGGCAGGAAGAAGCAGCTGCTTATTCAGTAAGTGGCGCGAACTGCTTGTTCTCTGGTGGTAGCCGCGGCCATCTTGGAATGTGCAAGCACGGAGGTAGAAACTGTCTGCAGTGCGGCCGGTACAAGGTAGAAGGGGTCCGGGGGTGTCCTACAGTGCTGCGATATCTCCGGGTGCCGATAGTAGGTTTATAGAGCCATTTTGGGTGCTGGGGTGCCAGGTATAGGGCAGGTTATCCCTGGGGATCCGTAGAGCTCTCAGCAGAGACGTCTATCCAGCTCCATTGCTAGGCCACGCCCCACTAACGCAGATTTTGACTTATTTTATAGATGGTGGATTCTACACTGGATGTGCTGTGATTACACAACAGGAGGTAATATAGCTGAACCAATCCCTCCTCCTTACCTATCGGAACAGGAGGTAGATGGAGATCTCAATCACTGAAATATGTAGAGCGCAAACATCTCCTCCAGCAGGCCCGGTTCCCTGATAAACCCTCACCCGCTGTCCAGGTTAAACGCCGCGTCACCATACATGTTTTTCTGTCCTTGGGTGGTATCACTGGTAACCCTCGGGCTTGGGATCTCTCCAAAAGATTTTCCTGTTCCCGGGCCGACAAATTCCACGACGCGGCGCTGTTGTTCTGCCTGGTTGGCCCAGTATTGTTCCCGAACTGAACCGGGGACGCAATCCTGCACCTTGGTTATGGCAGCGACACAGACTCTCCCCACTTGCTAATGTTGGTGATTGCTCCACCAGAAAACGCAAGTCCCAGATGCTCCGACTTCCTCGTCGCTGCCGTCTTAGTTGTCCTCCCTGGGTCCCTCCTATTCGGAGTCCGGCTGGCTAGGACTGCCTCCACGACCACGTCGGGTTTTCCTACGGGCACTTCCGGAACATCAGGTTCGTCTGGCTCCTCCAGGTCTTCATCGTTATCAGCAGATGGCTCGGGTCGTCTAGCTCTGTCCGGTGCCTGGATGCCCCGACTTCATCGTCGCCAACGGGTTTCAGTCTCTCTTTTCAGGGAGAACTGGTTGCGGGACTGGTCTCTGGAACTCCTCAGCGCTCTCAGGCTGACCTGGGGTCGGGGCACTTGCCTGTGCAAGGCTCCGACCTGCTAGATTCCCGCTGCCCCACCAGCCGGGACAGCTCGGACCAGGTATTGGCGCTCCAGCGCCTGAAGGTCCAGTCCAGAGTTTCATTGAGCTGGACCATCAAATCCCGAAGAGCGGTCTCCCAAAATTCAGCATCTCCTTTGTGGGTCAAAAGGGAAGCGGTGCCCGGGTCTGCGGTCTTTTCACGGACCTCGTCCGACACCTCACGGATTAGGTCGCGTAGCCATCTTAACAGACCCGTCAACCGCACCCGTCCTTCTTTGTCTACTGCCGCTTTTTGTATCTTGCAGCAAGGGTACCTTGATTTGGCTTGTCCCCTTGGTTTTTCGGTGGCAATTGGGGCGGGTAGGCAGTTTTGGCCTCTGGCATGGCCCTCCCACGATGAAGGGCCGAGGCATGCCCCTGAGTCTGCACATGTCAAGTCTTTGGCCCCGCCATTTTGGGGCCCAGAAATAAAGTTTTCGGGTCTTTCCGGATCAGGCCGCTGCGCTTCATCAGTCCTCGGCAGGGCAGGGCCTATCTTCACGCCCTTTCAACCGTTACGCCCACTTTCTTCCTGCTCTGTGGTGGGATTTAACAGTTCAAAACATAGTCAATACATGGCACACAATATTCGGTTTTACCGGGCATGGGATCCTGTTCGTGACACCAAAAGCTGACCCGCCCCAGAGCTGTGGGGCACCCGCTTCTGGGTGTTGATTTACTGGGGATGTCACGGGCAGCCTGTGGCCCGACCAGTGGCCCTGGTGGTTGCTGAAAACGGGGTTAAAAATAAAAGATAAAGAAAGTTTGTGAAACCACCTACGGTATCCGGTCATGATACCGGTGCTGCTGCAGACATCAAGAGATGATGATGAGGCAACTAGTTTGTAACGCTCCCTGTAGGTGGAGCGGGATTCCGGGGGCATTGATGGATTCAGAGAAATGGAGTGCAGTGGGGATGCAGGCTGACAGTCTGTGGGATTTAAAAAAAAATAAAAATAAAAGAGCATGGCTTCTCCAGCACAGGCTAATAAACACAACACGCAGTCTTTGTCTCTGAACCGGGCTTTACTGGTGACTCAGGCGGCAGTGTTTGCACAGTCAACAGGTACCGCTGGCCTGGGTAGTCACCAGAGAACTATGACGTTTTTCCTGGGAACCTTCAGTGATGTGCCTCCTTAGTCCTCTCTTCTGTCCTAACTGCGCTCTCCCTCTCCTTAGCGCTCCCGCGCACAGAGCCCTCCACCAGTCCCCACGGATCCTTGTGGACAGTCCTAGTCTTGAGGCCTCCGGATCCTATATGGGACCTTAGGGCAATTATGCCGGGTGTTGGCTGCAACTTCTGAAGAAGCCCGTACCCTAAGGTTCTGCGGCTCTGGGATGGAGGCCTGCACCACCTCGGAGACGGTCCTCCGGTTTTGGACTGGATCCTTCCGGCCAAGAGATGTACTGGCATGGATTCGGGTGCACCTCAACACCTTAGGATCCCTTTCTTTCTCCAGGCCACCGGTACTGAGGTGCCCTCCACTGCGCATCTCGCAGGGTCCTCCTTCAACCGACTTCTCTCTCTGACTCTCCTGCTCTCCACAGCTCACCTAAGCTCCTCCCACCAGGACAGGTTCCCTAGCAACGGATTAACCTATTGGTCCCCTGACCTAAGGTGTGTGGTGATGGTCCCCTATTGAAATCCCAGTCCCCTGGTTACAGGGATACTACACATTCTGGTCTGGTTGCAGTACCCCTCCGTGGCATCTCGACCAGTGGGGCACCACAAATCCCCTATACTATCACACTCCACACACCTGACAGTCGGGTCTCCGGTACTATCACACTCCACACACCTGACTCTTGGTCCCCGATACCATCACACTCCACACACCTGGCTCTTGGTCCCTGATACTATCACACCCCACACACCTGTCGGTCCCTGGTACTACCACACCTGACTCTCAGTCCCCGATACTATCACACTCCATACACCTCACTCTCGGTCCCCGGTACTATCACACCCGACTCAGTCCCCGATACTATCACACACCATACACCTGACTCTCGGTCCCTGGTACTATCATACCCACACACCTGTTGGTCCCCGGTACCATAAACCCCATGCACCTGACTGTCGGTCCCCGGTACTATCACACCCCACACACTGTTGGTCCCCGGTACCATAAACCCCATGCACCTGACTGTCGGTCCCCGGTACTATCACACCCCACACACCTGTTGGTCCCCGATACTATCACATCCCACACACGTGTTGGTCCCTTGTACTATCACACTCATACAGCGGACTCTCGGTCCCAGTGCTATCACACATCACACACCTGTTGGTTCCCGGTACTATCACACCCGACTCTCAGTCCCTGATACCATCACACACCTGTCGGTCCCCGGTACTATCATACTCCACACAACTGTTGGTCCCTAGTACTATCACACTCCATACAGCTGACTCTCGGTCCCCAGTGCTATCACACATCACACACCTGTCGGTCCCCGGTACTATCACACCCCACACATCTGTTGGTTCCCGGTACTATCACACCCGACTCTCAGTCCCCAGTACTATCACACTCCACACACCTGACTGTCGGTCCCCGGTACTATCACACACCTGTCGGTCCCAGGTACTATCACACCCAACTCTCAGTCCCCGATACTATCACACTCCATACACCTGACTCTTGGTCCCCAATACCATCACATCCCACACACCTGTTGGTCCCCGGTACTATCACACGCTACACACCATTGGTCCCTCGTACTATCACACCAGACTCTCAGTCCCGATACTATCACACTCCATATACCTGACTTCGGTCCCCAATACTAACACACCTGTCGGTCCCCGGTACTATCACACCCCACACACCTATTGGTCCCAGTACCATCACACCCACACACCTGTTGGTCCCCGGTACCATCACACCCCATGCACCTGACTGTCGGTCCCCGATACTATCACACTCCACACACCTGTTGGTCCCGGTACCATCACACCCCACACACCTGTCGGTCCCCGATACTATCACACTCCATACACCTGACTCTCGGTCCCCGGTACGATCACACACACCTGTCGGTCCCTGGTACTACCACTCCTCACACCTGTTGGTCCCTAGTACTATCACACCCAACTCTCAGTCCCCGATACCATCACACTCCATACACCTGACTCTCGGTCCCAATACCTGTCGGTCCCGGTACTATCACACCAACTCTCAGTCCCTGATACTATCACACTCCATACACCTGACTCTCGGTCCCCAATACTATCACAGCCCACACACCTGACTTTAGGTCCCCAGTTCTATCACACACCCACACCTCTCGGTCCCTGGTACCATCACACACCACACACCTGACTGTCGGTCCCTGATACTATCACACCCCTGACTCTCAGTCCCCGATACTATCACACCCCACACTCCTGTCGGTCCCTGGTACTATCACACCCGACTCTCAGTGCCCGATATTATCACACTCAATACACCTGACTCTCAGACCCCGATACTATCACACCCCACTCACCTGACTCTAGGTCCCCAGTTCTATCACTCACCACACACCTGTCGGTCCCTGGTACTATCACACCCGACACCTTTCGTCCCTGGTACTATCACACCCACACACCTGTGGTCCCCGGTTCTATCACTCACCACACACACTGTCGGTCCCTGGTACTATCACACCCCGCACACCTGTCGGTCCCTGGTACTATCACACCCCGCACACCTGTCGGTCCCTGGTACTATCACACCGCACACCTGTCGGTCCCTGGTACTATCACACCCCGCACACCTGTCGGTCCCTGGTACTATCACACCCGCACACCTGTCGGTCCCTGGTACTATCACACCCGCACACCTGTCGGTCCCTGGTACTATCACACCCCGCACACCTGTCGGTCCCTGGTACTATCACACCCCGCACACCTGTCGGTCCCTGGTACTATCACACCCCACACCTGTCGGTCCCTGGTACTATCACACCCCGCACACCTGTCGGTGCCTGGTACTATCACACCCCGCACACCTGTCGGTCCCGGTCTATCACACACCAACACCTGTCGGTCCCTGGTACTATCACACCCCCACACCTGTCGGTCCCTGGTACTATCACACCCCGCACACCTGTCGGTCCCTGGTACTATCACACCCCACACCTGTCGGTCCCTGGTACTATCACACCCCGCACACCTGTCGGTCCCTGGTACTATCACACCCCGCACACCTGTCGGTCCCTGGTACTATCACACCCGCACACCTGTCGGTCCCTGGTACTATCAACACCCGCACACCTGTCGGTCCCTGGTACTATCACACCCGCACACCTGTCGGTCCCTGGTACTATCACACCCCGCACACCTGTCGGTCCCTGGTACTATCACACCCGCACACCTGTCGGTCCCTGGTACCATCACACCCCACACACCTGTCGGTCCCTGGTACCATCACACCCCACACACCTGTCGGTCCCTGGTACCATCACACCCCACACACCTGTCGGTCCCTGGTACCATCACACCCCACACACCTGTCGGTCCCTGGTACCATCACACCCCACACACCTGTCGGTCCCTGGTACCATCACACCCCACACACCTGTCGGTCCCTGGTACCATCACACCCCACAACACCTGTCGGTCCCTGGTACCATCACACCCCACACACCTGTCGGTCCCTGGTACCATCACACCCCACACACCTGTCGGTCCCTGGTACCATCACACCCCACACACCTGTCGGTCCCTGGTACCATCACACCCCACACACCTGTCGGTCCCTGGTACCATCACACCCCACACACCTGTCGGTCCCTGGTACCATCACACCCCACACACCTGTCGGTCCCTGGTACCATCACACCCCACACACACTGTCGGTCCCTGTACCAACACCCCACACACCTGTCGGTCCCTGGATACCATCACACCCCCACACCTGTCGGTCCCTGGTACCATCACACCCCACACACCTGTCGGTCCCTGGTACCATCACACCCCACACACCTGTCGGTCCCTGGTACCATCACCCTACCCACACACACCTGTCGGTCCCTGGTACCATCACACCCCACACACCTGTCGGTCCCTGGTACTATCACACCCCACACACCTGTCGGTCCCTGGTACTATCACACCCCACACACCTGTCGGTCCCTGGTACTATCACACCCCACACACCTGTCGGTCCCTGGTACCATCACACCCACACACCTGTCGGTCCCTGGTACTATCACACCCACACACCTGTCGGTCCCTGGTACTATCACACCCCACACACCTGTCGGTCCCTGGTACCATCACACCCCACACACCTGTCGGTCCCTGGTACTATCACACCCACACCCTGTGGTCCCTGGATACTATCACACCCCACACACCTGACTCTGGTCCCAGTATCTATCACACCCCACACACCTGTCGGTCCCTGGTACCATCACACCCCACACACCTGTCGGTCCCTGGTACCTATCACACCCCACACACCTGTCGGTCCCTGGTACCATCACACCCCACACACCTGTCGGTCCCTGGTACCATCACACCCCACACACCTGTCGGTCCCTGGTACCATCACACCCCACACACCTGTCGGTCCCTGGTACCATCACACCCCACACACCTGTCGGTCCCTGGTACCATCACACCCCACACACCTGTCGGTCCCTGGTACCATCACACCCCACACACCTGTCGGTCCCTGGTACCATCACACCCCACACACCTGTCGGTCCCTGGTACCATCACACCCCACACACCTGTCGGTCCCTGGTACCATCACACCCCACACACCTGTCGGTCCCTGGTACCATCACACCCCACACACCTGTCGGTCCCTGGTACCATCACAACCCCACACACCTGTCGGTCCCTGGTACTATCACACCCCACACACCTGTCGATCCCTGGTACTATCACACCCCACACACCTGTCGATCCCTGGTACTATCACACCCCACACACCTGTCGATCCCTGGTACTATCACACCCCACACACCTGTCGATCCCTGGTACTATCACACCCCACACACCTGTCGATCCCTGGTACTATCACACCCCACACACCTGTCGATCCCTGGTACTATCACACCCCACACACCTGACTGTTGGTCCCCAGTTCTATCACTCACCACACACCTGTCGGTCCCTAGTACTATGTATCACACACCTGACTCTCAGACCCCGATACTCTTACACTCCACACACCTGACTCTTGGTCTCCAGTTCTATCCCTCACCACACACACCTGTCGGTCACCGTACTATCACACCACACACCTGACGGTCGGTCCCCGGTACTATCACATCACACACACCTGACGGTCGGTCCCTGGTACTATCACACACCACACACCTGACAGCCGGTCCCCGGTACCATCACACCACACACCTGACTGTCGGTCCCCGGTACCATCACACCACACACCTGCCTGCACAGCACCTTGCGCCCTCCCCATTCCTCTCATAGCCAGAAATAAACCTCTCTCTGCGAGTTGTCTTTATAGCGTTCATACCGAGGACACGCCCACCTCACGTTGCTCTCCAGCGTGTGGTTTTATGCTCCGCCTATGGGCGGTGTTGGGGGCGTGGCGTCTGCCCGCACTCGGTCCTCTCCAGCTGTAGTGCTCAGCAGTTTGGCTGCGGCCGGGGCTGACACCGGCGGCTCATAGTGAGCGGCTCCCCCGGGGACCTGCGCTGCTCTCCGGCTATGGCTTTCGCAAACTTTCGACGTATTCTACGCTTCACCAGCGACAGGAGGAGGCTGCGGGAGTATGAGCACGTCCGGAGGGACCTGGACCCCAACACGGTGTGGGACATTGTCGGGGAGCTGGGAGATGGAGCGTTCGGGAAAGTGTACAAGGTGAGCGGGGCCAGGTGTGGGCAGCACTGTCCTGTAATCCGGCAGGGGGGATTCTGGATTGTCAGACAGTAGAGCTGACTTTACAACTGCTCGATCACATACATGTCATTGCTTTTCTGGAATTGCACATTATTTGCAGCTATGGATTATTGGACACCAGAATAAAAGCATGTTACTATGGTTTACGGGGATGTCCCATCTGATAGTTGTGGCATATGCTCTTATTGGATCTATACTTGAAATAAAGGGGTGAGGGCTTCTTGTGCCATACATGCCCCATATTGCTGTACCCCTATAGGGCCAGACGTGGCCGGTGTGGGGGACCATGGTGGCCGAAGGTCTGATGGTGGCTGTCACTGCCACATCCCATAGTTTGGCATATTCAGGTGACACTTTAATGATCGAGTAGAGGACAGGGCTGGGGCTGATAACGTTTGTGTAACAGGTGATATACCATGATACTTCTACTACCATGGTCCATAAACCTACAGGCTGTTATAATCCTGGGTCATACCTATGTATGAGGTCCAGGGGTCGGATGTGGGGAGGTCACCTGCTTTTATCACTTTTCGCACTGATGCCACAATTGGTGAGTTTGTAAAGGGTTCTGTAACGAAGGAGTGCAAGGACACATTCTGCTTTTAGTTCCCCTTTAAAGTTAACATTCGATGGGGAACAGGTGACTAGGGGGACATACGATCATCCTCTCCTTCCCACCCTGTCATATTGTTGCTTGTTTAACTCCGAATAAGAAACATTTTGGAATAACTTCATACAATATAAAGCTGTTATACGGAGATTAAACAACTTAATGATGATGTACACACTATTTACTACAGTGGCGAACACTGAAAAAAGAAGGCCCCCATGCAAGAACACTTTAAGGGTACTTTAAGGGCCAATAAAGGTTCCGTCACACCTTTCAACATCATTTCCGACATCGTTCAAAAGTGACGTTGGGAGTGATGTTGAAACGACATCGTTGCGTGTAAACGCACGATTCAACAACGATAGTTGTTCAAGTTGGAGTTGACAGGTTTTCCCGCATGCAGGAAAACCTGTCAACTTAAGCAATCTGCGCCATCATTCGGTGTGACACCACACTTGCAATGTCACGGACGATCCTCCCGATTTGCTGCATTGCAGCGGATTGCCTTCTGGGTTGATCCCAGCAATACGATCACTGCGCCAACATCGCAGCTCTGTCACCGGCAACATCTTGCTGTGTGACAGCTAGGCTCCGCTGTCGGAAGCGAGCGCGCAACCATGGCATCGCATCCGACATCACAGCCGATGTTGGAAGTTGTAACGGGGCCTTAATTTATCATAAAGCATAATTCCACACACTCTGGAGGTGGAAATTGGCCCCCTTACCTCTTGGGCCCCCAATTTACCATTGTATGACTGTAAACCCTGGTAGTCTGATCATATTGTGATGGTCTGTCGCTAGGAAATGCCATCACCTTATGATGAATGGAAGTGAGACCCTCTGATACTTAAGTACCGTCACACCTTTCAACATGATTTCCGACGTCGTTCAAAAGTGGCGTCAGGAACGATGTTGAAACGACATCGTTGTTGCATCGTTGCGTGTAAACACACAATTCAACAACGATAGTTGTTCAAGTCGGAGTTGACAAGTTTTCCTGCATGCAGGAAAGCCTATCAACTTAAACAACCGGCGGGATCGTTCGGCGTGACACCGCAATAGCGATGTTATGGCCGATCCCGCCTATTCGCTGTTTTGATCCCAGCCCAGCAAGTGATCGCGCTGCCAACATCGCAGCGCCGTCCCCCGGCAACGTTTTGCACCCACTGCATCGCATCCAACAAAGCAGCCGATGTTGGAAGGTGTGACGGGGCCTTAAGTTTTTGTCTGGCAGAGCTGAGTTTGAATCCCCTAGATGTATGGCCCTATTCACATGAGTGGTGATGGCAGTGGTTCCCTGCACAGACACTGGCAGGTGCTCCTCTGTATTCCATGTAATACTATACCAGTGTTGCCTGTCAATAGGCTAAGGTCTGCAGAACATCACTGGTTGTGTGACCCTCTTCATATACTACTACACATGTCACTGTTGCCCCCTTACACGTCAATGCAAATTACAATCTTCAAGCTGTCTGTTTTGGCTATCAAATTGACTTAACAGCAAGCGGCAGACAATTTGTTATTTTGCAGTTGGATATGTGGTACTAACATAGGGCTAAGTATGTGCCCCAATGTCCAAATTGATGGCGGATTCCTGTCCTAAAATCAACCACATGATAGATGTACCGTGTTTCCCCGAATATAAGACAGTGTCTTATATTAATTTTACCCCCAAAAGTCCCACCCTGACTTATTTTCGGGGTATGTCTTATATTTCCCTCCCTAACCCTAGCCCTAACCCTAACCCAGGGGCATACACATACAGGGGCACACTCACACATACAGGGGCACACTCACACATACAGGGCACACTCACACATACAGGGGCACACTCACACATACAGGGGCACACTGACCTGTGCTCCTCCGACCACAGGGGACCGCAGCACATCCCAGGCAACCACATGCCTGAGGACCGCAGCACATCCCGGGCACCTCCGACAGCCCCGGGCACCTCCGATAGCCCCGGGCACAGCAGCACGCAGGCTGGGCATCGTCGCACAGACAGCCCGGCCTGCACACGTGCTGCTGTCCCGGCCAATCACAGGCCAGGAGCTGCCTGGGGAGCCAATGACAGGCCAGACTGACGTCATGCAGCGCGACTGGCTTGTGATTGGCCTCTGGGCAGTTCCTGGCCTGTGATTGGCCGGGACAGCGGCGGGGGATTTAAAATACCCACCCTGCTCACCCAGGCACCGGGAACACAGCGGGGGCATCGGAGACAGCAACGGCAGCAGCGGTGAGTATGAGATATTCCCCTGGCCCCCCCCCCCCCCAACCAAAATTTCCCCGAAAATAAGTCACCCTGTCTTATTATCGGGGTATGACTTATATTAAAAAAATTACCCCCAGCCCTGCCCTGTCTTATAATCGGGGGTGACTTATTTTCGGGGAAACACAGTACTTACAAGTGTGTTTAGAGTTGTGGTCGTGAGACCCAAGGCCACACTTGGCAGGATGTTTCTTGATATTGCATGGTCCACACATAGAGTTGTATGTTTTTGTGCTGAAGTTGGGTGTATTCCTAATGCTGTTGGACTGACGCTGAGTGGTAGTGTATTAGTCCTATATTCCTCAACTCTCAAGTTGAAAAGTGGCAGAAATCTTTAGTACCGTAAATATTTTACAATCATGTTTATAAGAAAATTGTCTTAGTACATAATGAATAACCTCTAAACCTGAGCCCCATTGTGATATCTCCAGAGAACGGGCATAATTACTTTCTTGATTCATATACGTAACCAATGTATAATATACAGCTGGAGCATATGTCTCATACTGGTGAATGGTTCCAGTTAATCCTTTCGATCTTTGTTGGTGACGGGCCCTAAACTATAAAGACTTCTAAACTAAACTGTCAGATATCAGTGGGGTTTCCTAAGGCAATTGTCTGCCTGAATAGCAGTGTGTACCCTTCTTCTTCTCCGCCTCTCGCATATTGTTTGGTTAGCTTGTCTAGAAAAATAAGATTTACGTCATGTTGTGTTTGGATCTCTGGAATACTAGTTGATTAAATGTAACTGGCTATTGCTATGAGAAATACCAGAAATACCATGTCTCTTACGATATGAACAATACATCCTGAACAAATAAGAAGCAGTTATTCTTGTCAAATCCACATTTCCCTCATCCACATCTCACTGGTACCTGGGAACCCAATTGGTTGGCAAGCTAAGGACCCCAGACATATTGGGCTAACATTGGCTGTTGTCGGCAGTATTGGCCCAACAGTCTGTTGGGTCACTGGCCTTCTGACTTCCGTCAGTTGATATTGGGGGTCAGATGATATAGCATGGTCAGTTTTGGACTTTAGATCCTTTTATACTCTTAGGGTACCTTTACACGTCGCAACATGGCATGCAATTTCACTGGCAACTTACTGGTTGCAGTGTAATCATGGACACATTGTTCTATTTTAGTGCTGTGTACAAATGGAGCAATGTGTCCATGATTTCACTGCAATCTGTGTGTGTAAAGCGGCCCTAAAGGTACCCTTAAATGAAGTCTGTCAACTTTTTGCTACCTCATCTGAGAGCAGCATGATGCAGACAGAGACTCAGAATCCAATGATGTATCACTAAGATTACTAAAGGTAGTGTCACACCAGGCGATGTCGCCTGCGACATCGCCGAAAAGTGACGTAACAGCGATGTCGCGGGCGATATTGCAAGTGCGTCGCGCTGTGTGACAGCGCGACGCAACTGCAAATTATCGCTGGTCGCAGGTTGACAGGTTTATGAACATGTTCATAAACCTGTCAACCTGCGACCAGCGATTAGGCTGGATCGCGCCGTCTGACACTGTTGGCGGCGCGATCCAGCCTATATCGCAGCGTTCCTAAGCCATCACTCGCTGGGCTGAGCCCAGCGAGGGATGGCTCCGCCCACGTCGCCGCCCGCGTCACCGGCAACGTCATGCCGTGTGACAGCTGGCCTGCGATGTCGGAAGCGAGCGTGCACCTGCACATCGCTTCCGACATCGCAGGCCAGATCGCCTAGTGTGACACTACCTTTAGTGCAGTGGTTCTGTCACAATCAGAGTTTTTAGATTTGGCTCAGTATGTACAACATCTATAGACAGTGAGCTGCTTATCACATTCAGGTGCGTGTCAGACTATCAAGAACGGTCTGCTGAAGTGCAAACACTGATAATCTCCTGGTGCTAAAACAACCATACAAGTAAATGGAACAGAACTTCATAAGAGCTACATTGCTTGAGTCTGTGTTTTTACCCCCACCACATGCAGTCTTCAGATTTCATAGCAAAAATCTGACAAATTTCCTTTAAGAGATGAGCTACCACTAGAGTGTGGAATTTATTGGCCTGCTTAAAGGGATCTTGAGGCCATGTTCCCACAATAAGTTTTATTTATTTATTTTTTGTGCGTTTTTGATGTTGCAGAATTTTCACACCTCGTCATGTGTGTTAAGTGCCTTTTTTTTTTTTTTTTTTTTTACATGTTTATTGCAAATAAAAATTGTTGCTTTGTCTCTTTAGGTTATGTTCACACAGCATTTTTGTGTGCTGCGTTTTTACCGTGGTTTTATGTTAATCTAAACCTATGTGTTTTCGGCCCCCTTCACATCGTGTTTTTGTGAACCGGTGTGTATCCGTTTTGAAACGGATAGGCAAGGAGCTGTTTTGGCCTTCCATGTATCCCTGTGGGCACGGATTGGTCCTTAATGGCCATCCGTTTGTGTACTTTTTGTCAGGGATCAGTTTGTGTCAGCTTTTTTACAGTACCTAGAATCGGAGACTGCTCCAATTTTGGGCTGCCTTCAAAAAAGTGGCACAAACGGAAATAAATGGATCCGATGTTGTCCGCTTTGAATTACATTGGGGTTTATGGAGACGGATCCGTTAAAATTGAAGGATCCACACGAACAGGGAGATAACAGTGTGAAAGGGCCGCAGCTGTGCACAGATATTGTTTCAATTTCTGTGCAGAAACTGAAACCTGTACAAGTTTTGCTGTGTTTTGAAAAGCATGAGCATGGCAATTCTTTTCTGCATTTTTGCTGGAGTCAACGGCGAAAAAGCGCATGTGCCTTTTTTTACCTGTAGGTATTCCACATGTAATGCAATTCTGTGGAGAAAATCTACACGTAAAATATGCAAGGGAAATTGAGGTGTTATTGATTTGAAACATGTACCACAAGTCAGTTTATGCAGTGTTTGGAGGAAAAAAAAGCACAATGGGTGTAAGATTTCTATAAATCCTGTTACCCCGGCAGAATACATAATAAATTAGGATGGTGTAGCTTCTCTACACTCTGCATCTGTAGAACCCAGCACTATCCCAGTCCATGTAAGTATTCCTGATATGGGTTAGTTTTTCCTTTCAGCGCAGAATACTTTGTTACCGTCATACGCCGCCATATGGCTTCCATATCTCCGGCTATTTGACGTGAGCACGCACGTTTCGGGAACTGTTTTCAGATCGCCATGTCACACATAGAGATCTTACCTGCGTTCTACGGCGATCCTGCGTTCTGGAAATCGCCTGCGGAAGCCCAGAAGCAATCTTCCCTTCACACATCGCCGTGTCACACGGCACAATCGTAGCAGCCATGTAACCATACTATGATAGGGGCGTGCTAGAGTGTGTCTCATCGTGCCCCTATCACTGCAATTGGTGGACGTAACTGTGTTCCCATTGGTCAGCCTTGCGTCAACGCACAGGTCATCAAATAAGGCGCCTCGGACACGGCCAGCCAATCGGAACGCAGTATCGCCCACAATCACCGCAGGTGCGACACGAAAAACACAACATCCAAGCACGCCTACTTGATTTCTTTCACGATCACTGTGTACGTCGCCCTCGCCTTGTCACACGCCAGGATGCGCTGAAATGACCTGGTGGATGATGCCTGATTTCTCTGCAGTGCAGGGCAATCAGGCGACGCTCCATCGGCGATTTATCGTTGCAGAATTTCCCAATCAGACGCCACTACGCACAGGCGATGTGGTTTCCACATGATTGCCAACCAAATCTCCGGCGATATGGCAGCGTGTGATGGTACCTTTATACTTTCTCCTCCTCTTTTAGGGGGACAAGGATCCTGCACCAAAAAGTAAAGCTTAGATGGCAAGTCGTAAACTTGCTATCTGTGCTAAGACTCTCATCTGATTTGTAAAAAAAGCATATGCCAGATTTGTACAGAAAAGATTATCAAAGAGGAGCAACTTTCTTAAATAAAGGAGATTAAAAAGATGGTACGCCAGGCAATTCAATCTTCCCTATTTAAATAATTTAATTTTTGATAACTTTGTTCCGATTTCTTTGTATATACAATACATGTGAAATCTTGAACATTGTATGATTTGTATCCTCTATTTACTCTGTCATGTAATGTTTTCTTTCTGTCATTATTTTTAGTTGTCTACTCTGAGGAAGACTATATTAAAATAGTCGAAACAGCAAATGTACACTTGAATATTTCTAGACGGACTTCTGCAAACAATAAAAGAAATAAGAACTACCGTACATTGGATATTTTGAACTTTATTCTTTTTTTTGGTGTGCCAGTTTATCATATTATAATTGTCTATTTTCTCTGGGCACCCTACCATTATATTGTGAGCCAGTTATTTCTATTGAATAAGTCAGCCAGAGATTGACACATCTAAGTCCTGCAAATCGATTTGCCCCACTTGTCAGATTCTGGTATGAGCCTTAGTAAATCTGGCAGCGGATTCAATGAAAGTCCTACGGTCTTGTCACTCCTAATGTGTCCTACATATGCAAGCACTTTCGGGACAATACGCGTCTGGAAGTATTGCAGTGTATTGTGCACCAGCAATCGCACGTTGAATTGTGTTGCAAGGAGTAAAAAAAAAAGTGAAAATTTTACGAAATATCAAAAACTCCCCACATCTAAAAGTTCAGAACAACGTTTTTGTCACCAAGGATAAACATGTTTAGTATGGCCATGTGTAACAATCCAAACTAATAAAATACCAACTAATAATAAAACATGATATCCTGCTGTTTTGTCATGTCATCCTAAAATGATACTGATAAATTAACAGCTTGTCCATCATAATAGAAGCCCTCATGCAACTCCATCAAACATAAAGTTATATCTATCCGAATTTGTCGATATCTATGATTGTGCCAGCTTTTCACTTCATGAAGCACTCAGTGCCCGTAGGTGGTAAAGTACATGTTGCCACCTACTCCGCACCCGTCTGTGAAAGGTGGCATCATTAATGTTGACTATTGTCATATAGAAAGCGTTTCCAATAAGAAAAGTCAGTGTAGGGCTAGAAGCTAATATCACAAAGGTCTTAAGAATAAGAAATGACATTATCAAGTATAAATATGGTTCTGTTAATGTAAACTAAACCCGTCATCGCACATTGTAATTCCATGTAGATGTCCTGTTTTTAGGGGCCTAAAACTGAATTAACGCTGTGACTAATTCTCACTTCTCAAAGTGCTCCCAGGGTATTAATTAGAATCTGTGTATAGATGAACTGCAGTGTTGGGTCCCTAGAGGTCATAGTGCACAGTATATATACTACCTTTCTTAGATTGCAGTAAGGATATTGTATGTGTAGTAACGGACCATACTTTGTATTTCATGTTGCTTGTAACACAATCTTTGTTTGCTGAGAATACTATACTCTGATGATATTTTTAATAATTAATAAATCTTTGTATAGCGCCAACATATTGAGATGATAGACAGTGTCCAACACAAGTGATAACCTGTTTAACTTGAGGTTATTCCGCTGTTGCGGGTCTTTGTCAAGCATGCATTTCAACACACCAGGGTTAAATAGAATGGCATCTAGGACCCCACTGATCAAGACACAGAATACCGGCCCATATATATATATACTGAAAATTTGGTCTTCCAGGGATATAATGGTAAACTAACCCATAAAGTGCGTGCAACCATGTTAGTTGGGTGTGGTGTAATACTGCAGTATAACACGTGGTGCGATAATACATGACATCTGTGTGCTGTGTTCACAGGCTCTAATTTTGTACATTATCGGTATTGAATTGGAATGACAATATATTTCATGGCTGATGTGTTTTACTCAGCAATTTCTTTGCTTGATTGCTGTAACTGAAAGGTCTTGCACCAAGTTGACTCAGAGCTACATCCTGTGCACACCCAAGTGTAACTTCTTATCACGTGGCGGAGACCTGTTTGTGTTGATAATGTTAAGTCACAACTGAAAGCCATGGACCCCCACCCCCTACGAGTTACCAATTTCGTCCGTTATATTGTTATCCACCATTAGTTTTGGTTTGCTATTAGGGCTTTTAACAACACTATATAGACCTCCAAGCAAAAAAAACTGTTTGTGTGCACAGCTCTGTTTGCTCCTTTAACTGTTTGTTTCCTTTCGGGTTAATGTATAAGCAAATGAAATTAATTCTTGGCTTGTGAAGGGAGTGTTGTCCTCATCTCTCGGTCAGAGCCCTGCTCTTGGTGTGTTTCCATATATACCGGTCACTAAGCAGTGTTATTTGCTAATAACTTTATTTGCAGGGATATGATTAATGTCGGGAAAGAATCTTCTGCTCTAATCTTATTACAGTATGGGAGTCCAGGGAGGCTTTTGACTTTTGCCACCAACCCTAGCTAACCTAATTAGGTTTCCCGAGTTTACATTACTTTACGAGGTTTAATATAGGACAGTGTCTTTTATTTATGACTGCAGTAGTTAATACTGATGATGCTAATACAACTTTCTTGTTGGGCGCTGTTCACATCAAGTCCTTGGGCAGCAGTATTGCTTGGCATATAAATCTGATCACTGGGATGTAGACAGAAGTGGGCTTCTGTGCAGGAACACTATATGGGTGTGGAGCCCACTGGGACGGGGTACTGCTGGGGGATGTCATGGCGGTCCTGGTCCGGACCGTGTCCCGGGCCCCCACAATAAAATGGGGTTATTTACAGGGGATTTGTCACTCGTGACGCCACCCACTATATGCGGCCAGTAATGGGGCCGCCGCTGCTGCAGAAACTCCGGGGATGATGGGATAGCAGCTTGGATGGAATAGTTCTTGTGGGCAGAACTGGGTTCCCCGGGCAGTGGTGGTAGTAGTAGTTAAAGTCTGTGAGGATAGTTATTGATGCTGCAGGAGCGTAGGGGTAGCAGTAGAGATGATGAGAGTAGAGGTAATCGCAGTATATGAGGGCAAGTGGGGCTTCAGTATAAGGATCACACACACTCACGGTTTCTGTTGTTTTCCAAGTCTTGACTTGCAGATGGTATATCACAATATTGTCCACGGAGTCTGTACCAGGTTCCTCTCACCCTGACCGGGTCCTTGGCTTCCTACTTAAGCGCTGTGTGTGGCCCTGCTGCTGCTCGTAGCTGAACTGCTGGCCCTGTCTCTGCTCACGGGTACCAATCTGCTGGGCAACTTGAGTCCTCTGTGTCACTGACCCCTCCGTGTTGCTTTGCTATGGTACAGTGAAGATGGTGGACCTTCACTATGCCGGTGTTTACTGTCCTGTCTGTCTCAGGCACAGCCTCGGATCCGGTATCCGTCTTAAGCGCCTCTCCGGGGTTAAGTTTGGGGTAACTCTTTATCCCGGGGATGTTCCTCTGTTACTCTGTCTCCTTTCCTCAGACCTCTCAGGACCTCCACTTCTTCTTGACTCTGCTCCTGCTCCAGACTCAAAACTGAACTAACTGTCACTCTTGCTCTGTGGTAAACAACTTAGCTCCTCCCACTAGTGCAGGTGCCACCTAAATTCCTCCCACTTTCTAGTGTAGTGTTGTGTGGGGAGTCAACCTGTGTTGATGTTTCTGTGGCACTTTAACCCTTGGGGTGCCACATTCCCCCTTAGTTAAAGACAGTACTCCGGGACTGTGGAACAATAAAGAACAAACAATTAATACAATTAATATTTACAAAGACTTAAAAGTAAAAATCACAAAAAATCACTAAACTTCAAAAACAGTCCAAAAATTCAAAAAGCAGTCCTTCCGGGGGTTTAGTCTTTTGCCTCCGGGCTGATGAATGTATACTAGAAAGTTTATACCACAACCAGTCCGTGGTAGTATGGTCCATAAAAATAAAATAAAAGGGAAACGTTTGAAGAATATGCAAGAAGTTCATACAGGATAGTCTCTGTAGGTACTGGGCTTTTTTAACGTTGCATTAACTATGTACATTTGTTTACCGGGTTCAATTTATATTTACACAAACATATTTATATTTTACAGTTAACTTGACCTTTTAACCCTTGTACGTAGCTGGTAACTGACCTCTGGTACTACGCTCGGATCTGCGTAAAACGGGTATACTACTTGCATGTAGCCTATTGGTGCTGGTAGGCATGTACCTATTTGTATTGTTTGGTACTATGTTAGATGAAGATCTGACTGTAGGACTGGCAAGCTCACTAGGACCAGAATTGATTCTTCCTCTACGGGTTCTACTTCCAGTTCTTCAGGTCTTGGGACTACTTCAGGTAACACGGGTTCTGGTAACACAGGTTCTGGTTTTGGGTTTCCCACCATTGAAGGGAATGCAATCAATGGTACGACAACTGCTCCATGGTAATTTGGCCATGTTTTAGGGAAATCTCCTAGTACCATGTGGAATACTTCTTCTCTTTCTTTAATAGGTTGGACCTGTACGGGTTCTGTTACTTCAGGTGTCTTCAGTGTTTCAGGACACAATTTAAGCTGATCATGAGATACGACTTGTGACGTTTTTCCTTCATCTTTGCTTATCAAGCAGGTTTTAACATTGTCTAGGTTAGATGGTAAGACGGTGTATGGGACGGTTTCCCACTGATTATCCAGTTTGTCAGTGCGTCTTTCTCTTGAGAACTTGATCACCTTCTTGTAATGGCATTGCTTGAGCATGTTTGTTAAAAGTATTCTCTTGTCTTGCTCTTGCTTGCTGAAGATTTCTCTCTACACATTCTTGAACTTGTTGATACTGTTTCTGACGTTGGGTATCCCAATCTGATTCTTCTTCTACTTCTGTATCTGGTTTTATGATTCCCATTTCTAGATCAATTGGTAATTTACCGGGTCTTGCACGCATAAGGTAGGCTGGAGTGCAGTTTGTAGAACTCACGGGTACATGGTTGTATAAGTCTACCAAGTCAGGTAATTTATCTGGCCACTGGTTTCTTTCTGATTCTGGTATGGTCTTTAACAGTTCAATTACAATATGATTCATTTTCTCACATAAACCATTTGTTTGGGGATGATACGTTGTTGTGCGAATCTTCTTCCAACCGTACATATTACAGAATTCCTTGAATAGTTCTGATTCAAAGGCTGGACCTTGGTCTGCAAGGACTTGTTCTGGGTAACCATGTGGTCTACAGAAATGCGTCTGGAATGCTTTTGCTGCCGTCTTCGCTGTTAGATCTTTAACAGGTACCACCACTAAGAAGCGTGAGTAATGGTCCACGATGGTTAAGGCATAAACATAGCCTGACCGGCTTGGCGACAACTTGACGTGGTCTAATGCGACTAGCTCGAGTGGCTGCTTGGTTACTATTGATTGAAGAGGTGCTTTCTGTGGATCCTTCCTTGTGAGGTTGCATGCGGCACATCTTCTGCACCATAGTTCAATGGATTTTCTCATGCTAACCCAATAAAATCTTTCTCTCAGGATCGCTTCTAACTTCTTCCATCCAAAATGACCTGCACCGTCATGATAAGCTTCTAAGACCATTTGAGTGGCTCTTTTGGGCACAATTATCTGCCAGACTAGTTCATGCGTTTTAGGATTGGTATATGTTCTGCAGAGCTTTCCTTGATGTAGAAACAACTTGCCTCTATCTTTCCATAGCTGTATAGCTTCAGCTGGGGCATTCTGATCAGGGTATGCATGTTGTTGCGTAAGCAGTTCTTTCACTAGCTTCACTGCTGGATCATTATCTTGGGCTTCGGCCCATCCGTAGTGTCTTAACGGGTTAAGATTTACTTCCTGCTTTCTTTGGTAGGTGCCGGGTTGATAATCTTGTACCTTTGAACGATGAAAGGCCGGTAGTTCAATCTCTTCCAACTCTTCCGGTTCCTCTTCCACGTCTTTCAGGTGCGGCATCCGTGACAAGGCATCTGCGTTCCCGTTCTTGTGACCTGCTCTGTATTTGATGACAAAGTTGTAATTAGATAGCCGGGCTATCCATCGCTGCTCCAGAGCTCCTAGTTTTGCTGTATCCAGGTGAGTCAACGGGTTGTTATCCGTGTAGATGGTGAATTCTGCACCTGCCAAGTAATGTTTAAAATGTTCAGTCACAGCCCAAACTACTGCCAGTAGCTCCAACTTGAAGGAGCTGTAGTTCTCGGGATTTCTTTCTGTAGACCGGAGCTTCCTACTTGCAAAGGCAATAACTCTTTCTTTGCCTCCTTGCATCTGTGACAATACTGCTCCCAGTCCAACGTTGCTGGCATCCGTGTATAGAATGAAGGGTTGATGGTAATCAGGGTATGCCAGGATCTCTTCTCTCGTCAGTGCACTTTTCAGCTTATTGAAGGAATCTTCTCTTTCCTCATCTTACCGTGTCAGGAAATTACAGGATGAAGTCTTCTTTGATCGTCCTACCAGAATGTCTTGCAGAGGAACTGCTAGCTTTGTGAATCCTCTGATAAATCTTCTATAATAGCCTACCAGGCCCAGGATTTGCCTCACTTCTTTCACGTTTGTAGGTCTTGGCCAATCCCTTATCACTGTGACTTTATCAGGATCCGGTGCTACTCCCTCTGAACTCATGACGTATCCCAGGTACTGTACCTTTGGTTTGAGAAGATGACACTTGAATGGCTTGATCTTCATGCCATATTTGGACAAAGCTTCGAACACTTCTGCCAGATCTTGTAGATGTTGCTCATACGTCTTGGAATAGACTATGACGTCATCTAAGTACAGGAGGACAGTTTCGAAGTTCTTGTGTCCTAAGCAGCTTTCCATCAGACGTTGGAAGGTCCCGGTGCATTGCAGAGTCCGAACGCATACAATTAAACTCACAGAGGCCCATCGACGTAGTAAACGCTGTCTTCTCCTTGTCTGCCTCGGCCACAGGAACCTGCCAGTACCCACTAGTCAGATCAAGGGTGGAAAAGTAGTTAGCAGATTTTAATGCAGCTAATGACTCCTCAATTCTAGGCAATGGGTATGCGTCCTTATGTGTGATGCGGTTAATCTGCCGATAATCTACGCACATTCTCATGGTCCCGTTTTTTTTTTAACTAACACTAGAGGTGCTGCCCAGGGCTACAACTGTCTCTTATTACCCCTGCAGATTTCATCTCTGAGCATATCTTTGGTGGTTTGGTAGTGAGCTGGTGGTAAGGGTCTATACCTCTCTTTTATAGGCTGATGGTCACCTGTGGGTATAGTGTGCTCTACCCCTTTGATTTGCCCAAAGTCTAACGGTGTGTTTACTGAATATTTGTTCATATTCCTTCACTACCCGGTATACTCCATGCATGTGACGGGGAGATGTAGAACTGGTACCTACATGCAACTTTTGGCACCAATCCTCCTGCTTCTCCTCTGAGCCATTGTCATCCGCCTGACATGACGGGTTCAAGGGCTCGGCGGCTGTGATGTTATTGTTATCAACCGTGTACAACTTAGCCATGGTAGCATACTTTGGTAATGTGACCTCATCTTCTCCGCAGTTTAATAGGCGTAATGGCACTCTTCCCCTGTGTACGTCAACTACTCCTCTCGCTGTGAGTATGGTGGGTCTGCTGTCTGAGTACACGGGTTCTACCAGGGCTTGATAGTCTTGTCCCTTGATGCCTATTGCGGCTCTACACCAGACCAACATTTCAGTTTTGGAGGAATTACAATGGGTATTGGATCACTTACTCGTACACTGCCGATCTCACCTCTGGAGATTTCTACCTGCTGCTTCAACATCAGGGCTTTGATATCTTTGTGCAGAAGCCTCTGTTGTCCAGTTCCAGCAGTCTCGGCGATTTGCTGCAAAACACTTAACACTTCGGAAAAACATTTCTCAATTACATTCATTCCTATCAGCATCACTGGTTCACGTTCTCGCCGGTTAACATCAATGATTATAACACCCTGGTTCTGCAATTCTACCTTCCCAACCTGAATATTCATCTCTCTAAATCCAACCTTTGGTATTACCTGTCCATTACTAGCCCATACCTCAAAGTTAGTCATCTGGCGCATTAGTAATGTCTAAATCAGCCCAGTACCTTTTATAAAGAACATGTGGGATGGATGTTATTTGGGACCCGGTATCCAGCAAGGCACTAAAGGGAATGCCATCCAACACAATAGGGATCACCGGTTTTCCTCCCACGAATCTGTCATACCAGGCTGAGGGGCCTTGAGTGTTCATTCCTGGGGAGCGGCCCGCGTGCCCATAGAATCGTCGTTTAAAGGACACTCACGAGCAAGATGGCCTGGTTTCTGGCAACGACGGCAAATGGGCTGTCCATCTGGTTGGTAGCGATCGCTGGATCGTCCTCTTGCTGCTGGGTATCTTCTGGGCCTCATCCACGGGACATCCCCTCTGCTGGTCGCCAACTCGATCTTGGGTGCAGGCTTTGACTCTCGCAGTTCCTTGATGACCTTGGCCATGGAGATCACGGTGTCTGTCAGGGCATCTAGCTTTTGGTTGAGGGCAGCATTAGAAATCCGTTCTCCAGTCTTAGCAGCAGTTGCTGACATAGCAGATGTCGCTGGCGCTGCCGGCTGCTGAGGTGCTGCTGCAGTGTCTGGGACAGTTGGTAGCTCCCGTGGCTCTTCCAGCTGCTGCAGACGGATAGCTCTATCTTTCAGCTCAGTAAATGTCATGTCAGGGTTCTGCAGCAGTATCATGCTTAACTGTCCTCGATGGGAAGGGGAATGGAGGCCCTCTATGTATTGGTCAAATAGCATTTTATCAGCTCCCGGGGCTAAAGCAGGTTCTGCCAGTTTAAGGGCTCTGAGTGCTTCCTGTAGATTCAAGGCAAAGTCTCTTGCACTCTGTTTAGGTTTCTGGTGGCATGCAAAGAACCTCATCTTAGCCCGAGTATCAGCAGCAGATTCAAACGTTGCTTTCAGTCTGGCTGCTAGATGCTCTACAGTGTCCTTATCTGTGTCCAGCCAGGACGCAACCTCACGCCGTGCATTGCCCGTTAACATTCCCATTATCATTCCTATACGCTGGGCTTCAGTGATGGGGTACAGCACATAATATTCCTTTATCTTTAGCATAAAGTCAGTTAATGTATTAGGCTCACCGGAGTATTGGGGCAGCCACATTGCCCCTGGAGTATACGGCATCAGGAATGGCATTATGGGTGCTGTTCCTTGCGCCGCTGCACCGCCGGGTACTATTGCTGGGTCCGGTGTTGCAGCTCCACCGGCTATTCCGTCGCCGCCTTGTGCATTGGGCTGCGACATCTTGGGCCCCCTTAGTTAATATCCGCCCTCCGTCTTCCGCTTCCGTCCGGATGTCTAACAAAGGTTTCGCTGCGCACCAGGGATTCTCTTCCCTTCCGGATGATGTCAGAGCGGTGAGCGGTTTTTCTTCCCGCGCGTCGCGCGCTCTGCAATGGCGGATTCTGAATTTTACAGTATCTGTGGCGCAGTTACAATTCAGCTTGCCGCGCGCCCAGCACACAATGCCTGGTACCGGGCACTGTAGATCCTGTTTGTGACGCCAGGTTGTGGAGCCCACTGGGACGGTTGGTGTTCCAGTCTTTACTGAGTGGAATGTCATGGCTGTACCTGGTCCACGACCGTGGTCCTGGCCCTACTTAAAATGGGTATTCTAACAGGAGACAACCCACTCCCCCATACTATCATGCAGCAGTAACTGGCCTCCGCTGCTCCAAAACCCTGGGATATCGGATAATCATCTTTGATAATTTTTGTTTCCTGCTTGGAGCAGCACTGTGTCGCTCTCCCTCTTGTCATAAGTATGTGCGTGTAAACAATCGAGAGGGTAGCTCATGTATGCTGAACGGAGCGTATACGCGTGCATAGGTCAAGCCATATATGAGGAAGCCGCTCTCTGAGTAGCAGATGGGGCTTATAATAAAAAGGAGGGGGTCGCACACACCCCCGTGCTGTGGTTTTAAAATTGCATTGTAACTGCAGATGGTTATAGATCATTTAAAATGCCACAGTGGTTTGGGAATACAGGATGATGCACGTCACAACCTGAAGGTGGGGTTGGGCTTTCTTCTACCTTTAAGCGCTGTGTGTGGCCCTGCTGCTGCTTGTAGCTGAACTGCTGGCCCTGTCTCTGCTCACGGGTACCAATCTGCTGGGCAACTTGAGTCCTCTGTGTCACTGACCCCGGTTGTTGCTTTGCTATGGACCTTCACTATGCCGTGTTTACTGTCCTGTCTGTCTCAGGCACAGCCTCGGATCCGGTATCCGTCTTGAGCGCCTCCCGGGTCAAGTTTGGGGTAACTCTTTATCCCGGGGATGTTCCTCTGTTACTCTGTCTCCTTTCCTCAGACCTCTCAGGACCTCCACTTCTACTTGACTCTGCTCCTGCTCCAGACTCAAAACTGAACTAACTGTCACTCTTGCTCTGTGGTAAACAACTTGGCTCCTCCCACTAGTGCAGGTGCCACCTAAATTCCTCCCACTTTCTAGTGTAGTGTTGTGTGGGGAGTCAACCTGTGTTGATGTTTCTGTGGCACTTTAACCCTTGGGGTGCCACATTGGCCCTTTATAGCTCAAGAACTCTACATAATGCACAATTCCATCTGCTATGCAGGTAAGTTTCCCCCATCCCTTGTGCCCCTATGTGGGCTGCAGCGGTTGCACCATGGTATCTCTGCCTCTAAATTGATGGAGCCTCTAATATATGCCTATGTAATAGTATACAGTTGAAACCACAAGTTTGCATGCACTATATAAAAAGACACACATGCACATCGCGAGGTCCTCAATACACCCAAATGGTTGTACTGACGTCAGGATAGCCAGATATGACGCGATTAGCTCATACCGGCTATACCGCACATGTATGAGGACGAGAAGGATCACTATGGCTTAAACGCCCATCGGGGTGTGAATAATTGAATTACAGGCGGCGATGAGAAGCCACAGGGAACACCCTGTGTGACTTCTCAAGAACTGAGAAGCTGCAGTTCTGCAGGTACTAAAAGCATTTTTATAAACTTTATAAATACAGAATATTTACACAAAGGGATGGCTAGAATTCAATAAAGATGGTGCAGGGACAGTTATAATAGGCTGGGGGCTGATTTTTTAGGGGTCAGGTTCCCTTAAGGAAACCTGTCAGCAGACTTTTGCTATGTAATCATAGCATGCTATACTGGTTAAAACACTGAATTCAGGGATATTTATCCACATATATAGTGTCATTAATTCCACAGCGCTTTACATAATCATGTCACTTATTAGGCTGTGTACTCTGGTTTACTTACAGGAAAGGTTTTATCACCTGGCGATAATCACTGTCCAGACATGCACATGAGCCCTGATCCTACCACGCCCCCTCCCCTGATGTGCAGCTCACTATAAATAGACAGTGTACACAGAAAGCTGTGGTGTGGTGGGTTAACTTTGAGCTCTGCTTCATGCCACATTAAGACTCGATCACAACTGCTTCACTCAGTAAACTAATTAATAGTTCATTGATGCTTCATTGTATCAGGTCTCTTTCTCACATTATGCTCTTCGTATAGAGGTAGCAAAACCTGGTAACAGATTCCCTTTAAAGGGTAGCTACATGCGATGACATTCTGTTCTTTAGTCATTGATGGCCATAATTGACACAGTGGTCAGTTACAGTAAGTGGAGTGTGTGACACTGGGAGTGATGATGATGTGCTGCTTTAGTTGCCACCAATCACAGACCATAGCAGTCAGGTGACCAGTAGTGAGACCCTTATCCCTTCTGGCTTGTGCAGCTCACCAGCTCTTTAGGGTATGTGCACATCAGTCGTTTTGTGGGCTGTTTTTTAGCGTTTTCCGTCGGCGTTTTCGCTGAGTTTTATGTTAATTTATGTTAATCTAACCACCTGTTGGATAACAGCTAGTCATGGATTTTAGAAAACGCTGTGTACATTAGAACGTTTTTTTGTCTTCTTTCACTTTCTTCACCGGTTTTCCACCGGTTTTCAAGAGAGAGCAAGTGACTTCTTTTGACGTTTTTCAGCGGTTCTAGCTTACAACTGCACAAAAAACAGTCTTAAAAGCGCAAGAAAAACCGCCAGAAAACCGCCGACAAACGCTGTATAAACGCTCAAAAACGATGGACACTGCTGAGGTCAGAAAACTGAGTTTCTGCAATTCTACACCGTTTTAGGACGGTCTGCAAGAGCAGAACGTCGATGTGCACATACCCTTAAGGTGGGGTCACACGCGCGATCTCGCCGCCGACATCACCGCAAAGTGACGTACAGCGAAGTCGCGGCGATATGCAAGTGCGTCGCGCTGTGTGACAGCGCGACGCACTGCAAATTATCGCTGGTCGCAGGTTGACAGGTTTATGAACATGTCATAAACCTGTCAACCTGTGACCAGCGATTAGCTGGATCGCGCCGTCTGACACTGTAGGCGGCGCGATCCAGCCTACATCGCAGTGTTGCTCAGGATCGCTCGCTGGGCTGAGCCCAGCCAGCGAGCGATGGCTCTGCCCACATCGCTGCCGCGTCACACCGGCAACGTCGTGCCGTGTGACAGCATGGCCTGCGATGTCGGAATCGACGCGGGCACCCGCGCATCGCTTCCGACATCGCAGGCCAGATCGCCCGCGTGTGACCCCACCTTAAGGTAGTGCACATCAGTCGTTT
The DNA here is from genome assembly GCA_033576535.1 of Allobates femoralis. NCBI lineage: Eukaryota > Metazoa > Chordata > Amphibia > Anura > Aromobatidae > Allobates > Allobates femoralis. The sequence continues at coordinate 446,912,810 of JARQOC010000004.1, forward strand.
CTGCACCTTTGCAGAACGACCGGGAACCGGTGAGATTAGAAGAAACTGAGTTTTCTGCACTCGCTAGTGTCCCTGGTTTTGTTAGCGTTTTGCTAACGATTTGCGATCGGGTTACTAGCGGTTGTACAGCGTGTTCTTGGCGATTTCCCGGCGTGTTCCTTAGCGATTTCCAGACTGGTCTTTGCTGCACTTGTTCAGCTGGACCCGCTGGAAAAACGCTGAAAAGAAGTCGCTTGCTCTATCTTTGAGAACCGGTCGGAAACCGGTGAATAAACTGAAAACGTCAAGACGAAAATCATTGTAATGTACACAGCGTTTTCTAAACTCCATTGAGTAGCATATTAATCCTACCGGTGGGTAGGATTAACATAAATTATCATAAAACTCAGCGGGAACCGCCGACGGAAACCGGTCAAAACCAGCCCACAAAACGACTGATGTGCACATACCCTTACACTGATTCCAAAATTGATGAGTTTTGAAACTACATTTGTTTTAGAAACGTCTCTGGCATTTCAAAATGTCTTTACATGTCGGAGGACCCCTGAATCTAGTCTTTCTGCTTGGTAAATCCGGTTGAAGAATGATAGGTATACGATAGTACTGTGTGTTAATATCCATGGATTACTGTTTTAACTGTTAGGGTACCGTCACACCTGGTGATGTCAGCGGCGATTTTTTTTTTTTTTTATGGCGACGCTGGGGCGTTGCTTATCGCCGCCGACATCACTAATGCGTCCCCCAATGTGACTGGGCGAGGGCGATGCATTTGACTGGTCGCCTGGTTTCACAGCAGCAGCGCTATGAAACCAGGCGGCCGATCTGGGGCGATGTGTACACATCGCCCCATGTAAACGGCCGACGGCGACCTGACAGGTGATGGGAGCTATAGGCTTCCATTGTACTGCATCGCTGCTGGGGTTTTGAGACACCCCGGCGGCGATGACGCCTGTCAGATCACCAGTGCGTCGCCGGAGGTGACGCTCCTTGTAAAGGGGGGACGGCAACGCTGGTGGGGCACCAAAAACGTGCGCGCCGCCTACATCTATGGCGGCAGCGGCAGGTGTGACGTGGCCCTTAGCAGTAATTGCTTCAATCTGGCAGTGGTCCCCTGAGAACAGATCCCACCTGCTGAGATCTTCCTGCGGACTGCTGTTTAGATGTATTAATGATTCTAGATGTCTACAACAATGAATTACAAAGACATGGGCAATATATTGTTTTAATCACCATCAATATTACCACCCCTATCCCATAATGTCTCTTGATTGCCCCATTTCACTTCTGACCTGGGTGTGCCATTTTGCTCTTCTATTCAGAGTTAACCACACACCAGAAGACCATCCTTTTAGTGATAAGCGAGTAGCGAAATATTCACACTCGCTATACTCTTAACGAGTAGTTTTTAATACTCGCATATGTTTCTGAATAGTGATTCAGTTAGTATGGACTCCGACCACACACATCCGGCCATAAAACGAGTATTTCTGGGGCAGGGTGAGAGCGTGGGTTTTTTATCTATTTCAGTTCATCCTTCTAGTGATGAGCGAGTAGCAAAATATTCGCACTCGCTATACTTGTAACGAGTGGTTTTTAATACTCCCATATTCGTCCGAATAGTGAGCTTAATGTTAGTCAATTAGTGATAGGCTCCGCTCACACACATCTGGCTATAAAACTAGAAGTCCCGGGGCATCTTTTTTATGATTTCAATGCATAAAACACCTTGCTGTGACCCCCAGAGAGACCCTAACATTTAATCTGCTCTCACTGAGATGCCAGCTTCCATTGTTTAATATAGGAGCTGTCAATTTGTGTCAGATCGATCACGATCAACACATCTCTCACGAACACCATCGATGCTAACCGAGTAACGAGTATCGTGAATCCTATACTATCCGTGCGAGTAGCAAAGATTAACAAGTACACTTACGCATCACTATATCCTTCATGTCGGTGCAGTGGGTTTAATAATCCACAATATGTCTTAACTTTGTAGAAGTGCCCACATGCTTGCAAAAATCATTTAAAGGGGTTGTTCATTACTTTATAAGCCCCCGATATGTGGGGTAACAGCATATTTGTAATTGTATCATATTTAACTCCTTCACCCTCCAGCAATTTATTTTTCCCGTTCTTCAAGAGACCTAACCTTTTTATTTTTCCGTCAATACAGACATATGATGGCTTGTTTTTTGCAGGACTAATTGTACTTTCAGATGAAATCATTTATTTTACCATATAGTGTACAGGAAAAAAATTCCAAATGCAGTGAAAAGATAAGTGCAATTATACGTTTTTGTTTTGTTTTTTTTGTTTTTTTTTTTATATATTCAACATGCCTATTCACTATGATGCGGCCAGGGCAAGGGGTACTCGGACATCGGGACTGATGGAAGCTTTGATGGGGGAATCACGAGTGGTCGGGATCCCGATTCCGTGCCCTGGTTATCATTTGAGTAGATGGTGGGGGAGAAGGGAGTATTTACAGGGGATCTTGACGCCACCTGTAGTTCCCGGTAATATAGGTACCGCTGCTGCATGCTGGCCGCTGAGGTGATGGTGGGTGCAGCAGAGAGTAGTCCAGCTCCCTACAGGTGGAGCTATTACCTCAGGGCAGCGGTGATGGAAGTAGATAATGAGGGGGATGAGGGGAGTTGTTGGTGATGTTTTTTTGTTGCAGTTCTTACCCCTTTGCTGAGCCGCAGTGATGCTGAGCCCTCTGGGCACCGGCGAGAAGAATAACGGAAACCAGTTCAAGTTTTACTCCACTTTACTAGGTACCGGCAAATGGTACACGATACACGGTACAGTTTGGTTGACCGGGTGGATGTTGCCAGCTCAGGGTCCCCTATTGAGTCTCTAGATGTTTTCTTTCTTTGTCTTTCGGGGTCTGTTCTATTCTTCCTGTTTCTCCCGCCTTTACAGCGCTCTCCCGCCAGTCCTACGGTATGTCGCTAGTCTTCTAAGTCGGTCCCTTACCAGTATAGACAGGAGCAGCAGGAACGCACAATTTCTCCTGCCACCGGTATTGAGTCTACGACCACTAGTGCCCTCAACCGGTTTCTGTGCTGAGGGGTGAGATGTCCTTGTGGTGCGTACGGCAACCTGGTTATAATGGGCCTTCAGCTCGTCGGTCTGCGGTCAGTGCTAAACTCCTGGCCGCCTCGGCTTCCCGCGTTGCTGGTGTCTTTCCCCCAACGTGACCAGCTGGCTACAACAAGTTCTGGCCCGTTGCCTTTTGTCCTGGGACCCCACTTAAAGATGGGGATCCCTCCTGTCAGCTGTGCTGTCAGGCCTGTCCTTCCTGACTGCCTTCCCAGCACTTTCTGAGGTAAACTGTCCTAACTTCCTGGTTTTCTCACATTTTTGGGTGGATACGCTGTTTTGATTGCCCGTTACTGCATTTTATTGCAATGTTGCAGGACCAAAATAACGTCATTTTGGCATTTGGACCTTTTTTTTAATTATGCAGTTTACAGCTCTGATTAATTGATTGTATATCTTGATGGATCAGAAATTTCTGAAAGTGGTGATACCAAATGTGTGTGTGTGTGTGTGTTTTTTTTTTTTTTTGTTTGTTTTTTAATATATTTTGAATGGCGCAAAATGGGGGTGATTTGAACTTTTTTTTTTTTTCTTTTTTTTCCATATTTTTAAAAACTTTTTTTTAATTTTTACTTTATTTTAGAGTGCCCCATAGAGCGCCTCAATACTGTAGTGTTTGATCACTTGTGCTATGTCCCGATGAGTTGCAGCACTTTGGGACATAGCACAAATGATCACTTTGTGTGGTTGACCGCATTTGCCAACCCCTCAGAGGAAGTGAACTCTGATAGCCCAGGGTCCTGCAGTGAACTTGAACCTGAATGCTATCAGATGACATACAGCGATCCCTCGATCTTATCACGACGGGGAAAGGCACGGTCCCCGCCGGCACACTTTTGGATTGCGCTGTCAGTGAATGACAACACGGGTTAACTGCGCTGATCGGATCGCGGACCCGAACGGTGCTGCTATCCCCAAATCTCAGATGTCAAGGGAATGATGAGAGCTCAACGCCGGTGCTCACATCAAAGTGGTGGACATGACCTATGACGACCCTAAATGTCATAGGTCATGAAGGGGTTAATCACGTTCAGTGAGTCTCTAGATTGTTTTCTTATTATGACTTTGCATTAGTCCTACCTCTCTTCCAGACTCTGGATTTTGGAAGGATCATCAGATGCCTCCTCAGAAGGAGAATGTGTGGCTAGTTTGTAATCAACTGTCTGAATCCACAACCCAGAAGAAGGGTGGAATGGACATCACTAGATGTTTTGTAGAGCCAGACTTATGGTGGGTTTACACACACCAATTTATCTGTTCAATCTCTGAACCAATCTCTGGTTGCAGTGAAATCATGGATACATTGCTCCATGTTGTACACAGCCACAAAATGGAGCAATGTATCCATGATTTCACTGCAACCAGAGATTGGTTCAGAGATTGAACAGATAAATTGGTGTGTGTAAACCCACCATGAGAGTAATGTAATAGAACAGGTTAGTTTCACACCAGCGTTTTTGCAAACCGGCACAGATCCTGTTTAGCTATGAATACAGGATCCATAAAGGATCCTGTTTGTACCCATTCATTTTAATAGTGTTTGGTAGCTTCAGGTTGCTACCGGATCCTATTTTTTGCAGAGTCCAAAATACGCATTCTATCGGTTCTGTACCGGATCTCGCATCGTTATAATGGAAGTCTGTTGGCTGGATTTGGCTTTACCGGATCATGCCGGATTTGGTAAAACCAGATCCGGCTTGCATACTGAGCATGAGCAGAATCCATGAAAGATCTAGTGGGCAGTGCCTATATCATTACTGGGGATGAAGGCGGTCTATATATTCACTGCCAAGGCACAGGGCATCTACACACTGAGGGTACACACTGCTGTTGGGGGTGCACCCACACTGACTGGTGCTGGGGGCACGCACGCAGACTGGTGCTTTCACTGGGCCTCTTCATCTGTGAGATGGAGCGCATCACTCGCTACCTCTACCAACAGACTACGTCTTCATGCCGGCATTTGCCAGCGTGAGGATGTAATCTCAATACAAGTGCAGGCAGTGTTTACTACTGAATTCTGCTTGTGCTTCCTCGTAAGGTACGGTTTAAAGGGCCAGCAGCTGCAAAGTGTGGCTGCCGGCTCGAGCACTGTGGTCTCTGGAAATCTGCCCGCGGGCTGGAGGTTCCCCATTCCTGACCTGTAAAAAAGAAAAAATAGGACAATAACGGACTGAGCCAGATGGCAAAAAATCGGAACTGTGCCATCCGGTTTAGTTTGTTACAGATCTGTTAAAAAATGGATCTTTGCCTGATTGCAAGAAATGCTGGTGTAAAACTAGCATTAAACAAATGTACTTGTATGTTAGCACAGATGGGGCAGAAGATTGACATGGTGGACAACCTCCTTAAATGTTTTTTTAATTGAATGACCTCTTGATATCTCTGGCATTTCTGCAACTAATAAATGCTGTGGATCAGTTACCCTCAGTAAAAGCTAAAGAGCACAAGTCCAGTAGCTAAATGGATCAGTCAATAAATATTATGGGGAGAAAAAAAATATTTATCGTAATAATGACCACAAAACATTCTCCATAACCCTTAGGGTATGTGCCCACATGACACTTTTCCTACGTTTTTCGCATGAATTTTACCCTTGGTTTTATGTAAATGTATGGTAATTTGTTCCTGTGTTTTGGCTTCCCTGCAAAACCAATGTGTCTCACAGAAACGCTGTGCCAACAACTTGGTATTGCAAGTGTAGCGCCCCTGTGACTAGGCGCCACAGAATGGTATTGCATTTATTATTTATGTGTAATATTATTGTAAGTTGCTAGTTTAGGATTTCAATCTTATGGAGTCTATTTTTCCACTCACTTAGGACCGCACCACTTAGAGTAGGAGGAACTGGTAATATAGTAGGTTCCACAGGTGGGGGCGGAGCTTAGGACTGAGTAAGAGTGACAGTTGACAGTTTATCTTAGACGGTGCTGGGAAGGCAGACAGAGTGGTCAGGCCTGGCAGCCCAGCTGAGTGGAAGGTACCCCATCTTTATGTGGGGACCCAGGACAGAAGGCAACGGGCCAGGGCTGGTAGGAGCCAGCTAATCATGTTGAGGGGACAACGGTGACACGGACAACCGAGTCAGCCAGGAGTTCAGCCCTGACTGCAAAGCCGACGAGCTGCAGGCCCAACAGGACCGGGTTGCTGACAGCGCCACAAAGGTACCTCTCCCCTCAGGACTGAAAACCGGTTCAGGACACTAGAAGAAACTAAAAGGGACAGACATATACTGTGGTACTGGAAAGGAGCCTCTTTACTCTTTGTCCAGGTTGCCTTATCCAGACTGGGTAGTGGACAGACCTTGTCTTCTAGATACAGACCGTAGGACTGGCGGGGGAGCTCTTCAAAGGTGGTAAAGACTGAAAGATCTAGAGAAAGAAAGTAGTAAACCCTGAAAGACAGAGAGAGGACATCTAGAGACTCCATAAGAGAAACCCTGATTTGGGCAACAACACCCTAAAACCAAACTGTACCATGTTTTGTTATGCCATCAGCCGGTACTGAGTAAAGCAGCGTTAAACTGGAACTGGTTTCTGTTATTCTTCCTGCCGCAGCCCGGAGGGCTTAACATCATCAGCAGAAGGGGTAAGAACTGCACCACCATTACCATCACTGTCCTCCCTCATCGTCTCACCACAATAGCTGCCCTGAGGTAAAGCTCCACCTGTGGGGAGCTGTACCACACTTTGCTGCCCCCTCCATCACCTCAGTGGCCGGCTGGCAGCGTCGGTACCATCTTACCGGACTCTACAGGTGGCGTCACGTTCCCCTGTAAATAACCCCTTTAACCCCCACCGTTTACCATCAACATCTGGTATAATTGATCGCCAGGGCATGGCACCGGGGTCCCGACCATCCGTGACTCCCCACACAGTAGCCCCGGTGTCCGGGTCCTCATCCACCCTAGCTCTGGTTGAATCACAAGTGTCAAATACTGTCAAATATCTCCGGTTTTGCTGCAGATGGGAAAGAATGATCATGTCCTATTTTTTTCAGCGTTTTTGCTGCAGACAATGGCAAAAACGCTGAAAAAATGCGCCAAGGAACGTGATAAATACGCAGGACCTGAACACAGCAAATCTCCTGGCAAGGACTCTAGAGATCATTGAAAGCAGTACCAGTTTTGCTGCGTTATGGACTGCTGGAAAAACGTCCTGTGGGCACATACCCTTAAGGTATGTGCAACTGTTGAGAATTTGTGGATAACTGCAATTCCTAAAAGTCAACGTGTAGTTCCAATGTGTTCGTGACGATTGAACGATGTTGAAACGACATCGTTGCGTGTGACACAAACATTGAACGATCAGTCGGCTGATCGTTCATCATTTGATTTGAGGTCATGTCCTCAAATAAATCGTTGGTTGCCCGGTGGACACGCAGCATCGCTGCGTGTGACACCGGGAAACGACCGATAAGCCATCTCCCAGCACTTCTCTGCAAGCGCTGGGAGCTGGTATCCAAGGTAAACTGCGGGTAACTAGGCAGCGCGTGCTGCCTAGATACCTGATGTATACCTTGGTTACCAGCCTTCTCTGCTCACCGACTGGTATCCAAGGTACACAGCGGGTAACTAGGGACCGCATCAGCAGGGTTTTTTTTGACACTTTAATGCACTTTCCCTGCCAGGTCTGGAAGTTTCTGGTGGCTTCACCTGCTATCTCCGTAGCTCTGTTGAGCTCCTGCTAAAAGGACCTTCCAGTGTTTTATCATTTGCGTTGTTTGACGATAAAGCAAGCAGTGGAAGCGGCCATGACTCTATTGTCACAACGGTTTTTAAAGTTTCTCTGTGAGCCTGATAGCCTGACATAAACCAGCATCAGACATGGTGAGAGACAAGACTGCACTTGGCAACAGTGGACTGGGTTTTCCCAGGTCAGGATACATACTGGCTGACATTGGATACACTCTGTTATTGGGGGCACCAAGGGCATTGTGATGGTCATTAGCGATATTGAAGTTAATGGAGGTGTATTGACAGTTGTCATAGGACTTATGTGGTGTCAAAGCAAGGTCCGATAGGCACTGCTGTGTATTCTACTCTTATCAGTGCCAACTCCTTCATGCTATCTAATGGCCAATAGCTGTGGCAGATTAATCACAGTTTAGCAATGGCACTGATGTAAAAACTAAATAACAGGAGCTTCACAAGGATCTTATTATGGTAAGGGTTAATGTGTTTCCTCCTAGATAGTGTCTTACATTTTGCTTGTGCTTCTATGATGGTGTTTCCCTCCCTTGTATTGTGGCTTACTGTTTACTTGAACGTTGAACTTGTGGTGTGTAAACGCCCATTATAGTAAAAAGGACTTTGTTCCTATAAAGCAATTTTTATTCTTTTTCTTTTTTTAGAGTGGAATAGAAGACCTTTCCATTTTTGTACCCCAAAATCTATTCTATTCATTAGAGCTAGCCAGAGCTTTCCAAGCCAAAGATTATTTTAGTTGTGCCTCAAAAATGACCGATCAGCAGATCAAAATTGGCCACTTTTTTTCTATTGTGTTATATCCATTGCTCCCCTTTTGTTAAAGTGCACCTGTCACCAGTTTTGGGGTGTTCTAAACGCTGTTCACCACCTTTTAACATGATGTAATTGGGATTCCTGAAAACTTTTATATCCCCAGACGTGCCCCTGCATACCTTCGAAATAGTTTTATTCTTGCCTGCACCATATGCCAATTTGTTTTATGGGTCATATGGGGGTGCAGATTGCGGTCAGCGCCGCCCCGCTCCATCCCAACACCGCTCCTCCTGACTGTGTGGAAGTGGATGACCTGGAGACGTCGTCCAAACAATACCCCCATCTCGCACCTGCGCTTTAGCTCGCCTCACTGTGCCCTATTGAACAGCCAGTGATTCCACTGTGCAGGCACGAGACTTCGTTCTCACATCAGCCGCATAGTGCTCGAAGCACCTGTGCAGTGGAATCACTGGCTGTTCAGTAGGGCACAGTGTGGTGAGCTAAAGCGCAGGTGCGAGATGGGGGAATTGTGTGGATGATATCTCCACTTCCATCCACACAGTCAGGAGGGGCGGTGTAGGGATGGAGCGGGGCGGCGCTGACCACAATCTGCAGACCCCCATATGACCCATAAAAGAAATTGTAGTGTGGGACAGAATTAAAATCCCCTATATGGTTCTTATGATTTGTGTCTGTTTTATTTAGTAGTCATTTTTAAGACCTTTACAAGGGGGTGCTACTTGTATATTAATGATTCAGAACAGTCCTAAAACCTCCCCCCCATATCTCTGGAAGTGTATGCTGGAATAAAAAAAAATATAAGAGGAGGGCAACGAGAAATAAACCAGCCACTGTTGACCTGGAGTCATGCCATCTTTAATATTTATAAAAATGTATATTTTCCAACATCGCCACGACAGCACCACCTGAGAGAGAGGACCGCCCATCCAAGACTGGAAACCTCTGAGATGAAAAAGGCGGGACCTCTCCTGAACCTCAGTTTAGGTTTCCTGTCTTGGAGGTGGGAGACCTCTGAAGCTCATGCGGTCCTGGCCTGACCCGGTAGCTGGAAGAGCTGTCCTTTACCTAGGCAGTGGCTCCAGACTTGGGTGCAGAAGCTCCTCTACGGGGTATCCCCTGCGGTGGTGGAGGGCACGGGGTCTGGAGAGGGCCACCAGTGGCTTGTTCTCGGCCCTTGTCCCCGCCCGGGTGTCACAGCTGCACGGTTGGTGGCGGCCCTGCAGTCTGTGCCCCGGGTGAAGAGAATGGTTTGCGGGCAGGGCGCAGCGTTCCTGGGTCTGTAATTGGCCTGGGAGCGGTTTTCCCGGCGGCAGGCTTGAATTTCGCGCCGGGAGCCGCTACTTCCGGTTTGGGGCGCGGACCGGAAGTGACGTTCCGCTCATGCTCAGTGCGGGCCAAGATGGCGGTGCCCGGCGTTCGGCAGCAGGGAGACGCTGGAGCGGTTCCCGGTGGTGAGGGGCAAGGCACGGAGGGCAGAGCCAGCCAGCGTCCGGCGGTGTAACGGCATTCCCTCTCGGCTCCCGTCATGGGGAAGCCTCAGCAGGTGGCGGCCGCAGGTCCTCAGAGAAGGGATCCAGGATGTAGGAACCCTAATGCCCCGGAAGTCGATATGCGTCTGGTGGCTGAGTGCCTTCGGGCTGTACTGTCTGTATTTCACCACCTGAGGTATGTGCTTTCTGCAAGGTTCCTCTTCTGGAGGGCTGTACTAACACTTATGTGCCCCTTGCATTGTGGAGACTGTGAGAGTCACGCCCGTCTGATTTCCCTCTCTGCCCTTCGCATGCGGGGGGTGGCAACTTCCTGGACGGATTTTCTCAGCAGGGTGCAGCTCCGACGGGAGCAGTGGGCCCTGGATCCGAGAGTTTTTTCACTCAGATTGTGGCCGGGTTGGGCCTTCCGGAGATAGATTTCTTTGCCATTCGGGAGCACGGTCTGGTGCGTCAATTCTGTTCTCTGATTCCCGGAGTCTGGCCCGTTGCTGTGGACGCTCTACTGATCCCCTGGTCCTTGGGCCTTCTGTATCCCTTCCCTCCCTTGGTTAGGTTTCCTGTAGTGCTTCAGAAGGTCAAGGAGGACAGGGCGAGGGTCGTCATGATGGCGCCCTTCTGGCCCCCGGGGAGCTTGGTACTTTTTGGCTCAGTTGCCTGTCCAGGCTCCCTGGACTCTCCCCCTCTTCCAGTCTCTCCTGTCTCGGGGGGCCGGTCCCCCACCCGCTGGTCTCGGGTCTCCGGCTGACGGCGTGGGACTTGACCAGGCGGCTCCGGTCACGTGGGGGATTCTCTGGTGGCCTTGTTCATGCTCTGAGGTCCGGTCGGACGCCGGTTGCCACCGTTTTTTTTTTTTTTCTGGTACCGTGTGGTTTACCTTTCTGTCCACTTCAGGGACGAGTCCGGACGGTGGGCTCCTGTGCCGGCAATTTTCGACTTCCTCCATTGGAGGGTGGGGGATTGGTCTCTCTGTCAATACCCTGGAACTTCCGATTTTCGGCTTTGGGCGGGGGCCTGTGCCATTGTTCCCTCGCTGGGTCTTCTTGGGTGTCGTGGTTTTTCCAGACCTGCCGGGGGGCCACTCCTGTTCCCTGTCCAAAGGTGGCTCCTTGGGGTCTCATTTTAGTTCTGGATGCCTTACCCAAGCCTCCCTTTGGGCCTTTATCTTGTGCTTCGCCTAGGGTCCTGCCTCTGCAGTTGGTCCTGTTGGGAGGTGGCTTGCCGTCAGCCAGCCGTTTTGTCTCCTCCTGGCCTTGTCGGTGGTGGGGCCTTGTACTCCGGTTTTTGTTGGACAGGGTCATCCTCCACCTGCTTCCTTCCTTCTTCCCAAGGTGGCTATCATGTTCCGCGGGCTGCGGGAGCTTGTCCTCCCTTCCTTCTGTGGTCTTCCTACAATTCTGAAGGACATGGTTCTCCACACTTTCGTTGTCTGGTGGGCGTTGCTTGCCTGCTTCGTCGGGCCGCGTCCTGGCGTCTGGCTCTGTCCTTCTTGGGTTTCTTTCGGGGCCTCTTGGGGTGAGGCAGTGTCCAGGGGGTACCCTTGCTAGGTGGTTGCGGGAAGCCTTCGCTCTTGCTTCTTCCAGTCAGGTGCGGGTCCCGGGCGGAGCCTTCTGCCCTTCCACCAGGGCAGTGGCTGCTTCCTGGGCGGAGGTGGCTGTTGTCCCCTTAGACTTGATCTGTGGGGCTGCTCCTTGGTCTTCTCCTTCTCTTTTCTTCAAGCATGTCAGGCTTGATCTTGCTGCCGCTAAGGTGGTGACCTTTGGTAGACTGGTTCTGCTAGCGGTGGTCCCTCCCTATTTTTCTTTTCTCTGAAATCTCTCAGGTGGTGCTGTCGTGGCGATTGTTGGAAAAATCTAAATTACTTACCGGTAATGTGTTTTTCATGAGCCACGACAGCACCACCGCATCCCTCCCTATTGCCTGTTGGTGTTGGTCCCGTTTGGGGGGAAAGTGTGATTTGTTGAGTTCTTTTGGTTGTGTACTAATGCTTGTTGGGTTCTTCTCTCCGGTCTCTGTAACCAAAACTGAGGTTCAGGAGAGGTCCCGCCTTTTTTATCTCCGAGGTTTCCGGTCTTGCATGGGCGGTCCTCTCTCTCAGGTGGTGCTGTCGTAGCTCATGAAAAACACATTACCGGTAAGTCATTTAGATTATTTCATCCAATCTATGGAACTTGCACTAAACATTTTTATAAATTTGGCAAATGCCTAATTTTCTGACTTGGAGAACCTGCTGGAACAATTTTGTAAAGTAGACATGTGATGTGATACTGATTCATTTAATACCTTTGGTATAGAAAACTTTGTTGTTCATCTTTAATCATAATTTAGAAGTTTTCTGCTAATTGAATTTTGATGCCGAACTGTACACTGGGTCTTCTCCTCCCTGTCTGTGATTCCCTGGCCCCTCTGAATGCCTTCGGTCTGTGAATACCATGTCAGTGCTTTTTTCAGTGACCTGCCTCCTCTGTCTGAAGATCTCCTCTTCAAACCAAGGGGACAAGTGGAGGGATCGGAGACTCAGACGAGGAGGAGAATACCCGGTGTACAGTACGGCCCTGTGAACCAAATTCTTCTTAGCATTTTATGGGAAATGGTGATTGGTGAAGGAATCTGTTTTGTGGTTCTTCTTTCAAGGTATCAATTTAATCATTGGAGCGCCATTGCAGTCATCTCTTTACAAAATGCTGCTGACAGGTTCTCTTTATGATGTTCAGTGAAAAGAGCTGTATTTCTGTATATTTTATTAGATATTGCTTATATGTCTGTCAGGATCCTTTCTAAAGAGAAATCTGTCTGTGGCTTTCATACAGCAGCCTCTTTTCTTGTTCAGAAGTTAGGACTTTCTGAAAATTATAAGGATAAGTGATCAGGAGACCCTGTATTCTAGGTGCAGCATTCTTCCTCTTGTGGAGATATTAGTGTTCTTAGTGTGCGGTAGAACGAAACGTATGTGCCCATGATCAGGATTTTGGGAGCATGTTCTTCTGCTCAGAAAACACTAGCGTCTCCACAAGTATATATTGACATACTGCAGCTTGGGAAGCCACGTCGCATGACAGTTTATTTTAATTTTAGAAAAAATACATGGTGTGCTTGGGATTTCTATAAATCCTTCCGCTGTGCTTGTACTGTACAACATTGTGTTTTAGACACAGCAGAAACGCACTCCATCCAAAACATTGCTAATCCTGATCATGGGCACTCACAATAATAGATGTTAGCCAGGTCTTACCATTGTGAACTTCTGCTTTTAGAACTATTGGAAACTTGTGTAAGGCCCCTTTCACATCAGCAGTTTACGCTGATCGCGGCAGTTGCGGTGAAAAAAACGCAACTGCCACGATTACCGCATAACGGCCGTGATCGCGACACACTTGCGGCAAGCCCCATACAATGTCTATGGGGCTTGCGGTAAGTGTGCGGCAAGTGCGGTTTCGGCACTTGCGGCAGGTGCGGCCGCGAAAAAAGAAGGCGGTATGCCACGTTTTTTTTCGCGGCCGCACCTGCTGCAAGTGCCAAAACTGCACTTGCCGCACCTGCCGCAAGCCCGCATATACATTGTATGGGGTTTGCCGCAAGTGTGCCACAAGTGCAGCTGGTATGCGGTAATCGTGGCAGTTGCTGTTTTTTCACCGCAACTGCCGCGATCAGCGCAAAACGCTGATGTGAAAGGGGCCTAATAGGTTATTTCTCCTGTAAGATTACAGCTTCATACATGTAATGTTTGGCTCTGCCCTCAGGACCCCATTAGGTAGCACATCGGGGTCACTTAAATAAAGAGTGGATTTTTACATTCAAGAACATCTGGGTGACAGAATGAATAGTTTCCCAACAAAGGGGGATATCCAGCGTTATTAAATTTCCAAATAAAATACTTGATCTCAAATTCTTCTTTCGTCACCTAGAAACATCTTTATTTTACTTTTATGTAATGTTATGAGGCTAAAGACTGCTTTTTCCATAAGTCTCCAGCTCCTTGGTATCTACACCCTACCTGATTTTTTTCAGTTTATTTAATCCGCTAGCCTGCTTCTAAACTACACTCCCAGTCATATGACCATATCTCTTTTAGGGGTGGTAGCGCTGAAAAATTGCCATGTGGTCAGGAAGCGAAATGGCATTGTCATAGGAAAAAAAAATAGGACTTTTGTTCATATGACCACTATATTGAGCAATGTCATGTTAGTATTAGTCAGAATGGAATAAACCTTTTTGAAAGTTAAACTAAATCTCTTTATCTAGTTGAAAAACAAAAAGGAATATGATTTTCACCATCCAATCTCATGTGGGCCTATGTGTAAATTAAAAACTATTATTAGCTAACATATTTGCAATATTATAATCGTGTAGGAATTAGGAAACATCGTCTTAATGAGAGGGAGAGGGGGATGCTGGAGTCAGAAGTGCCTCTTCAAGGGAATCAGCCTGTAGGATCACCCCTAGTGAGCCAATATGGGCATGTAGATAATAAAAGTAGAATAAAATGAGATATCTGTGATTTGATGTCTTATTACAAAGAAATACAATTTTTTCTTGCTGTTAATAAACTGCAGAGATTTATGTAAAATGTGGATTTCTGTGGACTAAAACATTGGATCGCAACTATCATGACCTGAATGCCCATACAGACTGCTTAGAAGGGTTGATCTTACTGACAGATTCCCTTTAATGAATAGGGCGCATCTGAAAAGTGCAGTGCTCAAAGCCACAAGTCTTAAGGTACCGTCACACGTATCAACATCGCCGGCAACTCACAGGTGCGAGCACGTTTTGGGAACATTGCCAAGATCGCTTTGGCGTTGTTACACGTAGCGATGTCTCTTTCAACTTCGGGCGATGTGGCAATGCAGGAATCGCCTGAGCAACTTGGGAGTTGAAGTTGCCGGTGGATGTTGCCGCGTCACACAGGGCAACCACATAAGCAATGTGTTTTTGTTTTTTTTTTGGGGGCGCGGCTAGGAGGTATTCGTGCCACAGTGTGTTTTATGACGCCCATAACACTGTGATTGTTCGTTACAACTGCTTTTGAAGCCTAGCTCGCTCTTGTGTGTCAAATATGGATTTTAAGGCTGCCTTCACATTTGCGGACCCCTCCGCAGCGTTCTGCGGAGTGGATCCGCAATGTGAGCACAGCACCGCAAGCCCCTATATTTATAATGGGAGCGCACGGTGCTGCACTTGACAGCGCAAGACCGTGCGCACCCATTCACTCCCATATGTGATCTGTACGCAGGGGGATGCCTGCGCACAAATCGCCCAGTGTCGTCTGCACCACGAACACGACATGTTGCATTTCTGGTGCGGACGAGACTGGGTGATCTGTGCGCAGGCATCCGTCTGCGCACAGATCACATATGGCAGTGAATGGGTGCGCACGGTCATGTGCTGTCAAGCGCAGCACCATGCGCTCCCATTATAAAGATAGGGGCTTGCGGTGCTGTGCTCACATTGCGGATCCCCTCCGCAGAACTCTGCGGAGGGGTCCGCAAATGTGAAGGCAGCCTAACCAACGCATGTGCGGTTTGGTTGGCTTCTCATACAACTCTCGTGTGATGTGTGGCGGCTTGTTGGTAGACACTATTGCGTCGCCAAAGTGTAATATAGGATTGCTGGTGTGGTGCTGTCTGTATTAAGCCAATTATGGTTATGGGTATGTGTTTAGGTCAGCTACGTCTCGTACTCGCAACACTCTTGAGATCTGTGTATGGATACTGTTGGAGCTTGGATTAACTGTGTGTGCAGATATATTTGTGTCTGGTCAGTAATTTATCACATATACAGTGTTCCCATACAATGGTATTGTCCATGTTTGTGTCGATATTAATATGCAGAAGATGCGCACATATACAGCCCACATCAATGGCCTGCAGACTTGTATTAATGCTTCTTGTTACAAACCCTGTCGGCACTATTGGAGAAGAAGATGAGCCTGCTCATGGGCGCACAGATCATCAAATATGGCGCCTTGGACAAGGACTACCATTCGGAACGCACAAGCTGCCACCAATCCCCGCACACCGCCCAGGTTGAAACTACGCCCAGGCACGCCTACGGGATTGCTTCGGCGATGGCTGAAGGTGCTTTTATCATCACTATCGCCTTGTCACACAGAGCGATCACAACAGATCGCCTAAGCAACATCGCCAGGTTTCACTACATGCACTGGAACCTGGCAACTCAACTGAGGCAACTTATTAATTTGGTTTGTCACCATATTTCAGTGTACAAACTTCACTATATAATAAATTAATTAGCCCTGACAAGGTGTACTTACTTTAAAAATTTGAAGCACAAAAAACTATTAAACGTGAAAAAATACTCTGTTGTAAAGAAAAACATTATAAAGCAAGTGCTAGTAAAAAAGTAGTAAAAACAGGGTATTTAGTTGCTCTACCTCTCCATGGTAACCCTTGTCAGAGCAGTCCCTATCTGTTGTATTAAAAAAACCTGACCATGTGTATTAGTACCTACATGAGCAGGATCCAGACAGGTCCAATGTCTGACATGGACTGAATGCAGAAGACAGCTTTTTATGTGCAGGGCTCATGGGAGAAGGGCGGAGGCTTCCCGTATCTTGCAGAGGCAAGAAACACAATAGGCAAAAACTAACTAATGAGCCATGCAACAGTGAACGTGTCTGTAGGACAGCGTTCACACCACCAAAAGACTGAAGCCCTGTTTTTACTACTTTTTTACCAGCACTTGCTTTATAATGTTTTTCTTTACAACAGAGTATTTTCTCACGTTTGTTTCACTGTTTTTTGTGCTTCAGTCTTTTCGCTTTCCTACAGACACGTTCACTGTGTGTGCATGGCTCATTAGTTAGTTTTTACTTAAAAAATTTGTGTCAGATTGGCTGTGTAATCCTTAACTTAAAATGTGCATTTTATCCATCTGGTTACAGGTGGACTCATAAAGCGCTCAATTTAAAGGGATCCTGTCACCTCCAAAACGCCTCCTAAGCTACCAAAACATGTCCCTGCAGCATCCCATCACTGATACCACACTCCTTTTGTTTCCTAAAAGCATCCTGTGAAAGTGCATAAAAACATTTTAATACTCATTCATTAGTGATTATAATTAGCAGGGGCTATATTCTGTAGTCCCCAGGGCGGGTTGTTTTGCAGCCTGAATGATCCACCCTCTCTGTCTGTGTGCTCTGCTTGTGCAGGCTTTGCCCTCCCCCCTCTCTATCACTCACAGAATGCAAATCATTAGTCCTGCCTTCAACTCCACATCACAGCAGCACAAGAGAGGCTGGATCATCCAGGCTGCAAAACAACACGCCCTAGGGGCTAAAGAATATAGCCCCTGCTAATTATAATCACTAATGAGTAAGTATAAAATTGTTTTTATGCACTTTCACAGGATGCTTTTAGGAGACAAAAGGAGTGTGGGATTAGTGCTGGGATGCTGCAGGGACATGTTTTGGTAGCTTAGGAGGCGTTTTGGTGGTGACAGGATCCCTTTAATGTTATCTAAGGCTGGCTTCACACTACGGCTGGGATGTGAACTGTGGCTGTCCGCTTGAGGCAGACAGCCACGGACCAGATCAGCACACAGAACTGAAGGGCAAATTTGTCCTCCGGTCCAGTGTGCAGCTGGCGCAGCTACCACCGCTGATAAGTCGGGACCACGGCTCGCGGGGAGCTAGCCGCTGTCCTGAACTGTCAGGAAGGGCCGGCGCTGGGCTTCAGCACCATGGAGCTGTCCCCTCTGACAGATCAGGAACGCGGCTTGCTCCTTGCGAGCCATGGTCCTGAGTTATCAGCGGTGGCAGCTGTCCCGGCTGCACACCGAACCGGAGGGCAAGTTAACCCTCCAGTTCTGTGTGCTGACCCGGTCCGGGGCTGTCTGCCTCAAGCAGCCGTAGTGTGAAGCCGGCCTTAAGACGCGTTCACAAAGGCTTACTACAGTCTTTCTTAGAAGAGAAAAGCTATTAATCTGCAAATATAGGCTTAATCTGCAGGCTAATGGCGATCTGATGTCTTGTGACCACTGCACTGAAAGCCCCACTGCTGGGAGAAAAGGAACATTTTTTTTTTTTTTCCTTTCAACCTCGAGCTTTTAGTCTGAGTTGAGGCTGGCCCGATTTCAGTCACCACTCAGTGTATAGTGACTAGCAGCTGTGACCACGTCCCCGCCATTAACTAACAGCCGGCTAAGTATAGTATCAGTACAAAGCCAGCTGTCAGTCAGTGTCGTGGCGCGGTTACAGCCAGTACTCACTATGGCACAGAGCGGTAACTGAAACTGTGCAGGTCAGACCTTTATGACCGGACATTGGAGGCCAACGGGAGGAATTGATTTCATCCTTGCAGCAGTGCTGTGTGTGAAGGTTGCATGGTGTTAGATCGCTATTAACCTGCAGATTAACCCCATATCTGCAAGTTACCAGAAATGTGTTTTTTTTTTTTTTTTTGTTTTTTTTTTTTTTTACATAACAAGTTCCCTTTATAATCTGTTTCTCACTGAAGTGGTTCACTCTTCTGTATTCTCCTTATACTTGTAGTGAGTAATTTTAAGAATTTAAACAACATGGAAGAATTCTTCAATGTATTCTTTGTGTAAAATGCATTTTAAAATGGAGCCTGATTAAAATTGTTGGCTAATTTGGCTTTAAGAGGCTCTATGTGTTACATTTCATATCCAACTGGAGAGTCACAATGATGTAACTGCTTTGTGGTCTTGTAACACTTATCTTTTCTTCTCAAGAATCTTCTAAACTGTGTTATGAGCAAATCAAAGTTAAACCCTAACCTGTTTTATGTTTGTATAGCAAAGCACCAGAATAATGCGGTCAGGCTAAACAAAAAAAAAGCTGATATCACTCCTGCAGGCCACAAATTGGTCACTGTAGCCAGGTATAGTGTCATCAGTATGGCTAAGGGACCTTTCATATCAGCATTTTTTGCTGATACACGGCAGATTCTGCAGATTTACCGCATCTACGGCTGACTTGCGGCAAGCCTGCTGCAAGCCCCCATTCATTCTTTATGGGACTTGCAGCAAGGGCAGTATTTGCCGTGATCCGGCACTTGCGGCAAGTCAAAAACCCGCAGCTAACGGCGGTTTGTAGACTTGCCGCAAAGACAGCACTTGCCACACCTGCCGTAACTCAAATAGAGAATGAATGGGGGCTTGCCACAAGTCGTCAAAAACGCTGATGTGTAAAGGGCCTTACATGCCAATGTTAAGCCAGAAATCCTAGATGGCTTACTTTCATAAATTACATGGCCCTCATCCCATTGTGTAGGCTATGCTACAATTTTGTTTTTTACAACACAATGCCCAATTAATGCTCTCTTAGATTTCAAAATTATTTTGGTCACCCAAAAATAATTCAGACCAAAGTCCTCAGACCCCAAAATGCAACAACACGACTAGGCAGTGGGAAAAAGAGCCCCTCCTCTCAAGCCTTAGTGCATCAGCTGTGTAATTCAGTATTATCATGTATCCGTCCATAGATCACAGGGATTCCTCAGAATTCAGTTTGTAATTTTTTTGTTTAATTTAATACTTTCAATGTCTTGGATTTGTTCAAATCCAGTGGCCAAACTACATTTCATTCTAGCAAAATGAGATGTAGCCTCACTCAGTAGACTGAAACAGTATGACAAGTAGCAATTATTAAAGCTCTTGGTAATCTACATAGTAGAGCCAGATGAGGTAGGAGGTTCTTGCATGTCAGTGGAGCCCCTGAACCTCTCTCTGGGGACAATATAATCTGCTACAACTACTGTTGGGCCCATGAAAAAACTAATTAGTCTAGCACGTGTCTCGGCTCCAGACCTCACAAGTCACCAACAGATCACGATTTCAAGATTTTCTTACAAATTTGCACTTCAGTAAGGAAGTGGAGTAACTCCAGTGCCACATTTAAGCAGCTCCTCAAAGTCATAATCGCTTTCCAACAAGCTTTTAATATGACTAAGGGATTTGTGCCAGATCAGAACCCCAAACTACAGACGCTGCGTTTCAGGGTACCTGCCCCTCATCAGTGTAGTGTGTGGGATATTCTGATCTGGCTGAGTGAGTGGGCTAAGACAAGGTCTGGGAACTTGCTATCTACCTTATGGAGACAGCTAAGTAGGTGAAGAGATTGTAGCCACATCCCCCCTCTCTAGTAAATATGCAAATTTGCACTTCAGTAAGGAAGTGGAAAAACTCCAGCGCCACATTTAAGGGGGAATGTGGCTACAATCTCCTCACCTACTTAACTGTTTTCTTATGGTTGCAAGAAACCTTCTCTCCATAAGGTAGATAGCAAGTTCCAAGATTTTCTTAGTATTTCCCAAGTTATAATTTCATCACCCCTACGATACTTAGACCTAAATCCATGGTGTTGAGAACATAACCTGACATGTTGATGCAGAGAAAGGCTAAAGCCCCATGAGACAGATACTAGATGCACCATATTCCTTCCTGACTACATACAACAATCAGACTAGTTCCCTGGATCAATGCCCTATCTCATAATCTAGTGCACATAACCGGTAATAATATATTTATCAAGAAAGGCATCCAGGCCTCTTTGTACTTGTTTAGTGAATCGGTCATTACCACATCTCTGCATATTATTATGTCATGTTACATAAAATATGGTCCTTCAGTTGACTCTACAGACACACCATTACCCATTGATATTAATTGTCACATGTATGTACTTGCGGGCACACCCCGCGATTGTAATCCTGCTCATTAATATATTCAGTCATCATAGTGTGTGAAAACCTGGAAGTGTTTTGGAATGAGTATTCTGTTGGATCTTGTCCAAGACGATTTCTTTTAATCTTTTGTTTTAATTATTAGGTGCTTTCTTTCTGTATATAGTATTTAGTCCTTGTATTTGAAGTTGAAATGCACATGCTCCCTTCCTAGATGGCTGTGGTTGGTAGACACGGGTGCTTTCCATTCGCAGGGTGTTGCACTTTCATGGGTGATGTTTGAACAGTGTTAATAAACCTGTCTATTCGCTTTAGAAAATAAGCGTGGCTTTTTATTTTTAATTATCCTTTATATTACCTGGCTTATAATTCTGTGTCTTAATAGAAATATTACCCTATCTGTCTTCTACCCTGGATTTTTCCAATGTTTGTATAAGGTTTAATTTAAAATAATTACATTTATTAATTCACTCCAGCAGGAAAAATGGGAAAATACAGTATTGAAAGAGATTCTGTCAGCAGATTTTTGCTATTTAATATGAGAGTAGCATAATGTAGGCGCAGAGACCCTGATTTCAGGGTTATGTCTCTTATTGGGCTGTGATGCAGTTTTATCAGCAGGAGATTATCACTACAACACTAGATCTCATGTCCATGCCAGATGGGCTAATTTGTGTAACCCCACCTCACCACTGATTGGCAGCTTGCTCACAAAGCACAGTGTATAAAAGTAGCCGCTGATCAGTGATGTGAATGAGGTTATATACAGCTCCGCAATTGGAGTACTGCTACGTATCAAGCACTTCCGTATACCTCACTGGAATTAGGGTCTTCACTACATCATGCTGCTTTCAGATTCATTTTTAATCTGTTTTATTTTAACGGCTAAAAGAAAAAACAGATATTGCGCCACACTGCAACTGGAGGAACTTAATACACGGTTTTACTATGTTTGCACTAACCTTTACTGGTTGTGCAACACCCCGCACAACCAGACTGATGGCTTAATGTGGATCCACTTGAGAAAGACGCATCTGTGCGTCGAAACGCGTTGTGGCATACTGGACCCCTGCTGTTCGTGCAATAAATTATCGGTAATTTAATCACCAACCCGTGGTTTCTTTAGCGCTCCAAACCTCTGACACCGCTTGTTTTTCTATTTGCTTTATTTTAACGGCTGTCTATCTTAAAGCAAATCTGTCAGCAAATGTATGCCGTGTAATCTGAGGACAGTATTCTTTGAGTTAACCAAAAGATTTCAGGGATATGCTCCTTCTCAAGGTCAGCGCTGCTCTTTACCTGCAATGTTTGTTTTAGCTTCGAGTCCAAACATTGCTGGACTACATTGCCTTGTGCCTGCTGCTGTGATAAGCAGATCACTGTCCATAGACATTCTACATACAGAGCCAGGTGTGGGTGTGAGCAACTGTTTGTGCTCTTCTACATGCTAAATCTTAAAACTCGTGTTAGAACTGCTGCAGCCAGTAAACTAAGTGATATATGTCATATATCGTTGGATTCAGGGTCTCCTTGCCTTCATCATGCTGCTTTCAGATGAGGTAGCAAAAAGCTGCCGACAGATTCCCTTTAACATGTGTGTTGGGGATTTATATTGTAACTTGTACGAATATGTAAGTATCATAGGGTCACCTCCTATTTATTATTTGTGCAGCCTTCCTCACAGACTCTATAATGCTCTGGTTTTCAATTTGGCATTTGACAGGAAAGTGTCTGGTTCTGTCTGTCCATTTGAAAAACCGCTCTTCTGTGTGCACTGTTTTACTAATGGAGGAGGCTGATGGATGTGTCTGATCATGTGCTCCTCCAACAGAAAGCAGTGCAGTCTGTGAGGAAAAGGAGGACAACCTGTAATACTTACCGTACATATTAGTGTGTCATTAAATTACTGTTAAGCTAAAGCGAAGTAAGCCAACCTCTTTAAGAAAAGAGCCAGACGACTGCCCTTTTTAATCACAAGTTTATGTCTTCTCATAGCGAAATCCTCTAAACTAGGAAAGGCGCCATAATGTGTGTGTATAAGAGAGACCAGGTTGGGACATTACTACAAAATGTGACCAGCTTGTGGGACATCACTGCAAAAGGGGACTAGAATGGGGGACATCACTGTAAAAGGGGATCAGTATGGGTGATTACTAGAAGCGGACCAGGGAGGGGAACATTTGAACATGATGAGAACCAGGGTGTGGGACATAAATATAGGATGGGGACCAGTATGAAGCATTACTACAAAAAGATGACCAGGGAGGGAACATTGCTACAAGAAGGGGATCAGGATGGGACATTGCTACATGATGGGGATCAGTGTGGAGACATTACTCCAAGAAGAGGACCACATTACTACATGATGTTGGACATTACTGCAAAAAGAGGACCAGGATGAGGACATTAATATAAGGGGGGACCAGGATGAGGGACATTACAACAAGAAGGCGACCAGAATGGGGACATTACTACAAGAAGAGGATCAGGATTTGGGCATTACTACATTGAGCAAAAAAATTCTGGAATTACTAAAAATGTCACTTAGTCCTACAAGAAATACAGACCTCCGATATCAATTTTTTTTCTATGGGCGTCCTGTTAACCCAGCCAGGACCGGCGGCAGCACCCGGCATACCCGGGCAAGTGCCGGGGCCTTGAACAGCTGGGGGGGCCCACTGGCCATCAGGGAAAAGAAGCCCTGACAGCCAGGGGCCCATTAGGGACAGACAGCCCTGTGAACAAGGGGCACATCAGGCAGACTCTGCAAGGAGCCGAGTGCTCAGCTGAGCTCCCAGTGCACATGGCTAATTTGCATGAGATGCAGATTAGCCATGTGCAGGCAACAGGGAGCAGTGGAGCTTCCTCCTTGACCTTTGCCTACTATAGCAGATTGATGAGTCATCACCTTGGGAGCTCATCACACTGCTGCAGGAAGGAGGAAGGAGGAGGAAGTTCCACAGTCCCGGCAGCTGCTGCTATAAGGATGTGGTGGGGAAGTATCTGAGGAGGACACAGCCCCGGGGAGCGGATGGAAGGGGAGTATGATCAGTTTGGTTTTTTTACTGTGAGCAGCAGGATGGGGGTTTTATATGTACTGTGCTGACTGTGTATAGAGGCTGTGCTGACTGTGTATAGAGGCTGTGCTGACTGTGTATGGAGGCTGTGCTGACTGTGTATGGAGGCTGTGCTGACTGTGTATGGAGGCTGTGCTGACTGTGTATGGAGGCTGTGCTGACTGTGTATGGAGGCTGTGCTGACTGTGTATGGAGGCTGTGCTGACTGTGTATGGAGGCTGTGCTGACTGTATGGAGGCTGTGCTGACTGTGTATGGAGGCTGTGCTGACTGTGTATGGAGGCTGTGCTGACTGTGTATGGAGGCTGTGCTGACTGTGTATGGAGGCTGTGCTGACTGTGTATGGAGGCTGTGCTGACTGTGTATGGAGGCTGTGCTGACTGTGTATGGAGGCTGTGCTGGCTGTGTATGGAGGCTGTGCTGGCTGTGTATGGAGGCTGCTATTGTGCTGTATATACTATTTGGAAGCTGCTGCTGGGCTGTCATAGCTTCCAAATAATATATACAGCCCGCAGTCTCCATATTATATATACAACCCTGAACAACCTCTAGATTATATATACAACCCTGAACAACCTCTAGATTATATATACAGCCCACCCAGGAGCCTCCATATTACATATATACAGCCTGCAGCTTCTATATTATATACAAGAATCTTAGTATGTGTTAAAGGGGCCCACTGAGATTGTTTCGCTCGGGGCCCACAAAAACCTGGAGCCGGCCCTGAACCCAGCCAAATGTTTTGGCACCACTGATTAAACGTGCATAGTGGGCCACAGCTTTTTGAAAATCACATTAAGGCGGCCGTCACACGCAACGATATATGGTTAGATATCGCTTGCACGTGCCCGATTATACATCGCTCGAACGATGTCTGTGCGTGTGACGGCACGACACGACCAACGAGAAATGATCAGATCGTTAGATCCAGATATCAGATCCGGACCTCATATCAGACGATGTCGGCTCACTGGATAAGCACAATTGATGTGTGTAAATGAACGATATCGTTTGAAAGCTGTGAATTGAGCGATGCAGAAATCTAACACGTACGCGTGCCGGGTATTCACCTGTGTCACGCCTCCTCAGTTGTGATTCGTTAACCCTCATGCGTTACGATTGGCTGGCGCAACCTCAGATACTATTGGTGGAAGCTCCTGCGTTCCCACTGGTTGTTCGTTCACAGGGCGCAATTTTGGAACAGCTGTCACTTCAGCACTACACATAGGCGCCATTTTGCATCATCATGACTTGTTTCTTTCACATTACGGCCCCACACAAGTTTGCAAAGCTAAAAAATTATACTATGTTATGGGCTCAATATAGTATGCACACTGTCATACACCGCAACGATATTGCTGTACGTAGCGCACAACGTTGCTTAACGCCACGCCCCCTGGTTATTGGCCCCTAGGTGTCGCATAAGTGTTCGGATTGTGCACGGCGCACAAGGGGGATGGCGCTTTCTACCTTTCGGTAGTGGCATGTAAGGTTTTTTGGATAGCAGTCCGTGTTTACACATGTACATTGAGATGCACATCACAGGACATTCGGTAAATGAGGCCGCCATGTTTGCAAGGACATCTGACCAATGAGGACGCAGTACTGGCCACCAATGATGGAGTGAGGGACGCGGCTTCTAAACCATGTTGCACGCCTATGTGCTCCAATTTACCTTCAAATACGCCCATATTTTCCCCTACATCGTTTACGACGCTTCTGTGTGACTGTTTGATAACGATGTGCACAAATGATAAGTAGATCACTCATACAATCGCTGCATCGGGGAGTCGGATGAGCGATGTCTGTGCGCGTAACGTAACGACGATCGATCACACACATCGTACGGACGATGTGCAAATCCGACATCGTTTCTAACATCGTTGTCTATATCGTAGCGTGTGACGGCCGCCTAACTTATATTACAAAACTGTGGGTCATGTGTTTTTGGTGCAGAGATCACAGCAGAAACTCAGTGGCCACTGTGCCAATCCATCTTGTGTCAGCCAGCCTGTTTCTCAAACAGCTCTTCACCCATGTCCCACTCAAGCTGGAGCTGCCATGACCATTGCTGATATCTCATGTTTGAGGCATCTTAATTTAAGAGTAAAAGTAAATTGTACACATTTTAAGTTATACAACGTTTATACATATATAGAGAAAGGGGGAATGTATCTGCTCATCTATGGGTCTCACTGTCCATTTCGACACGACGGACAATCAGCTGTACTGCAAATCCAAAGCGGTTAGGAGAACATGGGATATCTTCCCCTTATTCTGTGTTTTGTTCTTTCTTTATCTGTGTGACCGATGTGCTCACTTATAACTCGTTGGATGTAATAAAGATTTTAATTAATTTTATCCACCTGCTTTTACTGCTTTTCCATTTCACTGGATTCCCTGTTTTCTCCTAATATAATATTTATGCTTTTCAAGTGGACAATATTTTAATTTCTATTCAGCTGTTGGACACTTTGTTAACTTCTTTTATTTTATCTTAGGCTAGAAACAAAGAAACTGGCATCTTGGCTGCCGCCAAAGTTATTGACACGAAGAGTGAGGAGGAGTTGGAGGACTACATGGTTGAAATAGAAATTCTCGCCACCTGCAATCACCCCAACATTGTAAAGCTGCTCGGGGCTTACTATTTTGAAAACAAGCTCTGGGTGAGTATTAAACAATTGTGCTACAATATTACATTTTTTCTTCTGCACAATGGTGGATGGACAGGGCCGGTGTCTGCACCCAGCGTACCTGAACAAATAAGGGGGCCCACTCTCATTGGGGAGCAGAAGCAAAGAGGAGGCTCGCACACAGAGAGCTGCCCTCTCTCCTTCTCTGCACTAATCTAAGTCATCAATGCAGAGCTGGAGTGGAAGGGAAGAGGGTTAGTGTTAAAGGGGCCCACTGACATGAAGCCGGCTCTGGGGAGGGACATAGTAAGATCCGGGTGTTTGAGAAAGTAAATCAAATGCTCCATTACTGTATGCTAAACCAAGGGCAATGAGGATATATCAAGCCTGCTGCTGCTAAAGGCAGGCAAATACTGAGAGAGCTGATGTTTGGAAGCCACTTATATTCCCTTTTTTTTACCAGAATTATGACAATCCACTAATTAAGGTGATTTACAATATTTCATAACTTTCTATGCTGAACAAATAAAACAAACTAGCCAAATAAAGGTTTAGTTACTTCTTAAACAGATTTCAAAATATCTGTGACTTGGAGCATGGGGAGTTGGGCTATACAGTGACATAAATACCAAATGTGCAGAAAAAGGCAAATGCTAATGGGGCTTTAAGCAGTTTACAACTTCAAGTCAAGCTCACAAAAATTTAGGACAATAACATCCACCTTTTTGAAGAACTAATCAAAACCTCAGATTTAACATGAAACTGCACAAAAACCATACTGTTTCACTTAAAGGGGTTGTTCCCTTTCATTAAAAGTTAAATTCCAGTTGTAAGGTGTTTATAA
The DNA here is from genome assembly GCA_033576535.1 of Allobates femoralis. Taxonomy (NCBI): domain Eukaryota; kingdom Metazoa; phylum Chordata; class Amphibia; order Anura; family Aromobatidae; genus Allobates; species Allobates femoralis. The sequence continues at coordinate 446,940,110 of JARQOC010000004.1, forward strand.
AGAAGCAAAGCGTGTCGTACTCCCCTTCCTGGTCAACTGGCCAGTCTCGCTTGCTCTTGGCTGTTATTGGCTGACCTCATATAGTGGGAACACTCTCTTCAGAGTGCCTACCGAGAGCAGAAGTGAGACCCACCAATACTCCAGGGTAGGGAAAGTATAATGCAGCCATGGATCATCTTTTAATAAAAGGGAAAAACCCCTTTAATTTTTGTGATCTTGTTGCAAAGACCTGGTACAAGCACATATACAGTTAGGGCCAGAAATATTTGGACAGTGACACAAGTTTTGTTATTTTAGCTGTTTACAAAAACATGTTCAGAAATACAATTATATATATAATATGGGCTGAAAGTGCACACTCCCAGCTGCAATATGAGAGTTTCCACATCGAAATCGGAGAAAGGGTTTAGGAATCATAGCTCTGTAATGCATAGCCTCCTCTTTTTCAAGGGACCAAAAGTAATTGGACAATGGACTCTAAGGGCTGCAATTAACTCTGAAGGCGTCTCCCTCGTTAACCTGTAATCAATGAAGTAGTTAAAAGGTCAGGGGTGGATTCCAGGTGTGTGGTTTTGCATTTGGAAGCTGTTGCTGTGACCAGACAACATGCGGTCAAAGGAACTCTCAATTGAGGTGAAGCAGAACATCCTGAGGCTGAAAAAAAAGAAAAAATCCATCAGAGAGATAGCAGACATGCTTGGAGTAGCAAAATCAACAGTTGGGTACATTCTGAGAAAAAAGGAATTGACTGGTGAGCTTGGGAACTCTAAAAGGCCTGGACGTCCACGGATGACAACAGTGGTGGATGATCGCCGCATACTTTATTTGGTGAAGAAGAACCCGTTCACAACATCAACTGAAGTCCAGAACACTCTCAGTGAAGTAGGTGTATCTGTCTCTAAGTCAACAGTAAAGAGAAGACTCCATGACAGTAAATACAAAGGGTTCACATCTAGATGCAAACCATTCTTCAATTCCAAAAATAGACAGGCCAGAGTTAAATTTGCTGAAAAACACCTCAAGAAGCCAACTCAGTTCTGGAAAAGTATTCTATGGACAGATGAGACAAAGATCAACCTGTACCAGAATGATGGGAAGAAAAATGTTTGGAGAAGAAAGGGAACGGCACATGATCCAAGACACACCACATCCTCTGTAAAACATGGTGGAGGCAACATGATGGCATGGGCATGCATGGCTTTCAATGGCACTGGGTCACTTGTGTTTATTGATGACATAACAGCAGACAAGAGTAGCCGGATGAATTCTGAAGTGTACCGGGATATACTTTCAGCCCAGATTCAGCCAAATGCTGCAAAGTTGATTGGACGGCGCCTCATAGTACAGATGGACAATGACCCCAAGCATACAGCCAAAGCTACCCAGGAGTTCATGAGTGCAAAAAAGTGGAACATTCTGCAATGGCCAAGTCAATCACCAGATCTTAACCCAATTGAGCATGCATTTCACTTGCTCAAATCCAGACTTAAGACGGAAAGACCCACAAACAAGCAAGACCTGAAGGCTGCGGCTGTAAAGGCCTGGCAAAGCATTAATAAGGAGGAAACCCAGCGTTTGGTGATGTCCATGGGTTCCAGACTTAAGGCAGTGATTGCCTCCAAAGGATTCGCAACAAAATATTGAAAAAAAAAATATTTTGTTTGGGTTATGTTTATTTGTCCAATTACTTTTGACCTCCTAAAATGTGGAGTGTTTGTAAAGAAATGTGTACAATTCCTACATTTTCTATCAGATATTTTTGTTCAACCCTTCAAATTAAACGTTATAATCTGCACTTGAATTCTGTTGTAGAGGTTTCATTTCAAATCCAACGAGGTGGCATGCAGAGCCCAACTCGCGAAAATTGTGTCACTGTCCAAATATTTCTGGCCCTAACTGTATAGCCCAACTTTAGATTGAATACTGGTATTTGGCCTTTAGTGTTTATGTAAAACACACTAAATGCTTGTTGGTTACAAATATACAAATGTGTTGCTTGGATTTGTTTCAGATATTGGGAGTTTAACCACCAAAACTTCAATCAGTAGTAATTGTGGCATCTAATGGAGGGTGCACTGTAAGCCACAGCTGGATTTTTTTTTTTTTTATACCAGACGTTTGAGTTTGTTTGACTGGTTCCAAGGCATAACTCCCTGTTAAGGCCCCGTTACACGGCAGGATGTTGAAACTGTCGGCAACAATCTCGTGGGCGCGTGGTCGTTTTTGACATAATTTCAACATCGCTGGGGAGATGTCACACGTCTAGATATCATGGACAACTCGCCAACAATGTTGTGAGCAGGTATCGTTCGCCAACCCCGTGAACAATCCCTGCTCATTGCTGTGAATGGGCAAAGTCGTCCGTGACAACGTTATCACGGTGTCACACAGAACGAGGCACCAGGTTGCTGGAGTTGAGATTGTCAACTATCAACTGTCAACTCCAATCCGATGTCATGCCATGGGCTTTAGAGCATCCCCTAATCGGATGCCCCCACTCCTGGATATTAGATATGTTTCTTAGGGCTCTTATTGTTCTATAAGATTCTTGCATCATTAGCAAGTGCACTACCATGGAGGTAAGTGATTTTGTGACATGTAGCAGGCAGCATTTTTGCATATTTAGTTAGTGAGTGTTAGTTTACTGAAGGTTGGACTGTAGTGACATAATTGTGTATTATGAAACTTGTCATAGATATGACATTGATCATTTTACTGTTATTGATCCACACTGTACTAAACTGTACTGTCATACTGACACCTAGAAGAAATCCTGATATGTTCCATCCCATGCTCTGATAACGCGAGGTATTCTGCCCCAGAAGCTTTCATTACTTTTAGAGGATATTACATAGTTTTAGGATGAATGTCACAACAACACAGGGAATGCCTGGAATTCTGAACCATTGAGACTCACTGTTCATTTTGCCATGCACATAGGACCTTAATAGGTCACCTGTCACCAGGTCAAAAGTGACCTATTGTTTCCCCCATTGCATTCCTGCTGCTCCCTTCAGCATTCTGGTTCTTTTTTATTTTTTTTCTTTAAATGTGACCTATGGCTCCACAGAGATGTGTGACTCCTTTTTATTTAGTTCTAAGCTTTCTGGGCCTTACAAGAGGGTGGTGTGGCTCAGTTATTTGGGACCATGTGAGGAAGGGGAGGGGGAGAGGCGTGGCCTGCGGCTCTATGTGAAGTCACACTCACAGGAGCTCCTGGTGCTTTATCCAAAGCGACGGACTTAATGACATTTTAATGTCCGAATCCTATAAAATTAGTCTATTTGCGGATGACATAATTTTAACTCTCACAGATCCAATATCCTCAATGTGTAATCTCCTTTCCCTCATGGAAGACTTCGCTAAGGTCTCCCACTATAAAATAAACATCGCTAAAACGCAAGTACTTAGTTATAACCTCCCAGACCAGATTATTTCATCCTTACAACAAAATAATGGTTTGGATTGGGAGAAGAATGTGTTGATTATTTGGGAATTATAATTACTAAACCCATATCTCATACTTATGAATCCAATTTAGGAAAGATATACAAAACTGTACAAATAGACCTAACTAATATTTCCAAAACTGAGTTGACATGGTTGGGCAGGATAGAAGCGTATAAACTATTCATTTTACCTAAACTACTTTATATTTTTCGCTCGATCCCCCTCCAGGTCAATTCTAATTGGTGCAAAAAACTTCAAACCCAATTATCCAACTTCATCTGGGGAGGGAAAAAACCCAGAACTGCTCTCTACTTTAGAAAAAAGCAAACCACATGGTGTTTTAGCTGTGCCCAACATATCGGCCTATTACCATTCGGCGTTGATCAAACTGAGTCAAAATTGGTGGGGTTCGGAGGAGACTCCAAGATGGATAAACATAGAGAAAGCATTTCACCAGACGGCAAATCTCCACTGGACATTACTCTCCTATCTGTGTGATAAAAACAAGAAGTTACCCTCTATGCCCACATTAAAAGCAACCATACGCGCATGGAGATGCCTAACCATGAAATCACAAGCATCAAATCGATTGTCTTCTCCTTATTGGATTCCTTTGTCTCTCCTACCAGCACTTTCGTCAGCTGTAGATATCAATACATGGACTATTAGCGGTATTCACACCTTGTCTGACATACTCGATGAGGATTCACAGCTTAAATCCTTTACAATCCTGCAGACCAAATTTGGCTTACCGGAGGAAGAATTCGGAACTTGGACCAAAATCAAACGTATACTCAACAAAAATAGTCTCAATCTTAACCTCCCGCTAAACATTACCCAGCTCTTCCGTTTCAACCAGTCGAAGGTTTTCTGGTCTTTCAAATCCATTTACAGAGAATGGATTCTTGACTCTGCATACTCGATCACTCCCAACATTGAAGCCTGGAGTAGAGAACTTCAAGTCCCGCTCCCTATCAACTTAATTGAAGAAACATTACAAACTGTGCTCAAAAGTCTCTCATGTGCAACTTTACTTGAGTCCTATTACAAAACCTTGACCAGGTGGTATTTCACTCCCACGAGACTTCAAAAATTTTCTAACACCTTGTCTCCTTTGTGTTGGAGGAACTGCGGTCACCCTGGCTCAATGTCACATATATTTTGGGACTGTCCTTCCCTTCGTCACTTCTGGGGAAAAATTCACCTACTTCTTTGTGATATAACTGGACTTAATTTAGATCTTACTCCAGAACTTGCATTGCTATCAGTAGGAATCAACGACATACCTTCAGACCTCAGAGCCCTTATAGTGCACATTCTCATTGCGTGTAAAAATGGTATTGCAACGCGTTGGAAGGACCCGGTTCCACCCACGCTTGATGCAGTTTTGGGGACCATCGCAACACATAACTCTTACGAATATATGCACTCTCTGAGAAATAATCTCCAAGCAAAATACAAAAAGAAATGGACGCCATGGAACCAATTTTTCTATCAACAAGATGTCCCTTTTACTCGGACCTGAATTGACTCCTTTCCAATTTGCTTCAGAATAGTCTAGTCAAGCATAACTGTGAGTCATTCTCTCCCTTCCTTCTCCCCACTGCCCTCCTTCCCAGTTCACCTCCCCCCCCCCTCCCGTTTGGAATTATCAAGAATACCGAACTTTCTTATTGTTTATTGTTTGATATTTTCCGTTATCATCATACTATTGTAACATGTATTTTTTTTGATCATCCTATTGTACCGTCATTGTTAAAGCAACCTTTGTAAAATTGTGTATAACCCAATAAAAATGTTGAACAAGGAAGGGGGAGGGGACACCCTTAGATTCCTGGGGTCCTGGAAGGCGGCTGGTGGCCACCATTAGTGTAATAAAATGAAGAGAATCCAGGCTACTTGTCCATGAGAAGGTTCCTTTATTAAATTGCTTTAAAAAGTCCAGCCGGACGCATTTCGGCATAAAAAAAAATCACATTAAAATTCTCCTTATAAAGGTATACCCTCCCACCTGATTATGCCTGATTGATAACATCTGTACAAAGTCTTACACATAGATTGCATCTCACTATAGCATTACACACAAAAGAGCAATGATGTTATACATTATCTTCCAAAAACCAACAGTGTCATCCTTATGCATGTCATTTCTCTACCATATTAATAAACATACTTTTAATTAAATATCATATTCAAATGTGTGTTAGCTCTTTTTGTGACACCCATCATTCCCTTCACGTTACCTTCCCGTATGCCATGTTCCCTAACAAAAAAAAAGGCAAAACATATCTACATCACATGTTACAATCCCGCTATATAAACTATGATGGTAAGGGTATGTGCACACATGCCGGGTTAGCATCGGTTTAGCTGTGTAAACCGCCGGTCGGTTTCCATAAGTTTTATGTAAATTTATGTTAATCCAAACCGGCGTTTGGATTAACATTAAAACCTATGGAAGCTGTGCACACACCGGCGGTTTACACATGCTCATCTGTTGCTAAACCGCTGGGTTCCCAGCGGGTTAGCAACGAATGTGCATGTTCAATAAACCGGCCGGTTATGCAGCGGCTGCAAGCGCAGAATCATGTAGCTTGCAGCCGCCACAACACCGCCGCCGCTAACCCGCTGTGCACCCGCCCTACACCCGCCGCACATACCCGCCAGGAAGCCGGTGGACGGCTGCAGAGCTTCGTGTCGGGTCCGCCCAGCCGCCGCCGTCACAAACCCGGCATGTGTGTGCACATACCCTAATAATACTGTTACAGAAATCACATCTCATATGGTTAACTATGGTTTAATGAATGATTTACCTTCCATGTCTTTCATTTCTTATATAACCATATTCGGACATTACCCCGGGAGTGCTCAATGTTATGCACATGCCAGACACTGCTTAGGATCTTCTATTGGCCCAATCCACCTAATTGTTTCACTTCTGAAAATACGAGGGTGAGACCAAGGGAATAAATGCCTTACAAGGAAAAAGGAAAGGAAAGAAAGGAGAGGGGCTGATCAATATCATGCACTTGTCAGACACTGCTGAAGATCTTCTTTTTCAGTAAAACCCTTGTCGCTCATTAAGGAGAAGGAAAAAGCAAGAGAGACCAGAGAGAAATAAATAAAGAAAGACACTGACTAGTGACACAGGGAAGACAAGAAGGTGGGGGCAAGAAAACCACGGCCAATACTAAATATATTCCCACTCACACTAGGATTTTATGTGTCCATGTAAAAACCAAGGGGAAACTTCAATTCCATATAACTAAATACCACCGGGAATTTAGAGGTAAACAGGTTAGGGATTAGTAAAAATACATTAAATCGTTTTTTAGAGTCAAACCCAGAGGATGTCGCACATCCAGATGAAGAATCCATAAATTTTCTCGATCATGTACCTTTCTTTCCCAATCACCTCCTCTGGCTAACCTATCGACCTTCTTAATACCCTTCGCTTTCAAAAGGGACATATCCCCTCCATGGACATCCCGGAAATGCCTCGATAGGCCGGATAAACCCTGTCTCAAAGTGGACGAGGTGGCCCCTGTTAAATGTTCCGATATTCTTTTCTTTAGGGTTCTTACGGTACACTCAACATATGACAACTTGCATCCCACACATGTGGCTAAGTACACCACATGTGTGGTGTTGCAATTCATGTATGATCTTATAGAAAATTCATGTCCTGTATGGTCATCTCGGAAGAAAGATGTTACATCCACAAACTTGCACAGATTACATTGGCGTCCCCCACATCTGTAAAAACCTTTGTATCTCAACCAAGTTGGTTTGACCGTTTCACTCAAATACAGACTGGGGTACAGAAAGTCACGCATACTCTTGGCGCTCCTCGCCACTGGTCGCCACCATCGGAAAGAATCTCTTTTAGAGTTGGATCCTGGTATAACATAGGAACCATTTTACGCATACTTGTTACAATGTCTCCAAAATACAGACTATAGGGGGTAGAAAAGGTGGGAAGACCCAAACCTCCCTCCCCCTCGCCCACTCTGTCCATCAAGAGACTGTCCCTACTCCTGTGTCTCACCTTATTACAGGCTGTATCTAAGGTACTTCTTTTGTAACCCCTTTTCCCTAGCCTCTCCCTGATGTTAACCTCCTCCCTCCTGTATTCACAAATATTAGAGCAGTTTCTTTTTGCTCTCACAAACTTCCCAGTTGGTAAGTTCCGGGTGACATGATCAGGATGGCAACTGTCCGCCCGCAAAATGGTATTACCACTAATAGGCTTCCTGTATAAGCTTGTTTCAATCCTTCCTGTCTCCACATCCCCCTTCAACAGAATGTCCAGATATGGTGCTGTTTCTGCATGTACTTCCATGGTAAATTTAAGGTTTAAATTGTTGTTAAAAAACTCCAAAAGGTCACCTGGTGAAGGTACGGGAGACCCATCAGACGACCCGTCCCAGATGACGACGAGGTCGTCTATGTATCTCCTATGCCACACCATTTGTCGCAAAAAGGGGAGGTCCGATGTGTATACAAACCTCTTTTCCCAATGACTTATGTATATATTTGCCAAGGTCGGTGAAAAACCAGCCCCCATGGGGCATCCACACAATTGTAAGTAATATTGCCCATCAAATTTAAAATAATTGCTTTTCAGCAAATATTCCACCGTCATTAGCAAAAAGTTCTCCTCTCCTGAAAAGATGTTTGTATTATTCAATATGGAATTAAGAACCTGCAATGCCTCCGTGTGGGATGCTCGAATACAGCGTGGTGACATCATATGTCACCCATCTATATTCAGATCTCCAAGACATCTTATTTAAACTCTGTAAAAGATGTTTCGTGTCCCTCATACACCCTGTCAAACCCTCCACCAAGGCCTGGAGTCTACTATCCACCCAACCCGAAAGCCTCCCGTTCAGAGAATTAATCCCAGCAACGATCGGCCGCAGAGGAGGGGGGAATTGACCCCTGTGGGTCTTGTGGAGGGTGTGAAATACAAGATATACTGGTTCACTGACCTTCAGAAAATCCCTTACTTTTACGTCCAAAATCCTCAATGCCATACCCTCCTCCAAAAGAGTGTCCAATTCTGATTTAAAACTTGGGGTGGGATCTCCAGACCAGGGTCGATAATATCCATGTCAGACAGCATTATCTCAATTTTACGCTTATAAAGTGCCGAGTCCAAAACAACCACAGAACCACCCTTGTCGGAAGCTCTCACCACGATGTAATCATTTTCCTTCAGTTCTTTGAGAGCTTTTTTTCTGTTTTTCAGTGAGGTTGGAAGTAACAAATCTATCTTTTTCTAAGACCCATTTAATCTCAATTTCCATTGCTATCTGGAAAGTATCCATAATGGGTACCCTAGAGGAAGTCAGATCAAAAGAAGGGTTTTTAATATTGAAATTAAATCCCTGAGTACTGTTCTCTTTCTCCCCCTCTTCCCCTACCTTAAATCACAACGATTTTTCTATGCTATTTGCTCTTTTAATGTATGATGCAGAGGAATACAATTCTTTATAGGCCCCACCACATCTAACCTCTTTTCATGATCACTCACATCAGATTGAAAAAAGTGCTTCTTAATCGTTCAAGTCCGTACAAACTTCTTTATGTCCTTGTAGGAGCGATTTATATCAAACTATCAAGTAGGTACGAAGTTAAGTCTTTTGGACAAACGTTCCATAGCTGCAGATAATACAATACTAGCTGACATGTTCATCACAGTGTAATCCTCTTCAAAGTTAAAGTCCCCACAATTTTTTGCAGATCGTCGATTTTGCTATGTAATGTATGTGTCAGATCTTCATATTTGCTATGTGACCCAAAGGAGTTCACCATTGATTGTACGATTGTTTCTCCTTTATGTCACTCTCCAATCTTGTCTTGTTCCTCCATGATAAGATTTATCAATTTAAGTGTCTGGGAACTTGCTATCAACCTTAGGGAGACAGGAGATTGTAAGCCACTTCCCTCCTCTCAGATATATGCATATATGCAAATTTGCACTTCACTAAGGAAGTTGAGAAACTCCAGTGCCACATTTAAGCAGCTTCCTCAAAGTCATAATCGCTTTCCTACAAGCTTTTAATATAACTAAGGCTGGCTTCACATTAGCGTTTGTGTCTGCATGCTGATGGCATGCAGACACAAACGCTGTCAGAAGCAGGGTCCAAATGATGTGTCCGCAGCGGATAATGTCCGCCTGCGGACACATCACTATGGAGCCCGGCAGCCAATCGGCGCTGTCCGGGGGCGGGCCGGGGGCGGAGATCAGTGCCGGAGATCTCCGCCCCCCGGCCGCCGGTAAGCTCCGGGACTGTCGGCGGGGAGAACAGCTGATCTGAGAGCTGTTTGAATCTTCCTGCGCCGACACTGTGAGGAGATGTCGGCGCGGGAAGATTCAAACAGCTGTCACATCAGCTGTTCTCCCCGCCGACATCGCTAGGAGATTACAGGCGGCGGGGAGAAGGAGGACAGCAGAGGGTCAGCTGATCTCCCGGTGGCCGTCGGTGAGCTCCTGTGACATCACCGGCGGCCACCGGGAGATTTTTCAATGGGTCCGCAGCGTTCTCCCGCGCTGTCAAGCGCTGAACACTGCGGACCCATTGACGGCAATGCATTTTTTGTGCGCTTGGGGACGCTTGCTGATCTTCCAAGATCCCCAAACGCACAAAAAAATGCTGCAAGCTGCGTCCCGGGTGCGGATGCTGGACACCGGAAGGAGCAGATATCGTCCGCATCCGCACCCGAACGCAGCAAACGCAGGCACTATGCGTTCCTATGTTAAACATAGGAACGCAGTGCGCATGCGTTTGAATGCTTATGGGAACGCAGCATATGCTGCCTTCCCATACGCAAATGTGAAGGCAGCCTAAGGGATTTGTGCCAGATCAGAACCCCAAACTACAGACGCTGCGTTTCGGGGTACCTGCCCCTCATCAGTGTAGTGTGTGGGATATTCTGATCTGGCATGAGTGAGTGGGCTAAGACAAGGTCTGGGAACTTGCTATCAACCTTAGGGAGACAGCGAAGTAGGTGAGGAGATTGTAAGCCACTTCCCTCCTCTCAGATATATGCAAATTTGCACTTCACTAAGGAAGTTGAGAAATTTAAGTGCACATTCCAACAACACTCCATTCCCTCGTTCCAAAAATCCTTCGCTGAACACAGTGGTAGGGAGCTTTCTAATACGAAGACCCCTTGGAATCATCCCATGTGACACATACTTTGTGTCACATGATCCCACCATATTCGTAGATGCTGTATCATGCTTTTCTCTAGAGTGTGGAAGGCTTTGTCAATATCTGAAATATCATCACCTGTGGTAGAGCCTTTAGAAAAAATTGTGGCCTTCTTGGCATAGTCTCAGGTACTCTGACTTGGAATCCATATTCACTGCCTGTGCCTTGCTGGCTTTTGCTGCCTCGGCAAATACAGGTACACATACACATTTTAATATGATATTTAATTAAAAGTACGTTTATTAATATGGTAGAGAAAGGACATGCATAAGGATGACACTGTTGGTTTTGGAAGAAAATGTATAACATCATTGCTCTTTTGTGTGTAATGCTATATAGTAAGATGTAGTCTATGTGTAAGCCGACTTTGTACAGATGTTATCAATGGATGTTTTTAAATTGATTTAATAAAGGAACCTTCTCATGGACAAGTGGCCCTGGATTCTCTTCATTCAGTTATTTGGGGCATGTCTGCATTATTATTCTGTGACCACACACGCCTATCAAAGACCATGAAAAATAACACTAAATAAAAAGGCCCATATCTCTAGATTGTATGGCAGATTTAAAAAACAAAAACTGGAATGATCAGGGAAAAATCGTGAATAAGGGAAGGGCAAAACTGAACACATTTGTTCCCATGACAGGTCCTCTTAAGGATAACCGTGGCAATGTACTTAATGAACCAATAAAGAAAATGGACCCAAACAAAAGCTTTTTCTTTTAAAGCCTTTTCAAACCTAGAAAGTGAGACTTGATCAGTTGCTGAATGTATAACCCCCATTCTAGTTGTACGTCTTCCCAAATGTATTTAAAGGGACAGTCTGACAATTCTGCGCAGTCACCAGGATGGCGGATTCGTGAATCGCTGTCCTGTATGTGACTGTCACCGTCAGTCCCCTTCATCTCGAGTGGAGAGGCAGGACACAAGCTTATGCAACGTCTTTAATTCCCTGGTTGTGCAGTGAAGAGGCGTGGGATGCATACGACCCTTCTCCCCTCCTGTGGATCAATTATTGTCTTTTATGGGAAATCCCCTTTAATTTTAACAGTAACAATTACCGTATATACTCGTGTATAAGCCGACCCGTGTATAAGCCGACCCCCCTACTTTTGCCCCAAAAATCTGGAAAAACCTATTGACTCGTGTATAAGCCGAGGGTGGACCCCAGCACAGGTATACAGCCCTCAACAGTGTGGTATACAGCAGCCCCAGAGGTATATACAGCCCCAGTGATAGTATCCAGCAGCCCCAGAGGTATATACAGCCCCAGTGGTAGTATACAGCAGCCCCAGAGGTATATACAGCCCCAGTGGTAGTATACAGCAGCCCCAGAGGTATATACAGCCCCAGTGGTAGTATACAGCAGCCCCAGAGGTATATACAGCCCCAGTGTAGTATACAGCAGCCCCAGAGGTATATACAGCCCCAGTGGTAGTATACAGCAGCCCCACAGGTATATACAGCCCCAGTGGTAGTATACAGCAGCCCCACAGGTATATAGAGCCCCAGTGGTAGTATACATACAGCCCCACAGGTAAATGGAGCCCCAGTGGTAGTATACATACAGCCCCACAGGTAAATATAGCCCCAGTGGTAGTATACAGCAGCCCCACAGGTAAATATAGCCCCAGTGGTAGTATACAGCAGCCCCACATATATATGCCCCAGAGGTATATACAGGCCCCCCCATCTATATACAGGCCCCCCGCCGCAATCCTGTAAAGGAATAGATTAGTATACTTATCCATCCGCTGCAGCTGTCCCGCCGCCATCGCGATTCAGCATCTTCCGACTTCCAGCGTCTCGCGTCTTCTTCCGGTTCCCTCCTCGGTCGCACAGGCAATGACGTCATTGCCTGCGACCATCGGAAGGAGACGCTGGAAGTCGGAAGATGCTGAATCGCGATGGCGGCGGGGCAGCTGCAGCGGATGGATAAGTATACTAACCTATTCCTTTACAGGATTGCGGCGGGGGGCTGTATATAGATGGGGCACTGTATACAGTATACAGTGACTCGCGTATAAGCCGAGGGGGGGACTTTTCAGCCCAATTTTTGGGCTGAAAAACTCGGCTTATACGCGAGTATATACGGGTAAGCTATTTATTGCAGAAACTGCCCATCCAATAGCCCAGGTATAGCTCTAGTACTGCATAGTCTCTCTTGTGATTATTCGTCCAGGCAGCACACTTGGCCTCAGTGCATTCATTGTATATTGTTCCTCAGCCTACAGTTTTCAGCAGCCTCAGGTCTTTCTGTATTTTTCTACAACCTTATCATTGTTGGTCTGGTGGGTGGATCTGATGCAGGTGATATGAGGATGGGGGTTCTCATGTCTCCTCTCGCATACCAGCTGGACTGTGTTGGGACTTGTATACATCGATAGCTCCCAGCAGTCCCCAAGGTGTTGTGGTAATGAGTTTTGGTGGTAATGCCTGTAGTTAGTGGATTAACAATATGCAGTTTTTTGTGCATTTTCTCTTTCAGGAACTCTTGAGTTGATTCAGTAGCTTTTTTTTTTTTTTTTTTTACAATTGCTTGTTATACTGCATTCTTGGCTTTATTTAGTGTACAAGGAAGCTGAACTAAGGTTTAAGACAATCTGTCACTAGTTTTATGCTTCTCGATCTGTAGTGACATTCTGATTCTAGCACTATATTTAGTTTTTCTTTAAGGCCACGTGCACACGTTCAGTACTTGAGTTTTTTACCTCAGGATTTGTAGAAAATTATCCAGAATGGCAGCAATAGAGGTAAAAGTCTAAACTGGTATAGTCCATCTCGTAATATTCGCAGTCAACTTGCCCATGCTTCATGATTTTTCCATTCGATTTCAGCAGCTCATGACATTGACACAGACGATCATTGATGGTCGGGTGTGACGAAGCAGATGATATGAGATGGACCATGTCCTGTCGCGATCCAGTTTGTGTTGGCACTTGTATAAACGCTGTCCGCTCCATGTCTCGGAAAGACCTTTGGTGCATCGCTGCATGTGAACTAACCAATATCTTATTTTGTATTTTGAGAACGTCGAGTGACTATATATATCTCTTTTTAAATGGCGTAATCACGCATCTTGGGCTCTATATTTGACAGGAAGTGACAATTTAACAATTGTCATAATTTACCTCGATCTAGGACATCGACGCACTATATTAGTTTTGTTAGCACGCACGTGATATTGCTGATATCGGAGTAGACCAGACAGGTGTAATCAGGAGTTAATAGAAACACCTGCACCACTTCTGTATTTAATTATCCACTCTGGTTTTGGCTACAAATCCTAAAGTAAAAAACTCATACAAATACTAACTGTAGCACGTGGCCTAAGCCGTGATTATGAATGCCAAGGTATAGTTTGCAGTATTTGGGTCCTCTCCATAATATGCTTGCTGCAGACTTTCCTAACTGAGTCTTGGCAGTATTTTATCAATACACAGAAATTTTGAAAGGGCTCCAACAATACCTCTCAACCCTCATACCTGTCAGACAAGAGGAAATGGTTACGTAATTACATGGAAATTAAATAAGGGTGCAGGACAAAACTATAACCCCTTATCAGTACTCATGATTTCCCCCTTTAAAATAACTGTTGTTCCTGCGGGTCGGCAATCGCTCTCCCGGTTATTACGTAACAGTCTGGTCATGGGATTCATTTGACGTACATCAGCGTCCACTTCACTCTCCCTGTTTTCGGACATATCCATTACATCCTGAGGAAGAGATTGGCATTGCTCACTTCCTCCAGATTTAAGTGATTTGTATGAAGGAGGGAAGAGTGAAGCAGACACTGATACCCGTAGAGTAGTATTGATAGACAAGGCACTCCCAAATGTAAGTTAATTATCCTATTTATTTAGTGTATATATACGTTTCGGTCTAGTTATAGACCTTTGTCAGAATAAACACTGTTTATGATGGAGCTGGATCAGGGCACTGAATGCTATATCACCGGAATCTTAATTGCTGTGGCTCAGGGCATATAAAACGTGGTGTCCACTATCAACTAGTGTGCAGACCATTGTGACACTACTCTCACAACAACCATATGACAACACGAGGTAGGTAAAGGTGCTTTCACATCTGCGTTTTTCGTAATTCGCGGCAGATGCGGTGAAAAAACCGCATCTGCCGCGTTTGCCGCATAACGGTTCCACTTGCGGCACGGTTGCGTTTTTTTCCATAGGAAGTATAGGGGGACTTGCGGCAGATGCGGCAAGTGCGGTATTGCACTTGCGGCAGGTGCGGCAGAGAAAAAAACCGCGGCTTACTGCGGTTTTTTTCTCTGCCGCACCTGCCGCAAGTGCAATACCGCACTTGCCGCATCACCGAATCCTTAAGCTTGCTCAGGGAAATAAACGATGGCGTGTCACTTATGCAACAGTGTGCAGCGCAATGGGTTCACCCTCTCACGCAACATTTAAAAACCTGATGTGAAGGTAAGACAGACAGATAAGAAAACTCAAAACAAAAAACAGTCTTCAGATGCTCCAGCAGGAACTTTGCTGAAGCTACAGCAACAAACTCCAAAGCTTCCCCAGAGACAAGCTCCTTCAAAATGGTCAATATAAAGAATATAACTAGCACTGGATAGCCGCCATGAGTGTGTATATAGCAGAAGGGATGGCCCAAAAGGGCTGCAGCTGAAAGAGACTCCAAATTCTTAGCCAGATGAGTTAACCCTTTCAGCACAAAGGCCTCATTCACACGTCAGTATTATTTTTGATAGTCATTTTCTCAGGATCGTGTCCAAAACACAGAACAGGTGTCAATCTTTCAATTATAGTTTTCTCTATAGGTTCCGCTCCAGTCTTTGGCATACAAACACTAATGTAAAAATACTGATTTGTCAATGAGGCCTAAAAGGAATTTTAAACCACTCCAAATCATGATAATATTCAAGCGGGCAGCGATGAGGATCTGTGATCAATTATGCGTAGTGACCGTCTAATCTCTGATCCCCTAGAGGTCGCATCAAGATGTGACAAATGTGACAGCTGACCATGCTGAAACCACAGCAGCACAGGAAGTTAGTATTAGTAGGAAGTGATTATTTAAAGGGAACAACATCAGGTTATCAAAGTAATTGTCCACTACTCGACAATCCCCTGATACATCTTCTGGTGAACCTCCTAGTGCAATAATATGACCACCCACCATGTTTCCAAGCATATATTTTACTATCATAGACCACTCACAAATACTAATATGTCAGACCACACAACAAGGTTCTCTGATCATAGCACAATTTAGGGAATTATTTGAATGTGACACTAAATGTTATAAATTTTACATTTTAATTGTATTTCCCATTGAAAAATGTGGTGTTGCTGTAGACATTGTAGTGTACATCTAGGGCATTCAACTTTTAGCTACTTGTTACCATTTGTTAATCCCCCACTTGTGTAGGTACAATCCCATGGTCGCCTCCCTCCCTTTGATAGCGAGCTCACATCATTCTCTGCCACATGTCAGCTGATCTGATCAGCCAACATAGCAGTAACAGATGTGGTGGATCAGTGATCTGATTGCCGCTGTTACGCCTTAAATCACCACTATAAACCATGACAACCCAGTATCTAAGGCCCATAGTCGTATACGCCCTATTTGCCCACCCCATCGGCGATGCTATGGTGTGATATAGGGGCATCAATTTATTGCCTTGAAGTGAAGTCAGATGATAACGCCCCGTATGTATACCCACATCGTGGATGCCTTGAGCACGCTCACAAGTGGTAATTTGCTCTCAGTCAGGAGTCATTACAGGCTACTCAAATGATTGAACCCACGTCAAGGGCCCCCTAAGGTCAAGTAAATAAAGTGAAATTCAAATCTGTCCCCTTTTTGCCCCTTGCGAACTGACATTAACAAATATACCATCTGTATGCCATCTTTAGTTGTCCTGTGTATCAAAATGACATCATGTTACTGATCAAAAACAGAATGAAAAGATCCGCTTGGATTTTTGTTGTGATCTGCATACAGGCAATCAAACAGCGATCACTATAATATATTGTTAATGACCGGAGCGAGGCTGGGGGGGCCCTGCATTACTGGGGCTGCGGGGGCTGCTGTATACTGATGTATACATCGGTATACAGCATTGACTCGCCTATAAGCCGAGGGGGGTGCTTTTCAGCCCAATTTTTGGGCTGAAAAACTCTGCTTATACGCGAGTATATACGGTATATAAACAAAAATACACATTTGGTATTGCCACGTTCAGGAATGCCTGATGTATCAAAATATAAAATCAGTTAATCTGATCAATAAACCACGTAATGGAAAAAAGTAACACCTCCAAGCTTGCGTTTTTATTTTTTGTTGCATCATTGCAATAACAGGCAATCAAAACAGCGCATCTACCTAAAAATGGTATAATTAAAAACATGAACTCAAGGTGCAAAATGTAAGCCATCACACAGCTCCAGATGTCAAAAATTGAAAACGCCATGGATCTCGGAAAATGGTGCAAAAGTGCAATTTTTTAATATATTTTTTTATTTTACAAACTTCTGAATTTTTTTCATCACTTTAGATAAAAATAAAAGTATACATGTTTGGTATCTACGAAGTCATACCGACCTGAGGCATCATACTGACATATTGGTTTTACCATATAGTGAACATGGTGAGTACAAAACTCCCCAAAACCACTATGTAATTTCACTTTTTTTTGCAATGTCCTGCAGTTCGATTTATTTTATTTTTTTTTTTCTTCCTGTTTCCAATACCCTATATGGTAAATAATTTTTTTTCATTCAAAAGCACAACTTATCCTGCAAATAAACAAGCCCACCCATGTCTATGTTGATGGAGAAATAACAAAGTTATGGCTCTTGTAAGCAGGGGAGCAAAAAACGAAAATCGCCCAGGGTGAAGGGGTTAACAGGAAGGCAACGCATGCTGGGTCTATAGATATCTCCGTTTTTGAGGATATACTGATAATAAAATTACATCTTAATAGGGCTGGCGATTTTGTAAAAAATCAAAATCTCAATTTTATTTAAACCTATGGACGATTTTTGATTTAAATCTCAATTTTTTTTTTCTATTTTTTTTCTTTGCTTTTCTTTGATGAATAAAGAAAAAACTAAGCGTACCGTATATATTTGTGTATAAGCCGACCCGTGTATAAGCCGACCCCCCCTACTTTTGCCCCCAAAACCTGGGAAAACCTATTGACTCGTGTATAAGCTGAGGGTGGACCCCAGCACAGGTATACAGCCCCCAGCAGTGTGGTATACAGCAGCCTCCCCAGTGGTATATACAAGCCCCAGTGATATATACAGCAGCAGCCCCAGTGGTGTATACAGCAGGAGCCCCATGTGGAAGTTATACAGCATGGAGCCCCAGTGGAAAGTATACAGAGGATCACTATGAAGTATACCAGCAGCAGTCCCGATGGATTTATACAGCACCCGATGGGCGCAGGCAATGACGTCATTGTCTGCGCGCCAGAGGAGGAAGCCGGAAGAAGACGGATGAAGCCGGAGGAGCGCGATGGTGGCGGCGGCAGGGATAAGTATAATGAGCTCTTACTTTACAGGTTTAAGGCAGCAGGGGGGACCTGGGCCCTGTATACCCATGGGGGGGGTAACGGGGCACGGGAGCCGCCATTTTAAATCGAATTAGACGATTTGGTTAAAACCAAAATCGTGGCCACAGCAGGGGGCGAATTAATCGAATTAATTCGATTAATCGCCCAGCCCTACATCTTAATATAAATATGTAATTTTAATTTACATAAGTCATAACACTGTCAATCAGTTGCAGAAAGGCAGGGAGAGCCCACAGATCATGATTACCACAATTTAACACTCAGTCTTTGACAGTATTTAGGACAACTACATAAATAAGCCCAGTAAATGACCTGCTAATGGAAGGGTCTCTGTCATTACTATTTTCTATAAGATCGGGCGAAATTAACCCGGAGAATAATGTGTAGACTACATCCCTCGTTTGATTGCAGGTGTTATTTCTTATGATTACTTTACACATGTATATTAGTTTTTAGGATTATAATTAGAATAACTCCATTTATACTTGCACGACATCACCTACTCGTTTTGTTTAAAAAAAAAGAAAAGAAAACTTCTCCATTAGAGCGGATTTCATAGAATAACCCTACAATGTTGGAAATGGCACACATATTTTATATTTTGGGTGGATTTTAAGTTATGTTATATGCACTAATTCAAGTACATGGAGTTTTGCTGAAGAACATTTAGATTTTTTTTTTTTTTCCCCACCAAATTTCACCCAAAGCAGTACAAATGGTATTAAACGATATTTCTCGTGATCTTCATCAGGAGAGTTGCACTATTTCTCAGCCATTTGGCTTTATGCATGTTGTGGGCCATGCACAGTTCAGTCATTACAATCTCTGTAGAAAAGAGCTTGTAAGTACTGTGCATATTCAGCCACTGCAGATACAGTATCCAAACACCTAGGCTACGAGTGGTAAATCATAACATTGAAAATTAGACTTTCTTGAAGTGAAGAGGATTATAATACACTTCATAATTTTACACATAAAAGAACAGGAGAATTACCCTTTAAGCAAGGGATCCCCAGGCTATAGCTCGGGCCCTTTTGATATGTGGTTCATGGCTTTCTGCCAGCTTAATGCATTAGCGTAAGGCCTAGAAAACTGCTTTGAAGAAAAGGTCTCTAGATGGTGACTTTGGTTAGTTGCCCCCAAAAGAAGAGTGGATCTGGATACCAATATACTGGGTAAGGGAAGACAGGATAATTTTGCTAGTTGGTTTGGAGCTTGAAGGTGGATGCATTAGTGTGGTGATTTTTTTTTTTTTCTTTCATGTAAAAATAATGAATGGGGGTAAAATGGGCACACCTGGATGTAAGTACCGTATTTTTCGCATTCTAAGACTCACTTTTGTTCCCCCAAATTTTAGGGGGGGAAGTGGTGGGGTGCGTCTTATGTGAAACAATACTTGTGCAGTAAAGGAGGGGGGCTGTGGAGCGGTGTCCGGGGGCTGTCAGGAGGCTGGAGGAGGCTGCAGGAGCGGCCCTGTGGTCACGTAGGGATGCTCATTATCTCCTGTAACATGCACTGCTTCCCTCTGTCCATCACCAGCTGGAGCAGCACATATTACAAGAGCAGGACCATAGCCCAGCGGCTGCAGTCCGGTGTGGATAGTCGTGCTTTCCACGCAATGAAAGCGTGGAAAGCACTGACTATCCCTGGGAGGACGAGCATACTCACCGCTCTCCTCACTCCCTCGCCTTCCGCTCCATCCCCGCTGTCTTTACCGGCATCTGGGTACTGTGAGCGTCGCTGCAGAGTGACGTCATCACCTGCGCGCTGCTCACAGAGAGCGGGGATAGCACAGACAGCAAGGAAGCGAGGAGAGGGGTGAGTATGATCGTTTATTATTTTAAGTGTGCTACAGCATATGGGGAAGACAGTGTGCCAACATGAAGGCTATGTGTACCAGCATGGGGATATATATACCAGGTTGGAGGACATGCATACTGATTGTAAGACGGACACTGGCATTATAAGGTGAACCCCATTTAACATTAAAAATTATTTTTTCCTTTTTTCCTTCATCAAATTGGGTGTGTGTCTTATAATCCGGTGCGTCTTATAAAGCGAAAAATACGGTATATTGCCAATAAGTGAGGGGGCACAAGGTCTTATGTACTTTTTGCAGTAACTTTAGCTCTCTTTATACTGTGCTCTTGGTGTCGCTATGAGGGAGGGCTAGCTGAATGTGGCTCTCGACCTTCCCTCAGAGCTGAATGTGTTTTTCTCATGGTAAGAAAGGTTGGGGACCACTAGTTTAGCCCATTTACCTAATTTAAAACGCTGGTGCACACGTCCACTGGCTCCCACCAACCCACATGTAGCAGTCATGGGCTACTGATTGCTGTCATGACAGCCTGTTGACGGCCCACATAATGACTGGCATAAGTGGAAAGAACCATTTTTTATGATATACTGCAATGCTGTCCTGTCTTACTGTATTATATAGAATAAAGGATCAAATGAATGGAAGTTCAAGTCCCAGTAAAGGTGCTAAAAAAATAAAGTAAAATATACCATAAAATGAAATGTAAAAGCTTGCATTACATCTATTTTTCCCCCTATTACCGTAGTTGTAAAGAAATAAAAAGCATAATTGGTGCCCGATGCCTGTAAAAGTCTGATCTGTCAAAATATAACATGTAATCCATACTGCAAAAGCCTTAAAAAAAAAAAAAAAAGTAAAAACTGGCACACCCCAAAAAGACACACCCCAACTCAAACCTCTCACGTTTCATCTTCAATGCCCTTGCTGATGGAAAAAGGTTTACTCATTCTTTCATGTACACGGATCAATCATTCTGGTCCATTGGTAACAGCCCCAAACAGAGAAACAGCCCCAAAGCATGATGTAGCCACCCCCATGCTTCACAGCAGGTATGGTGCAACTTTTCTCCTCCAAACATGACGAGTTGTGTTCCTACCAAACAGTTCTACTTTGGTTTCATCTGACCATATGACATTCTCCCATTACTCTTCTGGATCATCCAAATGCTGTATAGCAAACTTCAGATGGGCCCGGACATGTAATGCTTAAACAGGAGGACGCGTCTGGCACTGCAGGATCTGAGTCCCTGGCAGCATAGTGTGTTACTGATGGTAACCTGTGTTACATTGATCCCAGCTCTCTGCAGGTATTTCACTAGGTCCCCCTTTTTGATTCAGGGCTTTTTGCTCACTGTTCTTAAGATCATTTTTGACAGCACGGGTATATTACACACCAAAAAAAACTACAGCACTCCTTCTCCAAGTGTTCTTATGCCTTTATTTGGCCCTCAGGACAAAGATGGCGACGTTTCGGTTCTATAATGATATATATACAGCTCTATGATATATATACAGCTACAGAGAGGAGATCACTGGTGATCATCGAGGGTGTGCGGCGAGGTGAGTAAACGCAGGCGAATAACACAGTGGTGTTAACACACAGAACACTGCGCTTTGTGAGGATCTGTTCTTGGTGCAGTTTTTGCATCAGCTGTATAAGAATGATAACATTTCCCACTCTAACTAATTAAAGCAATTTAATAACTTGAGAATATCCCGTTTAGTATTTTATCGTGTATTTGCATCTCACAATGTCGGAACAATTTAGGGATGACCCTCTCCTATGTAAGCATAATAATGCCCATTTTTAAAAATATACAATCTTGAGGTGGAGTTAGAAGAGCTTTACTAGTGCGTACATAATGCCATAAAATAGTTCATGGATAAATTTTAATGTGAATCAATTAAACATGTAAAAGGTCTGGAACTGAATCCAGGTGTGGCATTTGGAAGCTGTTGCTGTGAACCTTCAACCTGCAGTCAAAGGAGCTGTCAATAGAGGAGAAGCAGACCATCATTAGGCTGGAAAAAAGAAGAAATCAATTAGAGATAGCAGACATAATATAAGTGGCCAAATCAACAGATTGGTACATTCTGCAAAAAAAGAGCACACTGGTGAGCTGGGAACTCAAAAAGGAGTGGACGTCCAAAAGATAAGTGGTGGCTGATCACAGAATCCTTTTCGTGGTGAAGGACTCTTTTTCACAATCTCCACCCAAGTGAATTACACTCTCCAGGAAGTATAGGTTTCAGTATTTGTTTACTATAAAGAGACGATTTCATGAGAGCAAATACAGAAGACTAACCACAAGGTGCAAATTAATCAGCCTTCAATATAGAAAGATCAGATTATCAGATTAGACTTTGCCAAAAAAGATATAAAAGAAGTCAGCCCATTTCTGTAAAAGCATTCTTTGGATAGATGAAACTAACATCCACACCGGAAAGATAGAAAGAAAAATATATGGAGAAGGCTTGGAATGGTTCATGATCCAAAGCACACCACATCCTCTTTAAAACTTGGTGAAAGCAGTGTGATGACCGAGTATACATGGCTTCCACTCGCACTTGGTCACTAGTGTTTATTGATGACTGACTGAAGACAGAAGCAGCCAAATTACTTCTGAAGTGTGCAGGGCTATACATTCTGCTCATATTCAACCAAATGCAGCAAGGTTGGTTGATGATTCTTCCCAATAAAGATTCGACAGTGACCCAAAACATCCTTCAGAAGTAACCCAGGAGTTTTCTAAAGCACCTCTCCAGCATTTTGTTGTGGGGTTTTTTCAGCACAGGAGTGATGCTTTAAATCTATATTCCCTGCTCCCTGTCCATTGACAAGCTCTAGAAATGTGAGAGACAAAAGAGCGCATAGGGTCTTATCTTGTGGCAGAGAGGATCAATTGCCCGTTGAAATTTGCTCACCTGTTCAGGTTGTATAAACCCACAACCAGTATCTGTGCTCTTACAGCTGCCGCTGGATCCACACTTCCACGTGCAATGTGGCATACGACTGGAACAACATGATGAAGTGCTGGATTATTCCTTCCCTGAGGAAGGAGCAGAGGTTGCTCCGAAACGCTTTGGAATAAAGAAATACCATTGCAACAGACTTGTTGGGTCCTGGTTCTTCCTTTCAGCAGCGTGGATCCACCAGCACTTTGTCCTCTCTTCCCTACATTGACAATCTGGTGTTTTCATCCATTGTTGGTGCCATTATAAACTCACAGTGCCATCTTATGCCCATAATGTCTGACTGGCTGGAAGTCAGAGGTTGTGTCACAAACGCTCAGTGCAAGTCTATGTGAGCCAAAACAAGGCTCATTGGAGGTGCCGACAGGTCACAAAGGTCCCGAAACAGAAGATGATGCTGAGAAGGGATGAAGACAACGGAAGGTATGAGTATAACACAGGGGGCAGGGAACTTAAATTTAAAGCGCCACTCCAGCTGCAATAGAAAAAAATGTTGTAGGGTGCTTTAAGGCAAAGAAGTGCAATATTCTGCAACAACCGAGTCAATCATCATAACTCAACCCTTTCGAGCTGCATTTCACATGCTTAAGACAAAACATAAGGCAGAAAGACTGACAACTAAAGTCAGCTGCAGTGCAGGCAAAGCATCACAAAGGAGGATATCCAGCGACTGGTGATGTCCATGGCTTCCAGATTTCAGTCAGTCATTGCCCACAAAGGATTCTCCACAAAGTATTAAAAATGCACATTTTATTTCTGGTAAAGCCACTTTGCATAATTACTTTTGAATTCCTGAAATGAGGAGGCTTTGTAGAAAAATGGCTGCCATTCCTAAGTGTTTAAAAGGATACTTTTTTTCAACCCCTTTTAATTAACCCAAGTCAATCAATTGAATCTCACTTGTTCCATTTTAAATAAAATCGTGTCATGCAGAGCCCAAATCGAAACAATTGATCATTGACCAAATATTTCTGGACCAAATATATTATAATATGTAATTATGTATGTGTAGATATATATTTCCTTTACACAATGCGTTTTTGTTTGGTTGTTCATTACAAAAAACTCAGCACCTTATTCAAGTGCTACATTACTTTATTAACATCTTCCTAGAGGAAAACAGAGTTTATTTACTGGTCCTTTTTGCTCTCATATTTGGTGTTCTTGGAGCCCTATATTTCTCTAGTGTTTATAGAGGTAATATCTATGGAATGTAGGGTTAGACCTAAGCCTTATTTATCACTACTTCTTGGCATTGACTTATTGCTGGTTCCTGTAGGACTTGTTTGCGAGAAATCTATTTCATATTCCACCCATCATTATACTGCTGTTGTACTGTGTTTAACATAGTTCAGCTATTCCTAGTGCAGTGTTTCATCGGTCATTGACAAGCCGCAGATCAAGTTGTTCAAACAAGGTATTAATGTGTTGTCACTGACCATTCAACACTATGTACTGTGTGTGGCTGCTGTCTGGAAAATCTTCCCATTAGATTACCCATAAGGGTTCATGTCTCATCTCCTATTTAGAATGTGCATGCAGGACATTGCATACAGGAGAAAAGTCCTGTATGTTGACGGGGAAGTAGTGCTGGTATCCTTTTGGCACAGTTTCCCGGTGTACTGCCATGCAAATGTTAGTTTACCGTTCACCAGATCCTACCGTATGGCAACACTGTGTTACTGCTGTCACTGTATTGCTATACAAGTTCATATTGCCCCATGAATGAATGTACCCCTAGTAGACAGCACAAAAGGCAAGACATCTATTCATATGCTGAGTTAGTGGGTAGATAACACTTGTCCTAAATGGGGGCATTGTCAAGACTTTGAAGCAGTATTCTCAGTGCTATACAAAAACCTTATTCTTGCAACTCCACCTACAGAAAGTGTTTCCCTTCTACTGACGCACAGATCTGCTTGCCTTCTTAGTATTGTCATCCTCAAGATATTTTGTCCAGAATGTGCACATTTACATATGGGCTTAAAGGGTATTTATTAAAAGGTTCACAATGCACATGGAACAATACAGTGTGAATTATATTACTCAGACATGATGAGGCTGGTGTACTGTGATGCCAAGATAATTGGACAGTCATTTTTTGGAAGTTTTTCTTAAAGGAGACCTGTCATGTTTTGTTTAGCTTTTAAACTGCCCCCAATGTTATTTAGATAATACATAGTACCTCACTAACCTGGTTTAAAAAAAACATGTACTTAATATAAAGCATTTCAGATGCTTATATAACCTTCACAAAACAGTCATTCTTCAGCTGGTAAGTCACAACAATCCACTGCAGTCATTAAAACATAGTTATACCCCCTGCATCTAATATATAAAAGCCGAAGGCACTTCTGTCACTTTGTCCGCACTTCCGTCACTTTCTACACCAGTTTGAGGGTGAGGCAAGATGGCGCCGTAAGCAGGAGCGGAATGAGCAGACACACACTGACACACAGACACACCACCGGCCCTGCATCCGCCGCCTGCATCCTCAGTCGACATGTCACCGCCGCGACTACTGATCGTATGGATCGGAATCTCGTGAACTTCCGGACGCCATATTGGATCCAGTCGTCCGGGGGCGGCGACTTGTCGACTGAGGATCCAGGCGGCGGGGAGGACGCAGGGCCGGTGGTAAGTATATCTCACGGCACTACGCTGACCACTCTGCCCACAGCGCTGCGCTGACCACTCTGCCCACTTTCACCGCGCTGTGCTAACCACTGAGCCACCGTATACTCTGCTATCCACAGAGCGCTGTATACACACAATTAATTTCACTGCACTCCCTTAACTATTAGTAAATAAACTATATATGGATTCTAGACTACCCGATTCTTTGAATCGAGCCGCCATCTAGTTGTAATATATTCACAGAAATCTCCATGCTGTGAAAGGACCTGTCTGGTGATGTCACAGCCATGTGACTGTAATGGGTAGAGCTAAGCCAAATGGGTCTTTGACTTGAGGCCTGCTTAACTCTGCCATTTACATGGTCATGACATCATCACAGACAGGTCCTTCATGTCATGTGTATTTCATATGTCATCAATATCAGATCGGTGGGGTTGTAACACACAATATCCATGCTGATTGGCTGCTGTGCTCAGTTGCAGAGTGGAGCTACACTGCTCCGTAATCTGTATAATGTGTACGGCCGTGTACCGCAGATCCATGCCTATTCTTTTGTATAAGGGTCTGTTTGATTTCCGTTTAGGGTGTCTCTCAATTCTAAATAGTGCAGTATGTTGTACCTTTTTCTTCTAGTGAAAATTGCAGAACTGTTATGGATTCTCCTACCCAAGGATCAGGCGTGTATTTGAACCTAGCCGCAATTAACCATATCATAAACTTTTCATATTCCAATGTTTTCCCATGAAGATGATTTATTTTTGGTATTGTGTAATGGTTACATGTTGTTGTGTAGCTTTTTAGAATTATTCTTAGTTATTATATTTTCCATAATTATACACTTGAAGTCCCATTGTGCGTGAACATTTTTTAACAAAACCACATGGAAATGAGAATAAAGCAGAGTTCATATGAAGTCTAATCATACACTGACAACATTTTGACATTCTTTTATTTCCCAGTAGGACCTGAACTTTTCATCAAGAATTTTTTTTTCCTTCACTTTAATTTCTATGGTCATATACAGTACTAGCATAGATCATAGGGGAGAATATTCCTATGATACATCCCTGAATATGTGGCTTTATGCAGCCTCTGTGCACACTGCTATTTTATTGGAGAATAGTGGTATAACCTTGTTTTTGTAATTTTTTTTTCCAAATGCTTTCAAGCCTACTAGAATATGTTCACAAACGTCGAACACCAATACTACCCCACTAAAACCTATTGGTTTATGGCTTTTTATTTATTTTTTAATCCATACATAATAACGAAGATTCTAATTTAAAATGGACGTTGCCGTTTTCAGGACTTTTCATAAAAGCCAACCCTACTTTTTAGTCTATACTGCGATTCGCAGACCAGGCTTACAACTATAAGGACAACACTGGTGTTACTAATTCCCAGAGCAAGCTTCCCATGCACAATGTGTCTGGCATCTGAGCGGTAATGTCTGTGAAGGATCTGCTGCTTCAGCTCTAGGAAATCTCCAGCATGCACGTTCAGCAGGGCGGAGGACTGCTGCTGTAGGCAGATGACTTATTACGGTACATGCTTTTCCTTCCAAGGAATATTTTCTTCAGTCAGAATTCTAACTCGATAAAGATTAGTATTTGCATTCTGGTATATGAGGCTCCATATAGGAATGTAAACATTATTTGGTACAAACCATATGTATGGTTGTCAAACGCATTAGGTTATATGTTTAAAGGGATTATCTAGAACTTTTTAGACCCATAGTAAAAGAAAAAAAACAGGCAGTGGGTTGCTAACTATCTTTCTTGTTCTAGAACGTGCCATGTTAAAGCAGGCACTGACCGCCCTGCCAGTCATCCATCTTTTCCACATTAACAGAACTGCTTTACCTCTTCCATACTGCTCTGTCCACGGGGCGTGACTGCTGACATCATGCCGATTGACAGCCGACTCTCCAAAGTTAGGCAGTGTGGAGTCCGCTGTCAGATGACATGACATCGGCTGTTGTCAGAGCAGAAGACAAACCTCTGCTATCTCAATGTTAATCGCCAGCTGGAGTTGTCTTTACCTGCTCTGGGCCCGCAGGGATCAGGGCTGGACATAACTACCTGCCTGTTAATAGTAGGCCAAAAAAATTACACAATCCTGGATATCCCTCTTTAATGGTCCAGGCATCTGCAAAGAAACCTTCATAAGGGGTTATGCATGTAGCTGTATTAGAATATGTGCTCACATTAATTATTTGCAGTAGCTATTTTTGCACTAAAACATGTCTGTTGGCAGCAAATAACACTGCTTTGCGTCATCTTTTTAAGTATTTTTTTTTTCTTTGTATTTTGTTTTTCTTATTCAAAAATGCAGAAAAAATTGCCATACTTAAAAATTGAAACTGCTTCAAATCTGCACTTCAAAATAAGCAGCGTGTGCATGAGACTTTAGAAATCTCCTTTATTGTGCTGGTACAGTAATCCATCAGAGGCATTCTCCCCTGGCTGCCTTGCTTCTAAAGTTGATTGTCTTTGTAACTAGTGAGCCTGTATAGAAGTGCTCACAGGCTAAACGTGAGGCCAATACTCTGTGGATTTGTGCTACTCTCAGTAGTGTTTTTTTTCCCCCCATTATTATACATTACAAACAGGGCAAAAAAATCCACTGTTTCTGCAGCGACAGACCTAGGGAGTTGTGCCCATGCTGATTTTTTTTGTCTGTATTTTTGGATGCAGATTTCTCAAATTATGCAGGCATATCCTGAAGCCAGCAAATTCGGAGAGTTCGAAATGCTTTGCTTATGTTGCCTTTTTTTTATCGTGGGTATTTGGTGCAGATTTTGGATGCAGAAAAATCTGCAGCATGTTACGGTAATTGTTGATCTGTTTTTGTTGATCTGTTTTTGGTGCGTTTATCAGCCATCCTGTAATTGACTTTAATACAAAAAACGCAGCAAATATGCGACAAAAGCATTGCCTTTTTGGGTGCATAGTTCTGACAGAAGTTGTGCATTTGATGCAATTTCAGCACCAAATACGCAGCTAGTGATGAGCGAGCATTAAAATGCTCGGGTGCTCGATGGTCTGGTGGAGCATTTTGAGATGCTCGGGTGCCCGACCTGAGCACCGAGCTCAGTGCAAATCAATGAGTGATAGGCTCCACCCACAGACATCTGGCTATAAACTGAGTGTTTCTGGGAAAGGGCAGGAGGGGGGGCTCTTTCAAATCGCCGCAGCATACAACACCTTGCTGTTTTCCCCCCAGAGGGACCCTAACAATAAATCTGCTCTCTGTAAGGTGCCAGCTCATTGTGTGCACTGAAGATGGCTTTATATGTGTGTCACATCGATAATGATTAAGTGATGAGTCCGAGCATCTCGGCGGTACTCAGTGCTCACTGAGCATCTCGAGTACTTAGATGCTCGGGCAAGTAACAAATAGCGCCGAGAATGGTCGCTCATCACTATACGTAGCATGTGCATATAGCCTAAGGAAAAAATTCCACTTTGTTGCCAGAAGAGATGACAAATTCTAGGTACAGGCCAGCACAGCTGTTTTGCACAACAATCCCATGCTCCCTAAAGCTTCCCTGTACACATTAACAGGTTTAGCAGACAGTCTGCTTATTGGAGAGTGTTTTGGGGGAATTATGGATCTACCATGTTCGATTGTGGCTTCCGATTAGAAGACAATATGGAAATAAGCCGTTGATGGCTCTCGTAGAGCGCACTGGAGTGCTTGGCCTAATAAGCACTCCTGTATATATGGGACAGCCAACCAAGATAGCTGCTGAACAAACATTCAACCAATAGCCATCCAATACTGCCTTAAGACCTACAATTCCATCACTATTGAAGCATCACAAGTGTGAAGAATTTGACAGTTATTTCACAAAGTTTCTGCTGTCCAGTCTGTCATCCAAAAAAGCATAAAACAATGGCATCAATGGTGATTTCAAAGGAATTGTGTACTAGTGGTAAGCCTCAGTTTAATCCATACAGGACCTCAATTAAGATGAACACAATCTTCCTTTAGGGGCACTATTCCAATAATGTTGGCGTTGCTGTTCCCAGAATAAAGTGAATTGTCATGTACAGGCTGCAACCAATAAGCAAGGTTGGCAACTCTCCAGAAATTCCAGAACAGTCCGTAAAAATAGGACACATTTTTTACCCTGGTTAATGAAACCTACAGGCTATTTTAACTGTAATTATCATTTTACAGTGGATGTAGCTGATGTCTGCATATCAGCATTGTAGGCTATAGACAAATATTACTTGCAATTTTACTGATTTATTTGATTTTCTAAATTGTCGGTAAAAAAATATTGTCTATCCTTGATTTTTTTGATTAGTTGACAATCCTGCCAATAAGAAGTCATTGGTTGTAGCTCATCAATATTTGTTTTCTTTCAGGCCGTACTTCCGCTCTAACAAAATAGTAAAAGCTTGAGCTGACACTACTCATTGACAACAGGTGATACAAGCCACAACAGCAGTCAGGGCCCCAGCAATTGCAATATTATCCTCTATCATCCGAATGCTTGCAATTTAAATTCCACCATTAGCCAAGACTTCCAAAACCACAGTCTGGCATACCACTGCCAATGATGCCCCAGTTATACTTTCCATTCAAGAAAGAACTTGGTGAACTATCACCAGTCTCAAATTTATGCTTAACCAAACTGCAAGAGTGGATAAATGATAGCTGATTGAAACTGAAGACCGATAAAACGGAAGTCCTTTTGGTCAGTGGTCAGCACCTAACTGCTAATTGGCAGCTTTAAACTGAAACCCCTCAATCTCTGGGAAACACAGCTCTTGATAACTACACCCAAATTGCATATCTTGTCTAGGTTTTAGACCGAGAACTGTCATTTGTAGTGGTGGCATATGACAGTTGTGCTAAATTCATTAAAAAGGCGCTCAACTCTTATTGAATTCAGCACATCTGATGCCTGAGCTCCTGTCATTAAGGCTGGAGTCATCATTTGTGGCATCTGAATAACATTGCCAAAATATAGATCTTCTTTTACTCAAACCGTACATTGGAACATGCCCTCACAACCTCCTAGCAGACCTACTATTATGCCACATAATATTGCCTCCCAGACAAATCATACACCATTTTTAGTTAGTGTTAATTACTGCAGGTAGGTTAATATCCAGTCAACCTCCTCATGCCCCAATAGTACCAATCCTCTTCACACTGCACTTACTGCCTGTAAAATGAAGAATAACTTCACAAAAATTGTCTGGCTTTTTAAAACCATGAACAACTTAGGCCGCAGCTATTTGAAGGGTCTACTGAAGCCCCACATACAATGTTGACTACTCAGATCAGCAGGAGTGAACCTATCCATTACCCAGGATCCATCCTGCAACATTGGGAGGCAGAACCTTTTTTTTATGCAGCCCCTCTCTGGAACACGTTACCTGGATCAATCGGAGAGCTATCATCCCTGGATTCCGCTAAAACCTGACTCAAGACGTACTGCTTTAGATGGAAGTTTAAAGACAAAAAAACCCTACTCTCTATATTGGACATTATGCCAAGTTTACTAATTTACAAATGCACTTTGAGTCAGTTGTGAGAAAATTGCAATACAATTGGTGGTTGTTATTGCCTGGAATGTGGCTTTGTTTTAAACCACTCACAAATACATGCAATTGATTTTACATGGAGAAGCTGAGATGATCACAACAATAAGGTGAATTGTCTTGTATGATGCGAGATTTTGGGTCCACCAGAACAAGAGATGCTCATAATTCAGGCTCTTGCTACCCCTCGCACATTACATCTATTTGCCCCATATGAGACAACCCCTTTTTGTCATCTAGAAAAACCAGAACAAAATTAGTACACCCCTTAATTGTTTTATTTTAGGGGGTTCTGATTCTTGCTGCCCAAACTGTCCAGCTCATACTACTTAGAAACGCTGCAGTATTTCAGACATGACATGACATGGATCTCCCCTCCTGTATCTGTACGACTGGATTGTCCATATATATTGTACTTGTCCTCGTCTGCCCTTTCCATATGTAAAGCGCCATGGAATCTAATGGCGCTATATAAATAAATAATAATAATAAGACATCCAGAAACCTTGCAACTCAGATGACCAGTTCAGGAGGTCTGTCCATGTGCCAAATTCTTTGAGGTCTTTTTAATGAATTTGTGCAGCTATCAACTGTTGCGTGCCCCTGCCAAAAATATATGCCACGTATGGGCTCATAATGCCTATTTTGTGATGTAATTATGATGAATTTTTCAGGTGAGTTGGGCCATGCACTTACATGCCATACCTTTGCCTGCTTTCAAAAAGTTGACATTGCATTGGATGACTTGCAGCATTTCAAGCACTTTTAAACCAGAATGCTTTTTAAAATGTCTTGATCAAGCAGGCACTAAACCTCTTGATGATTCATGATAATTCAATAATTGCCACTTGTTAACACCAAACCCAAAGAATGTACTCCTGAGGGGTGACTGCACCCTACACTGGAATCACCTACATTCCCTAGATACCAGGAGTCAGTGGTGTTTGGGATGCTCCAAAAAGATCTGCTATAATAGAAATGTCAGTATGCCACCTATCTAATAGATTGCATTTTATCTTGGCCGGCAATAAGAAAACTTGATTGTTATAAAGCATTCATCAATCATTAGTTACTTTGGGGGTTAGTGGAGTGGTGACAGTTGTTCATGGGCTCCGGTTTGTGACAGGTCCTCTACAACAAATGAAGACACTGTCATGATAAATGTCCTGTGGACGGTAGATTTCCGGTTAGTACCGTAATTTTGCATTGGGGCTGTGACCAGATAACCACTGTGCAGGGGAGCTGTCATAATAAATGATGGCCTTTAGGATGGAAAGACATCCATTTTTTTTTTTTTTTTTTTTTTTAATTCTTTATTTTCACATTTTAGAATTTACATAAACCAGGAACACATTACGCATGTTTGACAATATTTCAGTCACA
This sequence comes from Allobates femoralis, assembly GCA_033576535.1. Lineage (NCBI taxonomy): Eukaryota > Metazoa > Chordata > Amphibia > Anura > Aromobatidae > Allobates > Allobates femoralis. The sequence continues at coordinate 446,972,720 of JARQOC010000004.1, forward strand.
CAAGCTTCTTGTACAAATTATATGGGTTATCAACAGTGACGTTAACAACATGTAAACCTGTCACATCTATCTAGTCCGATAAAAGGTGGGCGCTCCTGCTTGTCAGTCTGCAAATTACTATAGAAAGGTGTCCGTGCCCCAACTGGAATCCGCAGTCGGACAGTTTCTTTGTTTCTCCACCGAAATCACCCTTACCGGTGTCCGAATGTTCCTTTTTCATGGAGGCCACACCTATTCTTAAGTATATCTCTAACTTAAATATCCGAACAGCCTATTGTCTATTACCAATTTGGTCTTAATGAAAGATCAACGCAAAGAAAAACAGAATAGGAATCAGTCTGGGAGAACAAGAGAGAAGTAAAACGAAGAGAGAGAGAGGGGTGTGAGAGGGAGGGGAAGGAGAAGAGTAGGATGGTGGACCCCCAGCCCCGTGGGTAGGAAACTAGTGGCATTTGCCCAGATCCAAGACCCAGAGAGGCCGGAGTGGTGAGATGGAGGGGTCCCGCCCACGTGTGTTTTCTTATGATACATCTCTTTCATGCTAAGTCCTGCCGTCTATCAACAACCGCTCGTATTCAGGGGTTTGTTGAAAATCCATCCACTTGTACCAAGTGGCCCAATGTCTCTGGTAAGAGTCATTCATGGAAGCTGTCAGGTCTTCCATGAGCATCAGTTCGTTAATTTTACCCACCCATTGAGAAAAACGGGGCGAGGTTGTCGTACCCCAGAGGGCCGGTATACATGCCCTCGCTGCTATAATCAAGAACTTTAACAGAGAATGTTTATATCTTTTTTCAGGCATGTTTGTTAAGTGCAAGAGGACTGCTTCCGGAGTAAGAGGGTCCGCATATCCCGTCACCTGAGCCACCACAGTCTCTACTCCCTTCCAGAATTTCCTGAGTCTTTCGCAGTTCCAAAAAATATGGACCATAGAGCCCGACTCCTCTTTACAGCGCCAGCATTGGGAGTCTGCCACTGGGTACATAATATGCAGCCTCTCTGGCACCCTGTACCACCTAGTCACGATTTTATACCCCGCCTCTTGTTGTTTTGAGCTGATTGAGGTGCTGTGTGCTAAATTACATATTCTGTTAATCTGGGTATCTGAGAACGTCATTCCCAGTTCTTTCTCCCAGTTGGCTATAAAGTAAGGGGGTTTCTGATCCGGGGGGGCGTTCAACATCGCATAGACCAAGGATAGCACATGTCTCATCGGGCCTTTTCCAGTGCAGAGGGACTCAAACTGTGTCAAAGGTTTGGTATAATGACTCCGTGGTTGGTATGTACCCAGGAGGTGGAAAGACATCCATTTAATACAAGAACACATCCTGTCTGCAAAAACCGGAGCTGCTCATACAGATTACCCTTTTATCATATAAACAAGTGTTTTCTATAATAGCTAGAAGTTTGAGATGACCCCATTATTTATATCTTGTCCTGATTAAAGTGAACCTAACAAATGATTCATGTCGTCAGTATGAATTGGCTGTTATTGCAGTTGTGTGTTTTATTCTAAAACGCTGCAATGTTTGAGACATTATATGTATTTCATGCATCTAGTCAAGGAGGTCAGCCCATACCCATAGTAGCTTTTAAGAGGTTAAAACATAACATTTAATACATTTTTCTAAAAGGACTAGATTGTCCACACATACTAAACACGTGATACCCGCCGTGCCCCAAAGTGTCACAACTTAAAAAACTCTCTTCAGTATATTTAAGAGTTATAGTTTATCTCAAGGTGTTACTTATAGAGCCTCTACTGCTCCTTGATATCATCCACCTTTAGATCCTATGTCAGTTCTAGATATATTGGTGTGATTTTTCACCACTTCATATCCCTCTGACATATATATCTGCACATGGAAAGTAAAAAAGCCCCCTTCCCCTATATACAGGAAAGGTCTCACCAGCTTTCTTCCATCTAGGCAGGAGATAAATTGAGTTCCCTTATTCCAGGAGATCCTTCTGCTAATGACAGCCTGGTTTTGAACTCTGTTTCATTCATCCTTTATCACCATACTCCACTCCCTACGCGTTTCGGATGTGAAATCCTCATCAGGGGATACGTGGCTTAGTTCCTTATGGGGTCCTAGCATTAGGTGCCCCATGTGATGGTGTATGTCTCTATAAACAAGACATCAAGCATTACTATCTCTGTATATGTCATGTGGTGCAAAGCACCGATACTCACATGCATAGTACCAGTCCCTCCCAGTTGTTACAGACCCTGGTTACTCACCCAGCATAGCCTAGTGGTCTGTGTGTTGGAGAACACCGCCGCGGCCGTCATCGCCGTCTTTTATGACCGCATTTCCCGGTCACGTGGTGTTCTCTGCCCCCGGATGTGACGCGCGCATCATCGGCCGACGATGAGCGGGGCGCCACGGGCGGGGAGGGGCAAACTAGGGTGCCAACCTCCGCAGATAGGCAGGGAAAGAGGGAAGAAATAGGGAAACATAGGTGCACATGGAACTATGTCTATCCCTTATAATAATGTACTCTGATCTGTCCTAAATCTTTCTCTGTATGCTCCTAGAAATAAATTAAATATAAAATATTAACGGAAACCATGCGATCCCCATAGACCTTGATGAAGAAAAAAAGAAAAACTAAATTGACTCTGATCCGACAAGTACCTACCTATATCATAAACACCTTATGTGATAAATCTGCTCCTACCTTAATGGTTTTGCATCATGGGTAGAGTAAATAAAATCAATGTGAAATTTCACACTATAATTAACATCAGGACAAACACCTTCTAGAGAGGGGACATAAAAGAATGCCATAACAAACTAAATCTGTGTGAACATGTAAAAAAGTACTGTAAATGATAAATAGCCACCATTTATAATCTGTTTTGGATGTTGGGAAGTGTTTATGTAACAATAGAACTTCCTATAGTATGGAGGGATATGGTTCTGGCAATGAACCTGCCCTCCTTGATGACCTCACACCTGGGGATGGACTAACAAGCCTCTAAATCCTCCCACCAAGGAGGGTGAACTGGGAACGAGGTGTGGAACGCATGTTTGCGTTCCACATAGACGCCGGACCGGAAGTGACGTCGCGGAATGATGCGCGCGTCACATCCGGGGGCAGAGAACACCACGTGACCGGGAAATGCGGTCATAAAAGACGGCGATGACGGCCGCGGCGGTGTTCTCCAACACACAGACCACTAGGCTATGCTGGGTGAGTACCCAGGGTCTGTAACAACTGGGAGGGACTGGTACTATGCATGTGAGTATCGGTGCTTTGCACCACATGACATATACAGAGATAGTAATGCTTGATGTCTTGTTTATAGAGACATACACCATCACATGGGGCACCTAATGCTAGGACCCCATAAGGAACTAAGCCACGTATCCCCTGATGAGGATTTCACATCCGAAACGCGTAGGGAGTGGAGTATGGTGATAAAGGATGAATGAAACTGAGAGTTCAAAACCAGGCTGTCATTAGCAGAAGGATCTCCTGGAATAAGGGAACTCAATTTATCTCCTGCCTAGATGGAAGAAAGCTGGTGAGACCTTTCCTGTATATAGGGGAAGGGGGCTTTTTTACTTTCCATGTGCAGATATACATGTCAGAGGGATATGAAGTGGTGAAAAATCACACCAATATATCTAGAACTGACATAGGATCTAAAGGTGGATGATATCAAGGAGCAGTAGAGGCTCTATAAGTAACACCTTGAGATAAACTATAACTCTTAAATATACTGAAGAGAGTTTTTTAAGTTGTGACACTTTGGGGCACGGCGGGTATCACGTGTTTAGTATGTGTGGACAATCTAGTCCTTTTCGAAAAATGTATTAAATGTTATGTTTTAACCTCTTAAAACTAATCTAGCTATATTGATTGAATTCAATTCTGCAAAGTGGGGCAGTACTATACCACTAAATAGAATATCTATCCTGCTAAATAGACATACCCATAGTAGACCTGTCTAAGGGAGCAGCGCTGGTGCCCTGCCTCAGACTAGTCGGAAGACGTGGCACCTGACCCACTTCCGCTTGTTATACTTATCTAGTAGAGTGCCCTTTTATTGTGAATCTGTCACCGTTTTGAGGTTTTTAAATTATTAATGTGGGCATTCAGGTTGTATCCAGCTGAAATTAGTCATACCTGTCTGCCTCCTGGATGATGGCTTGTTCAGTAAAAATTGTCATTTTTTATCTTCTATCCTCTGGGCTATAGAGTGTGCACTGCTCAGAAGAGAAGACTGCCTCTGATCATTATACAAGCTTTATCCTCCCCTTTTACTCCTTAGTGTCCCTGTGATGTCAGGTGCCCTGCACCCCTCTCCTCCTCTGTGGGCAGTACCTTGAATTTTGATATTCACCAGCGCCAGAGTTTTAAATGCTGCATTAGAAACCACAAACTGGCAGAACAGTGCAGATGAGAGATGGCAGGCAGAGTGCGCCGGTGCGGACTTTCAGCAGTGCACCGAAGGCTGGGTTCACATCACGTTTTTTGGCTGTCTGGGTGGATCCTGTTTTTTGCAAGACCACATGGACAGGAACAAGGAGAAATGTTTTTTTTAGATCCGGATGGCAAATAAGCTCCCGGATGCTGTTTTTTGCAGAATTCGTTTCTCCATAGAAATGCATTGTGAATGACTACTCCAAAGGAAATAATGGTGTGGCGAGTCCGGAAAGAGGGAGCTGTTGATCTGAACATGCTCAGTACTCAACACCGGAAAACACTGGATCCGGGAAACGATCCTGTTTATTTCCCAGACACAGCTCCATAGACTTAGACTCCCATGTTACCAGTTCTGGACTGGACCCGACCGGATTATTTTCTGACCAGTTTCGTCTGGTGCCCCCAAAAACGGTGTATTTTGCAATTTTGCGACTGGTCGAAAATAGGACATAAACTAATCTTGTACTGAATTCACTAAAATGGATGGCCATTTATGACACATCCGGCACCATAGGGGGATGCATGGGTGGCAAAAAAACGATACTGTTCTGTCATTTTTAAAACAGACAGCACACGATGGCAAAAAACGTGGTGTCACGCTAGCCTTACATCACAGGGACATTTAGGAAGAGGAGGTGAAATCTTGTATAATTAAGGCAAAGGCAGTCTCCTCTTCCTGGCAGTACCACTCATGCGCTGTCGTCCTCGGGCTCCGTGTACCACTCATGCGCTGTCGTCCTCGGGCTCCGTGTACCACTCATGCGCTGTCGTCCTCGGGCTCCGTGTACCACTCATGCGCTGTCGTCCTCGGGCTCCGTGTACCACTCATGCGCTGTCGTCCTCGGGCTCCGTGTACCACTCATGCGCTGTCGTCCTCGGACTCCGTGTACCACTCATGCGCTGTCGTCCTCGGGCTCCGTGTACCACTCATGCGCTGTCGTCCTCGGGCTCCGTGTTCGCTGCTGAATGCTGTGTGCTTGCCAGCATGAGATAAAGGCGCACGTTGTAATTGTGGTCAGCGCAAAAATGCTTCCCGGTCCCACAAAGGAGGAGCAGCTGCCACATCGTCTGACGTATTGTATGTGCCCCCAGTGATGCCTGTGCCCCCAGCACTGTATGTGTGTTGTATATTTCCTCCAATACTGTATGTGCCCAGCAATGATGTATTTACCCTCCAGTGCTGCCTGTGCCCCCTATTGCTGTATATGTCCCAGTGTCTCCTGTTATGTATATGCCCCCATGTTTCCAATGATGTATATACAGCAGTCTCAGTGTCTTCTATGGGATGTATATGATTTACAAAAATTATCATCACAAACAATTGTCTGCACTCCAGGCTGACATAAACCTGGAAAGGTAGTTGAGCGCAGCAGAAAAATCTGTATTGCCCAACATCACAACCGCACCAAATAGCATCAGCTTCATACACTACAGTAGGGGTGAGTTAACGAATTGTTTGACAGCTGGGTAATTTTTAAGGGGATAACTTTGTGCGGCCCTCGAAGGATAGTAGAAATTTCCGAATGGCCCTCGACAGGAAAAAGGTTCCTCACCCCTGATTTACAGGAACACAGGTATGACTAATTTCAACTGTATACAACCTGCATGCCCATATTTACTCAGTTACAGCTTCCCTTTAAGGGCTCATTTAGGATACTTGGCCTCATATTGAAACATTCCCTCACTGTTTTGTTCAAAATTTAGTATCAATTGTCACTGATATCCCTACTTTCCCTATCAATAAGATCTGATCACCAGGAGTATCGGCACCTAAACCATCCCTGATCTGATCATTGGCCAGAAATGGAAACAAATCTTTGAGTTCATTTTTCTGAATTTATTAGACACTCCATGTAAAGGGTCTGAGGAGCTCTCCGCTTCACATGACCTACTGAGTCACTAATTATTGTGACATTCAATCCCATTTTTTTCTATTAGGTCAATGTGTGGAATGCAGATATGTTAGAAAGCATGCAGAGAATGGGGTAGCAAGTGGCATACACTTGTCCAGCATATTTTGCATTGATTATCATGTCATGCATTTGTGGGACACACCTAAGCACATGGTGAAAAAAAAAAAATGCCAGTCGTGTAGAGACATTACCAGATGCAGTAAGATGGGCTCATGTGATGTTCTTACCTACATGCAAAATGACATTAATTAGAAGCTCTTAAATGTCTGTCTATCTTGTAGCAGCTTAACCAAGGAAATACAGCATTGTTCTTATGTGGAACCTGTTAGTCCAGATTGCCTGGACACTCCACACAAGACAAAAATACATGAATGATTTGGTCCCTTTCCTGTGTCTTCTGGCCTTGTGCTTGGTATCTACATCACCTCTTATCAGATACCTTGAAGTGGTAGAGGAACTTAGTGTACATTTTTTGCAAAAAACAGATCAACTAAATACCCTGGATTTAACTACTTTTTCAGCAGCACTTGCTTTATACTGTATTGTTTTTTTGTTTTGTTTTTTTACAACAGAGTATTTATACACGTTTGTTTTGACTGTTTTTTTGTGATTAAGTGTTTTGGTGGTGTGAACACTGTCCTACAGACGTGTTGACTGTGTGCATGGCTCATTTGTTTTCATCTAAATTGTTTCTTGTTTCTGCAAGATTGGGTCTCCCACCCCTCCCCTTGAGCCCTGCACATAAAAAGCCGTAGGGGCTTAGATCCAGGTGACAGGTTCCCTTTAAATACATCAGATAGGGACTGCTCTGATGCGGGTTACCTTGGAAGTGGTAGAGCGGCTTAGTGTACATTTTTTGCAAAAAACGTATCAACTAAATACTCTGTATTTTACTACTTTTTCAGCAGCACTTGCTTTTTACTGTGTTGTTTTTTTGTTTTGTCTTTTTACAACAGAGTATTTATACACGTTTGTTTGACTGCTTTTTGTGATTAAGTCTTTTGGTGGACAAAAACAAATGAGCCATGCGCACAGTGAACACGTCTGTAGGACAGTGTTCACTGTGTGCATGGCTCATTTGTTTTTGTCTCTTTTCAGATAATACTATGAAGCAAGTTCTGATATATTCCTTGAACCAGAACCCTAGTATTTTTTATGATTTCTATTTATCAGTGTTGACTGCATAGCTAAAGAAAATGAACGATGGAGACTAAATAATGACATAAACATGTTTTTCCTAGCCATTGTGACAGTTTAAAGGGAGTCTGTACCTCAAAATGACTTTAATTTATTGTCCTGTTTATACATACATATACAGTTAGGGCCAGAAATATTTGGACAGTGACACAATTTTCGTGAGTTGGGCTCTGCATGCCACCACATTGGATTTGAAATGAAACCTCTACAACAGAATTCAAGTGCAGATTGTAACGTTTAATTTGAAGGGTTGAACAAAAATATCTGATAGAAAATGTAGGAATTGTACACATTTCTTTACAAACACTCCACATTTTAGGAGGTCAAAAGTAATTGGACAAATAAACATAACCCAAACAAAATATTTTTATTTTCAATATTTTGTTGCGAATTCTTTGGAGGCAATCACTGCCTTAAGTCTGGAACCCATGGACATCACCAAACGCTGGGTTTCCTCCTTCTTAATGCTTTGCCAGGCCTTTACAGCCGTAGCCTTCAGGTCTTGCTTGTTTGTGGGTCTTTCCGTCTTAAGTCTGGATTTGAGCAAGTGAAGTGCATGCTCAATTGGGTTAAGATCTGGTGATTGACTTGGCCACTGCAGAATGTTCCACTTTTTTGCACTCATGAACTCCTGGGTAGCTTTGGCTGTATGCTTGGGGTCATTGTCCATCTGTACTATGAAGCGCCGTCCAATCAACTTTGCAGCATTTGGCTGAATCTGGGCTGAAAGTATATCCCGATACACTTCAGAATTCATCCGGCTACTCTTGTCTGCTGTTATGTCATCAATAAACACAAGTGACCCAGTGCCATTGAAAGCCATGCATGCCCATGCCATCACGTTGCCTCCACCATGTTTTACAGAGGATGTGGTGTGCCTTGGATCATGTGCCGTTCCCTTTCTTCTCCAAACTTTTTTCTTCCCATCATTCTGGTACAGGTTGATCTTTGTCTCATCTGTCCATAGAATACTTTTCCAGAACTGAGCTGGCTTCTTGAGGTGTTTTTCAGCAAATTTAACTCTGGCCTGTCTATTTTTGGAATTGATGAATGGTTTGCATCTAGATGTGAACCCTTTGTATTTACTGTCATGGAGTCTTCTCTTTACTGTTGATTTAGAGACAGATACACCTACTTCACTGAGAGTGTTCTGGACTTCAGTTGATGTTGTGAACGGGTTCTTCTTCACCAAATAAAGTATGCGGCGATCATCCACCAATTCCTTTTTTCTCAGAATGTACCCAACTGTTGATTTTGCTATTCCAAGCATGTCTGCTATCTCTCTGATGGATTTTTTCTTTTTTTTTTCAGCCTCAGGATGTTCTGCTTCACCTCAATTGAGAGTTCCTTTGACCGCATGTTGTCTGGTCACAGCAACAGCTTCCAAATGCAAAACCACACACCTGGAATCCACCCCTGACCTTTTAACTACTTCATTGATTACAGGTTAATGAGGGAGACGCCTTCAGAGTTAATTGCAGCCCTTAGAGTCCATTGTCCAATTACTTTTGGTCCCTTGAAAAAGAGGAGGCTATGCATTACAGAGCTATGATTCCTAAACCCTTTCTCCGATTTGGATGTGGAAACTCTCATATTGCAGCTGGGAGTGTGCACTTTCAGTTCATATTATATATATAATTGTATTTCTGAACATGTTTTTGTAAACAGCTAAAATAACAAAACTTGTGTCACTGTCCAAATATTTCTGGCCCTAACTGTACATGTCGACCGTGGCATCCCAATGGGCCCTGGTGCAAGACTTGGATCTGAGTATATTGTGCCCCATCCTGTGGCCCATCCTGGTATATGTTTCCCATACTGGTCAATATATCCCCATCATGGTATATATATATGTCCCCATCCTGGGCACATCCTCCTATATATGACACCAACCTGGTATAGACTGTATTTTCCTCATCTTGGACCCATGCTGGTATATGTCCCCCATTCTGGTATGTGGTACTCATCCTGGTATATATTTTCCCTGTTCTGCATTTAAAAAAAACAAACCCTTCCCTCCGATTCCCTGCAGCCTGGCGTCCTATTCTAAAGCCAGCCCAGGAGCCAGCAGCTAACAACGGTGTACGTTTCATGCCGCATGACGTCACTGCCGTAAGTCCCTTGCCCACTGCGAATTTATGCCCAGATAGTAGAAGGAACAATTTTCATCCTTCTTACAGGAGACGTAACTTTGGAATGGAGAGGACACAGAACAAAGTGTTCTTTAATTAGTGGAGCAGCACCAATAGGATGGGGTACTCTGTTTCAATTAAAATCTACTGACTGGTTGTATGGGAAACAAAAAAAGCATTTTGTGAAAATCTAAAACTTGGGGTGCTCGGTGCACCATTGGCATGGATGAGTGATTCATGGCACATTTTTGCCTTTTTTCTTCGAGTTGATTGCCATCACTTGGCCAAAGCAAGCGCTTGCAGAAAAAAATCCTCCGGGGTGTGTGCACAGAGCATAACATCAGAAGCCAAAGAGCCATTACCATAAGACTTGTCTCCTTTTGCTGAATTTAGTGTGATCCTCCCTCTCCTCTCTGAAAGGTCATTCACTATATCTCCTGGTTTATTAGTGAAGCAAGCGGCCACCTACAGCAGAGAACACACCTGATCGCTCACACCTGAGGATTATTTCCATCAGTGCTCTCACTGGCCAAACAAATGCTGTCAGTCAACCCAGGGGAAGGTGTCATTGAGGCGGCAGAACAGTGCCCTGAATTTCTTAGCAATGTTTACAAAAAGGAAAGCATATCTCTTTATTTTTTTAAAGATATAAAGGACATTGTAGGCTTAAACAGTGATTTTAGGGTGAATGACTCATTATAAAGGCATCCTCTGGTGATGACCCATTAGTTAATTCTAATAATATTATGTTATAAACTATTATATTCCATCACACAAATGACATATGTTTGACCCTTTTCTATGGTTTTTAAGCTTGCTGGTGGAGATGTTGCATATTTGTGCCCCTACTGGAGAACCCCCACTATAAATGGCCCAGGGCTGCATAAATTAAATAAATGCATACTTGCCCCCTTCCGCTCCTCTCAGACTGGCACTACTGCTGCTCTGTGTTCCTTGGCAGTTTCTAGTTGTAAAAATATAATGTGACCTTGGTAGCCAATACATTTTTAATTATTCAGCATTTTGGGGCTACTAATAGTTGTCAACTCCTATAACTAATCATGTTGATCATCTTTTGAGGAACAGGTGCCCATTGGTGCTTTGTGTGGTATATGTAAAAGAAGTAAATCAGCTGCCTGATCTAATAGGTGTCACTGTGCTGTAAGTCATGATTGTGAATGGCACAAGACCATATGCATAGCGCCCCTAGACGTCTCATCTGCATACAGGTGGAAGCAACCAGCCTCTTGAAGGTAACGTGTTTGCACCTGTTGGCGTTGTTCTGCATGCTTCTGGAGACTTCTGGAGATATGTTTGAATATGTCTTTGTATAAGCAGGTATGGTTTTTGTATTTTTTTTTTATTATCCCCTTGGTGACTTGAGTCAGAATCTTTCAAACTTGACTTGTCACTTTGTGGCAGTACCTCTGGAATGCTTTAACATATCCAACTGATTTTGAGGGATTTTTGTGACACATTATACTTTATATTAACCATGTTACCCCCCCCAGCCTGTTTGGTCTTAATGACCAGACAATTTTTTGCAATTCTGACCAGTGTTCGTTTGAGGTTATAACCCTGGAATGCTTCAACGGATCCCAGTGATTTTTTTTTTTTTTTTTGTGCCATATTGGACTTTGTGTTAGTGGTAAATTTAGGACAATAATTTTTGCATTTATTTGTGTGTAAATTTCCAAATTTTGAAAATTTTGAAATTTTCAAACTACAAATTTTGTATGCTGTTAAACCAGAGAGTTATATCACAACCAGTGGCGTACAGCAAGCCAGGGAGCACTGTCAGGCCTCCTGCTGCAGTGCCCAAGGTGTCTCTGACTTGCACCTGGATGGGACCGTGGGGTACTTGAAACCAGGTCCTCTCGTCGTCTGGGCTGTGGGATGTCACGGTGGCATGACCTGGTCCGTGATCCCCTCGTCGGGCGATCAGTTAAAAAGGGGAAGTGAAAAATAAAAGCAATAATGAGCTGTTTTTTTTTTTGTCGTGACGATACCCGTGGAATGTGGTCGGTATAGCCACTGCTGCAGTCGGGACCTCTGTGGGGATGATGGGAGTAGCAGCTAGGGTCGTTTAGCTCTCCACGGGAAGAGCGGGTTCCCAGGGCAACCGTAAAATCTATGGAGGTGATGGATTCGTTGGGGGTTCAGGGATGCCAGCAAGGTCGAGCTGGCTGTGCAGCAAAGATCCGAGTCACTCTCCGACAAACTTCAGCTGCCAGCTCGACGATTCAGTCAATCTCTCCTCAGGCGCAGAAATAAGTCTCAGACAGGCTGAGCTTTAACCGGTTTACTTTTGCTTTCTCGGCAGATGTTCAAGTTACAAGACAGTGCAGTGGCGACTCTGGTAGTCTTAGTAGCCTGGATGGCTCGTCCACATCACCCCCTTTTGTGTTGCTTTCCATGGGCCTCTCTCCCTTACAGTATCACATGCAAAGCTACAATCCAGCGGCCATGAGCCTTTGTTGGGCGACCTGCCTGGTCCCCTGGCCCTAGTACAGCAGCCTTCTCCTTGTTGCGCTGAGTTTTGGGTCGCGGGACATAAAGACCTCGCACCCTGCTGGGTTCATGGTTGGAGCGTTGAGCGTCCTGGCCACCTCAGCTGGCACCCTGGTTTCTGGCCCAGGCCTTCAGCTTTCCCGCTAATTTGGGCACACAAATGGGTTGCTCACTATCTGTGCCCATCGGAAGCGTTCTCATGCAAAAAATAGTAATGGCGGTCTGATTAGGAGTGCTCTAAGGATCAAGCAGACATGTAAGATGTTTTAATAAATGGCAAACCTTTTATTAATTTCTTACTCCCCTCACAGCTCCACTACGCGTTTCAACTGTATTTTACCACCTGATGAAGACAGTTTTATACAGTTGAAATGCGTAGTGGAGCTGTGAGGGAAGCTAAGAAATTAATAAAGGGTTAGCCATTTATTAAAACATCTTACATGTCTGCTTGATCCTTAGAGCACTTCTAATCAGACCGCCATTACTATTTTTTGCATGAAAACTACTCCCTTTGTGAGGGACTGGCGGCTGGAGCAGCTCAGGAACAGCACAAACGATCTGCCTTGAGGACCTGGTATTTTCCTGGCAACCCACAACAAAGAGCGGTGACGCAAATTCGGTTTCGCGGTCACGTGACCGGATAGGTCCTGTTCCGACGACCAGGAGAGAGGAGAGTGGAGAGGCAGTGCACATACCGCCGGCGGCAGAGGCTGGTAAACCGGGTTGTGCAGGACTTGCACAACCTGATAAGGTGAGTGGCCACCTACCCACGCCACTTAGACTTTTTTAATAAGGGGATCCTACACATTTGCGCCCCTTTTCCTTTTCTGTTTTGCATAGGAAGCGTTCTGTCTCTCTGTGGTCTGTAGCCCGGGACCCGGACAAGCCTCATGGTGGTACAGGCCGCTGTGTCCGTGTCCTTTCAGTCCTGTGTAATGGTGGTATTCTCTTTCCTCTCCGTTTCACTTGACTCAACTCCTGGACTCAACTGACTACTGACTAACTGGCTGTGGTGTTTTCTGGTTTTGTTTCCTCCCTTGACCGTTTCCTGTTTAACTTCCCTACCCTCCACGTGTCTCCTCTTGCCATCCCGTTGTTGGGCATAGAGTCCCTAGTCTTGGGATCGGAGTGTGTTAAATGTGTGTTTTAGAATTCAAATAGAATATGCGGTTCTAAGGTAGAGCGCAGGGATAATACGGGATACTTTAATCTTTATCGCCGTAACTTTATTCATAAAAAGCTCCAGACCACAACATGTTTCGACGTACAGACGTCTTCCTCAAGCGGAAGGTAGACGTCTGTACGTCGAAGCATGTTGTAGTCTGGAGCTTTTTATGAATAAAGTTACGGAGATAAAGATTAAAGTATCCCGTATTATCCCTGCACTCTACCTTAGAACCGCATATTCTATTTGAATTCTATTAATCTAATTCCATTGTGGAAAGCGGTGACAGAGCTGCAGGAGGGATAGGGTTAATGGATCAACCTGGAGTTTCCTGACCTAACCCTGGAGAGAGAGTGTGGACAGCACGAGGCCAGGAGCAGAGGTGATTGAGGATACAGGAGCACTAGAGATCCAAGGCTGAGCCACAAATCTACGCTCACAATCTGGATGTGGGATCGGGCACAACCTTTAAAGGTTAGTTCACTTATAATACGACCGCTTTAAAGACAGGAGAGGTCCACAGGTGGCGCAACACAATTTTTTCTTTTTAAGTGTGTGTTTTGGGTGACTGGACTTACCGATCCCGGTGGCTGCAACTTCTAGTTTTCACCGGTCCGCAGGGACGCCACATCTCCCCGCGCAGCTGCCTGTTGCGCCCCCCTGTTCCCGTGGTGGCAGCTGCCTAATCTCTGAGCTGCTGTCGTCTTACAGCGGCTCAGAGAATCTGCAGCACGTTGGCTCCCTGGAATTCATTGTACAGTCATCTCTCAGATGCATGTACAGTGGAAGCAGCCCCCATGTTTGCCGCAACATCGGGTCAGGGCAAAGTGTGCATGGATGACCTGTGGATGTGAAAAGTCATCATGGCGTCTGGACAAAATGAAGAAAAGAATAATACAACCCTGATCAGAGACAAGGTCATCTATAAGGTACCTGGATGTAAATGATTTGTGATACCAATTCTCATTAGTGCTGCAGTTGTAGGTTCATGTAGCACAAATGTGTATGGGTCTGACCTGACATTACAATTGTTTTACCATGTACTGATGGGGTTTGGATTTAGTTTAAAAAAAAAAAAAAGAGGATTTTGATGCTGTGCATCTGCACTGATGTGGGATAGGGCCACGTTACACACACAGATATCTGTGCAGATATTGTTGGCAGATCTCTGGTTGCAGTAAATCATGGACATATTGTTCCATTTTGTGGCAGTAGACAAATGCAGCAATGTGTCCATGATTTCATTGCAACCAGAGATCTGCCAACAATATCTGCACAGATATCTGTGTGTGTGACGTGGCCCTTACATGGATGTATTTCTGTACCCATGGTGGTTTTGGTTCAATGTATCCCTATACTGATGACCGTTTTGATGCTGCATTTCTATACTGATTAGGGTTCTATGAATATGTGTATATATATGTATGTACCTCTGGTGGGTCTGGTGATGTATTTTGCACTGATGCAGGTTTTGACAGTGTTTCTGTACTGATGACTGTTCTAGTTATGTATTTCTGTACCTCTGGTGGTTCATGTGATATGTTCCTGTACAGATGGTGATTCTAATGTTGAATTTCTGGGTGGTTGCTGTGATGTATTGTACTGATGAGGGTTCTGGTGATATATTTATGTACCTCTTGTGGGTCTGGAGATGTATTCCTGTGGTGTTATAGGTTCTGATCCTGAACACATGTAAAAATCCGTAACTTATAGGCTTACTTGATAGATAGCTATGTTAATAAAGTGTTGTGCCATCTGACAAGTTAAGGGTTCGATGTTTTTATTTGTTAAAAGCATTGAAGGGGCTGTCCCAAGTTTTTGATGAGTTTGCAGCCACTCTGTGTAACTGTGACTGCAGACTTCTGAATTCTCAGTGCACACACTGCATGCTGTCAGGATTCTGTGGTGCCGACAGTGAGAGTGGGAGGTCATGAAACTGGAAATATGTGATTTACATACATGCAGTCATGTGCCGATTAGACATGCGAAGCCTCGATCAATGGAAATGAACTGGATGAGGCCAGAAACGTCTAGTCAGAATGATGCTAAAACTATATAAATCGCATTCTTGTGTTCACGTGACTGTTCAATCTTGACATTGGCACAGGAGAATCCTGAAAGTGTGCTGTGAGAAATCAGAGACCTGCAGTCACTTAGAAGCAGGGGCTGGCTGGAGCCTCTAACCCCGGGTGGCACATTTCTACAGCCAGCCCTGCCCCTGTAGAAGGGGGGGGGGGGGGAGCTGTCGGGCTGCCTTGAGGAGCAGGGGGGTGGGGGGTGCTGTCGGGCTGCATTGAGAAGCGGGGGGGGGGGGTGCTGTCGGGCTGCCTTGAGAAGCGGGGGGGGGGGGTGCTGTCGGGCTGTCAGCACTGACCTTGCCTCATGCTGTCTCCGTGCCGTCCCAGCCGCAAGGCGGCGCGCGCCGCAAAGCGACACCCGCGCCGGCCCGTTCTGCAGGGGGCGGCCTAATGGGGACTTTCCACCAGCCCAGGGGCACCTGCCCCCTGCCACCTGGGCCAGCCGCCCCTGCTTAGAAGGACTACCAGGTTTTATCTCAAACTTGAACAAGCCCTTTAGGACATTATAACCCCTTCACTCCTGGGTGATTGTACTGTTTGTTTTTCCCTCCCCTTCTTCCAAGAGCCATAACTTTTTTTTTTTCTTTTTTTTCAATATGGACATACAGTATGAGGGCTTGTTTTTTGCGGGAGAAGTTATACTTTTGAATGACATCATTTATTTTTCCATTTAGTGTACTGGAAAATGGGTAGAAAATTACAAGTGCGGTGAAATTGTAAAAAAAAAAAAAAAATGCAATTACTTGTTTATTTGGGGGGGGGGGGGGAGGTTTCTTAATCACTGTTCACTATATGGTTAAAAGTGTTGTGTCAGCATGGTGCCTTCGTAGATACCAAACATGTATTCTTTTATCTAAGTGGTAAAAAAAATGTAGAAGTTTTAAAGAAAAAGAATTGTACTTTGGCGCCATTTTTCGAGACTTATAGTGTTATCATTTTTTGTGATCTGAGACTGTTGCACAGCTTACTTTTTTTGTGTCTCAAGCGTATGATACCACTTTTGGGTAGATGTGATGTTTTGATCGCCTGTTACTGCATTTAAATTTTGGCATTTGGCCTTTTTTTTTTTTTTTTTTTTTTTTTTTACTGTTGCGTAGTTTACCAATCTAGTTAATTGATTTTAGATTTTGATCGGGTATTTCTGAATACAGCAATACCAAATATGTATATTTTTGAGGGTTTTTTTAATAGGGAAAAAGGGGGGGTCATTTCAACTTTTGTGCAACTATTACATTTTTTTTTTCTTTTCGTATATTAAAAAAAAGTTTTTTTCTTTATTTTAAACTACCCCCCTAGGGGGCCTCAGTGCTGCACAGTCTGATCGCTTGTGTTATGTAGAGATGAGCTACAGCACGTTTCTACATAGCACAAATTATCACTGCATGTGGATGCCGGCGCTCACCAGGCATCCACAGGAAGTAATTGCAGACCGCATCTGGGGTCATCAAAGGACCCCGGGCTGTCGAGGCAACAGCGGAGGTCCCATGATCGCATCATGGCATCTCTGATCACCGCGAGGCACGTCGCGATACTCACCGCGTGCTTTGGTTTGCACTGTCTGTGATTCACAGTGCGATCCAAGGGGTTAACTCATCGATCGGATTGCTGATCCGATTGATGCTGTTAGCTGCACATCTCAGCTGATGAGATCAGCTGATATGTATGGGGGAGGATGCAAGATCAGCGCGTGAGCTTGCATCAGAGTTAGGGAACACAGCCAAGGATGTACATGTATGTTTTTGGCCGTGAAGGTGTTAAGCCTTGTAGTATGGTGGTGGGGGTACCAAGCTGAATTCTTGGCCCGAGTGCCAGAAAACCTAGATACACCTCTGGTCACAACCAAAATAGTTGATAGATAAAATATCTTGCATGTATACATCAGCACATTTTGGAACCAACATTTTTCATTGTTAGGAAGTTAAAAGGATTCAAAGTTTTTCAGTAATTTCTAAATTTTCCAGCAAAATTTCAAAGCAAATATTTTTTAGGGACCACATCACATTTGAAGTGACTTTGAGGGGCCTACATGGCAGACAACACTTAAGTGACACCATTCTAAAAATTGCACCCCTTACACTGTTCAAAACCACATTCAAGAAGTTTATTAACCCTTCGGGTGCTTCATGGGAACCAAAGCAACGTGGAAGGAAAAAAATTAACATTTTACCTTTTTCCAGCAAAAATTTTGCTTTAGCCTCAAATTATTGCATTTTCACAATGGTAAAAGTAGATATTGCACCATATTTGTTGTGCAGTTTCTCCTGAGTACGCTGATACCCCATATGTGGCGCAAAACCAGTGTTTGGGCACACAGCAGGGCTCGGGAAGTAAGGAGCATCATTTCAGTTTTGAAACCCAATATTATCTGTTTGGAGAGCCCCTGATGTGGGGGGTTTCTACTGTTTAGGCTACTTTCACGTAACAATTTTTCTGGGAGCCGATGCTGTCCGATAAAATCGGACAGCATCGGCTCCCTTCTAATGCCTGGAATCGGATGCCAAGTAGGCATCCGATTCCGACACAAAATCGCTGCCTCTGGCCTGACAAAAGAAAAATAAAAAAAACAATGTATGCTCACCTGTCCCCGAGGCCCCCGACGTCTCCCGCAGGCTCCCGGTGTCTCCAAGAGTTCGTCTTCTTCTAAACAGGACCTGCCGTGATGTCACAATCACGTAACCGCCTGTTAACATGGTGTAACCGACGGTCACGTGACTGTGACACCACGGCAGGTCCTGTTCAGAAGAAAAAGACCTCTGGAGACACCAGGAGACGGCGGGGCCTCGGGGACAGGTGAGCATACATTATTATTTTTTTTTTAACCTATGCTTAACCAGTTGGAGCAGTTATACTGTACTGAGCATGCTCAGTACAGTAAAATCGGGTCAGAGGACACATCAGATGTTTCCTCGGACCCTGCTCCATTGGGCCCCATGTTAAAAACATCGGATGTGCACTAAATGGCATCCGATTTGGTCCAATCCTATTTTGTCCGATTTCATTTTCGGTGCAAAAATCGGAGCATACTCCGATTTTTGCACCGATAAAAAAATCGGACAGAATCGGATCGGACCAAATCGGATGCCATTTAGTGCACATCCGATTCGGTCCGATGCCCATTGGGCTACATGGGGGCTAAAATCGGTCTGATGCTGTCCGATTTTTTTTTTGTCCATAGTGTGAAACCAGCCTTAGGCACAAGTGACTTCATTTTGGAAACCAGACACCTCAAGGAACTTAACTAGATGTGTGGTAAGCACTTTTGAACCACCAGGTTTTTCACAGAATTTCAGAACATTGAGACGTGAAAATAAAGATTTCAACAACCAATCACAGCTATTGTAGTTGTGGGGTGGGTAAGCCACCCCCTCCTGAGATCGACCTCTTGTCCTCTGCTGGCAAAATCAGCTGGCACTCTGTTACCAAAGCTACAGTGCCACATTTTAGTCATGACCTATACCTTAAAGATCAGTAAGCACCACCGATCTTTGACGTATATAGAATGTCAAAGGTTGTGAAGGGGTTGATGGTAAATTTAGGTGGATATGTTTTGCGTTTTTTATTACCGTAATTATCAGAAATTTGGCCAAAGTTCTAAAATTTAGTAATTTTCAAACTTTGATCAATTATCCCTTTAATCCAGAAATTCACATCACATGCAGTAGTTAATAAATGACATTTCCCTCATGTCTGCTTTACATCAGCACCATATGTTTTATGTTGTTAGGATGAAAAGAAGCTTTAAAACTTTAGCAGCAATTTCTCATTTTTCAAGCAACTTTATAAAACATATTTTTCTAGGGATCTATTTGGTTTTGAAGTGAATTTGGTGGACCTATACTGTATATTGGAAAAAACAAACGGTGATGCCATTTTAAAAACTGCACTCCTCAACTGTGGTCAGGTAGATTAACAGCT
The DNA here is from genome assembly GCA_033576535.1 of Allobates femoralis. NCBI lineage: Eukaryota > Metazoa > Chordata > Amphibia > Anura > Aromobatidae > Allobates > Allobates femoralis. Next base: position 446,992,068 of record JARQOC010000004.1, read on the forward strand.
ACTCTTCAGGAACTAATACAAAGTGGCATGGCAGGAAAAAAAAAAGGTATTTCTACCACCTGAGTCTTGCTAAAGGCCCCGTCACACCAGTCCACATCGCCGCCGATTACATAGGCCACACCCCTACGTCACCTATCGGCGGCGACATCGCCCCTACGTCGCCTCATGTAAAGGGGTGATGTCGGTGCCGCCGGGAGGTCGCCTGGTTTCAGAGCAGTGCTCTGAAAGCAGGCGACCATTCTGGGGCGATGTGCACACATCGCCCCATGTAACCGGCTGCCGGTGAGCTGTCAGGCGATGGATCCTGCATCGCCGCTGGGGTTCTCAGACACCCCGGCGGCGATGCTGCCTGTCAGCTCGCTGGCGTGGCGCTGGAGATGTCGCCCCATCTCCATCCCCGTCGCCAGGTGTGATGGGGCCTTTACGTCTGAACAGGGCACTATAGCCAGCTGACTCTAAGGGTACTGTTACACATCGCAACATTACATGCAATTTCACTGGCAATTTGCTGGTTGCAGTGAAATCATGGACACATTGTACCATTTGTACATAGCAACAAGATAGAACAATGTGTCCATGATTTCACTGCAGCCAGTAAATTGCCAGTGAAATTGCTAGTAATGTTGCCGCGTGTGACTGTACCCTAAGGCTGTAAATTGACATGGAAACCATCAAGGCCATAAATCATGATCTCAGGATGCCAATGGCGTTAGAGACCCTACACTCTATTAACCATCTAGATGCCATACTCACTTTTGACAGCTGCTTCTAGAGGTTAAATAGCCATGGTTGATGCGAACAATGATTGTGACTGATGCAGCAAGGTGTCGGTAATAGTGTACAGCTGACAGCTGCTGCATTTTAACCTGTCAGGGAATGTTATGAGGGCAATCTGGGCTGCTGCTGATTCTCTGCTGGGGGGGCTCATTGCCAGATTACCCTCATTACAATGTTGGCTGCACACATCTCCTAATAGGAAGCTTTCCTGGAGCTCCACTGCCAGCAATACAGTATGCCAGTGCAGCTGCAGGGTAGCTCCCCATAGGGCGCTATGGACGGCGCTCATGCTGTTTATAGGAAGCTATATTAGAGCTCATGCTGTATACAGGGAGATATGTGAGGACTCATACTATGTATAGGGTGATGTGGGCATACTTAACTATGCTCAATATTAAGTGACACAATTTATATATTATAATGTTCAATATTAATATCGAGCATTTTTAATTTCAGTCTGTGTTCGGCCCTCCGCAGCAGTGAAGGTCTCTCATGTGGCCCTTTGGGAAAAATTTATTTTTCACCCCTGCTCATTTATAGTGTTGTGTTATGTTTAGTGTTGTATATAACGTGAAAAAAGTTGTGCAGCCTGCCGCTGTCTGTTTGCATCTGCAGATGTGCACCACACCTTCTAAACTGCCCAGGGTCCTGGCTAATTTTAATCTGCCCCTGAGTGTGATTATCTATTGCTTTACCTACATCTAAATAAATTGATAAATTAAATATAAAAGTAAGGGAGCATTGTGATCTTCCATATTAGAACTGTGACACAGGCTATCATTATCAGTATCTGTGATTGTTTGTTCCCTCATGTGGAGGACAGTCCATGCAATGTAATACAGAAAGGTCTGGTTATTTAGATATCAACCCCATCGGACAACAAAATAGCATGTACCGTATATACTCGTGTATAAGCCGACCCCCCCCTACTTTTGCCCCCAAAACCTGGGAACACCTATTGATTCGTGTATAAGCCGAGGGTGGACCCCAGCAGTGTGGTATACAGCAGCCTCCCCAGTGGTAGTATACAGCAGCCTCCCCAGTGGTAGTATACAGCAGCCTCCCCAGTGGTAGTATACAGCAGCCTCCCCAGTGGTAGTATACAGCAGCCTCCCCAGTGGTAGTATACAGCAGCCTCCCCAGTGGTAGTATACAGCAGCCTCCCCAGTGGTAGTATACAGCAGCCTCCCCAGTGGTAGTATACAGCAGCCTCCCCAGTGGTAGTATACAGCAGCCTCCCCAGTGGTAGTATACAGCAGCCTCCCCAGTGGTAGTATACAGCAGCCTCCCCAGTGGTAGTATACAGCAGCCTCCCAGTGGTAGTATACAGCAGCCTCCCCAGTGGTAGTATACAGCAGCCTCCCCAGTGGTAGTATACAGCAGCCTCCCCAGTGGTAGTATACAGCAGCCTCCCCAGTGGTAGTATACAGCAGCCTCCCCAGTGGTAGTATACAGCAGCCTCCCCAGTGGTAGTATACAGCAGCCTCCCCAGTGGTGATATATACAGGCCCCAGTCGGTATACAGGCCCCAGTGGTGGTATATACAGGCCCCAGTCGGTATACAGCCCCCCCCCCATCGGTATACAGGCCCCAGTGGTGGTATATACAAGCCCCAGTCGGTATACAGCCCCTCCTTGGTGCCGCAAACCTGTAAAGGAATAATCATTATACTTGTCCCTGTCCTCGCCGCCATCGCGCTCCTCCGGCTTCCTCCTTTGGCGCACAGACAATGACGTTATTGCCTGCGCCCACCGGAGAAGGAAGCCAGAAGAAGCCGGATGAAGCCGGAGGAGTGCGATGGTGGCGGCGGCGAGGACAGGGATAAGTATGATTATTCCTTTACAGGTTTGCGGCACCAAGGGGGCGGGCCTGTATACCGATGGGGGGGGGGCTGTATACCGATTACTCGCGTATAAGCCGAGGGGGGACTTTTCAGCCCAATTTTTGGGCTGAAAAACTCGGCTTATATGCGAGTATATACGGTAATTCCCAAGGGGCTCTCCATGAGATCACATGACCCATTGAAGGTGAGAAGGTATCCATGAATTTTTCCAGTTGAAAAGAAAACTTAATAAATGATTAAAAAATACATTTTAAAAATTCTCTCATCTAAATAAGATAACTATGAAATAATGTACAATCAGTTCTTTAATGCTCTATGTAACATGTTTCTATATGGTTTGCTCTAACCAGTCTTTCTTGAAGGGCAAGAGTAGTTGGAAACTAGGCTTTGTGTGCCTGCCTTTACTCAGGAAAAGTACCTGCGATTCCCAAACTTCCAATCCCCTTACAAATACCTTTTGCAAATTAGCTCATGAGAAAGTTACTAAAATTGAGGTTTACTATTACTTAAAGGGATACTTTTCTTGTTAGTAATTGTTTTAGGCTGCCTTCACACTTGCAGATGCCTCCGCAGCGTGTGCGGAGGCATCTGCAAGCAACCGCAGACCCTATTTTTATAATGGAGCGCACGGTGTCTGCAGATGCTTGCAGACCGCCGTGCACTCCCATTGCCCGCCATATGTGATCTGTGCGCAGGCGGATGCCTGCGCACAAATCACACACTACCCGCCCGCACCAGGGACGCAACATGTTGCGTCCTGGTGCGGACGATACTGTGTGATCTGTGCGCAGGCATCCACCTGCGCACAGATCACATATGGCGGGCAATGGGAGTGCACGGTGGTCTGCAAGCATCTGCAGACACCGTGCGCTCCATTATAAAAATAGGGCTGCGGTCTGCATGCAGATGCTTGCAGATTCCTCCGCAGAACGCTGCGGAGGCATCTGCAAGTGTGAAGGCAGCCTTAGTATGAAAATAAGCAAGTTTGCAATTTGACAGACCGCTTTAAAACAGATGAGGTTAAAAATGTTTGTACCATGTTAGTAGAAAAATGTTGGAATCTGAGAGTCCTCAGTGGTTGATACCTTTTAATGGCAACTGAAAAGATGGTAAACATAACAAGTTTTCAGGAGACACCATGGCCCCTTTGTCAGGCTGATAATGACACAAATTCTGAAGACACACACATTATATATATATATACACACATCTATATAATACATAAGCAAGGGTTAGATGCAGTAGTTAAATACGACAGATGACGTAAGCAGAGTCAGGCTAGGGAGGGGTAGAGGAGCTGGGAAAGTAAAAGTCAAAATTCCAAGATAAAGGAACAGATTGTATTATTGTTCTATGATTAGTGGCCTGTGGAGACCTGAAAATTCTTCAGTGAGCTGTAGAAAGCCATAAATCGAAGTGAGAGAGTTCACATAAGTGTCAAAAAGTTAATTGCCTCTAACTTATATCCCAAATATCCTTTCATTTTTATATAAAGACACTGAATCCATGTGTGGCATTTAGTACTGTTTTGATTGTGTCAAAGGTCATTATCAATTTGTATTCCCAAATTCTTCTCCCTCTCTGTGATTTGAAGTTTTTGTTAAATGAGCAGACTAATATCGGTTTCATGTGGTCATTGCTGGAAAAATGCTTTGCTACAGTAGATCCTACGCTTTTCTTTTATTTGTGTGGCGATGGAATTTATTCTTGTTCTGAATTTTGTCTGGTCTCCCCTACATACATGCCACCTGTTGGACATTTGGTACATATGATTAAATACACCACATTGCATGTGATGCAACTGAAGTTTACCTGGGATCTTGTAGTCCTGATCTGTCCTTCTTATTTCTGGGTGTCTGTTCTCATTATAGATGGGCAGTTTTGCACCTGTTCAGGTTGCAGGGAAAGGTTCCTCCTGTTGCTGCTGGAGAGGACAGGGCACTCTGACAATGATGTTTTTTAGATTCAGAGGTTGTCTAAAATCAAGAGTGGGGAACGGGAAATATGATTTCAGTCTGGCATCTTTTTGTAGGAGTGGTTGCAGTTTCCGTGCGGCTCCTTTAGCACCTCCAGACTTGGATTGTAGGTGACTACGAGAGGAAACCCCTGTTGTTTTTCTCTAGGTTTTGTAATGTAGGAGATTTTCCTTGATATTCTGGTGGCTCTTGTAATCTGGTCCTCGATTGCTCTTGGTGGTAGTCCTGGTTCAAAAAGGTCTTTGGAGGTCCTCAAGGTGATTGTCTCTGTCTGTAGGGTTGGACATATCCAATTGTATCTGATGGCCTGGTATACACAATAGATTTGTGTTTTGGATGAAACTGTCCCATCAGAGATATGTGGACGGTCAACTTGGCTTACGGTACAGAGTGTCTCTATTTCATGTTCTGTAGTTTAATGATGGTGTCCAGAAAGCTGATTTCAGTGCAGAGTAGTTGTGTGTTAAGTTGATAGTGGGATGAAACTGATTAAAGTGCTCATGGAACGTCTTCAGCTGTTGCTCAGACTCTGTCCAGATGATTAAAACGTCATCGATTAACGGTATAAGGCCAGAGGCCTGATAGGACAAGAGGATAAAAAGTCACCTTCAGCTTGACCATGAAAAGATTTGCATATTGTGGTGCCATATTTGCTCCCCATTGCTATGCGTCTCCTGTAAATATATTTGTCATCAAATGTAAAGTAATTGTGCTTGAGGATGAATTTTGTAAGCTTCACCACAGAGTCACTCACTGAAGAATTTTCAGATCTCTACAGGCCACTAATCATAGAACAATAATAAACTCTGTTCCTCTTATCTTAGAATTTTGACTTTACTTTTCCAGCTCCTCTACCCCTCCCTAGCCTGACTCTACTGTACATCACCTGTTGTATTTACTACTGCATCTAACCCTGCTTTTTTTTTTTTTTTGCTTATGTATATATGTATATGTCTTCAGAATTTGTGTCATTGTCAGCCTGATGAAGGGGCCTTAGTGTCCCGAAAGCTTGCTATGTTCACCATCTTTTCAGTTAGCCATTAAATGGTATCAACCACTGAGGGCTCTCAGATTCCAATATTAAAATAGATGGTAATTGTGCAAAAGACTAAAGGCCACATTACGTGCTTCAGTATCGTTCACAATATCGTTGTAACTTGACCATTTTGGTGATGCTGCGGCCATGTCGTGAACGACATCATTGCGTGTGACACCTGTCAACGATCAGTCGTTGATCGCAGATTTGGGAACATGTTCACAAATCTACCGATGGTCGCCCGTTGGACACGCAGCATCGCTACGTGTGACAGCGGGAGACCAGTGATCAGCGAGCTCCCAGCGCCTTACAGCAAGCGCTGGGAGCTGGTATCCAAGGTAAATTGCGGGTAACTAAGCTTGCTCGCTGGTCTGGATCGCTGGTGAGTCTGCATGTGTGACAGCTCACCAGCGATCTGAATGATATTGTTGGCGATCGCGCGTGCATGTGATCGCTAACAACATTGTTAATTAAATTGAAGCGTGTGACGTGGCCTTAAGGCTACACAGAGCTACCTACCTTCATATACAATTTGTTTTCTTTCTATGGGGCTAGATGAATCTTATTTTGGTCTAGATGTCATCTAAACCAGGAGCCAGTAGCAGCATAACTCCACAAAATCTGGCTTGGTTGTAATTTATCTTACAGTCACAAATGTAAAAAAAAAACATTGTCAGAAACCTGTATTGAAACTTCCCCCTATTAATCACAGCTGTGTCCCCCTCCTCTGGTTGCAAAAATGGTGCCTCTCCATTTCTTTAGGTGAGCTGGTCCCTCTACTCCCTCAGTAGGCACAGGTGTGTTCCCCTCCCTCTGGTAGTAAGAATTGGGCTCCTTCTATTTCTGCAGATGATCTGGCCCCTATACTCCCCCAGTAGGTACAGCTGTGTTCCCCCTCTTCTGGTAGTAAATATAGTACCCCTCCATTACTGTAGATGAGCCAGTCCCTCTACTTCCTCAGTAGGCACAGCTGTGTTCCCCCTCTTCTGGTAGTAAATATAGTACCCCTCCATTACTGTAGATGAGCCAGTCCCTCTACTCCCCCAGTAGGCACAGCTGTGTTCCCCCACCTCTGGTAGTAAGAATGGTGCCCCCTTCTATTTCTGCAGGTGAGTCGGCCCCTCTACTCTTCCAATATGTACAGCTATGGTGACCCCTCTATTCCTTTATTTCCGCAGATGAGCCGGCCCCTCTACTCCCTCAGTAGGCACAGCTGTGTTCCCCTTCTCTGGTAGTAAATATGGTGCCCCTTCTATTTCTGCAGGTGAGCCTGCCCCTCTACTTCCCCAGTAGGCACAGCTGTATTCCCCTCCTCTGGTAGTAAATATGGTGCCCCTTCTATTTCTGCAGGTGAGCCGGCCCCTCTATTCCCCCAGTAGGCACAGCTCTGTTCCCCTTCTCTGGTAGTAAATATGGTGCCCCTTCTATTTCTGCAGGTGAGCCGGCCCCTCTACTTCCCCAGTAGGCACAGCTGTATTCCCCTCCTCTGGTAGTAAATATGGTGCCCCTTCTATTTCCGCAGATGAGCCGGCCCCTCTACTCCCTCAGTAGGCACAGCTGTGTTCCCTTTCCTCTGATAGTTAGAATGGTTTCCCCTCTATTTCTGCAGATGAGCCGGCCCCTCTACTCCTCCAGTAGGCACAGCTGTGTTCCCCTTCTCTGGTAGTAAATATGGTGCCCCTTCTATTTCTGCAGGTGAGCCGGCCCCTCTACTTCCCCAGTAGGCACAGCTGTATTCCCCTCCTCTGGTAGTAAATATGGTGCCCTTTCTATTTCTGCAGGTGAGCCGGCCCCTCTACTCCCCCAGTAGGCACAGCTGTGTTCCCCTCTTCTGGTAGTAAATATGGTGCCCCTTCTATTTCTGCAGGTGAGCCGGCCCCTCTACTCCCCCAGTAGGCACAGCTGTGTTCCCCACCCTCTGGTAGTAAGAATTGGGCCCCCTCTATTTCTGCAGGTGAGCCGGCCCCCCTCTACTCCCCCAGTAGGCACAGCTGTGTTCCCCTCCTCTGGTAGTAAATATGGTGCCCCTTCTATTTCTGCAGGTGAGCCGGCCCCTCTATTTCCCCAGTAGGCACAGCTGTGTTCCCCTTCTCTGGTAGTAAATATGGTGCCCCTTCTATTTCTGCAGGTGAGCCGGCCCCTCTATTCCCCCAGTAGGCACAGCTGTGTTCCCCTTCTCTGGTAGTAAATATGGTGCCCCTTCTATTTCTGCACGTGAACCGGCCCCTCTACTCCTCCAGTAGGCACAGCTGTGTTCCCCTTCTCTGGTAGTAAATATGGTGCCCCTTCTATTTCTGCAGGTGAGCCGGCCCCTCTATTCCCCCAGTAGGCACAGCTGTATTCCCCTCCTCTGGTAGTAAATATGGTGCCCCTTCTATTTCTGCAGGTGAGCCGGCCCCTCTATTCCCCCAGTAGGCACAGCTCTGTTCCCCTTCTCTGGTAGTAAATATGGTGCCCCTTCTATTTCTGCAGGTGAGCCGGCCCCTCTACTCCCCCAGTAGGCACAGCTATGTTCCCCTCTTCTGGTAGTAAATATGGTGCCCCTTCTATTTCTGCAGGTGAGCTGGCCCCTCTACTCCCCCAGTAGGCACAGCTGTGTTCCCCACCCTCTGGTAGTAAGAATTGGGCCCCCTCTATTTCTGCAGGTGAGCCGGCCCCCCTCTACTCCCCCAGTAGGCACAGCTGTGTTCCCCTTCTATGGTAGTGAATATGGTGCCCCTTCTATTTCTGCAGGTGAGCCGGCCCCTCTATTCCCCCAGTAGGCACAGCTGTGTTCCCCTTCTCTGGTAGTAAATATGGTGCCCCTTCTATTTCTGCAGGTGAGCCGGCCCCTCTACTCCCCCAGTAGACACTGCTGTGTTCCCCTCCTCTGGTAGTAAGAATTGGGCCCCCTCTATTTCTGCAGGTGAGCCGGCCCCCCTCTACTCCCCCAGTAGGCACAGCTGTGTTCCCCTTCTATGGTAGTGAATATGGTGCCCCTTCTATTTCTGCAGGTGAGCCGGCCCCTCTATTCCCCCAGTAGGCACAGCTGTGTTCCCCTTCTCTGGTAGTAAATATGGTGCCCCTTCTATTTCTGCAGGTGAGCCGGCCCCTCTACTCCCCCAGTAGGCACAGCTGTGTTCCCCTTCTCTGGTAGTAAATATGATGCCCCTTCTATTTCTGCAGGTGAGCCGGCCCCTCTACTCCCCCAGTAGGCACAGCTGTGTTCCCCTTCTCTGGTAGTAAATATGATGCCCCTTCTATTTCTGCAGGTGAGCCGGCCCCTCTACTCCCCCAGTAGGCACAGCTGTGTTCCCCTCCTCTGGTAGTAAATATGGTGCCCCTTCTATTTCTGCAGGTGAGCCGGCCCCTCTACTCCCCCAGTAGGCACAGCTGTGTTCCCCTTCTCTGGTAGTAAATATGGTGCCCCTTATATTTCTGCACGTGAACCGGCCCCTCTACTCCCCCAGTAGGCACAGCTGTGTTCCCCTCCTCTGGTAGTAAATATGGTGCCCCTTCTATTTCTGCAGGTGAGCCGGCCCCTCTACTCCCCCAGTAGACACAGCTGTGTTCCCCTCCTCTGGTAGTAAATATGGTGCCCCTTCTATTTCTGCAGGTGAGCCGGCCCCTCTACTCCCCCAGTAGGCACAGCTGTGTTCCCCTTCTCTGGTAGTAAATATGGTGCCCCTTATATTTCTGCACGTGAACCGGCCCCTCTACTCCCCCAGTAGGCACAGCTGTGTTCCCCTCCTCTGGTAGTAAATATGGTGCCCCTTCTATTTCTGCAGGAGAGCCGGCCCCTCTACTCCCCCAGTAGGCATGGCAGCAGATCGGCCCTCTCACTATTTTCGGGTTGACTGCTTCCTAGGACTCCCCATGTCTAACATACATCCGACATATTTCTCGTGCCTATATTCTGCTATGGATATGCAAACCACATTCCAAGTAAAATTCTTAAAAAGTAATTAAAAAGCAGCTGAGTATATTAAGGATTTGGTTTTGATCCCTGTGGCAGACGCATTTTACTAGTACAAATAGGACTAAGTGGATGTTTGACATACCATTGAGTCAAATCAGAAGAGTTTATACCCCAGTTTTGTCCCTCTTGAATGCATTGTTTTGTTTGTTCGTATGCCAGGATCGTGTGAAAGAGCAGCGGAGGCCTTTTCTGTCTTTGTCCCCATTTCATTCACCTGAATGTGTCTGGATTAGTTTCTAGAAGACACTGAGTGGCATTGTTTTGCTTTAAGGTACTTTACACTAATTATGTATAACTATTTTGTAAAATAATCATTCTTATTAGGCAAGATCTCGGTTTTCTGTCCATGAGGAGAAATATAATCTAAAGGCAAGAAACCGAAGACCTAATATTTACCAAAATTCAGTTTTCCATTTGTCCCCAGAATGCCTCTTCAGTACCTCTTCTGCTGGAGAAATCCAAGGTCCCGCTCATGTCTCTCCCTGGAGTATTGTTGGGTGTTGGATATAGGTGTTATCTTGTGTTCTTTATCAAAAGGGTGTGGTGTGCATGGTTTACTCGGGGAGCTGTCTTTAGGCTGCTATGTATTATTGCTCTGCGAAGAACATCCCATTGGTAAAGACCATGAAAGGTAGAACTAAATAAAAAAGCCTATATTTCTGGAACCATATGGCGGATTAAAATTAAACAAAGAAAACATGGGATACTTTCTGGAACAGCAGGAATAATATAAAAGCAAAAACTGGTCACATTTGACTTGTGTCAGTTCTATTTAAAGGATTTTCAGGATTAAGAATCCGTACTTGATAAATACCCTACCACCCGGCTCTAGAGTTCTCTGTAGCAGTTGTGCACAAACTATAAAGCTGACCACTGCAGGCGGTCAGTTGTCTCGTAATGTCTACCTCGGAAACAACAGTAAAAACAGTGATTGTCTGCTGCAGATGGCATCTGTAGACAGCCTATTGATCACAACCATACTATTGGGTCAGGCGGGCTGCCCAGCACTATATAAATACATCACGCAGGACAGACACCCCAAAGGGCTCGGCTGCATTTTTCATACATGGCATTTATTGCTTTCAACCACATTTTCTCATTCACGGAAATCCCTTTAGGGGTCAGGTGCCATGTTTTGTATTTGACACTAAATTTGTAGGAATCTACATAAAATTTGAGGATATTCCACATTCAGTATAAACAGCAATGTATTATTGGTAATTTTAAAATAGAGAAACCTTTTATTAATGAAGAGTGTAAAACGGAGGGGGAGGGCAACAGAGTACTGTGACCTTCTGTTATTATTATTTATTATTATTATTATTTATTTATATAGCGCCATTGCTTTACATGAGGATAGGGGAGACAAGCACAATTACAATAACTTTAGACAATCAGGACAAATAGGTACAGGAAGGGAGGGGACCCTGTCCACAAGGGCTCACGGTCTACGAGATATAAACAAGTTGCCCACTCACATCCCAGAGGGGATTAGGAGGAGTATGTACTGCGACTTTGATGGGTAGTATTAACCACTAATAAGTATTAAAAAAAAAAAAACAAAAACAAAATAAAGAAGAAAAAGTAATGGATAAACTCCATGAAAAGCATTCCATACAGTGCATTTAGCCATTAAAAGGGTAACGACAAACGAAGACTCTCATGGGATTCACATGCGTCATTCGTCAGCGATCTGATCGCTACGACATTGACGGCTGATCGCTGGTGAGCTGTAACACAGGCAGTTCCACAGCGATCATAACAGCGAGCGCGCTGGTATCCATGTAAACAAGCGGTAACTAAGTGCTCGCTGCCTTAGTTACCCGCTGTTTACCATGGATACCAACTCCCAGCGCTTGCTGAGAGGCACTGGGAGCTGGCTGTTTACGCATCTCCCGGTATCACATGCAGCGATGCTGCGTGTCCACCGGGCGACCATCGCCAGTTTTAGAGCAGGTTCTAAAACCTGGCGATAAATCGCTGGTTGATGCGACCTGTCACACGCGTCAATATCGCTGCAACGTCATGTGCAGCAGCGATCGTGCACACGATATTGACGCGTGTGACATCCCTATCAGATTCTAACATTTTTCTGACTTCTTCACACACGTCTCCATTTTTCTTCAGTGCTGTGTAATTGTTCCTTATGCCATTTTTTGTTTTTGTGGTGGTGGGTGAGTTACCTGGAAACCTTTTATCGTTAAGGTTTTACTACTCTTTTAGAGAGAAACACCAGAAATTCCATACCAAAAGCATTCTGTGTTGTATTTTGAAACTAAAGTCTACAAATGCCACTGACCCTCAAAGGGGCCTTTGCACAAAAGTGTTTTGTCTTACATATAACCCCAAATAAGTCTTAGTGTTCTATGTATTCTGCTTTTTGGCTCCTATTCACGTAAACACAGCTGTGTCTTGACCTTCACCATGGTTAGGTATAGAGAAAGGAAGTATGCAGGGGAGGAAACGGGGTCTATAATGATAAAAACTTGTGCTGACTTCTAAGACCATAGTGCTCTTTGCAGAGTCTGCTATTTGCTATGTAATTCCTCCACATAAATCTTAGTCTGTTCTGCACATGGGTTTTTGGTTTCTTGGCTGATCATAATGAGTTTTTTGTGAAGACCGTACATCAAAAGTCAAGGATAACCCAATCACCCTTTTTATGTCTCGAGAAATAGCAACCTGTAATATGTCTTTCAAATAAAACCGCTCTAGTGCCAATGATTAGATGTCGCACCCAAAGCCAATTTTGTGTTCTCGCCTGTGAAGCAGTAAAAGATCTAAGTTTAGAATCCCTTGAAGAGGAAAGTACAATGCTCAAGATGTTTTTTATTTCAGTTTCCCTCTATGGTGTCTTTCAAGGTGTCCTAACTGCAGTGCAGATGATCTGCTTAGCATTCTTGTGGTTCACACGGACCATAATTTTACACCCCTGACAAATTCTCAGTAGTTGTTTGATAGTTGAATGGCATATCTGCATTGAAATATTCATACACACATTTTGTTGTGGATTCGGAAGGTAATACAAGTTACTTTATGTTGGCGTTTATGAAGGTGCCCCTGAAGTGTTGTAAATGTCTTGTATCCTTTGAGCGCTGTACAGCAGACTGCACACATAGACACGTAGTCCTCAAGAGCCATGGGATTCCTGTCTGCCACTGTAAGAGTCTCCTTATTGCTATATGGCCATGTACTTTATTATATTTAATTCTATATTCTGTCAGTTTTGTTCCAGCTTTTGCAATTTGGTAGACTACATCACTTTCCCAGAATCTCTGATTACTGCTTTTGTTTTCTGCACGGCTTCCTGTGAAGAAACAAGACATTATCTGGAGGAAGCAGTTGTTATCCCAGAAGGGCTTCTAGACTTTGTGTGGGTTGTGTTCTGAGCTTAGGACATGGTGAAATTGGCCAATAAATGGCTAACATCCTGCCCAACAAAGCATGGTCCCAGATTCTACACGATACATTTCTGGGTACGTTTTGTTGCATGTTTCACAATGAGTTCAAATATTCCTCAATATTTTGGAATGTGAAGACTGTTTCTTGTTTAATGCTCTTATTATTCCCGGTTTAAGTCACCATAATGGAAACCATTTTTTTGGCAGAATAGTCACTATAACTGAAACCAGACGGACGTCATTTAGTCTATTCAGTGGGCTCTGGTACCATCCACTATGTAACACATCAGTGTTTTGCATAAATTAATAGACGGTTCTCCTATAACATAAAGAGTTGGCTAACCCTGGTGTGAGCAGAGCCTTAACTGAGCAGAAAGCCTTTGCATCTACTCTGATTTCCTCAGTCACCCAATGAAACCATGCATAAGTGATTGTCTGTCAGCTATGTTACCACTAAAGGCCCTGTCACACATGTCAATGTCACCCACGATATCGCTCATGCGTCAGATTATTCGTCGCTCAGATGACATAGGAGCGACGTCGTAGCATGTGACACGGCCGCGACCAGCGATTTGTTACTTGATCACAGATTGCAGGTTTTCGGTCCAGACCATAAACTGGGAATGATCGCTAAGTTGAGCGTGAGCGTCGCTGTGTGTGACATGAGCTCGACACATCGCCGGGACGTTGGCACCAGATATTGACACGTGTGACATGTAACCGGCGATACTGACGATCACTATCTGAGCGACGGCTAATCTGTGACGCATGAGCGATATCGCGGGCGACATTGAAACGTGTGACAGGGCCTTAAGTGTCATGTTCCCCCTAATGCTTCTTCAGACCTAGCAGTATTACATCCAACATTCAGCTAATTGTTGAGTGGGCTATTATTTGAAAGATGACCACCCTCTTAACTGTAGTATATTTCTAGTTCAATTCTTCCTGATGTGTGATTTACATGTACAAGGGGCGTTCATTAAAGATTTCCCCTTACCCACTTCTATTTATCGCAGGTGCTGAAATTGTACATGTGTAATGATATAAGTCTCTATAGGTTATGTGGCAATTTGCAACTCTGAACTGACAATTATGTTTCATTTACAGATGCTGAAGTGGTATGAGGGGTGATAATGGAACAGTCAAATACAGAGCAGTCATCAAGTTCCTTTGACAGGCTACACACCAAGGGAGATGTTCAATGAGATGGCAAGGTTTATAGTGACGATTCCCCATCATGTGATGTAGTCAAGAACTGGCATTGTCATTTCAAATGTGGTAGAATTTCAGAGGAAATGGTTCCAAATTCCAGGGTGACACCATTGTGCTATCAATGAACACACCTTTCAAGTCAAGGAACTTAATGACTGTTCTGTATTCCCCTGGGTCCATTATCACACCTCACACCACTTCAATACCTGTAAAAGAAAGGCCGTTATCAGTCAGAGTTAAGTGTAGGTGTACAGTTGTGGCCACCCCTGCAATTCTGTCAGATAATACTCGGTTTCTTCCTGAAAATGATTGCAATCACAAATTCTTTGGTATTATTATCTTCATTTAATTTGTCTTCAATGAAAAAACACAAAAGAGAATGAAGCAAAAAGCAAAACATTGATCATTTCACACAAAACTCCAAAAATGGGCCAGACAAAAGTATTGGTCACCCTCAGCTAATACTTGGTTGCACAACCTTTAGCCAAAATAACTGCGATCAACCGCTTCCGGTAACCATCATGAGTTTCTTACAATGCTCTGCTGGAATTGTAGACCATTCTTCTTTGGCAAACTGCTCCAGGTCCCTGATATTTGAAGGGTGCCTTCTCCAAACTGCCATTTTTAGATCTCTCCACAGGTTTCTATGGGATTCAGGTCTGGACTCATTGCTGGCCACCTTGAAGTCTCCAGTGCTTTCTCTCAAACCATTTTCTAGTGCTTTTTGAAGTGTGTTTTGGGTCATTGTCCTGCTGGAAGACCATGACCTCTGAGGGAGACGCAGCTTTCTCACACTGGGCACTACATTATGCTTCAAAATTTGTTGGTAGTCTTCAGACTTCATAATGCCATGCACACGGTCAAGCAGTCCAGTGCCAGAGGCCGCAAAGCACCCCAAAACATCAGGAACCTCCGCCATGTTTGACTGTAGGGACCGTGTTCTTTTCTTTGAAAGCCTCTTTTTTTTTCTCCTGTAAACTCTATGTTGATGCCTTAGCCCAAAAAGCTCTACTTTTGTCTCATCTGCATCAGAGAACATTCTTCCAAAACGTTGTAGGCTTTCTCAGGTAAGTTTTGGCAAACTCCAGGCTGGCTTTTTTATGTCTCTGGGTAAGAAGTGGGGTCTTCCTGGGTATCCTACCATACAGTCCCTTTTCATTCAGACGCCGACGGATAGTGCGGGTTGACACTGTTGTACCCTCGGACTGCAGGGCAGCTTGAACTTGTTTGGATGTAAGTCGAGGTTTTTCATCCACCATCCGCACAATCTTGCGTTGAAATCTCTGTCAATTTTTCTTTTCCGTCCACATCTAGGAGGTTAGCCACAGTGCCATGGGCTTTAAACTTCTTGATGACACTGCGCATGGTAGGCACAGGAACATTCAGGTCTTTGGAGATGACTTCTAGCCTTGAGATGTGCTCATGCTTCCTCACAATTTGGTTTCTCAAGTCCTCAGACAGTTCTTTGGTTCTCTTTCTTTTCTCCATGCTCAATGTGGTACACACAAGGACACAGGACAGAGGTTGAGTCAACTTTAATCCATGTCAACTGGCTGCAAGTGTGATTAGTTATTGCTAACACCGTTAGGTGCCACAGGTAAGTTCAGGTGCTGTTAATTACACAAATTAGAGAAGCATCACATGATTTTTCTAATAGTGCCAATACTTTTGTCCACCCCCTTTTTTATGTTTGGTGTGGAATTCTATCCAATTTGGCTTTAGGACAATTTTTTTGTGTTTTTTCATTGAAGCCAAATTAAATGAAGATAATAATACCAAAGAATTTGTGATTGCAATCATTTTCAGGAAGAAACTGAGTATTATCTGACAGAATTGCAGGGGTGTCAATACTATTGGCCACAACTGTATGTGATGGATTCAGGGTCTAATCCCACACTATAGAGAGATGCCTCCTGTATTATACAGCTGGAATCTACCTCACTCTTATTTAAGGTGCAGACTTGGTGTCATATAGGTTCAGGGTCCCATTTTCCCCGTCTTACTTGATTTTGGGGTACCTTGAGTTGTAATAGTGACCAGGGGCCTGCTTTGTTTATTTTGCTGTGAAGTATAGTAAACTAAATTTTAAAATTTTATTTCAGTATTAAAAAAATATATAAAAATTCTAACAGCCCTATCCTAGTAAAAAAATAAAATTAAAAAAAATTGGCGTTGTTATATCTATAAAGTATCACAATATATTTACCATACTGGTGAATAATTTTATAAAGCAAAAAAGCAAAGCTTGAAACGTTGGCAGTGCTGGGTTATGATTAGGTCTAAAACCAATAAAAACGTTGGCTCTCCACTAGAGATGAGTGGACCAGTTGAAGTTCAGGTGGTGGAGCCAGACTTTTAAAAATGGACTGTTGTAGGCCAAACCGTGAGCCGGACTTCATTTGAAGACTCTGCTTGGCAGTTTGGCTCTCTGCCCACATACAGCCAGCCATAAGGAAGCCACTTCCTTGGGTGAGAGGGCGGGGATGTGTGTTTTCTTTTTTTTTTTTTTTTAATTTTATAACCACATTACAGATGAAAACTCTGCTGTTCCCCCAGTGCGAGCTAATCAAACACTGCAAGCGGCTCACACTGAGCCAAGCACCACTGTACCCAAACACAGCAATACTTGCTCCAGTTACTCGGATACGTAAATCACCTGAACTCCGAGCCCAAAAAGTTCTTATCTCTGCTCCACTACACAAGAAATAAGCTTTATTAATTTGACAAATGAAGACATTGAGTCTCAGAAAATGACAATATGATATAAGTGAAATTACTGCTTATTTCCATGTATGTGTAATAATATATATTGTACATGTTCATATGTATGTTTAGCTGTATCTGTGTATTTTTATATTTTATAAAAATAAATATCTAACTATTTGGCATCACTGTAATTGTACTGACTTGGAGAAACATTTCGCTGTTACTACACAATGAGGGCCAGGAAAATGACATCCATGAAATGTCACATTTGTGGCTATCGTTTGTTGGTTTTTGCGTTTGTTTTTTGTTTGTTTTGCCTTTTCGCCTCAGTTGGAATTTTGTTTGTCTTCATGTAGTGTGCATACAATAAAAGTGTTGTCATTCAAAACTCTTCACACCAAAAAGTAAACACTTAAATGGATCTGTTGCCAAAAAGTTTTTTTAAAAAGTTATGGCTCTTGGGAAGGGAAGGGGAACTGATTTACATAAAAAAAGGAAATCACGCGGTCTTGCAGGGGTTAAAGTAATCTTGATCTGGATTGATGGTTCTGCTTATTTGGATGAGGCACACCAAGTCAGTTAATAATATATCTGTGCTAGTCAACAGGATATGTAATAAACATAGGGCAAGTGTTGTGCCTTCTGTCATCCTTAAATGGTGGAAAGATGCTGAAAGTGCTATACCCAAGATTGGTATTTTTAACTTGTCATTTACTAATATATGGTTCATTTTCACGAACACATGAAATAAAAATGTATATGGAGTGAAGCTTAGAAAACCATTGAGTTAATAGTATAACGGTCTCTCTGCAGCAGTGACCTTATGGCAGTATGTACGGTGCAGTGGATGTATAGATATAATATACATCGCCTTTCCACGGTTTCTCTTTCACCTTGTTGTTGCCCGTAATTCACTAGAGAACTGGTTCTGACATGTTTGAGACTTCCTGGGTTGTTCTTATTCGGAGCTGTCAGCTTTGTATATGCCTTTCATGTGATGTTGGCACCTGTCATTCTGGAAGAATGTGATATTTGTTCTGATCATATCTTGTCATTGTTTTCCAGATCATGATCGAGTTTTGTCAAGGAGGAGCGGTGGATGCAATAATGCTCGGTATGTGAGCCTTATCTTTACACACAACTGGTTTCGTATGAGATAATGCACCTACAATTCTGTTTTTATGTTTCAAGAATGAAGTCCTCATTGCTGAAATAACTTATTAATCTAGTGTCATACATTCCAGAAAGAACATGAGTATACGTTACATCTGTACATCCATTTCTCAGGGGTACCATCATCCTCCTGCTGTATGAATACAGTGTGCACTCAATCCTCTCCAGTCACCTGCTTGCTACATTTAAACTCCAGCATTTATTTTTGTACTTTGCCATCCGTTAGCGATCGGTTATGTATGTATGTTAAGTGAATACATTACAATGATTACTAGTTGCCATTTCAAGGGCTAATCCAGTCACTGTCCTGCACCATGTGAACACAGTTGCAACTAGCCGGCTTACTACTGTGTCTTTTGTGTATCCAAGAAGTCACTTCCTCTTTGTAAATCTATGAGGCTCAGAATGAAGCTCTCATAGACTTTTATTAAAGGGAACCTGTCATGATAAAAAAAGCAAAACACGCTATTAATGTGCAGATTTGGGGTTAATCTGTAGGCTAATAGTGTTCTAAAGCTGTGCAGCCACCACACAGAGAGCCGCTACTGGGAAGAAATTAACTCTATTCCTCTCAGCAGCCACAGACATTGTCATAGAGGTGCCGTTTCAGTCATGGCTCAGTGCATAGTGAGCGGAGGCTGTAACCACGCTTCAGCATTGACTTACAGCTGTCGCTAAATTAATACACTTCTGGGTCGGCAGTCAGTCACTGCTGGAGCGTGGTTACAGCCTCCGCTCACTATGCACTGAGAAGGCACAGAGCAGTGCTGGAGACTGAAGACAGTGACTGGCAGTTTAATGTATAGAGTGTCAAATAATATAAGCAAAATGGATCAAAAGTAGTACAATCACTGAACCCCGCTCTAAAAACTGCAAAAACACTCACTGCTGCCGTGTGAAGTTAAATACAGCAGCTGTCTCAAGTCCACAATCCAGGAGCCCAGAGTTAGGGCACTTTGCAGTTATAGATTAATAAGGATGGCAGCACTCGCCAAAGGCAGATTGTCAGTTTTTAATTTCATAGTGAACACTTCAATACACGGATAAGAGTCATCTTACCAGAGGTGAGGGGAGGGAAAGGATGACGGTGCTGTAAAGAACGACAAATATCATTTTGTTTAGTCACTGGACCCGTTGAAGTGCAATAGCACAAAACTATCATCATCCTTTACTGCACGTCGTCCTCTCTCTTACTCTGATCAGATGACCCCTACCCGTGTATTGAAGTGTCTTCATCTGTACTTTGTTGTAATTGTTGTGTGAGTGCAGCATCAGATGACCACTAGAGCCAGTAAAACGACAAAAACAACAAACCTTTTGATTGCTCTTTTCTCACAATGGATTTAAAATGCCCCATCTCTATCTACTGGGATGACAGTCATTATTCTTCTATCTATTCTCTATTGAATAACCTAATAGATTATAGGTATACAGTAAAGCAGGTTTATCTGTTATCCCCTACATTATGATTGTTCAAAATGTACTGTGCAATCATCATCATTATCTTTGATAAATGTTTCTAGCTTCCACCGTCATCCTCTCTTCATTCCCTTGCCACAATGTAATTCCGGGGGGGAAGGGGAATTAACAAGTGATCATATGACCCATCTGAAGCAAAGTATACTATGAAAATGATATATGGATAGAAAAAATTGGTCCATACAAAGGATCAGCAGAAATGAAAGACGACCAAAAACTGGCCAGTATTGAACTGGTGACAGGTCCTCTTTAAGGTAAGAGGGTTCCATCAATTACATTTTGGATCCATTAGAGACCTGATAGTATACCACAGCGTTATGAGTCCCTTACAAATCAGTTGTATAAGCTATCTTAGTTTTACTATAGTGTTAGTCAGAAACCAATTTACTTTGGTGTTTAAACCATTTGGGATGTTTGCCTGGAAGGGATGACACAATATTCACACCAATGGATCTTAGTCTATGCTAATGTGACAGAATTTGTGAAAAATTTGGGTCAATGAGTTATTTCACACTTTTTGAATCGCCCATTCATACCAAGTAACTCTCAGACCCTACCGTCTGCTATACAACCAATTATTCTATATTGTGTACCAACTTTTGGATTTAATTATTATTTTGTAAATGCTTCCTGTTTTGTCCTCCTATACATGTGGTTAAAATTTGGATAGGATGGCTGATTCTTGCGGTTTATGTTCTGCTGACAGAATTGGATCGTGGGTTGACAGAAGCTCAGATCCAGGCCATATGCAGACAGATGTTGGAAGCACTGGCGTACCTCCATAGCATGAAGATCATCCATCGGGACTTGAAAGCAGGGAATGTTCTTCTAACACAAGATGGAGACATCAAGCTTGGTGAGACATGATTTTCTTGTCTTTGAATTTGTCTTGTTTAAGACATTTGTGCTAGATGATATGACTCCAGTATACCTTTGCTAACACTTTATTTCTTTATAAAGACTTAAAAAGGTTAAAAGGGTTTCCAGTAATCAGACAACCTCTTTTCACTTGTAAATACTATTATACCCTCCTCCAGTGCAGGTGCCATTGAGTGGTGGGGCACTTGATTTTCCTGGGGCTCAGTATCATGCAGCCACTTTACTTTCCCCTCCCTTTTGAAAAATCAGACATCTGTGGAAGTCAGAGAGTAACCACAGCTCTCAATTCCTCCAGATGTCTTTTAAATTCAAGGCTAGTAAAGTAAAGTGGCTGCTGATTGGTTGTAGGGGTCACGTGACATAATGTCCCACTAGCCCCATAAGAACCATGCCAACGCCGATGTAATGGTGCTGGCACAGCCGTGAGTAGAAGTGTTATTTGACAAGGGGGAAAACAGGGATTTAAAAGTGGTTGTCCCAAGTAGTGCAGAACCCCTTTAATGCTGTAAATTACTTTTAACATGACATTTATTTTTATTCCTGAAGGTTTATGTTGTAACACTGAAGCATAGAGAACCCAAGCAATTTCTCAGTTCAGCATTTTTTTTCAGAGAATCTGGCAGGTTCCCTGTGCGCTCAGAACCATGAGCAGTACTGTACCCATATCTATAATCCCTGCCTATCAGTCTCTTTATGTACGAGAATACATAAATAGATCTTTAGAAAAAGGAGTTCTAAAAGACCATTGCAGATACTAATTAGGGCTTTGACTAGTCCAGGGTTCGTTAGTTTCCCAACTAGATGGCCCACTTAACATGTTAACCCTCCACTGTGGGCGTGATAACAAACAGTGGGTTCGGAAAGTATTCAGACCCCTTTAAATTTTTCACTCTTTGCTTCATTGCAGCCATTTGGTAAATTCAAAAAACTTTTTTTTCTCATTAATGTGCACTCTGCACCCCATCTTGACTGAAAAAAACAAATGTTGACATTTTTGCAAATTAAAAAAGAAAAACTGAAATATCACATGGTCATAAGTATTTAGACCCTTTGCTCAGACACTCATAATTATGTCACATGCTGACCATTTCCTTGTGATCCTCCTTGAGATGGTTTTACTCCTTCATTGAAGTCCAGCTGTATTTAATTAAACTGATAGGAGTTGATTTGGAAAGGCATACACCTGTCTATATAAGACCTCACAGTGCATGCCAGACCAAATGAGAGAGGTAAAATGAACTGCCCAAGGAGCTCATAGACAGAACTGTGGCAAGGCATAAATCTGGCCAAGAATCCCAGAGACAGAATTGTGGCAAGGCACAGATCTGGCCAAGAATCCCAGAGACAGAATTGTGGCAAGGCACAGATCTGGCCAAGTATCCCAGAGACAGAATTGTGGCAAGGCACAGATCTGGCCAAGAATCCCAGAGACAGAATTGCGGCAAGGCACAGATCTGGCCAAGAATCCCAGAGACAGAATTGCGGCAAGGCACAGATCTGGCCAAGAATCCCAGAGACAGAATTGTGGCAAGGCACAGATCTGGCCAAGAATCCCAGAGACAGAATTGTGGCAAGGCACAGATCTGGCCAAGAATCCCAGAGACAGAATTGTGGCAAGGCACAGATCTGGCCAAGAGTCCCAGAGACAAAATTGTGGCAAGGCACAGATCTGGCCAAGAGTCCCAGAGACAGAATTGTGGCAAGGCACAGATCTGGCCAAGATTACAAAGAATTTCTGCAGTACTCAAGGTTCCTAAGAGCACAGTGGCCTCCATAATCCTTAAAATGAAGAAGTTTGGCACCACCAGAAGTCTTCCTAGACCTGGCCGTCCAGCCAAACTGAGCTGAATTTCTACATTTCTGTTCATTTTCAGTCAAGATGGGGTGCAGAATTTACATTAATGAGAAAAAAAATGAACTTTTTTGAATTTGCTAAATGGCTGCAATGAAACAAAAGTGAAAAATGTAAAGGGGTCTGAATATTTTCTGCTCCCACTGTACTTCAGAAGAGCCAGCATTTTTGTTAGCGCTATACAAAGCTGTGCATTTGTGCAGCTTTGTGCCGTCTCAGCATTGAGCTTCTCTGGCGCCAGGTGTATGCACTCAGTCTTCAGAGAAGCTCACTGCTTGCAATCCGAAGTAGTCTGCGCTTCTGGTCATGTGCACTACTCTGGCGCTGGGTGTATGCGTTGCGGGTCCAGAGAAGTGTAGTGCACGTGACCAGAAGTGCAGACAGGGGTATGATAACGTGCTAAGAGGTCCAACTAGTTGGGGGAACCAACGCCCCCACAACTAGTCAATGCCATAATTTGCATCTCATAAATGACCTTTAGAAATACTTTTTCTAAAGATCTTTTTGTGTCTTACTATATTCTGGGACTGTTAGGCCGGGATTATAGGTACGGGCACAGAACTGCTTGTGGTTCTGAGCGCACAGAGGACCTGACTGGTTCCTTTCCTTCAAGTCCTATTTCCTATTGGAATACAAGGTTAGATATTTGTTGGGCTCATTTGGGACCCATACCAATCGGCAGAATGGGGATTTAGTTTTTTTTGCCAATGAAGCCCTTTTTTCCTTTAGAACGCATTAGCCAGTTGGATGCCTGACCTCTTCTCCATTTAGTCTTTATGGAATAGCTGGAAATAATCATGTAGCAGTATGGCACCATCGAGTGTTATAAGAGCAGTGGTCAAGCATGTACACTGCTGCTCCTTTTCAATGTGCCCTGCTCTGCTAATTGGTGTTAGGCTTCAACCACTGTGACTATCGATCAATAAGTCTTCACATATCCTATTAATAGGTGATAACTTGTTCACACTGGACTTCTCCTTTTAAGTTTTATACATATAAGATTCCTACTACAATAGAAAGGCACATGAAGAAAATTCTGCAGCTTGAAAACCTGTAGGAAAGGTCATCTGTTAATTTGGGTTGGTGATTTGTAGGTATAGGGTGGTCTTCTATTGTGTAATATTGGCCCAGATTTCATAAATACTTTAGGGTCTTTTAGCTATAAACACCAGTGTTTCAATGTGCTTTGCATAGTCATTCCCCCTGCTGAAGCCGAGGTTAAATTCTCATCTCTCAAACAAACAGAGCATTCAGAGCAGCCATTTGTTATGTCACTGACTTAATACTCTTGCTTAGAATGGCTTCACTCCGCAGTGCAGTGATTTTATTTAATCAAAGAACTACATTTATTCTAAGAGGCTATCTTTTTAGTTGAAGTAAAAAATATCCTGTGGGGCCCAGCGCTGTATATTTAGCCAATACTACACTGGAATTGCACTGATAGTCTGTGCCCAGGACCATAGTTGGAGATTGTATGATAAAGATCAAGATACAAACCTAGAAAACAGAAACCTCTTGTTCAGAAAGTGTTCTGCCAGATTTTCAGGACGTGTCTGGTATGTAAATGCTTTAGTCTTTAGTTCTATTGTTCTGTAAATTGAAATGTCCAAAAATAAATCAACGAACTGATGCTCATGGAGGACCTGACGGCCTCCATGAATGATTCGTTTTTGAGACATTGGACCACATGGTACAAGTGGATAGACTTCCAACAGACGCCCGAATACGACCGTTTGTTGTCAGATCTCGGAATGGAAGCAGAGGACTGAGAAACAGGAGATTCGCCCACTGATCTGGCTGACTCCTACCTCCTCTCCCCCGCCCCACATCTCTCCTACTCTTCTGGGACCTCCCCCCCCCCCCCCCCCCCCCCTCCCTAGACCTGAATACCCCGTCTTCCCTGTCTTCCCTTTCTTGTTTTCTTGTTCCCTAGTCTACGTCTTTTCTCTTGTCTCATCTTAGATTTCTCTTTAAGTTCCTATTGGACACCTAAAATAAGATACCTGTTGACTTTTAAATTGTTGATATATATAAAAGTGATCCCTTGGTATTCTGGAAGACTATATCGGGTGTAAACCATCGATACCCGAAAAGGGGGATTATGAAGACAGAACTGCAGAGATGCTTTTTGTGAAATTATCACTTAACAAGATGTGTATGTTTTTGCTTTTTATTTGTTTTTCTGGTTTCGCTTTGAAAACTACCTAAATAATTGTACTAGTTACTTCTATGGCAGCGGATTTGTAATTCCTGCATTTTATGTTCCCTTGTCTGTACATGTTAAAAATGAGAAAATAAAGAATTATAAAAAAAAAGAAATGTCCAAAAATACCAATTGAAAGGTCTAGATCAGGGGTCTTAAGGTGGGGTCACACGCGGCGATCTCGCCCGCGACATCGCCGCAAAGTGACGTCACAGCGAAGTCGCGGGCGATATTGCAGGTGCGTCGCGCTGTGTGACAGCGCGACGCAACTGCAAATTATCGCTGGTCGCGGGTTGACAGGTTTATGAACATGTTCATAAACCTGTCAACCTGTGACCAGCGATTAGGCTGGATCACGTCGTCTGACACTGTTGGCGGCGCGATCCAGCCTATATCGCAGCGTTACTGAGCCATCGCTCGCTGGGCTGAGCCCAGCCCAGCGAGCGACGGCTCCGCCCACATCGCCTCCGCATCACCGGCAACGTCGTGCCGTGTGACAGCTGGCCTGCGATGTCGGAAGCGAGCAGGCACCCGCGCATCGCTTCCGACATCGCAGGCCAGATCGCCGCGTGTGACCCCACCTTTAAACTCGGTTAGGCTGCCTTCACATTTGCATTTGCAAGCGCAGTGTATCGAACACAGCCAAACGCTTGCGCACTGCGTTCCTATGTTTAACATGGGAATGCATGTGCCTGCGTTTGGCTGCGTTTGGTTGCGTTTGCATAATTTGTGCACCCTCCTCCCACAATCAGAATGCAGCATGTTGCATTTTTTGTGCGGGCGCTTGTTTTATCTGCAAGCGCAGAAACCGTGCAATGGATCCACAGTGTCCTCCGCATAACAGCGCAGGAGAATACTGTGGATCTCATTGAAATCTCTCCCGGTGGCCGCCGGTGATCAGCGGCGGCCACCGGGAGATCAGCTGGAGCCTCCACTGATCTCCTACCGGTGTCGGCGCGGGAGATTACAAGAAACAGCTGATATGACAGCTATTTAAATCTCCTGTTCCGACACCGAAGAGGTGAGGTCAGTGCGGGAGATTTGAAGCGGCGATCAGCTGTTTCATATCTTTTGCACCGATATCACCCTATTTGGTGTCAGCGCGGGAGATTTAAAAAGCTGTCAGATCAGCTGTTTCTTGAAATCTCCCGCGCCGACACTGGTGGGATAGCAGCGGCAGCCGGGAGGAGGAGATCTGATTGGCTGATTGGCTGGCCGGGCTGCATACTAATGTGAACGCATGCAGAGATTCTCCGCTGTGTTCACATCAGTATGGGCTGCGTTTGCACTGCGTTTGCGTCTGTATGCCATAAGCATGCAGACACAACCGCAAATGTGAAGGCAGCCTAACATGCATGGCTACACATAAAAAATGTTACATTTGCTGGGCCACCCTCCCCATATAGTAATTCTTGCCTCAGTCTTGTAGCAAGGTCCCCTACCCTTGTCCCCACCATGTAGCAAGGTCCCCCCCTTTTTGTAGCAATGTCACCAAGTCTGCCACTCTTCACATACACTTAAAAAAAATAAATAAATAAATAATAATAATAATAAAAAAAGCCTGATTTCACTCCCTCCAAACAGTGTCCTCTTCTCATCCACAGACACAGTGGCACATGGCAGTTATGTCATACGCTACCCTTGACAGGAATGCTGACGTCAACTGCCAGTCTCTGATTGGCTGGTTGCTAGCATTGTGGTGCAGAGAACTGTTTTTTGCGCGGTGATACTTTTCAACTGAATGTGCATCCGGGCCATGATCACAGGAGTTCTAACGATGTAGCCCCCAGATCTGCACGTTTGAGAGCCCTGCTGTAAATGATGATACTTTGGTTTAAGCTATATAATTTTTAATATTTCGCAATTCCTCTGTGTTCGTTAATCCAGATTCCTATAGTCCATGACTGACAAAGACTATTGTTGCAATTATGTTTCCTTTGACTCTTTCTACTGGATAGATAACCTGCAATTAAGTGCTACTCAATGTTGTGTTTTTGTATTTTTTTAGTGTTTTTTTTTTTTTTTTCTTCCAATCAATACATTGTTAGTAAACCAAATACATTTTTTTTTCTCTGTAGCACTTTGGCAATTCAGAGAGGCTATACTTTAAAATCAGGCCTGGTACCATAGCTGGAGACAAGACTATAGTAGTCTGGCTCTCCCCTAGCCGGCTTTTATCAGTGTTGCTAAAGATTGATATGTTTTTTACTATGATAGAAACCTGTAAATCGTTTACAGTGGTGCTGGAAGAAGCCGGCCTGACTCAGTCTTGTTCCTGCCCAGATCTTCAAAGCTATGTGTTCAACATTGTAATGTTTCAGATAAAAGCATACCTGCAAGGTTTTGATTCATGCTGTCCATGGGCAGCATGACTTAGGTGATCGGTCCCCTTTAAAGTGACAGTCAGCACAGAATGACTGTTGAAACAAAGTACATGCATCTCGTTGTGGCATAACTTTTAATGCATCTTCCCACCTGCTTGTTTTCCTTCTATCTCCACTTCCATCATCTTTGATTGACAGCTCTGATTTTATAGAGCCAGAAAAGGGTGGAGATAGAGGGAAACCAAGCAGGTGGGAAGGTGCATCTCATTATTTGGATACGCCATAATGCACCGAGTGCCTGTACTTGGATTGAACAGTCATGCCGACAGTCCCTTCAAGGGGTTGTCCTTGTTGTTGTCTGCATCAGCAGGGCTCTGCAATTGGTTGTAGCACTGTTGATATCACCTCACCGCTGTAGCCAAACAAATACCAGGTCAGCGCCAGAAACACAAAGACGAAGATGGAGCCAGGAAGGGTAAGCAATTCTTTTTTTTCTTTTTCTTTTTTTTTTTTTTCTCTTCTCTTCACACACATGCTTAGGGGCAAAAGTTAGTAAGACGGAGAAAAAATTGTAAACCTGACCCACTGAGCACTTTTCTTTTGTTATGTGGTCCAAGGCTACTATAACCGTATATACTGCAAGCCACATATCCTTTGGCACAACAAATGAAGGAGATTATATACTTCATAGATCACTTCCCTTTTTCCAACTGAAATACACAATTATGAAGCATTTTGTTATTTTATTTGTCCCCAGAGTGAATATATATAGGGGCTTGCTGTATCTTCAGTGCTTATGAATAAAATGTAGTTTACTATTGTATAGATGGTGAGGAATCTCTGGACTGTGTATGCACATTAGATTCTGTACAGCACACAATAGTATGTCATATGAAGATCCATATAAGTGATCTACTGTGAAAACCATTGAGGTTTTCCTAAAATGGAGTGTGTCAGAATCCGATTCAATTACCAGCACACTGCACAGAGCTCTCTGCTATTCCAGATATATACTGCTATGTCTTAAAGCAATAGATCTTCATTTATTCTCTCTTTGTAAGTTCAAGAACCAATTTATTGATGTATCTGGCATACAAGATTAAGGATCATACAGTGTATAGACTTGGACATGACCCTCCTGCAATAAGGAATCATGGATGTATGAACAGATCATGCATGATTTAAAGACTGACACCTTACAGGCCATGCATGAGATCTGTGAACTTCACAAAATGCCTCATGCTCCACTACATGCCATATCTTTCCCTCGAAGTATTGCTTTTTACAATTCAGAACCATTTCACTGCAGACTCATACATGACCCAAAAAGGGCCTAATACAGGGTTACCGAGGCATCAATTCTTAAATTAAAGGTTACGTTTGTCCATCACCTAAACTACGAGAGGTGGAAAGTGACATTCTGCTATGACAATGCTAATTTAAAACAAATGGTCAAATAGAACCTGTGAAGATTATAATACAGTATATATTTTTTGCAGTATTTATTATAGTTTTTTCTAGTTGGTTACATTTTATTTTGCTTTCCCTGGAATTAATTATGACACTATCATATTCATTGTGTCCCTTTTATCAAACAAATTACTGCAATGGTGACTGCCCATGATCAGGATTATCAGCATGGAGGACGCAGTGTGTTTTCGCTGTGTCCAAGACACTGCGTTCTACAGTACAAGCACAGTGGATGGATTTGTAGAAATCTCTTACCCACTGTGCCTCTTTTTTTATGCATCAAGGCAATTTATTCTTGCAGGGACACAAGTGTTCTCATTGGGAGAACACTGTGAAAATTCACCGATCTCCGAATCCTGACTGTGGGCATGGCCACTGCATTCTCTTTACAGAGAACACTTGCATCTCTGCAAGAGACGGACATGCTGCATCCAGAATGTTGGACACAAGCCCTAGACTCCTATTACGCTGATGTGCTGTTTGTTAACACAGAGGAGCTTTTCTTCTTTGCTATATTTTCAAGGAATACAATGCTTTTTACATACATACAGTAGAGACCAAAAGTTTGGACACACCTTCTCATTCAAAGAGTTTTCTTTATTTTTATGACTATGAAAATTGTAGATTCACACTGAAGACATCAAAACATATGAATTAACACGTGGAATTATATACTTAACAAAAAAGTGTGAACAACTGAAAATATGTCTTATATTCTAGGTTCTTCAAAGTAGCCACATTTTGCTTTGATTACTAGCTTTGCACATCTTGGTATTCTCTTGATGATCTTAAAGAGGTAGTCACCGAAATGGTTTTCACTTCACAGGTGTGCCCTGTCAGGTTTAATAAGTGAGATTTCTTGCCTTATAAACGGGGATGGGACCATCAGTTGTGTTGTGCAGATAGTCTGGTGGATAACACAGCTGATAGTCCTAATGAATAGACTGTTAGCTTATTTTTTCTTGCCATAATACAAATTCTAAGTGAAAGAAAAACGAGTGGCCATCATTACTTCAAGAAATGAAGGTCAGTCAGTCTGAAAAATTGGGAAAACTTTGAAAGTGTCCCCAAGTGCAGTTGCAAAAACCATCAAGTGCTTACAAAGAAACTGGGTCACATGAGGACCGCCCCAGGAAAGGAAGACCAAGAGTCACCTCTGCTGTGGAGGATAAGTTCATCTGAGTCACCAGCCTCAGAAATCGCAGGTTAACAGCAGCTCAGTTTAGAGACCTGGTCAATGCCACACAAAGTTCTAGCAGCAGACACATCTCTACAACAACTGAGGAGACTTTGTGCAGCAGGCTTTTATGGTAAAATAGCTGCTAGGAAACCACTGCTAAGGACAGGCACCAAGCAGAAGAGACTTGTTTGGGCTAAAGAACACAAGGAATGGATATTAGACTAGTGGAAATCTGTACTTTGGTCTGATGAGTCCAAATTTGAGATCTTTGGTTCCAACCACCGTGTGTTTGTTTGACGCATAAAAGGTGAACGGATGGACTCTATATGCCTGGTTCCCACCGTGAAGCATGGAGGAGGAGCTGTGATGGTGTGGGGGTGTTTGCTGCTTTGAAGCTTATCAAGAGAATGCCAAGAGTGTGCAAAGCCGTAATCAAAGCAAAAGGTGGCTACTTTGAAGAACCTAGAATACATCTTTTCAGTTGTTTCACACTTTTTTGTTAAGTATATAATTCCACATGTGTTAATTCATAGTTTTGATGCCTTCAGTCTGAATATACAATTTTCATAGTCATGAAAATACAGAAAAATCTTTGAGTGAGAAGGTGTGTCCAAAGCTTTGGTCTGTACTGTATGTATGTTCCTTGGTCTGGGGAACTTGCTATTTACCTTATGGAGAGGAGTTTGCCTGCAACAATAAGAAGACTGTTAAGTTGATAAGGAGATTTAAAGCTGCATCCCTCCTCTAGGAAATATGCAAATTTGCACTTTAGTGAGTAAGTGGATTAACTCTAGCGCCACCTTTTAGTTAGCGCCTCAAAGTCATAGTCTACTTTCTGACAAGCCTTTTAATATGACTAGGGAGTTGTGCCAGATCAGAACCCCAAACAACAGACGCTGTGTTTCGGGGTAACTGCCCCTCATCAGTGTAGTGTGTGGGACTTTGAGGAGCTACATAAAGGTGGCGCTGGAGTTCATCCACTTCCTCACTGAAGTGCAAATTCGTATGTTCCTTCTAATTTTAACTTTGGGTTTAACCTTAGTGCAGTATTCTTAAGTTTTTAAACTGCTTTAATTAGCATGAAAATAAGCAAGTTTTAAAATGACTTGCTTTATCTGCGGTCATGCTCCTGCAGTGACAGCTTTTATTTGTTAGTGTACAGCTGTTTTCCATGGAGCTTGGCCTCAAGACCCTGGCCAAGAGTGAATTAAAGGTACACTGTCAGTTGATTTTTCATTATGATACTAATATTACTCCTGAATAGGGCCTGGGCCGACCTTTTAAAAACATGGAAAATCATTATTGCACTGCTTGTAGTTTCCATGTTATCATCATTGTCAGACCCTGCAGAGAGCTGCTGGATTAGTCCTGTCCCATTATAACCAGAGACGATTAGTCCGGCTGTGTTAAACTGTCATGTAATTATGCATGCCTTCTCTGCAGCTCTTTCCTCCCTCTCAGCAGCTTTCTCCTGCCTCCTCCCTCTGCTCTCAGTGCTGTGTGGTTTCACTTTCTGGAGCTGGTGTTCTGTTCAGGACACGGAGGGAGAAAGCTACAGGTTTGCCTTATCTGATCTAGACTGCATTTGTTTCTGAAAAAAGGAATCCCTGCTGTGCGGTGAAAGATCCTGTGTATATTTGATCTCTTGGTTTAGCTGCAAAGAGAGTAGAGAGGAGGATACAAACCCCCCACTGATCTTCTGTGCTTTGATGTGACATGCGTATTCATCTATGGGGAGGGAATAGCTGAGAACTAAGTGAATCATTCACTGTGATTGACAGATGGAATGATTTCTGTTTATCTGAAGTTTACAGAAGATTGGAGGGGAATATAAATAACAGAAATGCATCAATAGAGTTTAGAGCGAGGAATTAGAAAATGATAGCGGTTACATGTGGATTTTTGACCTGACAGTTTTCCTTGAATTACTTTCCAGGAAAGGTGTTCACTCCCAGCCACCTCTTTCCAGCCCATTCATTTTTTTTTTTTTTGGTAAATCAATTTTTATTGAAAGAATATGAATAAACAAATAACAACACTGTGGTTACACCACAGATATATGAATCTTCTTTTAAACAGCTCCCAAATATATTTGTATACATACATTAAGATGGAGCTTAGTAAGTAGAGTGGATAATGACCATCTAACCCGCTGATTGTTTATTGGGGAAAAATAACAGGTTAAATGCATATAAAAACTGAGAGAGGAAGAACATAAGAAGAGAAGTGAAGAGAAAGAGGGTAAGAAAGACTCATAATCCGTAAGGAATGTAAAACTAGAGTAAGAAAGAGGAAAGATTAGCAAAGGACTGAAGGGACTAGGTAGACAAAGGCCTAGATAGACTGAACCTGCTCAACCTAACATATTCTTGAGTGGGTTATACTGTTGAATATATGGTATATTCATTCAATTGTTCTTGTCATCCCCTGTGAGCCATATACGCATCTCTGGAGTCTCTCGATACAATATCCAAGGGGACCAGATTTTGCAGTGTCTGTCAATATATTGTGGATCAAACATCGAGAAGTTGGTAAGTTCCTCTAATCTGCACACTTTGTTCAACTCCTCCATTAAATCCATACGCGAGGGACAAGTCATCTGTTTCCAGTGGGTTGAAATTAGGTGTCTAGCTCCGGTTAAAAAATGCCTCAATAGACCTTTTTTAAATCTGGATATAGACATGTTTGTGCAGTTCAGGAGAGCCAGCTCTGGAGTTAGTGTTATATTGTCGGATGTTACTCTTTTATATAGGTCCGCCAACCCGGCCCAGAACACACCAATGAGTGGACAGCTCCACCAGATATGGAGATAGGAACCCACTCCCCCACATCCTCTCCAACACTCAGGTGATGATTCTGGATATATTCTGTTTATGTCTTCCGGGCATCTGTACCATCTCGCCACCACCCTGTAATTTCTATCCTGGGCATCTGCCGATATAGAAGCTTTGTTGGAAAAGGTAAAAACAGTTTCCCACTCATGTGGGGCAAGAGGTCTCTCCAGGTCTGACTCCCACCTACGCACAAAAGGAGGATCCCTAGAAGATTCTTCTATTTCAGTATCTCGAAACCAGTTATATAGAACTGATACCGTGTGCTCCAAGGGCACACCCTCCCTACATCTCCGCTCAAATGCAGTCAAGGGGCGAAATACTAAGTCCTGCTTGAGAGATTTTATATAGCTTACTAATCTGGCATGTAACAACCAGGCGTCAGGTGACGGTTCCTTATCTGGGTACATGGCATGTAGAGTTTTAACACTAACGGGTGTCAAGTAGTTGAAAATTGTCGGGTGCGTGTCCTTAGGAATGTTCAGAAAAAGAGACCTACCTTTTTCAACTGGAAATTGAGGGTTCCCAAAAATAGGTGTCATTGGGCCCGGCCAGGACGTTAGATGTAGATGGGGATTGCGACTGCGGAGAAAAATTTGCAGTTGGGAGGTGACGAACGGGGCACCCCTAGGCATAGTCGCGCTCTCCCACCACACCAGGGCTTGAGGGGGTTATCCGAGAACAAGGACTCTGCCTCCACCCATCGTTTCTTGTCTGATTGTCTAAACAAATCCAGGACACACCCCCCCAGGGAAGCTGAGTGATAAGTTTGGAAGTCTGGTAATCCCAGACCCCCCCTTTTTATGGGTCTGCATAGGATGCGGAAAGAGATCCTTGGCCTTTTATGTGACCATATAAAGTTCAGTATTTTTGATTTTAATCTTGAAAAGTAGGCCGCAGGGAGCCTAAGGGGGATGGTCTGGAAATAGTAAAGGATACGTGGGAGGAGATTCATTCCTACCGCATGGATCCTTCCTAACCATGATAGAGATATTTTATTCCACTTCATCAGATCTGCCTCCAGTCTAGACATCATTGGAAGGAAGTTCAATCTATAAAGTTCTGTAGGGTCACGAGTTATTTTGATGCCAAGGTAGGATAGGGAGTCTCCTGACCACTTGAATGAAAAATCCTCTTTCAGGAGTTGAGCTACCAGGTGTGGGAGTGATACGTTGAGTATCTGTGATTTGGACATGTTAATTTTTAGATTGCTTAAGAGGCCATAATTACTTAGTTCAGACATGATGTTTGGTATGCTGATCAGGGGATTTGTGATATACAGGAGGAGGTCATCAGCAAATAGGGCTACTTTATGATCTCTTGCTCCCCCACCCACTCCCCCAATAGAGGGGTTGCCCCTGAGCGATGAGGCCAACGACTCCATACAGATTGCCCATTCATTTTTATACAGCAGTTAGCAGCTCTCTTTCTTTCCCTCTCATCTTCTGAAGAGCTGGTTATAAGTCAACAGCCTGCAGCGCTAAACTCTTTGCTGAATGTATGCTAGCAGAACTTGTGCTGAGCTTTATAGTTCTACTAATGCTACAGTTCAACTATTCACCAGAGCCGTCACTCAGTGTGCGCACTATGTCAGAAATTGGAAAGTAAGGAAACTCAGAAGACTGCAGTGAAGTATGCTGCTCAAAAGACAATACAGAATACTCCTTGAAATGCATATGGTTTGATTTGACATTTTAAGGTGAACCTGTAACCAGATTTTTTTTTTTGTTAACTAAAATGACCACATTCAGCATCACCTATCCTGCTTTTTATGAAGGCACCTATTATGTCCTGACTACCCCTGTATATCGGATAAATACGTTATAAAAATCTTCCGCCCTGTATTATAATTACCTGTGTCCCCAGTCCAATGGGCTTCATTTCGGATCTATCCAACCTCCTCCTCTTCTAATTTATGTGGATAACGTCTCTTGCGATATCCACATGCTCTTTGAAATCTTGCGCGTAGGCTTCTCCAGCAGGCGCACTATGCTTTGACCTACTGTGGTCAGAGCCTAAAACACATTTGCATATGCGCAAACTGCTAAGGTCTCTGAGCAAGCACGAGGTTTCACCCTGGTTCTTGGGATAACTTCTCCATATACCCAGGTGAATCTCGAGCCTGCACAATACAAGTCATATTATGGCCAGAGATGGTGTAATTTTACATTAAACACCCTTTACAACTTAACTACCTCAGTTAATGTTTAAGTATATCGGGTAGAACTATTGGATTATGCAGTCATTATTATTACAATTGTAATTGTAAAAGTGTGCAACTCTTTTAAGAGATATGTTTAATAATATATGCGCAGTTGGATATCTGAGAACAGATCTTCTATAAAGGCTTTAGCTACATTTTATATGGCAATCCTATTGCCCAACATGTGTAATAAACTGGTGTCTACAGAGCTTTAGACAGTTGGCTAAAAGGGTGTTCCACTACAGCACACCCTTTTTGAATGTCCACAAAGGGCCAACTAAAACTGAAAAAAAAGCATACTTTCCTTCTGGAGCAGAGCTGCTCCGACCTGTGTCTCCTACCGATCTTGTTAAATGGCATTTGGAGAACCGCTAGAAAAGCCTTGAAAATTCCAGATTTCACTATTGTTTGTGCAAAATGGGCACTTGTAGTAGTCCTAGATCAGACTTTTTAACTCTTTTAGGATGTGTCTAGTGGAGCGTGTACTTATTTTTGGCTATGGTGACTGTAAAACTAGTGATGGATATTTAGGAATGGAGGTGTCCTGCACATGCCTCTTATTTATCCCCATCTTCAGTGTGGCTTGTCCTAAATCGACTATTCACCATTTTGGCAGTTGTGGTTGACCAGTGTGGTTTGCGCCACAGTTTTTATGTTATTTGTATGGGAACTTGGCAGCTCACTTCTGCTGAGACTAACTGTAAACTGTCGAGTCAGCCGATGGGGTTCACGGAAGCTGAACTGTTGTGAATTAAAACAATCCGAGTTGTTGGACTAAGGCTTTTGTGGTCAAAACCATTTGAGATAAGCATAGATTAATGATATTTGTCTGTTAGCTGTAATGTTACTTCTACAGCCTGAAAATATCCTCGAAAATTTTAATGTCTTTTAATATAGAGCTACCAAAGAGCATTGCAAAATGTCACTTGTGCTAAACAAATATCTGCAGTTACTGGGCAATAATAAAGCTATTTTTATTTTCGGGACTATGGCAGATAAAAAATTATTGTAAGACTAATGGTGGGTTTACACGCTAGGATATCCTGAACGATATCCTTGAAACGTCACAGATTTGTGATCGTTGAAAAGATATCGTTTGGGCGTCGTTGCGTGTAAACAAACGATATAGGATGAATCATCCTAGATTTGTGATACTGACCTCATATCTATCGTTTGTTGTCCAATTAACGCTGCTTCAGGAATCCGCATCGTTCAGTGTGACAGCTTTTTGATCGATATCATTCAAAAAGCTCCTATTCCTGCCGCTTTATTACATCGCTCACTCCTTCCTCTCCTATTTAACAGTTATGCTGCCAGATAGGATATCGTAAACGATATCCTTGTGTGTGACAGCGCACTAACGATATTGTAACGATTTCAGTCACGTGATCGTTCCAAGGATATCGTTCAGGATACCCTAGCGTGTAAACCCACCATAAGGGTATGTGCACATCAGTCGTTTTGTGGGCTGCTTTTGGACGTTTTCCGTCGGCGTTTTCCGCTCAGTTTTATGTTAATTTATGTTAATCCTATCCTCCGGTTGGATTAACATGCTAGTCAATGGATTTTAGAAAACTCTGTCTACATTACAACGTTTTTCTTCTGGTCGTTTTCAGTCAAAACTGAGTTTTTCCACCGGTTTCCAAAAATAGAGCAAGTGACTTCTTTCCTCCGTTTTTCCACCGGTTTCAGCTGAACAAGTGCACTAAAAACTCAGTTTTAAAACCGCTCAGAAAAACCGCCGACAAAACGCTGTAAAACCGGGCGGAAAACGAGCAAAAAACGAGCAAAAAACGAGCAAAAAACGAGGGACACTGCTGAGCACAGAAAACTCAGTTTCTGCCAGTGTCCACCCGTTCCCGGTCGGTCTGCAGAAATGCAGAACCGACTGATGTGCACATAGCCTAAGAGAGCCATTTGTTAATTTTATAACATGGTTTTAATATTTTGCAAATTGAAATGAAGCAAAGCATTTGTGAACGTTCTTGGCTTTCCTTTTTGTATGTGTTCTGTTAGTTGGTTTTTTTTTCTCTGCAGTACTGTGCTAACATAATCCATAGTTCCCCATTTTGTAGGCTTGGTCCACTGTGGTTTCCTGTATTTTTGACAGTAAAAGTGGTATAGTATTCAGCTTCGTTAAGAGAAAAAAAATGTACTGACCTCCTAACCTAAACCAGTTTTCTCAATATCTATTTGAAAACGTATCCTAGATGGCTGTCCTGGCTCGATCCATTGTAGAGAGAAGCCTTGGTGCCAGTGTGAATAGAGGCTAAAGATGATGCAAATATAATTTTCGTTCACTATTAGGAGACTAATTTGCATTGCTGTTTATGAATACAATAGTCCACTTGTTCCATGGTATGTCTATGCCTCATTTCAGAATGTGCCACTAGCATGACTAGCTGCTCACTCCCATCAAAGACTGAAAGAGCCAGTGTCACTAGGGGGAGCCATAGTCAGGCATGGGATGAAGACCCTCCTCTATGGTGTGACATCAGAAGTTGTCTTTATTGGACAAATCTTTTATAATTGACAAATTTTATTCACCAGCCTTACATTTTTCCTCTTTACAGCGGATTTTGGTGTCTCAGCCAAAAATTCAAAAACCTTGCAAAGGAGAGATTCTTTTATTGGTCACCCCTTACTGGTAAGTTGTCCCCTATTACATATCATTGTGTGCATGGTGATAGAACATACAGGCCTGTACAGATGGCTGGTTTGTATCATAATCCAAATTGTCAAATGATATATGTTTTCGAAGCTTTTTAGTGTCATTTTAAGCTAATTTTAAACATGGCATATTTTTATTGACTCTAAACAGCTCTAGTAACCATTGTTTGAAAATGAATATTTTTAAGACCAGATGTGCTAACTATGTCCTGTCCTGTCTGTTCCTGTCTGTCTCCTGTCTGTCCTGTCTGTCTCGCTGTTCTGGTCCTGTCTGTCCTGTCTGTCCTGTCTGTCCTGTCTGTCCTGTCTTCTGTCTGTCCTGTCTGTCTCCTGTCCTGTCCTGTCTGTCCTGTCTGTCCTGTCTGTCCTGTCCTGTCGCATCTCAAATTAAAGTATCAAAAAGATTATATATGTTCACTTTTTTTTTTTTTTTTTTTTTTTTTTTTTTTTTTTTAGTCAATCAGTGATCTATTTCAAGTGTTTTTGTCTGTTAATGTTGATGATTATGGCTTGCAGCCAATGAAGACCCAAAAGTCATTATCTCAGAAAATTTGAATAATGAACACAAACTACCTGCAAAGCCTTGCTTAGTGTTTAAAATGGTCCCTTAGTCTTGTTCAGTAGGCTATAATCATAGGGAAGAATGCGGACTTGACAGATGTCCAGAAGGCAGTCATTGACACACTCCATAAGGAGGGTAAGCCGCAAAACGTCATTGGAAATCAAGGCCCCTGAGTTCAGAGGAAGAGTGGAGAGGCACACAATCCAAGCTGTTTGAGGTCTAATGTGATGTTTCCACAATCAGTGATGGGTTGGGGAGCCATGTCATCTCTTGATGTAGGTCCACTGTTTTATTAAGACCAAAG
Source organism: Allobates femoralis (assembly GCA_033576535.1). Classification (NCBI taxonomy): domain Eukaryota; kingdom Metazoa; phylum Chordata; class Amphibia; order Anura; family Aromobatidae; genus Allobates; species Allobates femoralis. The sequence continues at coordinate 447,030,107 of JARQOC010000004.1, forward strand.
TCAGCACTGCTTCTACAGGAAATTTTAGAGCACTTCACGCTTCCCTCTGCAGACAAACGTTTTGGAGATGGAAATTTCATTTTCCAGCAGGACTTGGTACTTTTGGCAATGTGGACAGGTGCCAATACTTGGTTTAATAACCACGTGTCACTGTGCTTGATAGGCCAGCAAACTCGCCTGACCTAAATCCCATGCAGCATGTATGTGGTAGGGTCAAGAGGAAGATAAGAGACAACAATGCAGACGAGCTGAAGGCTACTATCAAAGCAACCTGGGCTTCCATGCCATGCCGCATTGATGCAGTAATTAATGCAAAAGGAACCCTGAACATGTATTTAGTGCATTTAATGTGCATACTTTTCATTAGACCAATATTCATGAGTTCAAAATCATTTTTTCAGTTGGTCTTATATAATAATTTAATTTTCAGATAATGACTTTTGGGTTTTCATTGGCTGTAAGCCATAATCATCAACATTTATAGAAATAAACTGTTAAAATATTTTGATATAATATGATTATTGAAGAATTCAGCTACAACGTGAACATAGCACTGCACACACACCGTCATCCCGGCTTTGAACAGAAGGATGTGTTCAGCATTATATTAGATTATTGATTACCCTTGATAAAGGTCTAGTTGTCAGTAGCATCCAATCAGAGCTCAGCTTTCACTTTACATCAGCGGCTTAAATGCTGAAAGCTGCACTCTGGATAGGCGATGTTATATATATAATAATGCATTAGGTGTAGTGAAAAGTATAGATGTATCAGTGCTGGTAGTTATATAAGGGTATAACATAGGACATTGGAAGGATGGTTGCCTGGCAACAGACTATAGGGCAAGTGACAGTTGGAATTAGCGAAGGGGAGGAGCTAGTTCTTAGAGTAAGACTGCTGAAGCCAATCAGTGGCTGGGGCCATGCCCTATTGCCATTTTGGGACAGGCAGTCTTCGGACAGACGCCGTTCCTTGTTATAGTGTTTGTGTGTGTAATTTATAGTCTCAAGCTCTCGTCAGTCCCAGCCCTCGCTTCTTTTTTAACTTGAGGATGATGGTGCAGTATGTATTGCCACTTTTGTGGCCTCTACAAGGGTATGCTTATATTGCTGCTAAATGTTTTCCTTATGTAGCGCTGATGTAAGCGGAGAACTATCTTGGTATAAGGGTAAAAGTATGCTTACTTTAGAATGAAGAGCCTTATTTAAAGTGCACCTTCCATTTCAGGTTTTAATGAAATGACTTACTTCATTGGATGCTCTTCTTAATATTACTGGACAGTGCTTTATTTGTTCCACCCAAAGCACAGCTTTAAGGGTTGTCTGGAGAGCAAAGAAAGGGTCTTAATTTTATCCCAGAATTAGCAATACTCCAGTCTATGGGTTATGGCTGACAGTGCCTCTAAGATCCTTTGAAATGAAGAGCTCTGATTTTCAATGACTCACTCATGAAGAAGAGCAGAACTAGTTAAATGTTACTAGTTGCTAGTGACTGGAGCTGTAAGACAGGAATGTTGAATGTCACACAGTGTATTAAAGCATGTTGATATCCAGATGTAAGAGGAATGTTTTTCATCAACATATTTCACATTTTCACAGCAATTGCCCTTTTCACTGCCTCTTCAGTTAAGACATGAGAGTCTACACACAAGTGGTGAGGAAAGTGAGAATTGTCTTGTTCTTATAAACACTTCCCTTTCTGTTCCCAGGATGGCCCCTGAAGTGGTGATGTGTGAGACGATGAAAGATGCTCCTTACGATTACAAAGCTGACATTTGGTCTTTAGGAATAACGCTCATTGAAATGGCTCAAATTGAGCCACCGCATCATGAACTTAACCCTATGCGGGTGCTTCTGAAAATTGCCAAATCAGAGCCACCCAGTCTGTCTTCTCCGTCAAAGTGGTAAGTTCTCTGTCCTTAGTTTGATCATGCCAAAGTTATTCCCAAGTTCACATGCTTGAGAAATTAAAGACATTCCATGAATTTTATTTTTTTATTTGTAACATATTTTTTGTTGATTCTTTAGAAATCTGCTTCATATTAGTGATTTCTTGCTGATCAAAAAAACTTCAGGGCTTTATAACATAATGTCTACATAGAAATGGGACTCAAGCAGGGCCGGACTGGTAGGCGGGACTACCGGGACTTCTCCCTATGGGCCGGTGGTGGGGGTGTGGCCGGGGGCCGGCGCTCCTGCTCCTCCGGCCGTAGGCCGGCTGTAAGTCACTATGCGGTGGCCATCATCATGCACAGATGCAGCCCAGAGTCCCCGGCCCTGTCACTGCCTGCCTGCGCGCTCTGCACCCTCTCCTCCCCTCTATTAGACAAACTAAGCTGTCTTGTGGGAGGAAGAGGGAAGGGGTGTGTGCGGGGTCGGGGGCCACACCTCCATACATGCACCGTAGACACAGGGAGCTGAATGACCCCGGAAATACCAGCACCTGCATTTCCGGGGTCAGAGGAGCTCTAATCAGCTCCCTTAGAGAGGAGCAGAGAGTCGGTGCAGTGCAGTGACGTCCTCATTCTCAGCAAACTGCAGGTGCAGGACGTCACCACAGTGTGAGGAGGAGGAGACATGGGGGCCAGGAGGAGGACGAGCCTTGAGTCAGCAGGGGATGACATGGGGGCCAGGAGGAGGTCGAGCACTGCTGAGCCAGGAGGATGACATGGGGGCCAGGAGGAGGACGATCCTGGAGCCAGCAGGATGATGACACAGGAGGAGCAGTAAGTATACACAGCTCATGGACCTGAAGATGGGGGTGGGGGGCAGGAAGGCTAATTTTCCCCCCATTGAGGAATAGCAGGCTCTCCTGCTCCAGCCCTGCACAGCCTGCAGTGATCACTCTCCCATACACATCTGATTGCCTTCTACTTATATGTGATTCATTATTAATGCACATAACTGCAGCCAGACCTCAGTGTAAATATGATCCCTGCAGATACACGTCCAGATACAGAGGGCAGTATATACATCCTGGGCTCCATTAACTCTATACGATCAATGTTCTTACACCTAGGTGAAATCTTTCATGGCTGCAGGAATAATTCTGCTTAATAGACCAGTCTAAGGCTGCCTTCACATTAGCGTTTGTGAACACTGCATACCGAACGCAGCCAAACGCTTGAGCACTGCGTTCCTATGTCTAATATGGGAAAGCAATTGGCTGTGTTCGGTTGCGTTTGCGTTGGATGCGCACAATTTGTGCTCCCTCTGAACGCAGCTTGTTGCATTTTTTGTGCGGTTGCGGGCGCTTGTTTTTTCCGCAAGAGCACAAACAATGCATGGATCTCAATGGATCCGCAGGACAGCGCAGGAGAACGATGTGGATCTCATTGAAATCTGTCCCGGTAGCCGCCGCTGATCAGCGGCGGCCACCGGAAGCTCATGCAGAGCCACAGCTGATCTCCCGCCGGTGTCAGCGGGGAGAAACAGCTGATCTGACAGCTGTTTAAATCTCCCGCACTGACACCGAATAGGTGAGGTCGGCGCGGGAGATTTGAAGCAGCGATCAGCTGTTTCTTATCTCCTGCACCGATATCACCCTATTCGGTGTCAGCGCGGGAGATTTAAACAGCTGTCAGATCAGCTGTTTCTCCCCGCTGACACCGGCGGGAGATCAGCTGTGGCTCTGCATGAGCTTCCAGTCGCCGCCGCTGATCAGCGACGGCCACCTGGAGAGATTTCAATGAGATCCGCAGCGTTCTCCTGCGCTGTCATGTGGAGGACACTGCGGATCCATTGAGATCCATGCATTGTTTGTGTGCTTGCGGGCGCTTGCGGATAAAACAAGCAACCGCACAAAAAATGCAACAGGCTGCGTTCGGATGGCGCACAAATTGTGCGCATCTGAACGCAAACACAGCCATACGCAGGCACATGCCTTCCCATGTTAAACATAGGAACGCAGTGCTCAATCGTTTGGCTGCGTTCGGTACGCTGCGCCTGCAAACGCAAGTGTGAAGGCAGCCTAAGAGTGGGGAATATGAGTATAACTACAGACCATGATTTACATACCCGAACCTAGGAGGAATAGCACATGCATCACATATGGTACCTTTACACGCCGCTACAGCAGGTTGGAAACAACCGGGTGTTTCACGTGCACGAGCACGTACCAACGGTTGAAAACGGTACCCGCACCACCTTTACACGCCGCTACAAGGTGCTCTACAGAAGGTTTTTTCTATCCCTGGATGCACCGCCGGGTGCCTCAAGTTACCTTCTGTAGAGCACCTTCCCTCATTTACACGCCGCTACAACAAGGTAATATGGGAGGACCTGGTGCAGCAGGGACAACACATAGGCGTGCCAGAGTTGTGGATTACGAGACGCTCGTACGGTGATTGGACACAGCAATAGCATCATGATTGGCCAGCCAGCGCAGGAGGCTGAGTAATACATGACGCTATTGCAGTTGTGTAGTGTGACTGGTCATCTCCTTAAATATGCCGCCCTGTGCAGGGACAGCCAATCGTAACGCAGGAGCTTCCACCAATGATCGCTGATGGGGCGCGGTATCCCGGAGGCTGTGTCACGCCCCAGGTAGATACCTAGGTTTTGCAAAAAACTCTCCTGTTCCTTATTTACACGCCGCTACCATTGGGTTGAAATCAACCTGTTTTAGAGCACTGCTCTGAAACAGGTGCCGAGAGTGACAGGTGACAACGACCTAGTTTACACGCCGCTACCTCGGGTTGATTTGACGGTGCAAGATACATTTGTCTCCCAAACCCGGTTGTTTTCAACCTTCTGTAGCGGCGTGTAAGGGGACCAATAAAGTCACATTTTACTCTGTACCCAGGAGCTTCAATCTGTCTGTGTGCCTGAGCACAAGTGTTATTATAAGTATATAGTGTAAAGGATAATACATCTAGTATGGAAAATATGTAATGTAATATGGAGTAAATTAAATAGCATACACTATATACGGTAGTATATAAACAGTATAATGGTACATTTACACGCGGCAACAGGAAGATAGAAACCGGCAGGTGTCGGAGACAATTGTACCTTTTACCTTCAAAACACCTTGAAGTGGCTGCGTGTAATTCAGGTATCTGCAAGGTGTTTTGAAGGTAAAAGGTACAATTGTCTCCGACACCTGCCGCTTTCTATCTTCCTGTTGCCATGTGTAAATGTACCATAAGGGATAGTAGTGTACAACATCTAATAATATCAAATGTGCAAAGTGTAACAAAAGATCAATAATAATAAAAATTATGAAATGTCTATTATATAGCATAGGATACATTATATAATACAATCTATGTAATGCCTAGTAATGGTTTCAGAAAAACCCTTTTTGAAAGGTAAAGGCCCTCCAATCACAACCAATTCCTATATAAAACAACCCTGGAGTCAGGCCAAGATATTAATCAAAAGTGCTCTTTATTAAAAGTCAGTACAATAAATGCAGCAATTAAAAGTAATGCCTCAGGCAGCACACATGACAGGAGACCACATGAAAGCCAGGATGCAAGTATGGTAGTAAACAAGGGAATCCTATGTCTGGCACCTAGAAATTAGTGCTCAGTTTCCATATACACACCATACAGCCAAACAATAATTGCACCAGAATTCCACTTCATGGGTCAAGAATTTTACCTGTCCGTGGCCACCGACCCCCTAACGCGTTTCGCTTAGGCTTCTTCCGAGGGGGTCGGAAGAAGCCTAAGCGAAACGCGTTAGGGGGTCGGTGGCCACGGACAGGTAAAATTCTTGACCCATGAAGTGGAATTCTGGTGCAATTATTGTTTGGCTGTATGGTGTGTATATGGAAACTGAGCACTAATTTCTAGGTGCCAGACATAGGATTCCCTTGTTTACTACCATACTTGCATCCTGGCTTTCATGTGGTCTCCTGTCATGTGTGCTGCCTGAGGCATTACTTTTAATTGCTGCATTTATTGTACTGACTTTTAATAAAGAGCACTTTTGATTAATATCTTGGCCTGACTCCAGGGTTGTTTTATATAGGAATTGGTAATGCCTAGTAAACAGCATATAACATAGTAAATAATATATGGTAGTATATAAGGAAAAGTACAGTACTGTACAACATGTGGTATAGTAATATGGAGAGTGTGTATATACTAGATTAGAGCAGGGGTCTCAAACACGCGGCCCCCGGGCTTCAAAGTGCGGCCCGCGGCACCGTGGACAATGTAAGAACGCCGGGATCCACTGTGCAAGTGGCCACCACGGTGCAGTGTGCTGGGGACTGCGGCTTTATTATCACTTCCTGCGGCCGCTACGACAAGCTCCGAGACTCCTTCCCTCAGCTACATCAATGGAAGCTGGCAAGCCAATCGGATCACAGACTCGCAAGTGACGTCATTCAATCAGAAACCTCAAGTGACGTCATACGCCAACGGAAGGGGGCTCGGAGCTTGTCGTAGCGGCCGCAGGAAGTGATAATAAAGCCGCAGTCCCCAGCACTATGCACCGTGCCGGCCCCTTACACAGCGCACCGCGGCGGCCCCCTGCACAGTGGATCCCGGCATCGTTAAGGTGTGTGTGTGAGGGAGAGCGTGACTGTGTGTATGAGAGAGAGTGTGTGTGTGTGTGTGTATGTGAGTGTGTATGAGAAAGAGTGTGTATGAAAGTGTGTGTGTATGAGAATGTGTATGAGAGAGTGTGTGTGTGTATATGAGAGTGTGTGTGTGTATGAGTGAGTGTGTGAGTATGTATGAGAAAGTGTGTGTGTGTATATGAGTGTATGTATGAATGTATGCATGAGTGTGTGTATGTGTGTATGAGAGTCTGTAAAAGTGTGTGTATGTGAGTATGAGAAAGTGTGTGTGTGTATGCGAGTGTGTATGAGAAAGTGTGTGTATATGAGTGTGTATGAGTGTGTGTGTATGTATGAGAAAGTGTGTGTGTATATGAGTGTATGTATGAATGTATGCATGTGTGTGTGTGTGTGTGTGTGTGTATGAGAGTCTGTGTAAAAGTGTGTGTATGTGAGTATGAGAAAGTGTGTGTGTGTATGAGTGAGAGTGTGTATGAGAGTGTGTGTATGAGAGTATGTATGAGAGAGTGTGTATGAGTGTGTTTGTGTCAGTGTGTATGTGCGTGTATGAGAGTGTGTGTATGAGCGTGTATGTGTGTGTGCGCGCAAAAAGAAGCGAGACCAGGTTGAGACTTCACTACAAAGTGGCATCATGATGGGGACATTACTACAAGAAGACCATATATATATATATACTAGCTGTGAGCCCGATGCAAATGCATCGGGATTCTAGAATGTGCATTAATTTGATTATAGTAGTTATAGCTGGTGTGAGGACTTTTCGGGGGGGGGTGTGAATAGTTTTTGGGGAGTCCCATACTTTTTTTGGGGGGTCCCATACTTTTTTGGGGGGGGTCACATACTTTTTTGGGGGGGTCACATACTTTTTTTGGGGGGTCACATACTTTTTTTGGGGGGGTCACATACTTTTTTTGGGGGGTCACATACTTTTTTTGGGGGGTCAGATACTTTTTTGGGGGGGGGGGGTAACATACTTTTTTTGGGGGGTCACATACTTTTTTGGGGGGTCACATACTTTTTTTGGGGAGTCACATACTTTTTTGGGGGTCACATACTTTTTTTGGGGGGGTCACATACTTTTTTGGGGGGGGTCACATACTTTTTTGGGGGGTCACATACTTTTTTGGGGGGGTCACATACTTTTTTGGGGGGGTCACATACTTTTTTGTTTTGTCACATACTTTTTTGGGGGGGTCACATACTTTTTTGGGGGGTCACATACTTTTTTTGGGGGGTCCAATACTTTTTTTGGGGGGTCCAATACTTTTTTTTGGAGGTCACATAGTTTTTTGGGGGGTCACTTTTTTTGGGGGGTCACATACTTTTTTTTGGGGGGTCACATACTTTTTTGGGGGGGTCACATACTTTTTTTGGGGGGGTCACATACTTTTTTGGGGGGGTCACATACTTTTTTGGGGGTCACATACTTTTTTGGGGGGGTCACATACTTTTTTGGGGGGGTCACATACTTTTTTGGGGGGGTCACATACTTTTTTGGGGGGTCACATACTTTTTTGGGGGGGTCACATACTTTTTTGGGGGGGTCACATACTTTTTTGGGGGGGTCACATACTTTTTTGGGGGGTCACATACTTTTTTTGGGGGGTCCAATACTTTTTTTGGGGGGTCCAATACTTTTTGGGGCGCGTTCAATACTTATTGGGGCTGAGTGCTCGCAATGGCCGCTTATTATTAGCATTAATCTTATTATTATTAGCATTAATAGCATAATTATTAGCATTAATAGCATAATTATTAGCATTAATAGCATAATTATTAGCATTATTAGCATTATTATTAGCATTAATAGCATAATTATTAGCATTAATATCATTATTATTAGCAGTAATATAATTATTATTAGATTTTTTTTTTTTTTAATTATTATTTTTTGTAATATTTTATAATTTTTAATTTTTTTTTTTATTATTTTTTTTATAATTTTTTAATTATTTTTAAATAATTTTATTATAAAATTTATTATTTATTTTAAGTGAGACACAGTTCTCCTTCTGGTCCGCTAAAAGGGCTGGGCTGATTAGCATATATTTATTTTTTTTATTATTATTTTTATTTAATTTTTTATTATTTTTTTATTATTATTTTTTATTATTTTTTAATTCTTTTTAAATTCTTTTATTTATTATTTAATTTATTATTTATTTTAAGTGAGACACAGTTCTCATTGTGGTCCGCCAAAAGGGCTGAGCTGATTAGCATATATTTATTTTTTTATTATTATTTTTATTTAATTTTTTATTATTTTTTTATTATTATTTTTTATTATTTTTTAATTCTTTTTAAATTATTTTATTTATTATTTAATTTATTATTTATTTTAAGTGAGACACAGTTCTCATTGTGGTCCGCCAAAAGGGCTGAGCTGATTAGCATATATTTATTTTTTTTATTATTATTTTAATTTAATTATTTATTATTTTTTTATTATTATTTTTTATTATTTTTTAATTCTTTTTAAATTATTTTATTTATTATTTAATTTATTATTTATTTTAAGTGAGACACAGTTCTCATTGTGGTCCGCCAAAAGGGCTGAGCTGATTAGCATATATTTATTTTTTTTATTATTATTTTAATTTAATTATTTATTATTTTTTTATTATTATTTTTTATTATTTTTTAATTCTTTTTAAATTATTTTATTTATTATTTAATTTATTATTTATTTTAAGTGAGACAGTTCTCATTCAGGTCCGCTATTTTTCCCATTGACATACATTAGCGGTGTGTCGGCGATTTTATGGCCGGCCACCTGGTTCTATTTGTCGGCCGTAAAATCGCGGACACACCGCTAATACATGTCTATGGGCAGTGAGCCCGATTTCGGATTGGCCGCCGACCAATCAGAATTCGAGCTCAATGAGGGGCTCTTCTGATTGGCTGAGGGCAGTACACAGCGACCAATCAGAAGAGCCGCTCATATCTCATTGAGATACAATGGCGGATTTGTCGTCCATTGTACCTGAATGAGAAGAGAAGAGGACGTCGGAGCTGGAAGAAGACAGAAGATCCCCGGGGCCGGACGAAGAGGACGCCTGGCCGGACGAAGAGGACGCCTGGCCGGACGGACGATCAGATGACTAAGAAGACATGTAAGTATGTGCGGACATGGGGGGGCTGTGTGGACATTAGTGGGGGTCGGCTGTGCGGACATGGGGGGTTTTTCGGACATTGATGGGGGCGGGCTGTGCGGGCATGGGGGTGGGCTGTGCGGGCATGGGGGTGGGCTGAGAGGACATGGGGGGGGCTGTGTGGACATTAGTGGGGGTCGGCTGTGCGGACATGGGGGTTTTTTCGGACATTGATGGGGGTCGGCTGTGCGGGCATGGGGGTGGGCTGTGCGGGCATGGGGGTGGGCTGTGCGGGCATGGGGGTCGGCTGTGCGGGCATGGGGGTCGGCTGTGCGGACAGGGGGGTGGGCTGTGCGGACATTGATGTGGGCGGGCTGTGCGGATATGGGGGTGAGCTGTGCGGACATTGCTGGGGGTGGGCTGTGCGGACATGGGGGTCGGCTGTGCGGACATGGGGGTCGGCTGTGGGGACATTGATGGGGGCGGGCTGTGCGGACATGGGGGGGGGGGGGTGGCGAATTGTGTGTAGCGGGGAGCGGAGGCGGCAATGCCGCCTCGGCTCCATGGTCCCCGGGGAGCGAATTGCGGCTCAGGCAGCGACTCGCAATGGCCTCGCGGCCATTGCTCGCGCTACCTGAGCGGTAAATCGCTAAGGTTGTAGCCGGGGCTGTGGATGGATTTTGGGCCAGCGGCTCGCAATGGCCGCTTCGCGGCCATTGCTCGCCCTGGGCCAGCGACTCGCAATGGCCTCGCGGCCATTGCTCGCGCAGCATTGGGCGCTTCGCGCCCAATGTTAAATTCGTATCCACATGACGACATCGGAAAGTGCGCGTGAAGGGGCGCTTTTCCGATTCGCGATTATATAATAGATATATATATAATATATATACACACACAGCACAGTGCCACTTCTCCTGTCCTGTATACTGGGTATAATCCTCATTATCTGTATTATTGTGTGTATATATACACTGCACAGTACCACTTCTCCTGTCCTGTATACTGGGTATAATCCTCAGTATCTGTATTATTCTGTATATACACTGCACAGTACCACTTCTCCTGTCCTGTATACTGGGTGCAATCCTCAGTTATATGTATTATTCTGTATATACACTACACAGTACAACTTCCCCTGTCCAGTATGCTGGGTATAATCCTCAGTGTCTGTATTATTCTGTATATATACACTGCACAGTACCACTTCTCCTGTCCTGTATACTGGGTATAATCCTTAGTATCTGTATTATTCTGTATATACACTACACAATACCACCTCCCCTGTCCTGTATACTGGGTTTAATCCTCAGTATCTGTATTATTCTTTATATATACACTGCACAGGACCATTTTCCCTGTCCTGTATACTGGGTGTAATCCTCGGTATCTGTATTATTATGTACATATACACTGCACAGTACCACGTCTCCTTTCCTGTATACTGGCTGTAATCCTCAGTGTCTGTATTATTCTGTATATATACACTGCACAGTACCTCTTCTGCTGTCCTGTATACTGGGTGTAATCCTCAGTATGTATATTATTCTGTATATATACACTGCACAGTACCACTTCTGCTGTCCTGTATACTGGGTGTAATCCTCAGTATGTGTATTATTCTGTATATATACACTGAATAGTACTACTTCTGCTGTCCTGTATACTGGGTGCAATCCTCAGTATCTGTATTTTTCTGTATATATACACTGCACAGTACCACCTCTCCTGTCCTGTATACTGGGTGTAATCCTCAGTATCTGTATTATTATGTGTATATATACACTGCACAGTACCACTTCTCCTGTCCTGTATACTGGGTGTAATCAGTATCTGTATTATTCTGTATATATACACTGCACAGTACCACTTCTCCTGTCCTGTATACTGGGTGTAATCAGTATCTGTATTATTCTGTATATATACACTGCATAGTACCACTTCACCTGTCCTGTATACTGGGTGTAATCCTCAGTATCTGTATTATTCTGTATATATACACTGCACAGTACCACTTCTCCTGTCCTGTATACTGGGTGTAATCCTCAGTATCCGTATTATTCTGTTTATATACACTGCACAGTACCACTTCTCCTGTCCTATATACTGGCTGTAATCCTCAGTATCTGTATTATTCTGTATATATACACTGCACAGTACCACTTCTCCTGTTCTGTTGTCAGAGGCGGTATTGGACTTTGACTCTTAGCATTTAAATGTTGTTTAAAATGATTATCCCCAATATGGTGTCATCACTTCTCTTCTGTATAGGTGATGACTTTCCCTTCGCTGCGGATTTGACCGCTGGGATCCAACAATCCTGAGAAACGTGGCTTTGAACAGTAACATGTGAATGGAGCTGCGGCTGATTATTCCCTCTGCTGCACCATTCACATGTAGCTCTTCAGATAACTCCTCTAAGAAAGTGATGAGGCCACGACAACGTTAAAAGCAGATTTCACTGATCGGGGCTGATGGGTGATATAGAATGTGGGCTGGTGGGATCTTTTTTCCAGGGCTGCTTTTTGGTCCCAGTCCGGCCCTGGACTCAAGTACTTAAAAACAATGTTCTCCACATAGAGCTGCAAAGGCCTTCCCTAAAAATATGTCTGATGCTTCCGTTTATAAATTTAGACAATTGGTATTTGTGGATGATTGTCCGCTCTTTCAAGACCCCGATCTCAACAATGCTGATTGGAACAGCTGCCAAATCTGCTAGGGAAATGAGTAATTCAAGAATAATAAATCCTTCATGTTTTTTTCTACGTGTCCCTGTCATATTCCATCTACAATGACATCAACTGTTGTGTTGTTGAAAGGTCTCAGGAGTTCCGGGACTTCCTGAAAAAGGCTCTCGATAAGAATCCAGAGACCAGGCCGAGCTCCGTGCAGCTCCTGGAGGTGAGCCAAGCTCCTACTAACAATGAGTATTATCAAGAAGATTACTTTGTTTTGCAAATATGTTTGCTCCTTGCTGTTCATTTACATTGATTTACATTTACCTTGATTGTATTACAATTAATACTTTAATATTGATAGCCCATAGCAATGATGGTTTCTTTACACGTACGTGACTATAAAACAATCTGGTAATATAGCATTCATTAAATAGTAGGTCTATGCAAGGTATTTATAAAGTTGCTGCTGTATAGTTGCTGTCATGCAAATCAGATTACACGATGTATGGACATACTTTAGTAGGCTTTCCCTTATGTTATTCTCATAGGGAACCCCACTTATACCAGGACAGGAGCTCTAAAACGCCCTACTGTAAAAGGAAAGGGACCTCGCATATGCACTACCTCTGTATTCATTGTTTATCTGAACTGGATGAGGTACTCTATCTCAGCAGTCCATAAACATGCAAGGTGTGTTCTTACATTGCTTTAATCAGTTAGACAGCTTGAAAATAAGCAAGTTCACAATTGACTTGCTTTTTTTTATCAGCTGTCATTCTCTGCTTTGTAAGACTTTATATTTATAGTCTACAGCACATTTACATGGAGCTTTCCTCTGGTGCCTATCTAGCCTTAGGCCTAGCATGCAATAGTTACATTCAAGAAGAGAGTTAACTCTAAACATCCAGCTAGCTCTTTCCAAACCATTAATTTCTATATAGCAGTTTAATACTCGCCTACCTCTGCTCCTCTCATCTTCTGAAGAGATAATTATAATCACCAGCTCAAAAGCTTTAACAGGTATCCTAATCTAGGCGGTCTGGTTTGGCTGGCTATCTTGTTCAAATGCCTTGTTATCTCTGTGTAACTATAGGGATTACAGTCTAGGCCAGAACAAACACTGAAGGTAGAGTGTTATAGCAGAACTTGTGCTGAGCTTTAAGCCTGAGTCACACATAACGATCGCTCCAACGATCCCGACAGCGATAACGACCTGCCGGATCGCTGGAGCGTCGTTACCTGATCGCTGGGGAGCTTCAAACAGGCAGATCCCCCAGCGATCAGGCCAAGGGAGCCACCTCCCATATCGCTCCTGCTTAGCGCTGCAGCGCTAAGCAAGGAGAACGCAGGTAACTATGATAAACAGCGTGTATCCAGGCAGTGCGCGCTGCTGGATACCCGCTGTTTATCATAGTTACCAGCGTTCTCCTGCTTACAGGCAGTGCTAAGCAGGAGGACGCTGGTAACCATGGTAAACGCCGGATATCTAGCAGCGCGCGCTGCCTGATACCCGGTGTTTACCATAGTAACCAGCCCTGTGAGGTCACGGATCGCTGTGTCTCGCGTCACACGCAGCGATGCGTGCTGACCAGCGGAAACCAACGATCTAAAAATGACCCACAGCATTTGCAACGATCAGTCGACCTCACAGCAGGGCTGATCGCTGCAAAGTGTCACACATAACGATATCGCTGGAGAGATCGATGTAACGTCACAGTTACAACGATCTCTCTAACGATATCGTTATGTGTGACTGGGGCTTTAGGGTATGTGCACACGGTGGCGGGTTTGTGTCGGCGGCGGCTGGGCGGACCCGACAGGAAGCTCCGGAGCCGTCCACCGCTTCCTGTCGGTATGTGCGGCGGGAGACGGCGGGTGACGGGGGTTAGCGCTGGCGGTGTTGCGGCGGCTGGAAGCAGTACATGATTCTGCTTGCAGCCGCTGCAGAACCGCCGGATTATAGAACAAGCTCATTCTTTGCTAACGGATGAGCATGTGTAAACCGCCGCTGTGTGCACAGGGGTGTCAGTTTACATAGGTTTCTATGTTAATCCAACGCCGTTGGATTAACATAAATTTACATGAAATTTATGTAAACCGACGGCGGTTTACACACCTAATCGACCATTACCCGCCAGTGTGCACAACCTTAAAGTTCTACTAAAACTATAGTTCTATTCATGAGAGCTGTCACTCAGGAAGGAGTGCCCGCCCAGGCAAAAATCAGGAAGTGATCAGACTGTAAAGCGATTGGATTGCATGTTTCTGATCTGGTCAAAAAGTAATTTGAGAATACCCCTTTATTGGATTGACATGGATGTGTGACCACAATTCCATTCACTCTTATAGGATGATCTACTTGACTCTGTCAGTCTGAAATTCACAAATTGCAATGGACAGCAAACTGAATTGTACTATCCAGTGCCAAACTGCCAATATAAGTTTGTACACCTTTGGCAATTTCAGATGGAAGCAACCAAAATAATGGAATGAGTGACTGCATCAATCAGACACATGATCAAAAATCAAGTTGACTAGAATGGAAAACATACTGCTTGTGTATGACCAGTATGTTTAAATATTTTATATCAAGGTCAATGCAGATTTCTTCTATAATCTATTTAACCCACTAGACATCTTCTATATCTAGAGGGAAAAAAAAGTTTCTGTAACAACACATAGTTTATACTGTAAAAGTAGTAAGACTTTTTTTGGCAGAGAAAGTTTTATAATGGTGGTTTGAAGAAAAGAGTTGCACGGAAGCTTGGATAGTTTTCTTGACAAGTTTTCGGTACAGGTCATAGATCCTTGATCCAGAGGTTTAATTGTCTTTTATTGAGTAAGGCAGAAATTTTCCTTCATGATGAGAAAAATAGTTTTTTGCCCAATGGGGTTTGCTGGTTAATGGTTTGTAAGCTTTTGAGCTACTAAATATTCGTGCTGAGACTGGATGATGTACTGGTTAGATTTATCACAATGTTAAGCCATTGAGAAGCTTAGCATGGAACTGTATTTTTAACTAGCTATATAAATTAACAGGAATCTGTCACCATGTTTTTCACACATCACCTGAGAGCAGCATAAGGTATTGCCAAAAATCCTCATCCTAGCGATTTATCTAAAAATAGGGAAACAAGAGGTGCAATAGCGTCTTATCTTTTATATATATTATGGAAAGTCTGGAATATCGCTGTTCGCCTGGACTGGTTGTGGAACCCACAACCAGTATATACGTTTAATACAGCCACTGCTGGATCCACACTTCCATGTGCACGGTGGTTAAGATACATGTATCCAAAGGACTGTGCTTTGCAATCTACGCTGACAGATAATGACCATATTTTGGATTGGGTATCTGAGAGTCCACCAATCCTCCTCCGGTACAAAATAACAGACACAAACAAAAATTGAATGATGATTCTGCCCTCCCTGTAATCCCACGGTGAGTCCCGGTGATGTCCTCCTCCCAGGCAGCGGCAGGTCCTGTGAAATGTGAGTTGTAAGCTTCCAGGACAGGGGTAGGGAACTCCAGACCTCAAGAGCCGACAACAGTGTAGATTTTCAGGATTTCCAATTCAAATTGTGGTCCTTATTTGTATACAGTCAGCGCGGATCACAAAGCACTGTCCTTTGGATACACTGATCCAAGCGATGTCACTTGGCGTCTTGCTGTAGTTGTGATAAATTAGTAATTTTATCAACAGGAGATTATCTCTAAAAGAAGTAAACGTATTGCCATGTAGTCCTCCATATTCATGAGCTTGATATAACCCCCTCCTCCACCACTAATTTACTGATTTCTGCATATGACCAGTATGCACAGAAAGGAGTCAATCTTTGGTGCAGGGTATGCAGAACTTAACATTAAGAGAACTGGAGGATATGCAGCACATACAACCCATTAAGTGATACTTCACTACAGTCAAGGTCTCAACACCTACATCTTGCTAATTTCAGATGTGATAGCAAAAACCTGGTGACAGATTCCCTTTTAAATAGCGAAGACCAATAAATATATTTTAATGCATCTGATCATCAAAACCATCTTTCTTCCCAAACTATCATCCACTTCTTCCACTCCCCCCCACTTGAAGAAGTCCTCAACCCTGGGGATATAACTGCTGAAAACCCTCTTGTGAACATTCCATTATACTGCATGTAAGGGGTAGGAGGAGAAGAGATCAGAAATATAGAAAGATCATAGTGAACTTTCTAACCAGTCTTTTACCTCATCCCAAAACTGATTCAGTTCCTGACAGCTCAGCACATGTTGCTGTTGAAAAAAAATGAATGAACTGCAGGAATCCATCTCTGTGTGATGTGTTTTGTAAGCAGCTAATCTCTTCTCTCTAGCTCCCAGTAGATTTCAAATTACGAGAGGTCATGCAGTGAGGCAAACTGGTAAAAATGCAGTATACAAGTCATATAATAACCAGATATAGTGTTATTACTGATGTACACACACAAGACTGCTTATTCTAAATAGTTATTTGAAAGTAAGGTTATTCTTTAAAGAAATCTCATTAAAATTTTTATTACATTATCTGATATAATTAACATTGTGGTGTGAGCCGATGCGAATTTATCAGTGAAAGTTAGAGACTCAAAGCTGAAAGCAACCTCTGGTCCATACACAAACCCCTTGATGAGCCAGTTAGTTTGTCTTCAGATCTCATGGGCCACAGGAGAAACAAGTCTGTGCTGTAAAATCTAGGATCGATAAGTATTTTAATGCACTCTCTCTACATTACATTAGGAGGGATTTTAATGAGAATTTTTAAATTTGACTGAAAGCTTTTTATTTATCTTTAACTTGGATTTTCGACATTATGAAATATCTAATACAAAAACTAGTAATTAGGAAATGGAAATATATAGGTATATATTTTTTTCTTCTTAAATCATGTAGTTTAAGAAATATTCTTTGTCACTTGTAGATCTTAATGAATACAATATTTTAATGCTCATTCTTCCGTGTTTTGGTGTGGCCCAGCATCCATTTCTGACCAGAGGGCTTAACAACAGAATTTTGCGAGATCTTGTGGCAGAAGCAAAAGCTGAAGTACTAGATGAAATAGAAGAGAATGGAGAACTGGAGGAAGAGGAGTCGCCAGATCCACTGTCTGTAAGTAGCAGGTCTTTTCTAAAATGTTTTAACTTAAGGGATTTTCTTTCCACACAGTAGATTTTAATTAATGGATCTTGAAATAAATACCACCTCCTGGGGATGGGAGGACGCAAAAGAATATACAGACATTATAGCATGGGATCACAGCTGATTATTTCTATTAGGTAAATCAGCTGCAATCCCGTGCTGGGTCTGTATAGTCTTTTGGATCCTCCCCCAGGAGATGTGGTATGATCAGACCATGTCCCTGTATGGTCAGACACGGCCATTACACAGTACATAGCAGGGACACATATATAAGATTATCTCAGCCCTGGAGATTTGGTATGATCAGACCATGTCCCTGTACGGTCAGACACATCCATTATACCGTACATAGCAGGGACACATATATAAGATTATCTCAGCACAGGAGATGTGGTATGATCAGACCATGTCCCTGTATGGTCAGACACATCCATTACTCTGTACATAGCAGGGACACATATATAAGATTATACCACATCTCCTGTGCTGAGATAATCAGACCATGTCCTATTACAGTCATACACATCCATTACACAGTACATAGCAGGGACACATATATAAGATTATCTCAGCACAGGAGATGTGGTATGATCAGACCATGTCTCTGTGCAGTCAGACACATCCATTACACAGTACATAGCAGGGACACATATATAAGATTATCTCAGCCCTGGAGATTTGGTATGATCAGACCATGTCCCTGTACGGTCAGACACATCCACTACACAGTACATAGCAGGGACACATATATAAGATATCTCAGCACAGGAGATGTGGTATGATCAGACCATGTCCCTGTACGGTCAGACACATCCATTACACAGTACATAGCAGGGACACATATATAAGATTATCTCAGCCCAGGAGATTTGGTATGATCAGACTATGTCCCAGTATGGTCAGACATGTCCGTTACACAGTACGTTACATGGACACATATATAAGATTATCTCAGCACAGGAGAATTTTTGAACATATCCAATTGTAAAACTTACTTTTATTCCAAGATCTGTTCATTTACAATTATCCTTTTCGAAAGAAAACCCCTGTAAATGTGAATTTCCTCATCTGTACTATATGGTCAATGGTTCTAATGTTACATGTTCAATTTTCTTCATATTAGCCACCTGCAAAGGATGGCAGCCAGTACTCCTTTGATGTGGAAAGGGGCAAGCCCACAAGCAATGGTCTAAAATCTCATCAAGACCAGTTAGATGGCCAAAGCCCAGACAGCACTATAAGCAGCAAACCTGATAGTGTAACATCTTCGGAGAACATGGCACAGAGCCTCAATGGTGAAGAACAACTGAAACCTGACATCATTATTGTTAATCCTTTAGTCCCCGCTGAAATGAGGAATATTTCAACACATGAGAGTCACAACCTGGACAGGGGAAAAGATCACGGGTCATCTGTTTCAAATGGCCACAGACCAAAGAGCAGCCAGTATGATCGTCTTTCTGCAGAACTCATTCCCAATGGAAGCTTTGACTCGCCTTCCCGTTTCTTCAGTAGTCGATCAAAAAGGGATTCTGACTCGGGCAGCAACTCTGCTTCCGACAGCATGGACCTCAGTATGAACTTGTCTGCCGATCTATCCATTAATAAGGAGACTGGTTCTCTGTCAGTTAGGGTAAGTTGCCTCCTGTCAATCTAATATGTTTATATTCTGCAAGTATAATCTATTTTATCATCAAAGAAAATATTGTATATTTCTCTATAAGATAAAATGTTTATCAGATTACTTTTTAGGAACAAAGGTAACATATACCTATTTTACTTTTGTCAGTCAAATTATCAATCTGGAATTCTTCTACTGGGGACGTTCTAGAATGTGAGATGTCCAAATATTGTATCCATGTGTGCTTGTTGTAAATTTCCTTCCAATGTCTCATGTACCGTATTTTTCTGACTAAAAGATACACTTTTTCCCCAAATTTTTTTTGGGGAAAATGGGTGTGTGTCTTATAGTCCGGATGTACAGTCTGGCTGTGCTGTGGGGAGGGGGGCGTTGGCAGTGGAGCTGGTCACTGGAGGCTGGAGCAGCCTGCAGCTGGGGCCGGTGATCATGTGAGCCCGCTGTTTAAGCTAATGTAATATTCACTGCACTCCCCTGCCCTTCACCTCCCATCACTGAAGGCGGCGCTGAGAGGTGGGTGGGGGGAGAGGTGAATATTACATTACCTTAGACAACCGGCATTTGTGATTGCCCATTGCTGCTGCAGCCAGTCGATCAAGTGTGTGAATGTTCACTGCTTCCCACGCATAATTATTGGCGTGGGAACCAGTGACTATCCCAGCAGTAGACAGGTGATCATACTCTCCTTCCATTGCTCCCCCAGCATTAGTGTGACATCCTCCTGTTGTCTTGTGTGAGCAGTTGACACAGGATGTGGAGCATGGTGCATTACTGTAATGGTATCACTGCATGCACTGCTCACAAACTGATTAGCATCCAGCATGAAAAGAAAGGAAGATGTCGCACTGCTATAGGGGGAGAGATGAGAGGTAAGTATAATTGTTTAATTTTTACATTTTTTTTATTTTTAATTGTGCTCCATGATGGAAGCCTATATACCAGGTTGAGACAAGTACCAGGATAAGGGCACATATGCCAGGATGGGGAATCATGTACCAGGATATGGGGCACCTATAAAAGAATATAGACCATATGTCAGGATGGGGGAACATATACCAGGATATGTGGTACATAGCAGCAGGGCTGTGGAGTCGGTGCCCATTCTTATAGAGTCTGTATAGAAGGGAACGACTCAAACTTCTAATATATATAACTAGCTGTGAGCCCGATGCAAATGCATCGGGATTCTAGAACGTGCATTAATTTGATTATAGTAGTTATAGCTGTTAGCCTGATGCAAATGCATCGGGTATCTAAAATATGTTTATTGTTTTTTTAAAGATTTTTAAATAATAATCGCATCATCAATAGCAATAATATAAGCCATAGCATTATTATTAGCAGTAATAGCAGTATTAATAGCATTATTAGCAGTATTATGAGCATTAATAAAAGTATTAATAGCATTAATAGCATTATTATTAGCATTAATAGCATTATTAATAGCATTATTAGCATTAATAGCATTAATAATGCCATTAATAGGATAAATATTAGCATTGATAGCATTAATAGCATAATTAATAGCATTAATAGCATTATTAATAGCATTAATAGCATTATTATTAGCATTAATAGGATAAATATTAGCATTAATAGCATTAATAGCATTATTATTAGCATTATTATTGGCATTATTAGCATTAATAATAGCATTAATAACATTATTAATAGCATTAATAGCATTATTATTAGCATTAATAACATTAATAGCATTATTATTAGCATTAATAGCATAATTAATAGCATTAATAGCATTAATAGCATTATTATTAGCATTAATAGAATTATTATTAGCATTAATAGCATTAATAGGATAAATATTAGCATTAATAGCATAATTAATAGCATTAATAGCATTATTAATAGCATTAATAGCATTATTATTAGCATTAATAGCATTAATAATAGCATTATTAGTATTAATAATAGCATTAATAACATTATTAATAGCATTAATAGCATTATTAATAGCATTATTATTAGCATTAATAGGATTAATAATAGCATTATTAGCATTATTAATAGCATTAATAACATTATTAATAGCATTAATAGCATTATTATTAGCATTAATAGCATTAATAATAGATTATAATTATTGCATTAATAGCATTAATAATATCATTAATAGATAATATAGCATTATAATTAATTAGCATTAATAGCATTATAATAAGCATATAATTAATAGCATTAATAGCATTAATATAATAGCATTAATAGCATTATAATTAGACATTAATAGCATTAATAATAGCATTATTAATGCATTATATTATTAATAGCATTAATAGCATATTATTAGCTAAATAGCATTATAATAGCATTAATTAATTAATAATGCATTAAATAGCATTAATAATAGCATTAAATTAGCATTATTAATAGTATTAATGCATAATAGCATTATTAGATTAGCATTAATAAGCATTATAGTATAAATATACATTAAAGCATTAATAATAGCATTATTAGCATTATAATAGCATTAATAACATTATTAATAGCATTAATAGCATTATATTACATAATAGCATTAATAATAGCATTATTAGCATTTAATAGTATAATAACATTATATAGCATTAATAGCATTATTATTAATAATAGCATTAATAATAGATTATAGCATTATAATAGCATTAATTAACATTATTAAAGCATTAATAGCATTATTATAATTTAATAGATTTATTAATTATTAGCATTAATAAGCATTTAATAGCTTAATAGCATTTTATTAGCATTATAATAATAGCATTATTAATATAACATTATTAATAGCATTTAATTATTATAGCTATAGATTATTATTGAGCATTAATAGCATTAATAATAGCATTATTAGCATTATTAATAGCATTAATAACATTAATTAATATAGCATTATATTATACATTATCATTATTAATTAGCATTATACATATATAGCATTATAATATTATAATAAGATTATTATCATTTATTAATAATAGCATTAATAACATTATTAATAGCATTAATATAGCATTATTATTAACATTATAATAGAATTAACATTATATAGCATTAATATTAAAGCATTTTAGATTAATAATGCATTAATAACATAATTATTAGCATTAATAGCATTATTATTAGCAGTATTATTATTATTAGCATTTTTTTTTAAATTATTATTTATTATTTGTTATTTATTTTTTAATTATGTTTTATTTATTTTTTTATAATTTTTTAATTATTTTTTAATTATTTTTTTATTATTAAATTTATTATTTAGGCTGAGAGGCAGTTGTCATTCAGGTGCGCTAAAGGGCTGATCTTATTAGCATATATTTTATTTTTTTATTATTATTTTTATTGAATTTTTTATTATTTTTAATTAATTTTTTTATTATTTTTTAATTCTTTTTTAATTATTTTTTTTATTATTTAATTTATTATTTAGGCTGAGAGGCAGTTCTCATTCAGGTCCGCAAAGGGCTGATCTTATTAGCATATATTTTATTTTTATATTATTATTTTTATTGAATTTTTTATTATTTTTAATTATTTTTTTTTATTATTTTTTAATTCTTTTTTAATTATTTTTTTTATTATTTAATTTATTATTTAGGCTGAGACGCAGTTCTCATTCAGGTCCGCAAAGGGCTGATCTTATTAGCATATATTTTTATTTTTTTATTATTATTTTTATTGAATTTTTTATTATTTTTAATAATTTTTTTTAATTATTTTTAATTCTTTTTTAATTATTTTTTTTATTATTTAATTTATTATTTAGGCTGAGAGGCAGTTCTCATTCAGGTCCGCAAAGGGCTGATCTTATTAGCATATATTTTATTTTTTTATTATTATTTTTATTGAATTTTTTATTATTTTTAATTATTTTTTTTTATTATTTTTTAATTCTTTTTTAATTATTTTTTTTATTATTTAATTTATTATTTAGGCTGAGAGGCAGTTCTCATTCAGGTCCGCAAAGGGCTGATCTTATTAGCATATATTTTATTTTTTTATTATTATTTTTATTGAATTTTTTATTATTTTTAATTATTTTTTTTTATTATTTTTTAATTCTTTTTTAATTTTTTTTTTATTATTTAATTTATTATTTAGGCTGAGACGCAGTTCTCATTGAGGTCCGCAAAGGGCTGATCTTATTAGCATATATTTTATTTTTTTATTATTATTTTTATTGAATTTTTTATTATTTTTAATTATTTTTTTTTATTATTTTTTAATTCTTTTTTAATTATTTTTTTTATTATTTAATTTATTATTTAGGCTGAGACGCAGTTCTCATTGAGGTCCGCAAAGGGCTGATCTTATTAGCATATATTTTATTTTTTTATTATTATTTTTATTGAATTTTTTATTATTTTTAATTATTTTTTTTTATTATTTTTTAATTCTTTTTTAATTATTTTTTTTATTATTTAATTTATTTATTTTTTTAAGTTTGACTGAGACGCAGTTCTCATTCAGGTCCGCCTTTTTTTTGCCCATTGACATACATTACCGGTGTGTCAGCGATTTTATGGCCGCCCACCTGGTTCTATTTGTCGGCCCTAAAATCGCGGACACACCGCTAATGCATCTCTATGGGCAGTCAGCCCGATTTCGGATTGAACGGCAACCAATCAGAAGTCGAGCTGACTGCCCATAGAGATGCATTAGCGGTGTGTCCGCGATTTTAGGGCCGACAAATAGAACCAGGGGGGCGGCCATAAAATCGGCGACACACCGGTAATGTATGTCAATGGGGAAAAAAGGCGGACCTGAATGAAAACTGAATGAGGAGCTCTTCTGATTGGCTGAGGGCATTATCCAGCGACCAATCAGAAGACGGCGTGAGATTTCATTGAGGTAGAATGGGGGATTTTTCCTCCATTCTATCTTAATGAGAAGGAAGAGGACGTCGGAGGTGGAATTTTCGGAAAAGAAGACAGAAGATCCCCGGGGCCGGACGAAGAGGCGGAGATGGCGGAAAGAAGAGAGAAGACCCCCGGGGCCGGAGGAAGAGGACGCCTGGCCGGACGGAGGATCGGACGGACGATCGGACGGACGATCAGATGACTTGAAGGCATGTAAGTGATGGACGGGGGCTTCGGGTGTAGGGCCTTAGGTGAGAGCGGCGTTAGGTTAGGGGACGGCGGGGGGTTAGGGTGTAGGGCTTTAGCGACAGGGGCAGGGGACAGCGGCGGGAGCTTAGGGGGTATCGGCGGGGGCCTAGGGGGTAGGAGCTTAGGTAGGGGTGGCGATGGCTTAGGGGGTAGACGGCGGGGCTTAGGGGGTATCGGCGGCGGCTTTGGATGCTGCGAGTCGGGGGTTAGGTAGTCGGGGCTTAGGGGGTATCGGCGGCGGGTTTGGATGGTGCGAGTCGGGGGTTAGGTGGTCGGGGCTGCTGCGGGGTTTAGGGGGTTAGGGGCGGCGGTGCCTTAGGGGGTAGGCGGCATGGCTTAGGGGGTATCGTCGGGGGTCTAGGGGTAGGGGGTTAGGGGCGGCGGTGCCTTAGGGGGTAGGCGGCATGGCTTAGGGGGTATCGGCGGGGGCCTAGGGGGTAGGGGCGGCGATGGCTTAGGGGGTAGACGGCGGGGCTTAGGGGGTATCGGGGGCGGGTTTGGATGCTGCGGGTCGGGGGTTAGGTGGTCGGGGCTGCTGCGGTGCTTAGGGGGTAGGGGCTTAGGTAGGGGCGGCGATGGCTTAGGGGGTAGACGGCGGGGCTTAGGGGGTATCGGCGGCGGCTTTGGATGGTGCGGGTCGGGGGTTAGGTGGTCGGGGCTGCTGCGGGGCTTAGGGGGTAGGGTGCTTAGGGGGTAGGGCTTAGGTAGGGGCGGCGATGGCTTAGGAGGTAGACGGCGGGGCTTAGGGGGTATCGGCGGCGGCTTTGGATGGTGCGGGTCGGGGGTTAGGTGGTCGGGGCTGCTGCGGGGCTTAGGGGGTAGGGGGTTAGGGGCGGCGGTGCCTTAGGGGGTAGGCTTAGAGCGGCAGGGGGCTGTAGTGTACAGCGCGATGGTATACTACAGTCCCATGGCGCTTATGGGCATGGGACTGTAGTATACTATAGCGGTGTACAGTACAGCAGCGCGTAGTGGCTTAGAGCGGCAGGGGGCTGTAGTGTACAGCGCGATGGTATGCTACAGTCCCATGGCGCTTATGGGCATGGGACTGTAGTATACTATAGCGGTGTACACTACAGGAGTATGGGCTTCGGTGGCTTGGTTAGCGGTGTAGCGAGTCGCGGCAGGGGTCTGTAGTGTACAGCGCGATGGTATACTACAGTCCCATGGCGCTTATGGGCATGGGACTGTAGTATAGAATAGCGGTGTACACTACAGGAGTATGGGCTTCGGTGGCTTGGTTAGCGGTGTAGCGACTCGCAATGCCCGCTTCGCGGGCATTGCTTCGCTAGGCTGCAACGACTCGCAATGCCCGCTTTGCGGGCATTGCTTCGTGAGTCGCCTTGGCCGCTACGCGGCCACGGGGAGAGTCCAGGAGAAGCAGCTCGGACTCGCTAACCAAGCGACCGGAAGCAGCGCCGCTCCGACGGAAGTCGCTACGGCAATTATATAATAGATGAATTGGGTACAGTAGTTCAATGCAATATATGCAAAATATTACGATGAATTGTTCTTTGCGCTCTAAATATCTTGATTATTGTATCATAATAATGATTACATTCTGATATTCTCATTGTACTACAATACATTACATACATCACTTGGGCTAGGGTCACATTTACGTTTTGACCCTAGCCTACCGGATTGCGCTTTAAACTTAGTACTTTTCCCAGCGTTTCCTGTGCGGCGCTGTAATGCGCACTCCCAGCAGCTTCCCGTGTGACCGATTGGGAAGGTAAATATCTGGTAACTAGGGGCAGCGTTATCCAGCACCGCATAGCGGTAACGCTATGCGATGCTGGGAAAAGTACTAAGTTTACAGCGCAATCCTTTAGGCTAGGGTCAAAACGTAAATGTGACCCTAGCCTCAAACATGAGCCATGTATGAATGAGTCCGAGTCATTTAGGAGACTAAAGGCCGGTTTACACGCTGCGATGTCCCAGCGATCCGACCAAGGATTGGCATCGCTGGGACATCGCTACACGATCGCTAGTGAGGCAGACTCACCAGCAAGAATGCTGGTAACCATGGTACACATCGGGTAACTATGCATAGCGCTGCGCTTAGTTACCCAATGTTTACCCTGGTTACCATGTCCCAGCGTGTACTGTGCGGCGCTGGGCATCGGCCGGGAGGTCGTTGATCGTTGGTCTCCTGCTGTCACACACGCCGATGCTGCCCGCCCAGCAGGAGACAACGATCAATAAATGGTCCTGGCCATTAACCAACGATCAGCGAGTTGATTGCTGGTGCTGGTTGGTGCATCGCTACGAGGTCGCTGCAACGTCACAAAACCGGTGACATTACAATGATATCGTTAGCGATATAGTTGCGTGTAGCGGGTCCTTAAGTCAGAGGTTTGGCTTACCGACTCCACAGTCCTGCATAACAGGATATGGGGCACATACCAGGATGGGGAATCATATACCACGATATAGGCCATAAGCCAGGATGGGAGATCATATACCTGGTTGGGACTTGTATACCATGATGGGAGACACATACACCAGGATGGAGGACATGTATATCAGGAGGGGAAACATATACCAGGATGGAGGACATGTACACTTGGAAGAACCCCAGGATGTGGCCATTATGGTAATTCAGAATTTGAGAACATTACCCCATAACAGTGTTCGCAGCAGATCCTCCCCCATAACAGTGCGTCATGACGACATTTTTGCTTAACATTTTTTTTCCCTATTTTCATCCTCTAAAATCTGGGTGTGTTTTAAAGTTCAGTACATCTTATTCAGCGAAAAATGCAGTGTATAGTATTAAACACCTCAGTCCTACTGCAAAACTTTTAATATAATCACAAATTACGAATTAGACTTAATTTCTCCCTAACTAAACTAGAGAAACCTCTTTTATGGATCTCTATAGGGCATTTTTAGGATATGCATGAATAGATAAATGATCTTTCTCATGTTAAATTGTTTGTATCTGACTAAATATCTTGTGCTTGCCTTACTCCAAGCATTTTTTGGGGGGGTTTAGTTTAAAACCCCAAGTTTAGTTTAAAACTTTAATGGTGGGTTTACACACACCAATTTATCTGTTCAATCTCTGAACCAATCTCTGGTTGCAGTGAAATCATGGATACATTGCTCCATTTTGTGGCTGTGTACAACATGGAGCAATGTATCCATGATTTCACTGCAACCAGAGATTGGTTCAGAGATTGAACAGATAAATTGGTGTGTGTAAACCCACCATAAAGGTTTTACATTTTTATTTTTTTCAATTGATCACTTTAACAATTAGTGAGTGTGCGACATCTGTGCTCAGAGCAGAGTTCTAAAATGCCCTATTGACGTGCACTTTACTGGAGCTTTGCTGAGCAGGCAATGCTTCATTCCGATGGGCTTTTCAGATCCTAGTTCTTGAGATTAGTGGGGGTCTCAGTAGTTATACTTACATTAACCCACAAGATATCACCTATCTTTTGGAAGGGTATGTCTTGTGTCAAGTGCCAGTGTGGCACCCCAGAGTCCGGATCCCACAATGTCATTACCTCCCTCGGGGGGAGGGGGGGTTAATGTCATACCTGGGAGCACAGAAGGGTATCCACACCAGGTGAGCCTAGGCACACAACACCTTTTCAGCCTCCAGGCCTGAAGGGGGAGTTCTAAACCCTGGGTTCAGGCCAGTGTCCCTATAAATTCAGGTCTGGGGTGGAGTTAGTCAGTTCAGTACGGAGCAGTACTGAGGAAGACATCCTGTGGACTTCAGTAGTGTTAAGCTCATCCTGGGGTAGCAGAAACCTGCCTTGAGGGATCTGTAAGTGAGGGTCTGAGGAAGTCTAGGAGAGCCTGTGGAGTGGAGCGGTACCCAGCTCACCCCAGCGCAGAGCGCCAGAACCAGACACCGGAGTCCGAGGCTGTGCAAGGCCTAACGACCCAGCAGCCAATACTGGAGGGTGAGAGATTCCAAGTCTCACAGCCTCACCACTGTGTCTACAGGCAAAGCAACATAAGAAGTCCAGGAATAGCCTCCAGGGAAGTTGAGCTGGAGAAGGGCTTAAGCTACCTGACATACCGGCACAGCACAGGATATGAGAGAGGGCCGCAGCTCAGCTTTATGCAGCTGCAGGGACCTGCTGAAGGAGCGCAGCTGGGAGACTTTAGAACTTACAGGGTGAGGAGAACCCCAACTTGCTTCCACGTTGCACGGACTTCAGCACCATCACCTGACAGTGTCCCGGCTTGTACCTGCACCACCAGTAAAGGACCTGAGGAAACAACAACCGTGAGTCTGTCTGTTACTTTGTGCCATCCATCCTGCATCCCAACGGCCTTCCAACGCCATAGACTTTCCTGGTTGCCCTGGCGATATCACCATAGCTGCCCATCCATCATCCCCAGTGATCCCGTCTAGCAGCATCGGCCCAAATAGCTGAATACTGCAGGTGGCATCACGATCCTTTATTCCTAAATCATTTCCCTCCCATTTTTAGCGACTCCGCAGGGACATGGAGCCGAGGCTCAGCCCCCGTGCTTCCCCCGAGAGACTGCACCAGCCCGGTTTCGAGTAGCCCACGACCCTGGGGGTGAGTCTTCAGTATATGGAGAGGGCCACCACACCATACTGGGCAGGTGACAGCTGTAGTACATAGCTGTCATCTGCCATGTAACAACAAGGGTTGAGGTACAAACAGACCACTGTAGTTTTAACAGCTTAAATACAACTGTCAATCTTTGACAGCATCATTTAAGTACTGGAAACTCTGGTGCACATAGTGGCCTCCTTCCACCATCTCCATGCACACAAACATGGATCCGATGGATTCTAATGTTGGCCGAGGCCTATTAAAGACCCCCGACACCGCAATCTTGGCCCTCCTATAAAACTCATACTGGGTGGACTTCGTAGGAGAACTTCCTTTTCACTATATAGAGTAATACTATTGAATTGCACTATATATTATAAGGGATAAAAGTGTTGTGTTCTACTAAAAAAAAAATAATAATAATAATAAAAATAAAACATACAGATGTAGCAATACCCAACTATATAACAAATCCATTCACTTGATTTGTTTAGTGACCTAAAGAAGGAAAAATTGAAATTCTAGAATTGTAGTTTTCTTGCTGCCACATTGCTGCCTTGACCTCACACATCTGAGGCTGTCTGCAGCTACTAATTCCAAATTAGAGATGCTCCCAGTGAACAGTTGGGATGTATTTTTACGTCTTTTTATCGTACATTAAAGACTTAGACTATTTGACTGTAATTATCATAATCTTACATTTTACAGTGAATTCAGCTGATGTCTTCATATCAGAATTATAGGCTATAGATTTGGGTCACTTAGGGTGCTTTCACATCTGCGTTTTTCGTAATTCGCGGCAGATGCGGTGAAAAAACCGCATCTGCCGCGATTGCCGCATAACCGTTCCACTTGCGGCGCGGTTGCGGTTTTTTCTATGCAATGTATAGGCGTACTTGCGGCAGGTGCGGCAAGTGCGGTTTTGCACTTGCGGCAGGTGCGGCCGCGAAAAAAAACCGCGGCTTACTGCGGTTTTTTTCGCGGCCGCACCTGCCGCAAGTGCAAAACCGCACTTGCCGCACCTGCCGCAAGTATGCCTATACATTGCATAGAAAAAACCGCAACCGCGCCGCAAGTGGAACAGTTATGCGGTAAACGCGGCAGATGCGGTTTTTTCACCGCATCTGCCGCGAATTACGAAAAACGCAGATGTGAAAGGGCCCTTATAATGACTTGTAGCAGGGGTCCCCAATCTGTAGCTCGGGCCCTTGATGTGTGACTCATGGTTGTCTTCCAGCTTGGTGCGCAAGTACCAGGTCTAACTAATAATATTGAAGAGCAGGTCTCCAGATGGAGACTTTTGTGAGTAGCCCCACACAGAAGAGTCGATATGAACGGGGATCTTGGTATACTGCCACTTTGGTTTCTGTGGACAAGCTTTGGCTGTCATTATACCAGAAATCAGGGCTCTGGGTGTCACTACTGTGAGCGGGTGAGAGCTGGATGTGGCTTGCGAACGTCTCAGAGCTGAATGTGACCCTCAAGGTCAGGTAAGTTGGGGACCTCTGAATTAAAGTACCATGTTTTATAAAACGCACTTTTTTCTGAAAAATTGTTTGGGGAAAGTGGAGGGTGCGTTTTATAATCCGAAGCTACCGTACTAGCTATGATGTAGGGGTGGAAGGGGGGGGGGTGTGGCTTTGGAGCAGGGGCTGGAGGAGGCTGGAACAGGCTGCAGCCCGTGGTCACGTGCCCCTGATCATTAGGCTAATGTAATATGCACTACATCTCCCTGTCCATCACCGGTGATGTGGGGAGCGGTGCAAATGACAGGAACCCAACAAGCGGGGGCACAGATCAGCAGCTGCAGCCTGTGTGAATTGTCAGTGCTTTCCAAGCATCTTTCATTGCGTGGAACGCACTGACTATCCTGGCGATGGAGATTCATGCTCTCTTCTCTCCATCGATCCCTGCAGCTGTTGTCATCCCTGCTGTCTGTGCTGTTCTGGCACCCAATTATGTAAGTGGCACAGCACAGTGATGACATAACTGTACGCTTTTCACATTACTAGATGCCCGGGACCAATACAGATAGCAGGGATGGCGGCAGCTGCAGGGAGTGATAGAGAGAGGTGAGTATGAACTGTCATCTTTTTAGCGTGCGCAACCATGAGGGGGGCTGTGTACAGCAAGGTAGGCTCTGTATCATGATGGGGGAAGGCTTCTCTGTGCCAGCATGGGGGGTCGTCTCTGTGCCAGCATAGGGGGGGGGGGGGCGTCACTGTGCCAGCATGGGGGGAAGGCATCTCTGTGCAGCATTGGGGGGGGCGTCTCTGTGCCAGCATTGGGAGGGGCGTCTGTGTGCCAGCATTGGGAGGGGCGTCTGTGTGCCAGCATTGGGAGGGGCGTCTGTGTGCCAGCATTGGGAGGGGCGTCTCTGTGCCAGCATTGGGAGGGACGTCTCTGCCAGCATTGGGAGGGGCGTCTCTGTGCCAGCATTGGGAGGGACGTCTCTGTGCCAGCATTGGGAGGGACGTCTCTGTGCCAGCATTGGGAGGGACGTCTCTGTGCCAGCATTGGGAGGGACGTCTCTGTGCCAGCATTGGGAGGGACGTCTCTGTGCCAGCATTGGGAGGGATGTCTCTGTGCCAGCATTGGGAGGGACGTCTCTGTGCCAGCATTGGGAGGGACGTCTCTGTGCCAGCATTGGGGGGGCGTCTCTGTGCCAGCATTGGAGGAGTCTCGTGCAGCATTGGGGGGGGTGTCTCTGTGCCAGCATTGGGAGGCTCTCTGTACCAGCTTAGGTGGGATCTCTGTACCAGCTTGGGGGGGAGGGGGAAATCTCTGTACCAGTATGATAGTGCGAAATGTAGCATGATAGGGGGCTGAGTACAGCATGGGGGTTATTTGTACCAGGCTTGGGAGGCTGCCTACCAGGCTGGGGGGCACTTTGTGGTACCGATTATAAGACAGACACTGGCATTATAAGGCGCACCCTATTTAACATTAGAAATTATTTTTTTTCTCTTACGTCACCAAATTTGGGGTGCATCTTATAATCTGGTGCATCTTATAAAGTGAAATATGCAGTATTTTGGTTTTCCAGTGTGTCAATAAAAATACATTTTCTGTCTGTGATGTTTTTGCCAAGAAAAAAATGAAAAGGAAAGTTTGTAACCCTGGATTCTAAACATAAAACAACCAAAAAAATGTACCCGTATACATTTTCTTGTTCCACTGAGTCTTATGGATACGTTCATCCTGGGAGCTTTCCCAGTTAACACATATATGGTGATCCACACTTATTTGTTGGTATTTTGATAGCAAGTATAATAAAAGGAACACCTTTATTCAGAAAACTAGTGTCAACACACATCTGACCAGGTAGAGGTAAATGGTACCTTCTACTGTGATGACTCATGATTTTGGTCTTCAGCAGCGAAACCCCCAATTCTCAGTGAACAATAAAGCTGCCTATTAAATGACTGCCACCAGGTTTCTGCTAACTCATGGGAGCAGCAAAATGTACGGGCAGAGACCCTAATTCCACTGATGTATCACTTTGTTTACTGGGTGCAGCAGTTGTGATCAAATCAGTTTTCCCTGCTTCAGATGTAGCATGGCTCTGATTGCTGAACCCTGAATAACCCTGGCAACAGCTAACAAAACAGATTGACAGCTTTCTGTGTACACTGTATATTGACTGAAAGCTGCTAATTAGTAGTGGCAGTTGGCCGTACACAGAACAGTTGACTAGGAGGCGCTTGACACTTAGGCAGGCAGTGATAATCTCTTGCTGATAAAACATTTTTTAAAAGGAAACACAGTCTTGCAAGTGACACATCACTGGTATCAAGGTCTCTACCCCCCACATTATACCACTGTCAGATAATATTTTATATGTCTATAGGGCTAATACATTCCACAGCACTTTACCATTCAGAGGGGACATGTACAGACAATATCACACAATTCAACAGATACCATAAGGAGTGAGGTCCCTGCTCACAAGCTTACAATCTGAGGAAATAGGGGAGGCACAAAAGGTAAATGGTAAAAAGTGCCGTCATATATGGTCCAGCCATCAGTATAATAAGGAAACCATTTACATAAAAGGAATCTGCCAGCTGGTTTGCTTTAAGCTCAGTAAAGGCTTCTATATGGAGCAGCAGCACTAAGTTGTCATTTTCCTTTTTGTTAAATACGACAGTGTAGTCTGATAAATAAATACATTCAGTGATGCAAATTTGCACTTCACTAAGGAAGTTGAGAAACTCCCGTGCCACATTTAAGCAGCTTCCTCAGTCATAATCGCTTTCCTACAAGCTTTTAATATAACTAAGGGATTTGTGCCAGATCAGAACCCCAAACTACAGATGCTGCGTTTCGGGGTACCTGCCCCTCATCAGTGTAGTGTGTGGGATATTCTGATCTGGCAGAGTGATGAGGGGCAGGTACCCCGAAACGCAGCGTCTGTAGTTTGGGGTTCTGATCTGGCACAAATCCCCTAGTTATATTAAAAGCTTGTAGGAAAGCGATTATGACTTTGAGGCAGCTGCTTAAATGTGGCACTGGAGTTTCTCTAACTTCCTTAGTGAAGTGCAAATTTGCATATATGCATATATCTGAGAGGAGGGAAGGGGCTTACAATCTCCTCACCTACTTCGCTGTCTCCATAAGGTTGAGAGCAAGTTCCCAGACCTACATTCAGTGATGAATGCATGAATTCACAATGTATTAATTAACACATTGTACTATATAATATCCATTAATGAAAATAGTTGGGAAAATGTCTTCTAGGGTGAAATTCACAAGTGAATGGCAATCACCGTACTAACTTTTATCAGCTGTGAGCTTTCTCTATATATGCCATTGTAAATGATTCATCCAGGCTGCTGGCATGTCTGCTCACTTCCACGTCCTGGAACATGTCCACCAACCTGCCCCATTCCTGAAATGTTACCTCTCCTTTACTTGACAAACAGTGTCTGATCATTAACAGATGACGCTGGCAAGAAGAATCCAGGAATGTGTACATGTTCTGTGTAAAGAACATTCGTGTATTGGCCATAACTCTACAACATAGCAGAATCTAGTGTCTCAGGGTTAGCGTTAATCAGTATTTCTATGCTCACGCAGGGTGCTTTTGTACCGTTTTTGCTTCATTTTTTTGCATGGTCTTTTCATTGGTTTTATGCAAATCCATGCTTTAAAAAATGCTTTATACAGTGCCAGCAAAACCTATGAGATTCCAGAAATCTAAACAAGTCTAAAACTTATTTACTAGAGCTGAGCAAAAAGATTTGCAGTATCCTTGTCTGGCAGTGACAGTGCTGTGTGAACATCTTGGCCACTCTCGAATGCTCAGTGTCTGGTCTGCCTGCTCGACCAGGGCTGTGTGAAATTCTTGTCCAGCGCTCAAATGCTCAATATCCTGGTCTGGCAGCTGGACCAGGGTTGTGTGAAATTCTGCACACTGAATGCTCAATGTCTTGGTCTGGCAGCTGACCAGGGCTGTGTGAATCTTGCAGCACTCGAATGCTCAATGTCTTGGTCTGGCAGCTGGACCAGGGCTGTGTGAAATTCTGGCCTGCACTCGAATGCTCATGTCTTGGTCTGGCAGCTGACCCGGTTGTGTGAAATTCTTGGCAGCACTCGAATGCTCAATGTCCTGGTATCTGTAGGACAAAGTGCTGTTGTGTCCACGCTGCCGTCAAAAGGATCACCAGAGACCAGAGAGAATCTGGACTGAATTGCCTTTATTTTTCCGACACGTTTCGGAGCCTTCACTTAGCTTCTTCCTCAGGGACACAACGGCACTTTGTCCTACAGATCTACAGGTTCTTCACCGCGGTTATCCTTGGAAGTGCGGTCCTTTAGCAGCTGTCCTTTTCAGGCGACTACATCGATTTCTGGCTATCATACTGGTTGTGGGTGACACAACCAGACCATGTGAGCAGTTTTTACTCGCATTCATTCACCTCTTAATATGGAGATAAGACCCCTATTGCACATTTTTTCACTTTTCACAGACAATGTCCTGGTTTGGCAGTAGGACCAGGGCTGTGTGAACATCTTGGCCATCTCTCGAGTGGCCAGTGTCCTGGTTTGCCAGCTGGAACAGGGCTGTGTGAAATTCTTAGCCAGCACTCAATTTCTGATATCCTTGGTGACCCTTGAAAATACTATTCTTCATCCTTGAGTGCTAGCTGAAAGAGTTTCACACTGCCCTGTTTTGTCCGCCATGGGGTATCTTTGTGGATGTTGGACCAGAGTAGTGTGAATCTATTTGCTTATCCTCATATCTTCTCTTTAATGTTGCTGCTCCTGACACAGGAAACTTGGGTTGTCTTGAAGGGTTTTTTTCTTTAGATAAGGTGACAGTCACACGCATCAATTTCTTGAACGATATCGCTTAAGCGATCTGCTTTTTTGATCGCTAAGCGATATCGTTTGTGCGCCGGCTGCGTATAATCAAGCGATTTTACAATGTAAAATCGCTTGATTGTTTGATCGCAGATTGGTGAGCCGGAGCTCATATCAAGCGATAATCGCTTGATCAATCTGCATCATCGTGGTGTGTGACACCACGATGAACGATCTCCCAGCGGTAGAGCCTATGCTGGGAGATGGTATCTATGGTAAACGTCGGGTTACTAAGCGCGCGCCTAGTAACCCGATGTGTACCATAGTTACCAGCGATATCGCTGGTCCACATCGCTGGTGAGTCTGCATGTGTGACAGCTCACCAACGATATGAACGATATTGTTAGCGATCGCGCGTGCATGTGATCGCTAACAATATCGCTCACAACATTGAAGCGTGTGACGGCCGCCTAAACCTTACTAGAAGATATCCTTCACAATATGCTGATTACACAGTGATCCCATGCTTGAATCGCTAGCAACATGTTGTATTTTGGTCATGTCTGGCAGTAAATATTCAATTTCCCCACAGTGCCACCACAGGTGAAATTAGGCATTACACAGTATTCAATCCAGTTATTCAGTTACCTTTGTAATGCTGGCGAGAGGTACGCTGGTCACATTGAGTATTGATGGTTTGTCATTTTTTTGTTTGCTGTTGCTTTTTTGGAGGTCATTTTACATGTAAAGTAATAAACAAAGTTGGACATTATTTCTGTTTATATAGGAGCAGTACAGAAGTGTCAAAAGTCTACACAACTGGGAATGCCCCTTATGAGTATATCATACTGGCAATTGTCATGGCGTTATTTTCTTAATACATACGGAATATACAATAGGAAAATAAACAGGGAAGCCTATAAAAAGCTATACAACCATCACAGTATTAAAGTGTAGTACAAAAAAATATATTTTATTAGAAAACAACAAAAAGGAAAACACAATCACAGAAACCTTTAAAATCAATTAAAAGGCCATCGAATCAGCCATAACATTCTACTGAGACAGAATAATCCCAGAGAGACCACCTGCTAATCACAGACCTTGAAAACCAGTTATGGTAGTCTTGTAAACTTTTCCCCTATGATACCTTAATACACCAAATGGCGGCTGTACGTTTATACAATACAATACATAAGGGCAAAGAGATTGTATATGGACAACCATTGAGCATAACAACAATTTTTCTTTTTTAATGCAATGAGCGATCAGTAAGGTACCGTCACACTTGGCGACGCTCCAGTGATGCGTCAACCATACGACCTGGTAGGGATTGCTTGAGCGTCACTACATGGTCCTTGGTGAGATGTCACAACAGTCAGATCTCACCAGCAATGCAGCAACAATATGGCGGTCGTTGGGACCCTGTCACTCTAGGGCTTAGTATTGAGGTCATTGTCCCGCGCGGCTTGTCAGGGGATTTGAATCCCGGCCGCCATATCGGAATACCCATAACTTGGGTGTTCCAATATGGCGGTTGGGGTACTTCCGCTGCGGTCATCTCCCGGTTGCGTCGCTGACCTCCGTGCTGCGGGAGATAACCAGTGGCTACCATCAGGAGTCCCTACCAGGTTGTATTGTGTAGTGATCGCTGGAGTGTGACGATGCCCTCATTCTGACATGATCAGCAATCTCACAGCGGGGGCCTGGTCGCTGCTGCGTGTCACAGTGCGCAAGGTCGCTAGCGCCAGTCAGGGTACATCCGCTGCAAGCAGCCGGGAGATGACCACGCTGCTGATCTCCCGACTGTGGTGTGCAAGGTTCAAATCCCGCGCCAATTCACGGCCGGATTGCGACTGTCACTGATTGGTCACGCCCCGCCAAGCACAACAAATCAACGACATGGGATTTCCATTACAGGCAGACAGAATTAGACGATTATATATAGAGTAGATTACACCTACTACATATTGAGATAGGATCTTGGAGAAATTCCACTAACTTTTCATCAGAGTTTGGCAGTTCCTGACCCACCTCGTACACAGCTGTTTGTCTCGGTAAATGATTGTTTCGACGTACTTGTGAAAATGATGATCATTATCACCTGTTGGGTATATTTGCTAATTTATATACCTGACTATAATCCTACAATAAGTCTCTATATTTGCTCAAGTGTACCCAGAATAATTCTAATTTAAGGCAAAGGATGGTCAAACCAAACATTTATTTGATTTAGATTTATTTATTCATTCACTTTGCATTTTGTTAATTGATAAAAAAAGAAACTATTAAGGCCCACAAATTGTAAAGCTTTAGCTTTTTATCCACATCTATCTAAACCCGTTGCACAGTATTGTAGGTATAAACATGACATGATTATTTGCAGTGCTCTTTTTCCAGGTTCACCTAATTAAAAGGTCTACATACTTTATAGTAACCAGATTTCAGGGGATTTTTTTTTTTTTTTTTTTACATGAACAAAAAAAAAATACTGTTTTGACATTTCTAAGATGTATCATTGCCCTCTGTAGGCTGTAATATTTGATATTGTTGACTTGTTCTAGGAGTCCCGTCTTCACAACAAGACCTTGAAACGCACCAGACGATACGTAGTTGACGGTGTGGAAGTCAGTGTCACCACCTCAAAGATTATCGGAGATGATGATAAGAAGGATGAAGAGATGCGCTTCTTGAGGTATATAAGGTTCTGTATTAAACATGTGTGGTCTTCAGATTTTTATATGACAGGAGATTTCACTAAGCTCTCAGTCATGTGTATCACCAATTGACTGTGGTGTAGCCCATTTAGATTTCATTGGTTGGTTTGTACCATTCAGCCTATGAAAGTAGTATTCCCAACCTAAACTGCAAATTGTTCAGATCTGTAAATCTAAAAAGCAACTGTACTAGAAGTATAATTCCAGCTTGTTTTTTTTCCATGAATCTCAGGCGTCAGGAGCTTCGTGAATTGAGATTAATGCAGAAAGAAGAGCACAGGAATCAGGCCCAGCTAAACACAAAGCACGTGATGCAGCAGGAGCAGATGTTGCGTCGCTTTGAACAGGAAATGAATGTAAGAAAAATGTATTATTTTGTTTTTAATGTCTCCTCCCTGTCTGTGATTATTACCTCCTGCCTGCCTCCATTCTGTGAATAACAAATCACTGCCGAGATCTGAGGGTGCAGGTCACTGAAAAAGCAGTGAGGACTTATTCATAGACCTGAGGCAAGCAGAGGGTCCAGGGAATCACAGACAGGGAGAAGATGATCCATTGTACAGTCCAGCCCCTGTGCAATATGGTGACATGTTTTCTTCTTTGAATTTAAGAAGTCACATTTCCCAGTGCTTTTATGATAAATACATATTTTTTCCACGTACAGTTGTTTTTTTTGCAGTATTGTAATTACTTCTAGGAGGATATAATTAGTTACAATACGTAAAGGGAAATGTAATTTTCTCTATTTTAATTACTGGGATGATTTTGTAATTTTTTAAGGCAAAGAAAAAGTTCTATGACACAGAGCTGGAGTTACTGGAGCGGCAGCAAAAACAGCAGATAGAGCGAATGGAGCAGGAACATGCAACCCGCAGAAGAGATGAGACCAAACGCATTCGCATTGAGCAAGAGCGTGAACATACAAGATTTCTTGAGCAGCTGAAACTACGCAAAAAAGAGGTATTGTAACTTGCCACTTGTGGTTCTTGTCTCTGTTTTCCTTTCTAGGATTAGGTGTCTTAATGATGTGCTATTGCTTGGTTAAAGCAATATTTTAGAATGTATCTCTAGAAAACACACGTCTGGCATCTAAAGGGCTACACTACCAGTATTTGCGTTCGCTCTTATCTTGGCCTTTGCAGTAGGCTGTTACAGCTTCTGAACCTGTTAGCGTCTTACAAATATGACATGGTGCAAGTGTTAAAGGGCTTGTTCAGCATAAGAAAAACATGGCATGTTTTAAGTTGCACATCATATAGGATTTGTCACATGGCATGCACCAATATACCAATATGGATCTCGCAGTCCTCACTCCTAGATCATCTTAAAGTACACCAAGTCATGTTTCTTTAATGCTTTGTGGTCAAAGGCCATACATCGATCAGTGGTGTGCAGACCTCAATCGACCTTGCAACGTCGCAGTGTGGAGAAGAGATGATGCATGCTCCCTTTAGAAGTACAGCTTAAATCAAGTTATTAGACTATGAATACTGCGTGAATATGGTGACAGCTTTTTCTTCTTGTTGCATGTGAACATGGATGTTAGTATGCAGATGTTTTATAAAGCATTGAAGAAATGAGTTTTGGTGCAGGGCCGGAGTCAGCACCCGGCAAGTGCCGGGGCCTTTGCGTGTCTGAAGCAGGACAGTGTCTCTGCCTCACTTAGGCTAGCGTCACATTTGCATTATAAACACAAAGCTTAGACATGTCTGTCTCAGCGCACAGCGTTAGCAGCAGGTAACGCTGTGCACTGTGATGCTATTGCTCCCTTGACAACCCATGTTTACCATGCCAGCCGGCTCCATTCAAAGTTTCCTGATGTGCGCTTTAGAACAGCGCTCAGGAAACGCGGTCTGCAGCGTTTCCTATGCGCTGTCCTAAAGTGCACACCCGAGAGCATTGAATGGAGCGATTGGCAAGGTAAACCTACTGCTAACGCTGTGCACTGAGGCAGACATGTCTAAGCCTTTAGTCTTACATTGCCTCCTCCCCTGATGGCTGGGGGCCCTAACCTGGATGCTGTGTATTTGCCCTTTACAGGGGCGCCCTGCTGCCCTGTGTGCAGCCCCCCTCGTTCTCCCTCCTTACCTGATGTTGATCGCAGTGACCGTCTGTACTGAGACTGTTACTGATCTCTATCTCCTTCACTTCCTGTAGAGCATTGAGATCGGCGCTGGCTCAGTGCAGTCTCAGTACAGTCGGCCACAGCATCAGGTTAGGAGGTAGAAGGGGAAGAGGCTGCACACAGGGCAGGGGGCCGCTGTCAGGGGCAAATACACAGTGCCCAGGAGCCCCCAACCATCATACTGCGCGTCAGCACATCACCCAACATGCGGGGGGGCCCAGGCCGCAGACACTGTGCACAGTGCTCGGCAGACTGCAGACCACGTGTGCACAGTGCTCGGCAGACTGCAGACCACGTGTGCACAGTGCTCGGCAGACTGCAGACCACGTGTGCACAGTGCTCGGCAGACTGCAGACCACGTGTGCACAGTGCTCGGCAGACTGCAGACCACGTGTGCACAGTGCTCGGCAGACTGCAGAGCACGTGTGCACAGTGCTCGGACAGACTGCAGAGCACGTGTGCACAGTGCTCGGCAGACTGCAGAGCACGTGTGCACAGTGCTCGGCAGACTGCAGAGCACGTGTGCACAGTGCTCGGCAGACGCAGAGCACGTGTGCACAGTGCTCGGCAGACGCAGGAGAGCAGTGTGCACAGTGCTCGGCAGAGCACGTGTGCACAGTGCTCGGCAGAGCAGTCAGTGTCGGGGCACCACAGTGCTCGGCGAGGGCCCACAAAAACCTGGTGTCAGCCCTGTTTTGGTGTGTACTGTTTTAAGAATTTGTAAAGGGTTACTGGGCATACTCTGCTTAAGTAAGGCAGAAATTACCCATATCTGTAATCTACATGGTCTCTGTTGGATTACAAATAGAAATTTCCTCAAATTAAAGTTTCAGTAACTGCAGTGTGGTTTGCATTTGCATAAGAAATATTCAAATAACGTCTTCAGAGAGGAAGAAGTCTTGAACTCCAGTGCCATCTATTGGATGACTGAATAAGAAAAACATAGCCTTTTCCACCAAAAACTACAACACACCTGTATATGGGATGTATATTGCAACCCTGCCCAATTGAATGAGTTTGATTTACTATGTCATACACAATCTACATTTGAAAGGAAACAGCCATGTTTTTGCTAATCTTGGAGGATAATTCCTATAGGTTTGATGTATTAGCATATCCCAAAAAGCTCAAATTAAACTGAGATTACCTTTTAGTGTTAACCAATGAACGAGCACTTTACAGTGTACATGATCGTTCTTCTTGGTGATGCATTGTCCTGTGTAAATATGACTTGCACTCCGAGAACCATGGCAGCCCCTGCGCCCGGAACAATCTATTACAGATCATTGTTTATCCTGGTCTGCCTGGGTAAACAGGCTAATAAAATAATACAGATTGGTAAATGTTCACCAAACGGCAGTCATTGAGAGACTTCTTCCTTAGATATTCGCTCACCTGTTTTTTCCTTTCTGCAGATGAAGGCATCTGTGGAAAAGCTTCCGAGGCATCACCGAAGAGAAAGTATGAAACTGAAAATGGATGAGTTTTCCTACCTGAAGCAAACAGAGGTATCCAATCCACTAATTCATGTAATACCCGAAAAGGTTTGTCTGGCACGCCACCCATCTATATTAGCTCCCGCTGCAGCTAGAAGAGAACACATTGAGCAGATCTGTACTGCTCCATTCACTGTGTAGTAGCCCCTGCTTGGTACTGCAGATCAGCTTCTATTCAGACCAGCTTCTCTTAAAACAGGAGCTGTCCTTCAGTGGCTGCTACATCTGACCACCAGAGCTTATAACAGCTGATTGAGGGTTGTGGGGGGATGTTTAATCCCCAGCGATCTGATATTCATGACCTGATTTATGGTTGGTCAGTAATAGATTGTGACTGGACAACCCTTTAAACAGTTTCTCAAGATATTATTAAAGTAAAATCTGCTTTGGGTCATTAAGGAGAAGCTGCATACCGTACTGAGTGTAACATGACTGCTCAGTAACCCTGTTAGATTGATCTTAAACTAGTACTTTAGATCAGATTCTTTGGAATTGGTTAAGAATCAAACTACCAGGGGAGAGGAGTATCTGTTCTCTATGTCATGTTTGGAAACTTATTAAAAGGATGCATTCAGTAAGACTCTGTAAGGTGCATGGTCTACCCTGCCAGTAACACTGTGTCTCTGTTCTTGGAGAACACAGGGGCTATCTCATCCAGGTCTCACAAACTGGATCTGAAGGTCTGCCAAGTTCTCCTTGGTTTCACTTCTTTGCTCCTTTTGTGTTTCTAGTAATCTGTGGAATGTAATGGAGATCTGCTCCACGGCCTCGTGCAGTCAACTCAACCCTTCTGGTATTTCACCAGCTGTTATATTTTCTGGTCACAAATCTGATATTTTACCAATCGACTTAACTGCCCTAGTTTAATACCACTATAACAAATCTCTATCATTCTGTTTTTGTAATTGCTATACAGGAGCAACATTTCCTAAATAAACAGAAGGAAGATATGGCTCTGGCTATGAGTGCTATTACACTGGAGAACAAGAAAGAGATATATGGCAGGGAAAGAGAATTCCTGAATAAGAAACAACAGCTTCTCCGAGGTGATTATACAAAAAAGAGGCCTAATCTGTATTACACTTACTGCCTGTAGGAATGAGGGTTATATGCAAACCTCTAAGATCGTATAGTAGGATCCCATGACTCCTGATGTATGGGTCCCTGGGATAGAGGTCCCCAACCTGTGGTTGTCTGCCAGCTAGATGCATTAGCACCAGGTCTAGCAAACATCTACGAAGAGCAGGTCTCCAGACTATTGTGAGCAGCCCCACACAGAAAAGCAGATCTGGATGGAGTCGGGTAGGAATTCCAGGATCTTGATATTCTGCCTCGTTTTAATTTCTTTGATAAAGCTTTGGCTGTGATTATACTGAAAATGGGTGTCACTACTGTGAGGGGTTGGGAGATGGATATGGCTCACAAGGTTAAGTGTGCTGTAAGGTAACACAGAATGTAATATCATTTTTTTTTAATTCAAATATTTTTATTAAATCATCTGCAAACACATCACAAAAATAACATTTTCACATTTTCATATTTTCCCACCAGACCCCCCAAAACAAGAGGCAACCCCTCTACCCCTATCCCCCCCTCCCCCCGCTTATTCCAGACACGTCGGGCATCTATACATGAAAGATACAGGAGAATAATTTGCATTTTTACTCCCTAGATTTAACTCCATAACAATCCTCAAAAGACGAAAAAGAAATAGCTTCACAAGAGATCGAATATTACAAATATATACAGTGATCCAGTATATAAGGGACAAGCAGCCAGCTATCGGCTTTTAGCATCACTCAGGGCTGGGAAACCCTTATTCATAAAAACATAACTCCAGTTTCTATCCAGACCCATCATTCAGCTCGTATCCACGGTTCCCATAATTTCTCGAACATCCCATCAGTCCCCCGCCACCGGTATATGCTTTCTTCAGTACGTAAAATATATCTGACTTGCTGCAGATATTCAATCCTAGTGGGCGGATCCTGTTTGGTCCATCCCCTAGCAATCACCTTTCGGGCAAGATAGAGGAGTCTAGCCACCGCTACCTTTTGTACATTAGGGATCTCCACTTCCTCTACATATCCCTATACACATACCATGGGGGTTCTTGGTAACCTGCATCCATATCATCCTTCAATTAGGTTCATGACCCCCAACCAAAATCCTTGCAACCTCGGACACTCCCAAATCATGTGTAACAGCCCAGCACTCTCCTGTCCACACCTCTGGCATTCAGACGTATCTCTCACACCTATTTTGTGCTGGAATTCCGGAGTCCTATAGACTCTGTGTATCAAAAACTGTTGTGATAACCTGCCTGGTTCACTCAGCGAATGTTTTGGGCCATACTCCAGGACCTGTTCCCAAACATCATCCTCCATTACCCCAATCTCCTCCTCCCACTTACATCTAGCTTTGATGGGGTGCTTCAAGTATGTAGCAGGTCTCTGTATACAGTGGATATAACTTCCCGCGTTCCACCCTGCATGCAAATAAAATCTACTACTATATCACTGTGTATTGTCAGGTCCCTGATTTTCTTTTGACGTCGAAAGGCATGTCTCACCCTGAGATACAAATAGATATCTGAGTCAGGAATCTATAACTCCCTCTTCAAATCCTCAAAACACCGCAACTCTCCATTCACAACCAAGTGTTCCACACATTCAATACCTGCTTGCATCCATATCTTCTGTTCACCCAGTTTGTAAAACTCCGACAGATCCGCATTCATCCAGATGGGAGTGTATTCAGTCACTCCAGTAAGGCCACGATGCCGCTTAATTTTTTCCCATATTTTCTGAACCAGAC
The DNA here is from genome assembly GCA_033576535.1 of Allobates femoralis. Lineage (NCBI taxonomy): Eukaryota > Metazoa > Chordata > Amphibia > Anura > Aromobatidae > Allobates > Allobates femoralis. The sequence goes on from JARQOC010000004.1 coordinate 447,074,321, forward strand.
ACAGAGTGGGGAGCCCCCCATCCAATCTGCCCAAATCTCCTCCCTCCAAGCCGCTTATAATCGGGACTTTGCCAGTCAGTGCCTCCAGAATCCTCTTTCCCCTGGTTATTACCTCCCTAGACGCCCATCCTCTCAAATGTTGGCACTGAGAGGCCAGGAAGTACACCCACGGGTTCGGCAAGGCGATCCCACCCTCGGTTTTTGGTCTCTGAAGGATCTCTAACTTTATCCTGGGTTGCCCACCTCCCCACACCAGATCTCTAAACAACGAGTTGAGCTTCCCAAAGACCTTCCCAGTGAGCCATACCGGCGAGTTATGGAGCAGATACAAGAGTTTCGGCATGAGGATCATTTTTGTCCGATTAGCCCTGCCCACAAACGATGGTCGCAAACAGCTCCAAGTTCTTGCCTTTTCCTTAAGTTTTATCAATAACGGTTCCATATTTAATTTAAAGAAATCTGTAACAGGCAGAGCAATATGCAGGCCCAAGTATTTAAATTGCTTAACAACTTTCAATTTTGGACAACCCAAGGGTCCCAACGACTCCATAGGCACATTATCTACCATCATTAAATTGGACTTATCCCAATTTATCCTCAATCCGGACATATCCCCAAATCGCTCAATTAAATTAACCGCCTGCCGTAGAGATTCTATAGGGTCCTGTAAGAATAAAAGGATGTCGTCCGCGTATAAAGCTATCCTTTCCTCCACACTACCAAATTTAAATCCCTGAATTTCTCCCGCTCCCCTAAAATGCACTGCCAGGGGCTCAGTCGCAAGGGCGAACAGCAGGGGGGAAAGAGGACAGCCCTGCCAGGTCCCTCTGGTCAAGGAAAATACTTCCGATCTCCCTCCGTTCACCCTCACCCGAGCCCTCGGTGAGGAATATAGCAATCGCGTCCAGGCTATAAAGTTCCGACCAATCCCAAAATACTCTAACACCAGCCATGGATAGTCCCATTCCACACTGTCAAATGCCTTTCTGGCATCCAGGGAAACCACTGCTCTACGTCCACCATTGTCCACTGGCAGCTGTAAGTTTAAATACAGTTTTCTCAGATTAATAGCAGTTTACCTGCCCGGCATAAAACCAGACTGATCCGGATGAATCCCATCCGACACCACTCCAGAGAGTCTAGTCGCTAACACCTTAGCTAATAACTTCGCATCCACAGACAGTAGTGAAATGGGCCTATATGATCCCGCTTTTGTTCTATCTTTATCCTCTTTGGGCAATACCACAATTGTGGCTTCCCTCATAGACTCCGGTAACCTCCCCTCCACCAACGATTCCCGGAACACCTCTAACAATTTAGGCAGCAGGATCTTCAACAATTTATATACCTCTACAGGAAGTCCGTCCCCACCAGGGGCCTTATTGTTCGGCATTGCCGCCAATGCTTCCTCCAACTCCTCTAACGATAAAGGTCTCTCCAATGAGTCTGTGCCCGTTGTTCCAATCTTTTTCATACCTATTTCTGCTAAATATTCACGAATAGTATCCTCCGAAACCCCCAGTCGAGAAGCATATAAGTCGGAGTAGAATCCCTTAAACACTGTCAAAATGTCTGCCGTCTCATCCACCAATCTCCCCTCTCCATCTTCAACTCCATATACATAAGCAGAATCCCTCTGAGCTGCAGCTACCACTGAAAGTAGTTTTCCCCCTCCTGAAAGAACGAGACCCTCTGAAACTCCTGTTTCCTTTCCGCAGATCGCCTGAGCACTCTATCCACAGCTTCTTGAGCCTTCCTTAGAGCATTCCGCGACTCCGACGTGGGTTGCCGTATGACTTCCTCCTCAGCCTTTCTCACCCCCTCCACAACCCCCTGCTTCTCTTGTCGTGATTCAGTTTTGCACCTGGAGATATCCCTAATCAGCAATCCCCGCAAAAAAGCCTTCATGGAGTCCCACACCACTCCAACAGCAGCACTCCCTTCATTTATGTTAAAAAACATTTCCAACTCCCCTCCAATGTCTTCCATGTCCACAGACTTCAACCAGGCAGGATGTAGCTTCCATTCCGCAGGTTGTCTCAAATTCCCAGCTCTCATGCGAATGCTTATTGCCACTGGTTTGTGATCCGAGACCACCCTCGGCAAGTATTCAACACTCCCAACCAAAGCATTCAAGTACTCATTCCCCAGCACCATGTCAATCCTGGACATCGACCCATATGTGGCCGAGAAACATGAAAAACATCTTGTACCCGGATTTCTTACTCTCCATAGGTCAACTAGTGCCACTTCTCTTAGATGTTTAGCAAACGCTGTGTCACCATCACTCACAGACCCCCGCTGACCTCTTCCCTCTCGATCCAGAGCCCAATTTAAAATATTGTTCATATCTCCCAACACTAACAATGGAACCCCCACCCTGCGTCCGGCCAGATCCAATATTTCATTCAACTTCTTATCCGAGTACGGAGGAGGGAAATACACTGCCACCAAACACAACAAGCATCCATAAATCTTACACACCACAAATACATACTGTCCCTCCCGATCAATCTTCACCTCTATTTCCTCGTACGGCACCGAGGCATGCACCAACACTGATACCCCCTTGGCATATCCTGAGTACATGGAGTGATACGAGTGCCGTATCCACGATCTAGCCAATGATCCCACCTTCTCTCTAATCAGGTGAGTCTCCAGAAGGCACATGATCAACGGTCTGAAAGACAACAGGTGTCGAAACACAACAGCCCTCTTACCCCTGTCCGCCAGTCCCCTCACATTCCAACTAACCATCTTAATTTGCGAAGCCATAACTGTACATAGGTCATATCATCCATGCCCTCCCTCATTAAGCATATACCTGTACCCATCTGTTTAGAACTTTTTCCCCCCCAACCATTTGCCACTCCCCCCCTCCCCCCTTTCCCCACTCCTATACCCTCTAACCCTTCCGAGGTTTGCTGATCTCAACAGAGAATGGGAAAAACTGAGTACCCAGTAACCCGCCACCCACCAGACACACACTTTGTGTTCCTCCAACTACCCATTCTGCTCTCCCTCCTTAGTGAAGAATTTACTCAACCAATTGGTAGACCTCTTGTGACCGCAGGTGCGGCACAACTTGCCCTCCAACCAATCCACCACCCAACCACGTATTAGGAATGTAATATCATTAGCTGTACGTATAAGGCATATTCAGATGATGCTGTTTTGGAGCAATTTTCAAATGTTCTTTGCTAATTTTATATCGCTATATTAATATTAATAATAACAATACAATTATTATTGTATCCGAAACCAGGATTTGACTAGCAAGAACAGTAATTTCAGTCTTTCTACAGAATTTATACAATATTTTATATGATTAAATACACAAATTTTAACAGGTTATAAAGTTTGCATGTATGCTACCCCTGTAATGGCTGCATGATATTTTCTTTATACAGACAGGGAAGCGTGCATATGGGATTTAGAAGAGCGCCACCTACAGGAAAGGCACCAACTTATGAAGCAACAGTTAAAGGACCAATATTTCTTACAGCGTCATGAGCTGCTCAGAAAGCACGACAAGGTACCGATCAAGTTGCCGTTCTCCTATATATATCCTAGGGCTGGGCTTTTAATCAAATTTAATTTCCCTTTTCTAGTGCTCATGATACTGGATTTGACTAGAATTGGGATATTGATATTAGCACCACCATTTCTCATTATAAGTGAAGACTGAATAGCTTTAGTAACAAGCAGGCACATTCGTCTGAATGAACTACTGTCCACTTTGGGTGATCACTAATAGGTCTGTCTAGAGAATGTGTAGTTAAAACTAGTGGTTTAAGGTAGTGTTGGAGTCACCCATAGTTGTTGATGGCTGCAGCAATATTTAGCTTAGCTTTATAATTTATCCCTTTTGTAATGTTTATATAGGGTACAGGAGCCAAAACAAGTGTTGAGAGCAATATTTAACTTTAGTATGGACTTCCATTAAGAATGTTGAGACCTAAACATAATCTTGTCTGCCTGTTGAGGCCACGGTGGAAAAAAGGGTGTGAGGCAATGGTATAAAGACAGCCTTACCTACAGCTCAGATCAACATCCTGCTCCATTTGATTTTGCCTGTACTGTAAAGACCCTGTCACACATAACGGCCGCTTCAGCGATCCCAACAGCGATAACGAACTGCTGGGATCGCTGGAGCCTCGTTACCTGGTCGCTGGGGAGCTGTCAAACAGGCAGATCTCCCCAGCGATCAGAGCCACCTCCCACATTGCTGAAGGCGATGTCAGCGTCCTCCCTGCTTAGCGCTGCCTGTAAGCAGGGTGGACGCTGGTAACTATGATAAACACCGGGTATCCAGGCAGCGCGCGCTGCCTAGATTTTTTTTTTTGAATCAGATATATTGTATTAAATAGTATGATAAATGAACATACAGTACAGCAATAGTTACAATATTTTTCTTTTTTTTTTTTTTTTTTTTTTTTGAAACCCCAAACAAAGCCATTTCCTCCCCCACCCCCCCACCCTCAACCCGCTCCCAACCCGCCCCCAACCCCTCCCGAACAGACAGTATCCCGCAACACCGTTTCATTACAATCTTAAGTAATAGTATATATACCATATCATTATAACAACATATATCACACAATCCCAGTTTTTCCCCCATAAACCATCCGGTCTAGCACATAACCAATGAGGAGAAAAAAATCATTCATCAGCACTGCTGAGCTACCCCCGTCTCCTCCACGGTTCCCATATACCTTCAAAAACTGACATCGTACTCCTTTTCTGGTATATAGCCTCCTCCAATCCCACAATGTAATCAACCTGTCTAATATACTCCATCCTGCTCGGGGGCTCGGCCCTGATCCAGTATTTTGCTATCAGCTTTCTTGCCAAATACAGCATTCTTGCCACCGCGATTTTATGTAAACTCGTCACTCTAGTTTCTTCAACATAGCCCAGGACACATACCAGTGGAGCCCTTAGGACCACACATTCATACTTCCTCTCTATTAACCCAATCACATCTCCCCAAAATGTTTGCAATTTCGGGCAATCCCATATCATGTGTAGAATCCCAGCATTCTCCTGTCTACACATCATACACTCCGACGTATTCCTCACCCCAATTTTACACAGGAACGCCGGGGTTCTGTAAGCTCTGTGAATGAGAAGTAACTGCGACATCCTACCAGGCTCGCTCAATGAGAGCTTAGGGCCATATTCTAATGCTGTGTCCCACGTTTCATTTTCCATGGCACCAATATCTGCCTCCCACTTATCTCTTGCCTTAATAGGATGCCGCAGCAACACCATATGCAGGAGGTCACCATAGATAGTAGATATTACGCCTCTCGTTACACCTTCCATACACACATAATCCACAACAACATCTTTTTGAATAGCTAGATTACCCATTTTAGCTTGTTTTTGAAACGCATGAGCGATACGGAGGTACAAGAACTCATCTGTCACCGGTATCAGAAACTCCTCAACTAGAGACGAGAATGACTTCAACTTTCCATCTATCATCAATTGAAATACATATTTTATTCCCCGGGACTCCCATCTCTTCTGATCTCCCAGCTTACAAATTTCCCCTAAATTATTATTGTTCCATATTGGAGTATAAAGCATCAGACCCGTAATTGCTCTCAGCTTTTTGATTTCCCTCCAAATTTTTTGGATCAGGCACAGGGTAGGGAATTCCCCCCCCCCCCCCCCCCCCCCCCCCCCTAGTTGCCGAAATCACCGGCTTCCAAGCTCAATACCAGAGGGCGTCTACGCATACTATACTCCAACAGGGTTTGAATGGCATCCCCATTACCAGAAGCCCACCCTCTCAGATGTTGCCCCAGGGCTGCCAAAAAATAAATCCACGGATTAGGCAGCGCCAGACCCCCCTCATCTTTTGGACGCTGTAAAATTTCAAGTTTTAGTCTAGGCTGGCCACCCCCCCATACCAGATGCCTAAATATAGAGTTCATTTTCTGGAAAAGATCTCTAGGGATCCAGAGTGGCGAATTATGAAGCACATACAGGAGTTTCGGCATTAGTATCATCTTGGCAAGATTAGTCCTACCCACCACCGAAAGAGGCAGTCTGCACCACACCTGAGCCTTATCCTTCAATTTAGTCAGAAGGGGAGTTACATTCTTTTTAATATAATCCGTTATTGGCAGAGCGCGCGCTGCCTAGATACCCGGTGTTTACCATAGTTACCAGCCAGTGAGGTCACTGATTGCTGGTTTCTCATAGCGCTGCGTGCTGACCAGCGGGAAACCAATGATCAAAAAATGACCCAGAGCACTTTGCAGCGATCAGCGACCTCACAGCACTGGCCTGATCTCTACTAGATGTCACCCATAACGACATCGCTGGAGAGATCGTTGTAACGTCACAGTTACAACGATCTCTCTAACAATATAGTTGTGTGACTGGGCCTGAAGTGATGAGGTTTTGTTTAATCATTCAAGTAATCCTATTGACCCATCAGTGGCCTCAGCACTCGTGCTGTACACGCTGACATCACCTGCTTGGTCCAATGTGAATCATGGATGGGACCCTGTAGCTTCTAGATCTTTCTTGACCACTGGAGCAGGAGTCCTACAATGACAGGTGGATTCAATTGATAAAGAACACTTGATTCTTTATTTTGTAACCTTTTTTACTCCGTGCTTACCATGACATTGACAATGCAGTATCACCTGACTATGGTAGCTGATCACAGTGTTGTCGTATTGATTATTTTACCAATACAACAGGTCATTTGCCACCCTGCATTTAAAGTGTAAAAGATTAGAGAGCGTGTATTTGTATGGTAGAGATGATGCCATGCTTCATGGGATGTGTGCTTTTATACAGTGAGCTGCAGTGCTGCAGCTACTTTGGTTGCAAGCTAGAGATTATTTTCTATATTGTCATATATTCTTTTTGTACAAGATGTTTGTCATGTAAAAAAATAAATCTCCTTTCCAGGAACAAGAGCAGATGCAACGGTACAATCAGCGAATGATTGAACAACTCAAATTACGGCAGCAACAAGAAAGGGCACGTTTGCCAAAAGTCCAGAGAAGTGAAGGAAAGACACGGATGGCAATGTATAAAAAGAGTCTTCATATCAGCTCCTTCTCCAGTGCTGCCGAGCAGAGGGAGAAGATTAAGCAGGTAGGGTTGGTGGGGAATGCCCATCTGCTGCAATTATTACTTTGCTACACAGTATTGCATGAAAGGAAATCAGTCTTCTGTCTTTGCCACCTAGAGCAGTCCAATGTACAGTGCCATGTGAAAGTATTTGGCCCCCGTGACCCTTGGCCCCCCCCTAGCTTCAGGGTTCTGTCTCAAGTGCAGAGAGCATCATGAGGACCATGGAAAACACCAGGCAGGTCTGAGATACTGTTGTGGCGAAGTTCAAAGCCGGATTTGGATACAAAAAGATTTCCCAAGTTTTAAACATCTCAAGGAGCACTGTGCAAGTGATCAAATTGAAATGGAAGGAGTATCAGACCACTGAAAATCTACCAAGACCTGGTCGTCCCTCTAAACTTTCATCTCGAACAAGGTGAAGACTGATCAGAGATGCAGCCAAAAGGCCCATGATCACTCTGGATGAACTGCAGGATCTACAGCTGAGGTGGGAGAGTCTGTCCATAGGACAACAATCAGTCATACACTGCACAAATCTGGCCTTTATGGAAGAGTGACAAGAAGAAAGCCATTTCTCAAAGATATGTATAAAAAGTCTCATTTGAGGTTTGCCACAAGCCACCTGGAAGACACATCAAACATGTGGAATAAGGTGCTGGTCAGATGAAACCAAAATCGAACTTTTTGGACACAATGCATAGCGATATGTTTGGTGTAAAAGCAACACAGCTCATCACCCTCAAAACACCATCCTCACTGTCAAACATGGTGGTGGCAGCATCATGGTTTGGGCCTGCTTTTCTTCAGCAGGGCAGGGAAGATGGTTAAAATTGATGGGAAGATGGACGGAGCCAAATACAGGACCATTCTGGAAGAAAACCTGTTGGAGTCTGCAAAAGACCTGAGACTGGGATGGAGATTTATCTTCCAACAAGACAATGATCCCAAACATAAAGCAAAATCTACAATGGAATGTTTCAAAAATAAACATATCCAGGTGTTAGAATGGCCAAGTCAAAGTCCAGACCTGAATCCAATCGAGAATCTGTGGAAAGAGCTGAAAACTGCTGTTCACAAACGCTCTCCATCCAACCTCACTGAGCTCCAGCTGTTTTGCAAGGAAGAATGGGCAAGAATTTCAGTCTCTTGATGTACTAAACTGATAAAGACTGATAGGGACATACCCCAAGCGACTTGCAAATGTAATCGCAGCAAAAAGTGGCGCTACAAAGTATTAACCCAAGGGGGCCGAATAATATTGCACACCCCACTTTTCAGTTTTTTCTATTTTTTAAAAAGTTTAAAATATCCAATAAATTTCGTTCCACCTCACGATTGTGTCCCACTTGTTGATTCTTCACAAACAAATTAGAATTTATGTCTTTATTTGAAGCCTGAAATGTGGCAAAAAGTTGAAAAGTTCAAGGGGGCCAAATACTTTCACAAGGCACTGTAGAGACAGGGACCCTAATTCCAGCTGTACATCACTTGGTTGCTTGTTGTAGTTTTGATAAAATCACTGTTTTATCAGCATTAGATTATCACTAAAGGACTTTCATGTAGTCCTCCACATTACCCCCACCGATTGGCAATTTTCTGCCTATGCACAGTTCACATAGAAAACTGCTAATCAGTGGTGTGGGTGGGGATATACAGAGATCAGAACTGGAAGATCTGCAGCAGATAAAACACTGAATTTATCAAAGCTGCGTCCCTACGTCCTGCAGCTCTCAGGTGGGATAGCAAAAACACTTCACTAGCAATCATCCAATAATGTCAAATGTACTTAGAAACTAAATGATGTAACAATGTAAATTTTCTCTTAAGTCGTTGATCGAAACTTCATAATTTATAAGAGGGTTTCCCACAATATTGTGTAGTAAAACATTTCCCTGCCTGTTTCTAAAAAAAAAAAAAAATGTTTTACCTCAAAGACAGAATTATTTGTGATCCTGTGCAGTAATGTCTGTATACTCTGTGTCCTCCCCCCAGGAGATGTGTGATGATCAGTCCATGTACGGTCAGAAACGGCCGTTGCACAGGACATAGCAGGGACATATATATAAGATTACCTCAGCACAGGAGCTGTGGTATGATCAGACCATGTCCCTGTACGGTCAGACACATCCATTATACCGTACATGGCAGGGACACATATATAAGATTATCTCAGCACAGGAGATGTGGTATGATCAGACCATGTCCTGTACGGTCAGACACATCCATTATACCGTACATGGCAGGGACACATATATAAGCTTATCTCAGCACAGGAGATGTGGTATGATCAGACCATGTCCCTGTATGGTCAGACGCATCCATTACACAGTACACAGAATGGACACATGTACAAGATTATCTCCGCACAGGAGATGTGGTATGATCAGACCCTGTCCCTATACGGTCAGACACATCCATTATACCGTACATAGCAGGGACACATATATAAGATTATCTCAGCACAGGAGCTGTGGTATGATCAGCCCAGCACTCTTCCAGCATCTTTTCAGTTGTTCTGTGTCTCACAAATGTTCTCCTGTGTGGTCCAAACACCTTAAACTTTGATTCGTCTGTCCATAAAACTCTGTTCCAATCTTCCTCTGTCCAGTGTCTGTGTTCTTTTGCCCATATTAATCTTTTCCTTTATTAGCCAGTCTCAGATATGGGTTTTTCTTTGTCACTCTGCCCTGAAGACCAGCATCCTGGAGTCGCCTCTTCACTGTAGATGTTGACACTGGCATTTTGCGGGTAATATTTAATGAAGCTGCCAGTTGAGGAGCTGTGAGACATTGATTTCTCAAACTAGAGACTCTAATGTACTTGTCTTGTTGCTCAGTTGTGCAGCGGGCTTCCCACTTCTCTTTCTACTCTGCTTAGAGCCTGTATGTGTTCTCCTCTGACAGGAGTAGTACACACTAATGTGCAATTTATCACATGGAATAGCCTTTATTTCTAAGAACAAGAATAGACTGTCGCGTTTCACATGAAAGTTCTCTTCTCTTTTTCTGGCCAGTTTGAGAGTTTCGTAGAACAAACAAATGTAATGCTCCAGATTCTCAACTAGCTCAAAGGAAGGTCAATCTTATATCTTCTCTAATCAGCCAAACGATTTTCAGCTGTGATAACATATTTGTACAAGGGTTTTCTAGGGTTTTCTAAACATCCATTAGCCTTCTTACACAGTTAGCAAACACAATGTACCATTAAAACACTGGAGTGGTGGTTGTTGGAAATGGGCCTCTATATACCTATGCTGAAATTGCATTAAAAACCAGACATTTGCAGCTAGAATAGTCATTTACCACATTAACAATGTATAGCGTGAATTTCTGATTCATTTAATGTTAGCTTCATTGAAAAAAACAAATGTACTTTTCTTTCAAAAATAAGGAAATTTCTAGATGACCCCAAATGTTTGAACGGTAGTGTACAGATGTGGCCAAAAGTATTGACACCCCTGCAATTCTGTCAGATAATACTCAGTTTCTTCCTGAAAATGATTGCAATCACAAATTCTTTGGTATTATTATCTTCATTTAATTTGTCTTCAATGAAAAAACACAAAAGAGAATGAAGCAAAAAGCAAAACATTGATCATTTCACACAAAACTCCAAAAATGGGCCAGACAAAAGTATTGGCACCCTCAGCCTAATACTTGGTTGCACAACCTTTAGCTAAAATAACTGCGATCAACCGCTTCCGGTAACCATCAATGAGTTTCTTACAATGCTCTGCTGGAATTTTAGACCATTCTTCTTTGGCAAACTGCTCCAGGTCCCTGATATTTGAAGGGTGCCTTCTCCAAACTGCCATTTTTAGATCTCTCCACAGGTGTTCTATGGGATTCAGGTCTGGACTCATTGCTGGCCACCTTAGGAGTCTCCAGTGCTTTCTCTCAAACCATTTTCTAGTGCTTTTTGAAATGTGTTTTGGGTCATTGTCCTGCTGGAAGACCCATGACCTGTGAGGGAGACCCAGTTTTCTCACACTGGGCCCTACATTATGCTGCAAAATTTGTTAGTAGTCTTCAGACTTCATAATGCCATGCACACGGTCAAGCAGTCCAGTGCCAGAGGCAGCAAAGCAACCCCAAAACATCAGGGAACCTCCGCCATGTTTGACTGTAGGGACCGTGTTCTTTTCTTTGAATGCCTCTTTTTTTTTTCTCCTGTAAACTCTGTTGATGCCTTTGTCCAAAAAGCTCTACTTTTGTCTCATCTGACCAGAGAACATTCTATGCTTTCTCAGGTAAGTTTTGGCAAACTCCAGCCTGGCTTTTTTATGTCTCTGGATAAGAAGTGGGGTCTTCCTGGGTATCTTACCATACAGTCCCTTTTCATTCAGATACCGACAGATAGTATGGGTTGACACTGTTGTACCCTCGGACTGCAGAGCAGCTTGAACTTGTTTGGATGTTAGTCGAGGTTCTTTATCCACCATCCGCAAAATTTTGCGTTGAAATCTCTTGTCAATATTTCTTTTCCGTCCACATCTAGGGAGGTTAGCCACAGTGCCATGGGCTTTAAACCTCTTGATGACACTGCGCACGGTAGACGCAGGAACATTCAGGTCTTTGGAGATGGACTTGTAGCCTTGAGATTGCTCATGCTTCCTCACAATTTGGTTTCTCAAGTCCTCAGAAAGTTCTTTGAGCATGGAGAAAAGAAAGAAAACCAATGTGGTACACACCAGGACACAGGACAGAGGTTGAGTCAACTTTAATCCATATCAACTGGCTGTAAGTGCAAAAAAATCAAAATAGATGGTTGCGCCACACTGCAAATTTAGGGGTATAAATTCCCGTTACACTGTACGTTTCACTCACCTAAGTTGGTTGTGCCCTCTGCACAACTAGATTAGCCGCAAGTAGGTGAGATTTTTTATGCAGGATCCCTGTCTTCATCTATTGCCGGTCTCCCCTTTGCACCCAGGTTTGTGCTCCGTCTCTCACACGTGCACCGTCCCGTGCACGTGCAGGGGCCAGGTTTCTGTTTTCTTCAGCAAGGTCCACTTGAGAAAGACGCATGTAGTGTCGAAACGCGTTGTGGGAGAAGGACCTGTACTGTGTTTATCGTAATAAACTTATAGGTAATGTCTACAAAAGCGTTCGGCTTGTTCCATTATCCCTAGCGCTCATTTCTATATACCACATTTATTATTGCAACTGGCTGCAAGTGTGATTTAGTTATTGCCAACACCTGTTAGGTGCCACAGGTAAGTTACAGGTGCTGTTAATTACACAAATTAGAGAAGCATCACATGATTTTTCTAACAGTGCCAATACTTTTGTCCACCCCCTTTTTTATGTTTGGTGTGGAATTATATCCAATTTGGCTTTAGGACAATTCTTTTTTGTGTTTTTTCATTGAAGACAAATTAAATGAAGATAATAATACCAAAGAATTTGTGATTGCAATCATTTTCAGGAAGAAACGGAGTATTATCTGACAGAATTGAAGGGGTGTCAATACTTTTGGCCACAACTGTATATGAGATTATCTCAGCACAGGAACATTCTTTAAACACATCTAACTGTGGAAATTATTATTCCAAGATCTATTGATTAAAATGAACTTTAGAATTAATTTTGTTCGTGGGAAACCCCTTTTAAGTACAATCTTCCTAATTGGTACAATGGATTTGAATAAAAGCCATTAGGAAGTTGGGGTTTGGAAGTGATACAGCATTGACATGACATTTGGTAGCTGATCATGGGAACTATGACTCTGATTTTACATTGTGTCAGTGCAAGGAAAGGAGGCCTTTTATTAGGCTGAATAAAAAAACCTATCAGAAATAGAGTGGAAACTTTAGAAGAGTCCAGTCAACTATGTGATGGATTGTCTAAAAGAAGGAAGTTAATGGTTAAATTGCAACATGGAAAGGCGTCTACTAAAGTGGATAATGGTAGAATTATTTAGCTACTTTAAAGACGTTAAAGGGGAACTCCAGTGACAGAAAACATTTTAGCACAGCTTCCTCCCTGCTACATGATGAAGCAAAGCTGTGCACTGCAGTTCAAGGATGTATATATCTTTTATAATTCAATAAAATCATATCTGTTCCTTTGATCTTCCCCCTCCCTCATGGTACCCTAGAGTTCTGCATGTCAGCTTCATCTAGGAGCAGAGAAGAGGAGGTGTGTTGGGGGCGTGGATGCTGGGAATTTCAGGATCAGTCTACATTCACGCCCCCTCACATTTCTGTATAGGGAGGGGCATGACAGGGGGCGTGACTGCCAGCCCCATGCTCACACATACAATCCAGCCTCTGATATACCATCCTATGTGTTCAGGCTTCAAATAGCAATCATGTCACCAAGCAGATACAAATACATGTTCTGAGCATCTGTTGTATGATGATGCATAATGTGTACCGTTATTGTGAGGATTCAAGCAGAGGCAAATCATTACATTGATCAATTCAGCTCAGCATGGTCTCCCCTCCCCCATAGGAACATGGTATCTTCTTATCACTCCAACTTTCAATGGATCATCATCATCACCTCTTACTGAAATGTAGGATGATCCTGCAGCTCTCAGCATCCATGCCCCTGACGCACCTCCTGCTTTTTGCTCCTACATGAAGCTGCCAGGCTGTAGATTGTGGGTTCCCTAAGGTGGGGCCCAGAGCAGAGGAGTAAGTATGATTTTATCAATTTATAAGCGATCTATAGATCCTAAAACTGCAGTGTACAGCTCTGTTTTATCATGTAGCAGGGAAGGAACTGTACTAAAAAGTTTTCTCTTTTGCCTCATTGGGGGATACAGGACAATGGGTTATGCTATTCTGCCACTAGGAGGTGACACTAGGCAAAAGAAAAAGAAGCACAGTGACTCCTCCCAGCAGTATATAACCCCCTGACTGGCACAGTCCAGCCAGTTTTTTGCTTAGTGTCTTAGGAGGCAAGATACTGTTTGTTATTTTTCTCATCTTGAGTTTCTTCAGACCGCTGCACCGTCCCTCCTCAGTCCCCACAGTTGGGGCTCTGAGTAGTAGGTGATGGCCGGCTCCTGCAGCATCCCTCCCCAGACCCCACAGTTGGGACTCTGGGTTGTCCTCTGGCCGCAGCAACACAGAAGATGGAGCTGTGCTGGGATGGAGGTCTGTGCCCCTTGTAGGCTCCAGGGTGGGGAGCCGTCGTCAGGTAGGAGCTGTTCTGTCCTCCGGTGTCCCCCTGGGAGCTCGTGTCCACGCTTTGTCTCTGGCGCTGCGCGCCGACCTCCCTCGTCCGGCTGCCTGATAGATTCATTTAGGCCCCGGCTTTGAGCCTGTAGCTGTTTCCCTGCCCCATACTGATGATGCAGCGCGGCCGGGAACGCCTCCGGCCAGCCCATCAACCAATCGCGCGGGTCTGCTCTGGGCTCGCTGGGGGGGAACGTGGCCTCGCGTTTGCTGGTCCCAGTCAGTTTCTGGCGCCATCTTCAGCGTGGGACTTCACAGCAGCGCGGTCGGAGCTCTGCGGGTGGGACACAGGATTCAGGACAGCGCTGTACTTCCAGGTGACACGGCTCAGCAGTGGTTTATATCCTGCTGTAGTCTTAGGCTGTGAATTGTAGCTCAGCAGTAATTAGTGTCATTCTGCTGCAGGTCTGTCTGTCTGCTGGCACTCAGCAGTATATTCCTCTGTGTATAGCAGGGAGGATGTCGGACAAAAAGGGCAAGAGAGCACCAAAGGCCTTTAATGTGTACTATGCCTTTTGCACTGCTTGCAAGGCTGCGCTGCCCTGCAGTTCTTCTACTCCGCTCTGCCAGGCCTGTGCCTCCAATTCCTCTCAGCCCAGTGCCCCTGTCTCTGAGCAGGCACCCGCTGGTGAGATGGTGCCCGCTAGCATCCCCGCTCCGCCGGAATGGGCGGTTGCATTGTCGCAGTCTGTCAGTCAATCTATTCAGCAACTCTGAGACGCGGATCCGGGTTGTGCAGGCCCATCCTTCGTCTAGCACGTCGGACCAGCTGGGTTCTCCGGACGACTGTTCCGGTCAGGAGGAGACGCGCTCTCGTACTCCTCCTTCCTTCCATACTTCTGGTAGGGAGAGACTCCGTAGGTGGTCCCCCACGGCCCCGTCTCAGGGTTCTCAGGTTTGTCCTGCGCGGAGTAGGTCCTGTGAATCCCGTTCGTCTGGCGAGTTCCGTGATTCGGATGTGAAGGCGGATCTGGGTGATTCGCTCAAATCCGCTTCTTCTGATACCCTTGCCATGGTGGACGACCTGGTCTCGGCTGTTAATCAAGCCTTGTCAGTGTCTGACCCAGCTCCGGTCGCCTGTTCGGACCATGTGATATCTTTCAAGAGGCCCAAGAGACCTCAGAAGGTGTTCTCTGATCATCTTGAGATTCAGGAAGTTCTGCAGAAACACAAACATTGGTCCCAGCCGGATAAATGGTTTGGTAATCGTAAGGTGATTGAGACTCATTATCCTTTCTTGCCAGTGGTGGCACAGGCTTGGTCGGATTCCCCACAGGTGGATCCTCCGGTGTCCCGTCTGGCGTCTAGGACACTTCTTTCTCTTCCTGATAGTGCGTCTATCAAGGACTCCACTGACCGTCAGCTGGAACAATTGTCCAGATCAGTGTTTGAGGCTATAGGGTCATCTCTGTCTCCCTGATTTGCCTCCATGTGGGTGGCTAAGGCCATTGTTACCTGGGCGGGTGATTTACATTCCCGTTACGTCACAGGGTTACGGATCCAGATCTGTTGGATCTGGCTGCTCAGATGTCTGTCGCTGGGGAATTCTTGGTGCATGCTTCTATTGATGCGGCTAATTACACTGCAGCGGCGGCTTCAAATGCCATAGTGATTCGCCGAGCTCTCTGGCTTCGGGAGTGGAAGGCAGATTCGGCTTCGAAGAGGTCTCATCGCATGCCTTATTTAGGTGGGTGTTTGGAGAAAAGCTTGATAAGCTGATCTCTGATGCTACGGGAGGTAAGAGTACCTTCCTCCCTCAGCGGAAGCCCAAGCGTTAATTCACCAGGGGTCAACAGGCGAGGTTCCGTCCTTTCGGAACTCGTCCGGTTGGTCTGTTTCCCGCCCGGTGCAGTCGGCCCGTGCGCCGCGTGCGGACAGCGGTTCCCAGGATCCTAGTAAGTCGGGTTCGGCTGGCAGCCCCGAAACAGGCAGTCTAAGTCAAAAGGAGTCAGATCGCAGAGATTTTCCTCTTCCTGACTCGGATCCTCCGGAAAACTCTTCCGGAGTGGGTGGATGACTTTCCCGCTTTTGGCATGCCTGGCTCGCTGTTACAGACGATCAGTGGGTCCGGGACTTGGTGTCTTTCGGTTACAGCATCAAGTTTTACACTCTTCCTCACAGGAGGTTTCTTCTTTCTCATTCTCCGGGCTCACCGGACAAGTCCCTTCAGGGGCAGGAGTCGTTGTTCCGGTCCCTCAGGGTGAGCGGTTTCACGGATTCTATTCAAATCTGTTTATCGTGCCAAAGAAACACGGATCCTCCCGTCCTGTTTTGGATTTGAAACATCTGAACAGATTTGTCCAAGTTTTCGGATGGAGTCCCTTTTGGTCCGTCATCACTTCCATGCGGCAGGGAGAGTTTCTCGCTTCCATCGATATCAAGGAAGCCTACTTGCATATTACGATAACCAAGTTTCACCAAAGGTTCTTGCGTTTCGCGGTGAACGAGGATCATTACCAATTCGTTGCACTTCCTTTCGGTTTGGCAACTGCTCTGCGAGTGTTCACCAAGGTCATGGCGGCGGTCATGACAGTGCTGCACTTTTGGGGGGTGTCGGTTTTCCTTTACCTGGACGACTTGTTGATCAAGGGTCGGTCTTTCAGGGACTGTGAGGACAGTGTCCGCGTCACGATGGACACTCTCTCGCATCTGGGTGGATCCTCAATCTTCCGAAGTCTTCTCTGGTCCCGAGCCGCAGGATCTCTTTCCTGGGAATGATCCTGGACACGTCTCGGGGACTTGTGCATCTTCCTCAAGACAAGTCTCAGTCTCTGCGCTGTGCGATTCGGATGCTCCTGCGTCTTGTCCCACATTACCTTCGGTTCGCAATGCGGGTTTTGGGGAAGATGGTGGCGACAATGGAGGCAGTGCTCTTTGCTCAGTGGCATCTCCGTCCTTTGCAGTTGGCTACCCTGGCGGCCTGGAATCGCAGCCCGTTCACTCTTTATTGGATTTTCCGGCCGTCATCAGCGACGAGGCTTTCTCTCCGCTGGAGGCTGATTCAGTTGTCTCTTGGGGAAGATACTTTCTGCCGGTTCGGTGGGACGACTGACACCGATGCCAGTCTCCTCGGCTGGGGAGCGGTATTTTGTCATTACACAGCCCAGGGTTGGTGGACTCCAGAGGAGTTCTCTCTACCCATAAATCTCCTGGAGATTCGAGCCATTTACTTGCGTTGCTAAGTTTTCAGCATTTCCTGAAGGGCCGCCACATTCGTATTCAGTTGGACAATGCCACGGCGGTGGCTTATGTGAACCATCATGCGGAACGCGCAGCAAGTCGGCAATGCGGGAGGTGGAGCTGATTCTGCGTTGGGCTGAATTATCGGGAGAGGTTCTGACGGCGGTTCACATTCCGGGGATCGAGAATTGGGCGGCGACTTTCTTAGTCGTCAGGGACTTGCGTCAGGAGGATGGACTCTCCATCCAGATGTCTTCGATCGGTGCTTCTGCTGGCTCCCGACTGGCCCAGGAGATCGTGGTACGCCGATCTCGTGCAACTCGCCGCAGACGTTCCGTGGTGGCTGCCGGACCGTCTGGATCTTCTCTCTCACGGGCCCATTTCATCACCAGAACTCGGGTCTCTTCGTTTGATGGTCTGGCCTTTGACTCAGGCGGGTTTTTCAGAGGAGGATGCGCGCACTATGGCTTGGGCAGAAAATCCTGTTTCTGCTCGTATTTACCACCGGACTTGGAAAGCTTTCTTCACCTGGTGTGTTTCGGGAGGTCTCCCGCCCTTGCATTTTTCCCTTCCAGCGGTTCTGGGTTTCATTCAGGCTGGGTTGGACAAGGGGCTTTCCCTTGTTTCTCTTAGGGGTCAGGTTTCGGCCTTGTCTGTGCTTTTTCAACGCAGATTGGCACGAAGCCCCAGGTTCGTACTTTTTCGCAGGGTGTTTCACGTATTGCTCCACAGTATAGGAGGCCTTTGGAAGCCTGGGATTTGAATCTGGTCCTGGACGTCAACAGCCGCCATTCGAGCCTCTCCGGTAAGTCTCGTTGCATCTTTTCTCTCAGAAGGTGGTTTTTCTTGTGGCAATCCCTCCATTCGGAGGGTTTCTCAGTTGGCATCACTTTCCTGTAAGACCCTTTCCTTACTTTTCATCAGGATAAGGTGGTGGTGCGGCCGCTGCCGTCTTTTCTTCCCAAAGTGGTGTCCTCTTTCCATTTGAATGAGGACCTTGTCCTGCCTTCTTTCTGTCCGGCTCCGGTGCACCGCATTGAGAGGGCGCTGCACACCCTGGATCTGGTCCTGGCTCTGCGACTGTGTCAAGAACAGCGCCTTTCAGGAAGACTGATTCTCTATTCGTTCTTCCAGAGGGTCACCGGAAAGGGTTGGCCACTTCCAAGGCCACCCTTGCCCGGTGGATTAAGCTTACTATTCAGGAAGCTTATTCGTTCCGCAATTTGCCCATTCCATCGGGGTTGCGGGCTCATTCAACTCGCGCGGTGGGTGCCTCCTGGGCCATTCGGCACCAGGCTTCGGCTGAGCAGGTGTGCAAAGCTGCTACCTGGTCTAGCCTACACACTTTTGCGAAACACTATCGTGTTCATACTCGGGCCTCGGCAGATGCCAGTCTGGGTAGGTGCATCCTGCAGGCAGCGGCTGCTAGCCTGTAGACTGCGTTTTTCAGTTGTGGATGTTTATTCGCACCCAGGGACTGCTTTAGGACGTCCCATCGTCCTGTGTCCCCCAATGAGGCGAAAAGAAAAGAAGAATTTTGTGTACTCACCGTTATTTCTCTTTCTCTTAGCCTCTAATTGGGGGACACCGCACCCTCCCTGTGGCCGGCTGGCCTTGTTGGTGTTGGTGTTCTCTTGTTTTGTTGCCTGATCGGATTATATATTATTTTTCCTCCTACTGCTTTAGCACAAAACTGGCTGGACTGTGCCAGTCAGGGGGTTATATACTGCTGGGAAGAGCCAATGTGCTTCTTTTGCATTTGCCTAGTGTCACCTTTTAGTGGCAGAATAGCATAATCTATCGTCCTGTATCCCCAAATTAGAGGCTAAGAGAGAGAGAATTTACGGTGAGTACACAAAATTCTTCTTTTTTCTCACTGGAGTTCCCCTTTAAAAAAAAAAAAACCTTCATAGAATTTAGCGAAGTCACACTCTCAAGTTGGTTGTCTTCTTGTCAAAGCCCACAATCAAGATTCCTCTAAATGTAAATCCAGTTTCACAAGATACAAACCATTGGTAACCATCATGAATAGCAAGGGAAGATAGTAGCAGAAAGCGTAAAAAAAACTCTCCACTTCTGTAATCGTAATTTATGGACAGATTGAAATCAAGATCATCTTGTGACTGGAAGAGGGCAGTATGAGGAAGGAAGAGAAGGAGAACGGATCATGATCGGTGAGATACCACATTATCTGTCATACCAAGGCAGAGGCGACATTGAGGTATTGGCATGCATGGCGTCAGTGGAACTGGGTCATGTGTTTTCTCATGATATAGGTAGAAGCAGCAGGATAAATTCTGAACACCATAAAGTGACATTATGCTCAGAATCCTATGAAGATGTTGCTTTACAATACGGATGGGTAAGGGCCAAAAAGTACCACGTAAGCAACCCAATATCTTCTTATGGTTAAAGTAGAATGGATGAGTGAATCATCTGTCCTCATTGATTGACCATGCTTTATATCTCCTGAAGACAACAGACCCACAACAAGAAGTATCTGTACCCTCCTCCAGAAACTGCTAGTAAATGTCTCTACGGAGGAAACGTATTTGGTGATGTCCTTCCGTCACTGCCAAGTATTGGCTTAGTATAATTATTTTTGAGCCTGTGAAAACGGAGGGCCTATGCAAAAGTGGCTATTTACTAAACTGCTATATTTTTGTATATAAAAATTATCTGTTCAGTATTGCATTAAATGGTGAGATTCCAGAAGAAATTGAATTCAATAGGAAATGTGTCTCTCTCCTGCAGTTTTCTCAGCAGGAAGATAGGAGGCAGAAAACAGAGAGGTCGCAGCAGCAGCAAAAGCATGATCACCAGCTGATGGAGATGCAGGCGCAGTGCGACAGTAATGCAAGAGAGCTGCAGCAGCTTCAGGTAACGGCACCAAATACACAGATATGCAGGGGCCAGGCTGTCGGGTCCAGGCCTGTCTCGTGATTTATCTCATATCGCTTCTTTTTCTGCCGTTTTTATGTTTGTTACATATTAAGAACCACAAATTTTCATGATATTTTGGCGGCTGCTTTGATCCTTTCTTTTATTAAAGGATGAGACTGATTGTCCTCCTAAATATGTCTTCCATCTGTTCATTTTATCATCCATGACACTTTCATGCATCTATAATTTTAAAAATAATGAAAGCTTAAAAAAAAAAAAAATTTGTGTAATCTTCATAATGGGATAAGTTTTGTTACGTTTTATGCACCGAGCTCTATGGGTAATTCTCATCTGCTGAATGATTCTTCACGCAGATAGGTGGACCATGTTTAAACAAAAAAAAAATCTTCTAAATCCATCGAATTCAATGTAATAGCACTGGCTTTATGTAGCCGCTTACTTATTAGATACTCATGCATATTACAAGCCCCATCAGATGATTGTGTATGGGCTGAAATGCATGATGGGCTGCATTTCTACTTACCCAAACTTGACCACCTCCCAGGAATAACTGAGGCTGTCAAATTTATCAAACATATCTCTGGAGACCCACAGACTGTGCATCATGGTCCGTCTGAGTGGCCCTAAGTAGGTATCTCACCAGATTCTACTATACAAACTGTATACATTCTTATATAGATTTTACACCTCAGGTTGGGGTACTTATTTTGAGTACCGTGTTTTCCCATCTCCTAGTATTTTAGGAGTCCAGATTGAGATTCATGAGGGGACCACTGACCTAAGATGTATAGGTATGTCCAAGGTTGTGAAGGGGTTAATGCATCCAGCGGGTTTTTTGTTATTGCGCCACTGAAGTGTTATTTTAAATGCAAGTCCCCTGCCCCTGTATTATACTCCCCTTCTGGCGTCGTAATCTGCTATCGCCACCACTTGGGTCAGTCTCTGGCCCTCTGTGACCTTCAGGCAGCTACATGAAATAACACAATACATCTCTATGGGACCCTCGTGCTGGCTCTCATAGAGTTGCATTGGATTGTGACGTAACTTCTGACCAGTAAGAATTTACTGGCAGTAGATGGGACCTCATGACTGGAGGGGGAGTCGCCAGAAGACGAGTATATGACCAGGGGCAGTGGGCTTAGATTTAAAGCGCCACTCCAGAATGGAAAAAAAAATAAGCCTGAAGAGGTGCTTTAATACAATATTTTTTAATAAAGGCATCCAGACCAGACCATCAAAGAATTTGTTAGAAGAATCGACCATTACAACATCATGTGTGTTAGGGTTTCACAGTAAAGAATCATGATCTGTGATAATCCTTGTAGAGCATGGCCCATCATTGCAGGCCTAGGTGTAAAAAGAGAATAGAAATCATGAATGGATGGCATAGAGATCTACTTGTATTTAGTTGTCTGACCTCTACTGTTATGCACTTATTTCTAGAATGAGAAGTGTCACCTCCTAGTGGAGCATGAAACTCAGAAACTCAAGGCTTTGGATGATGGCCACATGCAGATGCTAAGAGACTGGAGGGAGAAATTAAGACCACGCAAGAAGGTGAGCAGAAATGAGTTCAGATCAGCTGCATGTCATTGGCAAAAACTATCCTGACCATGCAGTGAGAATTACACAAAATTAAAAATTGGGAAAAAATGTGGTTACATTTCACACTTTGTTATAAGGAGAATAAGGGCCCGTTACACTGAGCAACGCTACAGCGATAACTATCTGGATCGCTGGGGCGTCGCTACCTGGTCGCTGGGGAGCTGTTAAACAGGCAGATCTCCTCAGCGACCAGGGAGCCACCTCCACATCACTGGAAGCGGGAGGACGCTGGTAACTATGATAAACAGCGGGTATCTAGGCAGCGCATGCTGCCTAGATACCCGCTGTTTATCATTGTTACCAGCGTCCTCCCCTGCTTAGCGCTGGTAACCATGATAAACACCTGGTATCTAGGCATCGTGCACATAGCCTGTGAGGTCGCTGATCGTTGGCCTCTCGCTGTCACACGCAACGATGCGTGTTGACCAGCGGGAGACCAAGGACCAAAAAATGGTCCTGAACGATGTGCAGCGATCAGAGACGTGACAGCAGGGGCCTGATCGCTGCTGCATGTCACACATAACGACAGTGCTGGGGAGGTCGCTGTTGTGTCACAAAACCTGTGACGTATCAACGATCTTGCTCTGTGTGATGGGGGCTTATCACTAGTTCCCTGGGTAAATAACAAATTCTGGCCATGGCTAGCTTAGATTTGCATCTTTATTATACCTAGAGATGAGCTTAAAGGGAACCAACCACCCCAAATGACCCCCCGGACTGTTAATATGTGTCCCTACACCCAGCACACACATTTGGGGCAATCGTTTTTGCTAAAAAAACTGTTTAGTAGAAGCTAAGATATATGTTTATAAAGTTAAATAAATGGAGACGGCTGGGTGTTACCTAGCTTTGTCCACGTGCAGTGCTCGTGCCTGTGATCCTCCTCTCCCTCCTCCCCTCTCAATTTCTAAGAGCCTGGCCGCGTCATGAAAGGGCGGGACTAAATCGCGATGAGCCCCGCCCCTTTTATGACGCGATTTAGTCCCGCCCCTTTCATGACGCGGCCGGGCTCTTAGAAATTGAGAGGGGAGGGGGGAGAGGAGGATCACAGGCACGAGCACTGCACGTGGTCAAAGCTAGGTAACACCCAGCCGTCTCGATTGATTACACTTTATAAACATGTATCTTGGCTTCTACTAAACAGTTTTTTTAGCAAAAACGATTGCCCCAAATGTGTGTGCTGGGTGTAGGGACACATATTAACAGTCCGGGGGGGTCATTTGGGGTGGTTGGTTCCCTTTAATTTATGAAGTAGCATTTGCCACCTAATTAAGTATGTGCATCTTATTCCAGCGGGTTTCTCCATTGTGTTTTTCTGCATTTTTGCTATTTCTTTATTAGACACATGATGTGGTTTTCCTTGCAAAGTAAGCAATACTTTTGTCACCTGACCATTGCTATTCACAGACAGTGTTTTGGATTTATGTTATACTGCTGCCACCTAGTGGAACCAGAGAGTACTTTATTATCCTAAAGGAATAAACCACATACAATATGATATGAACAATATAGTAATGAGAATAATGATATGAGAATACATTTGAAGGCCACAAACATACAGTAATGTGCAAATGCTATAGACAGATGAGCAAAAAATGCAGCAAAGCAAGAATGCTTTCAAAAATAGAATTGTTAATCGTTTGCCGTTTGTTGATTGACAAAAATACAGTTTTACAAAAGAGAAATTTAAATCAAATCCATATTTGATGTTTTTGATGTTACCCCTCTTATGCCTTCAAATGGTATCAATTCTTCTAGGGACACTTACACACAATTATTGTAGGAACTCAACAGCATTATTATTCCAGAGGACTAAGCACAGATCTATGTATGTACAGTTGGGTCAAGAAATATTTTGGCAATTTATCTGTTTACCAAAACACTTTCAAGATACAATAATTTAAGAATATGAGGTTTAAGTGCAGACTCCCAGCTTTAATTAGAGGGTATGCATATTGTAATTGGAGTAAGGGTTTAGGAATTATAGCTCTTCAATATGTAGCTGCCTCTTTTTCAAGGGACCAAAAGGAATTGGGCAAATAACTCAAAAGCTCATGGGCTATATTCCCTTGTCAACATCAAGAAACAATCACTGATTTCAGGGAGACCAGTCAAAGAAAACACTGCGGGCAGCCGCAAACACAGTGAAATCCTAGGTGCATTGCCCCCTGGGAAATACGAATATGCAAATAGTCCGTGGAGCCTCGTTTAGGAGTCTCAAACACAGAACTAGCCAGATATCCCTCCAGGGAAGGACCTAGACCTAGTCTCCTTGAGGAGACCACCATAAGCACCATATTAAGTGGCCTTTTTCGGTCAATATCCATCTCTTTACGAGTTTAAAGATATGATAAGGGAAATGCCAAAGCCAGGTATCCATCCACAGACAGCTGTTTCGGGGTTTTGCCCCTCATCAGTGTGGGTAGTCTCCCTGGGATCAGTGATTTTTTTTTTTGTGATGTTGGTCTACCAGGCATTGCTCCCACCTAGCCAGAATCCTACTCGACACTGATTAGGGGCAAAACCCCGAAACAGCTGTCTGTGGATGGATACCTGGCTTTGGTATTTCCCTTGGTTATATCTTTAAACTCGTAAAGAGCTGGATATTGACTGAAATTAAATAAATTGACTTAATATGGTGGTTATGGTGGCCTCCTCAAAGAGCCACCCCATGGCTAGGTCCTTCCCTGGAGGGATATCTGGCTAGTCCCATGTTTGAGACTCTTAATCGAGGCTCCACGGACTCCATTTGCATATTCAAATTTCCAGGGGGCAATGCATCATGGATTTCACTGTGTTTGAGTGCTTGAGCCAGCTGCCCACAGTGTTTTCCTTGAGTGGTCTCCCTGAGGTCAGTGAGTGTTTGTGATGTCGGTCTACCAGGCATTGCTCCCACCTAGCCAGAATCCTACTCCACACTGATGAGGGGCAATACCCCGAAACAGCTGTTTCTGGATGGATACCTGGCTTAGTTAATTCCTTGTCATATCCTTAACTCGTAACTGAGTGGGATATTGACTAAAATGGCCACTTAATATGGTGGTTATGGTGGTCTTTCCCCCCAGGGCTAGGTCCTTCCCTGGAGGGATATCTGGCTAGTTCCGTGTTTGAGACTCTTAATCGAGGCTCCACAGACTCCATTTGCATAGTCTCTGTGGTAACAGCAGGGTCTGGGACTCCAGAGACAGCGTCAGGAGAGCCCTGCCTGACAGACTCCCCCCTCATCATGTAGATGGATGTCACTAGGTCAATGTTCAGATGGGCCACCGTGACTCATGGGAACGCAGTGCAGGAGGAGGAACAGGCTGCACTCTTCTAGAAGGCGCAGGGTGCAGGCATCGTCCACCTTGCGCCCCTGGAGGTTGGGACATCCGCAGCAGGAGCTATGTAGCGCGGTAAGAGGCTCATACAGTTGGCGCGGAGTGTGGGCATCGGCTGCCCTGCGCCTCAAGGGAGCTGGGGCTTCCGGATTTCAGCTCCACAGTTGTCATACAGGAGGTGCGGTGTGTGGGTATCAGCCGCTGGAATTTGCCTCCCTGCGACTCCAGCAACCGGGGTTTTTTTGGATTTAGATTTCTCTTTTGCTCTGTCACTTTTCATTTTGATAATTGATAAAAGAAAAAATAATTCTATTTTTGAACTTTTACTTGCATCATTTTTTTTTCCACTTTTCCTAAAACCTTTACACAGTACTGTTTGTTAAAGCTTTACATATAGTTCTGATACAACATGGTGACATCAGTTGCTTGTAGCACCAAGCCAGTTGGATTGCAAAGCAACAATTTCAGTTACTGCGCTTCCTAAGAAACTAATGTTAAACCTTTGCTATGGAGCATTGCAGCGCTAAATGGAAAAAAGGGTAGAATAAGGAAGCTTGGAGATTTTTTTTTTTTTTTTCAAGGTATTTACCTACATTTCTTTAAGCAAGAGACACATCCTCTTTAAGTGGGGGACCCAGTGGTGGGATGTAGTAATGGGCAAACCAGAACTGTAAAGTTCGGGACCCATACTGAACACAGACTTCCTGAGAAGTCAAAGCCGCTGCTCGAGTTCTGTTAGGAGAGCAGCAAAAGGAAGCAAAACAGTGATTAGCTAGTTAAATTACACTTACTGAGCTTCCAACTCATACAAATTGCTATGCTTCCCGCGCCCATTCTGATATGATTGGTTGCAGTCAGACATCCTCTATGAGGACGTATGTGATTGGTTGCCGTGTATATACACACACAGATGTAAAAATAAATAATTGGAAAAAATGCGTAGAAGACCCCCTGTATTTATTTTCAGCAGCAGATCAAGTGGACAGCTGCGGACTGCAGCTCTCAGCTGTGAGCCTTATATTGGCTAAGAAACAATGTTGACCCCCTCAATTTAATACTCAGCCAAAATAAAGTACATGGCTGGGTTTGTATTTTCACCCTGGGAGGTTAGCGTAGTTATTACCTCCAGCACCGCCCTGGGTAAGAATAGCAGCCTGCAGCTGCCCCAGAATATGGTGCACTCATTAGAAGCAACAGATCCTTGTGCTTTACCCAACTCTTCTCGATTTGCCCTGGTACGGTGGCAATCTTGGTAATAGAAGGGGTTAATGACAGCTGAGAATTGGCAGCTGTCATCTAGACCTGGATTGGTAATGTTCAGGTCTCTGAGACCCCTACATTACCAATCCTGTAAGTAAATAGTTAAAGGATTTCTCTGTGTGTGTGTTTTTTTTATTTGAAATAAAACAAGACTACAACACTGTTTTACCCATTTATTAACTCCCAAGCATACCCAGCGCTGACGGTAAATCCACAGCATGAAGTTTTGCAAAGCTCTCCCCAGCTCTGGTACATCAAGATGAGAGGTTATATTACAGTGACTGCTCAAAGCAAGGAACACTCTCACACTGACTGAGCCGCAGCTGAGAGCAGTGATGACAGTGAGGAATGCATCTGTGACCTCGGGTGACGTCACTGCTCTCCAGCTGCGGCGCAGTCAGTGCAAATGCAGTCCTTACGGTGAGTAGCTACTGTAATGTAACCTCTCATCACGTAACAGCTGGGGGAGCTTTGGGGGGCATCATGTAGATCTATCGTTAGAGCTGGGTATGCTTGAGAGCAAAAAGGTGACAGAAGGTTCTGTTTGTTTCATTTCAAATATAGTATTTTTCTGTGTGTTTTCAACTATTTACAGGATAGGTAATGTGGAGGTCTCATAGAGACTTGCACACAACAAATCCAGGGCTTGATGACAGCTGCCAATTCTCAGCTGTCAT
The DNA here is from genome assembly GCA_033576535.1 of Allobates femoralis. Classification (NCBI taxonomy): domain Eukaryota; kingdom Metazoa; phylum Chordata; class Amphibia; order Anura; family Aromobatidae; genus Allobates; species Allobates femoralis. The sequence goes on from JARQOC010000004.1 coordinate 447,101,557, forward strand.
TAACCCCTTCTATTACCCATTACCCGTCATCACCGCACTAGGACAATCACGAGGAGCCAGGTAAAACACCAGGATTTGACACTTTTAATGAATGCTTCAAATGCCAGGGAGGCTTACTGGCTGCTATTCTTACCTACGGGGGGAAGTGGCATTAGCTATGTGCCTCCCCAGGGTGAGAATGCCAACCCCTAGCCGTGTGCCAATGTTGGCCGAGTATCAAATTGCGGATGCCCCACACGTTTTTATAAATTATTTAGATAAAAACATTTTTTATTTAAATATTTTGCGTGGGGTTCCCGAGTTTGGCATACAGCTAATATAAGGCGCAGGGTTTGTGGTTGCAGGCCGCAGCTGTCTGCGTTATCTGCGCTAAGTATAGGTGTGCTAAGTAAGGGGTCTCCTGAATACAGGAGACCCCTAAACAATTAATTTTTCTTTCTTCAATTGTGGTGCGGTCTGACTGCAAGAGCCATTCACAGGCGCTGTCAGAGTGAGTGGGCGTCTGTGATTGGCTCTGGAGTCAGTGCAGTGAATATGAATGAAGCTTAATGAGTGGACCGGAAGTGGTTTTGCAAGCACGCAATCCTTGTTAAGTATAATGCTCCTGCTATAATTGCCATCTTGCTTTCATTTACAGCCCTTACTGCCAGCAATTTATAGTGCTGAAATGTGGGTCCCCATAGACTTATGGGTTCATGGTTCGGGCTCAATTTCAAGTCAAGTCCGGTCCCGAACCCAAACTTTAAAAACTCTGTCCGGATCCGCCAAATCCGAACATTTGCGGGTTCACCCATCTCTAGTAGAATGTACATAGATTTAACATGACCTATCCATTGGATAGGTGCTAATTTGTAGACACTGGAATATTCTATAAAAATTCTAATGTATGGTTTATCATTGTTGATAAGGTAAATTTATATTTGTGTTGTAACAGGCTCTTGAAGATGATCTAGAACATAAAAAGCAGGAGCAGGAAATGTTCTTCCGGATGAGTGAGGAGGCAGGAGGACTTAATGGATCAGCTCAGAAACCTGCCAAATTCTATGCATACAGTTCACCTGAAGCGTCATAATAATTAGTAACACACAAGATTTTATCATCCAGGACGAGAAAGATCTGGAAAACGATTTTGTTACAAGTTTGCTGATGAACTGAGCTGCACATTAAGGTGCGACTAAAAAAAACTATGAAGGAGCAACGATAACCAAGATGTTGTGAGAAAGCTGAGGGCATAATACTGTAGCCTGAGATTTTTGAAACCAGTGAACATTAAAGTTTTGGATATGCTCTATTCATAATTACAAGCCGAAAACTGTCTACATACAGGGAGTAATACCAATCAAAAATAATGCCTTGTTATAAAAGTAGTGATATCATTTATAAGCAAAATAATGCCATTAGCGATTTTGCATCTGGATTGGAAGTGTTGATAAATTACTTTGTGCCAAATAATTTTCTTCTTATGCTAGGGACATTAATATAGAACTGCCTTTCCCCTTTGTGGGTATATAGCAATGTTTAGAGGTTTCTTTTCATCTTGTAACCATGCATAAAATTATAACTTTGTAAATTTCTTCTGCCATGTTTGTTTGACTCAAGCTTGAACCTCTGGCATTTAAAGAGGACCTGTCACCAAACCAAGCATGGTGATCTAATTACAGCACTGAATGCAGCATGTCTGCTGCATCCAGGCAAGGGGTCCACCAGCCCTTGAGCCCCCTTGTTCCCCGAGTAAATACACTTAGAAAACTTACATCGTGCAGCCATAAAGGAGGTGGCTAGAGGCAGGAGCCAAAGGGCAGATTCACACCCCCTGCATGTTTAATCTGCCCACCGCTGCCTCCCTGATGCCAATCATTGTCTCCCTCGTCTGCATCATAACACAGAGCTTATTTTAGAAATGCCCGCTTAGCTTCGCCCCCTGCGGTGACGTCACCGCTTATACCCGCCATGCTCCATGGTTAACATGGAGCAGGGCAGGGAAAGGTGGTGATGTCAGAGCAGGAGGCCGGCCGCCCGCCTCCAGTCAGTGACATCACCGCTTACTCCCGCCCTGCTCTATGGTAACCATGGAGCATGGCGGGTATAAGCGGTGACGTCACCGCAGGGTGGAGCTAAGCGGCATTTCTAAAATAAGCTCTGTGTTATGCTGTAGACGAAGGAGACAATGATTGGCATCAGGGAGGCAGCGGTGGGCAGATTAAACATGCAGGGGTGTGAATCTGCCCTTTGGCTCCTGCCTCTAGCCACCTCCTTTATGGCTGCACGATGTAAGTTTTCTAAGTGTATTTACTCGGGGTACAGGGGGGCTCAAGGGCTGGGGACCCCTTGCCTGGATGCAGCAGACATGCTGCATTCAGTGCTGTAATTAGATCGCCATGCCTGGTTTGGTGACAGGTCCTCTTTAAGTAAAATTCATTAAGCACTCGACATTACAGTATATCACTGGACTGAGCCCTTTTATCCATCTGTAGTGTAGCACACAGTTCAGACTGTAGATTTTACACAGTCATGGGTATTCTAAAATGTACATTGAATAAAGAAGAATATTTGATAGACTTCCCTAAAACCTTTCCACACATGTTTACATACTATTGAAGAATTAGTGACTATCACACTGTAGAGTCACGTGATGCAGAATAGTGAAGATTTATCAAAAGCCATGCAAGAAAAGTGCAGCAGTTGTCCAGAACAACTTGTTGTAATTACCAGTTGCATTTGGCAAATGCATACTCATCTAGTCATACCATGAGTAGAGCTAATATTGGTAAGAAAGTCAGTTTTCTCAATGAAGGTTGTGTTTCTGTTCTAGACCTAGAAATGTAAATGCAGAATATCTGCTATCTGAAAGATATATTTTTCAGGTGAAGCCAAAAAAACGGAGCTTTAACAAGTGTTTTTTGTTTGTTTTTTTTTTAATTCAAAAAAAATCTTTAGTTGGGTTCCTCATATAAATATATCAACATTGTAATATATTTTTATTTCCGATGGTTGCCTGATCTTCAGATATTTGCACTGTTAAGAAATCCAACAGCTTAAAGGGAACCTGACCCTCATAATCACCCCCAAACCTCTGAATACCTGTCCCTGCACCCCCACAAATCCTTTTCAACGTTGCTCTTGTGTTGGAAATGCTCCCTATAAAAGATGAAATCTAGCCTTTTACACTTACTGAAAGTGCTACTTCTGCTCCCTGAATAAGTTGCACAGGGCGTTCCCTGTGTGCTCCTAAGCCGCTCATTATCACGCCCCGATGGGCGTGATAAGAAATCCAAGTCCTCCTCGCCCCACCTTATGGGCGTTTTAGGCGGTATGACGCAAATAGCGTCATATCCGAGCAGGATGACGTCGGTACACTCTTTAGGTGTACCACCAACCTCATCATGCGCGGGTTTCGCTTTATGGCCTGGAGCGCCGTAAAGCAGAAGCCGCGCATGTGCAATGCGTACAACATCATCCTGCCCGGATATGACGCTATTTGCGTCATACTGGCTAATACGCCCATAAAGCAGGGCGAGGTGGACATGGATTTCTTTTCACGCCCATTGGGGCGTGATAATGAGCGCCTTAGGAGCGCACAGAGAACGCCCTGTGTAACTTATTCAGGGAGCAGAAGTCGCACTTTCAGTAAGTATAAAAGGCTAGATTTCATCTTTTATAGGGAGCATTTCCAACACGAGCAACGTTGGAAATGATTTGTGGGGGTGCAGGGACAGTTATTCAGAGACTTGGGGGTGATTGAGGGGTCAGGTTCCCTTTAATTTCCTTTTTGTGCTTGACAAAGGAGAATGCTTCCTGTGTGCGTCACTCGCAGTCCTGTGAAAGGGACTGCTGACTGTCACTTAACTAGATGAGCCAGCCTTCCTCTTTGTTATGACTGATTCATAAACAGTGTAAGGGACTACTGACTGTCTCGCGTAACTAGATAAGCCAGCCTCCCTCTTAGTCATGACTGATCCATAAACAGCGAAAGGGACTGCCGACTGTCGTTTAACTAGATAAGCCAGCCTCCCTCTTAGTCATGACTGATCCATAAACAGTGAAAGGGACTGTCGCTTAACTAGATAAGCCAGCCTCCCTCTTAGTCATGACTGATCCATAAACAGTGAAAGGGACTGCCGACTGTCTCACCTAACTAGATAAGACAGCCTCCCTCTGTCATGGTTGATCCATAAATGGTGAAAGGGGCTGCTGACAGTCATGCATAACTAGACGAGCAAGCCTCCCACTCGGTCATGGCTGATCCATAAACAGTGAAATGGGCTGGCTTGGCTATTGAAATGAGTCAATCAGCCATCCCCTTCACAAGACTGGCTTTAGGCTGACTCAGAAAACTGCTGGCATCAGAGGACATCTGAAAATTGGGACTCCTTCAAATATAATTTTATTTTCAAAAGTTTAGCTTGCTATGTTTGAATGAGAAATCCATCTAAATGTAATAACCATTTAAGAGATGGCTATGTTACTAAGCCAAAAATAATCTAATATTGGACTGGTGAATTGCATTGTTGCCTTGTCATTATAGAATATATATAGGTCCTTGTAAAGAATGTTAATATGTTTAATTATTTTCGACTTGAAGTATATTTGGTGCACTTCTGTGTATCAACTGATAAGAAGTGACTGCTGGCCAGTCTTACAGTGGGGCCCAAATTAACCAGTGGGCAAAAAATCTGGAAATATATGAGGCAGTCTACCATTTTCTATAGGCCAGTGACTGAGCTACCTGGTTAAGCATCCTGCCTTCTAATATTGTTACATTTAATACAAATGTCTGTTTGCTATGAAGAATAATATGTTTAGCTGCGGAATATATATTTGCATAGAAAAAAAGTATCATCTGTTGGAAATTGGAGACCCTAAAGTTTTATTCCTCCTACTTTGCAGCAGTTGTGATACTTGAAAGTTGAGTATCGTATTCTAGTCGCTGCCAACTTCATTTCACAAGACGTGCTCGAAGATAAAGTGCAGATACTAATAATTAACATATTTTCCTTAATTCAAGCTTATTTTCATAGACTGTTCTACATTAGATTACGCAAATTTGTATTTTCCTAAGGGCTTTCTGCTGAGATGAAACACTGTAACATGTAAATAAGATTCTAATATAGTAATAAGAAAATAAATAGTAACTAAGAAAAAAATTGAAATCTAGTGTCATTTGTTTAGTAAATTAACGAATTGAATGCTTGTTTGATTTACAAACAGCCTGGAGAAAGGGGAAGACTCCACTAATATTGCCCCAATGCATTTCTCTTTAGAAAGAATCCTACAGTGAAATTCAAGTTGGACATTATATTTCTTTTAAATATGGACTATCATCAGTTTCTCGGAAAAGTGAATGTTTTCAGTATGAAAAGTATTCGTAACCACTTGGGGGCAAAAGAGTCAGGTCAAAAGTAGTGAAAAGTCTAAAGGCAATTCTTCCTCCTGAAACCCACCCATTATTATGTTCCAGCAGGAGAATAATGTACAAAGTGCCTGGAATGTGCATCTTTTGTGAACTGGGTGTGTTAATTCGGGGTGGTTAGAGCGCTTCATAGGTCTAAAACCTCATTACATAGTAAAATATGTTCTTCTAACCTTAAGTCTTGCTCTCAAGTGCCTAATTAACCCACATAAGAACAGTTCATCTTTGTATGCAATCCCTGTGGTCTCAACACAAATCAAAATGACTTCTCTGTAGGTTCTCTTGCACAGTCGTATTGTAAGACAAAACATCTAGTGTTGTCAGGGATATTTACTTAGAACACAGTTGCATTAGTAATTTGCAGTGAACGTACAATAAAACGTTCACTAGAAATCTAGATAAACATGCAAATGTAATTTTAACATTGTAAGGAATAACTTTTTCTTATTCAGTAAGGAATAAAAGGCATTGTCTGTTATTCACAAATTACCTATCACCAAATCAAAAGTGGGTAGTTTTGCTCTTATTTTATTACTTCTGCTTTTCTATCGGCAGGTTTTTGCACTACAAACTAGAGGCATTGCTCCACTTGGCGCTGTAATGCTTTGCATGGGAAGACCTGGGGCTGGCTTGCTGAGTAATCGAGGTTTAAAGGTTCTAAAATGATGTCATTGGTGCCGTGGCCTGAGCGTTGGGGCACACCTTTGTGGGTCAGGTCTCCTGTAATCATTCCTCCCCCTCTGGTTTGACTTGACTTTATTTAAATTCAGCACCACATTATCATGGTGCTTTGGTGACGTGGGGCTTGAAGTCTTCAATAAAATGGCAGCAGTGTCAGCGCATGCGTATATTGTGGTCTCTGGAACCATTTTATTGAAGACACTACAGTGAATCCCATTTGAAACCGTTGAACACTGACTACTTAGCAAGGCAGCCTCAGATTTCTAATATAAAGGTGTGGTTTTAATCAGCATCACAGTTTCTGTAGGGCACTGTCTGTAGTTTATAGTGCAAAAACCTGCAGCTAGGTTCTCAAGTTTTTTTTATTTGTTTGTTTTTTTAAATGCCCCTTACAGTTTCCCCTTACAATTTACCCTTTTTATTAAATTCAATTTTTTGTGGATTTTAACCAAAGGGGTATTGTTACAAGGCAATAATAAAAGCAGCCTAAAGCTATGCAATGCCCCACAATCCTGTGAGCCATGCCTTCTTGGAAAAGACCATATAAGTTAGCAATATACACTGGTGATCAAAATTAGAGAACACACAATTTCCTTAATGTTAAGATCATTGTGTTGTCCAATGTAAAAATACCCTAACATGAGTAAAATAGCAATATTTTAAGCTTATTCAATAAATTGAATATATTCTAAAGCACAACCTAAAAATGTAGAGGAGATAAATGAAAAAGAACACTGATCAAAATTAGAGAACACTTTCAGATACCTGCATGTTATTGGTGTTAAGCTTGCACCTGGTGCCATTTCCTTAGCTCTCTGACAAGCCCTATTTAACTGGCAGCTTCACATTCTAGGTTGTATTCACTTTGCAAAAACTGTCAAAGTGTTGTCCAGATGAAGGCTGAAGGGGTCACACTATCAGCCATAGCAACAGAAGTTGGTTGTTCCAAGTCTGTGATTTCTTGAATATTGCATCTTTGTCACAAACTCTTTCAAGTCTCTCAAGAAGGCTGGTCACCCTTGAAGGACAAATGCAAGAGAGGACAGGATAATGCAGAGAATCTTCTAGGGGAACCGTTTCAACACTGCAGCTGGAATAGCTCACCAGTTCAGTACTGAACAGGGTAAGGATCTGTCTCATCACACAGTGTCATGATGTTTAAGAACATTTGGACTGAAAGCCCACTCTGCAGTGACCAAACCTCTCATTAGCAGAAAGAATCAAAATACTAGACTTACCTTCAGTGAGGAGCATGTTATGTAGGCAGAGATGTGGTCCACAGTTCATTTTAGTGATGAAAGCAAGTTTAATTTATTTAGGTCTGATGGTAAATATTATGAAGGTTAGAGAAACTGGGGAAATACTGAACCAAAAGTGTGTAAAGAAGTCCGCGAAAGGTGGAGGAAGTGTCATGGCACTGTCAATAGAATTGAGGCTCTCAATAGAAAAGAGAAATTTTGGATTTACAAATTGGATTCCCTGAAACCAAGAGGTCTAAATCTGGTAACTGAAATCATTTAATTGTCTTTTTTGGTCGGTATCTTGAAACTAAAATGTTGTACAGTGTTTATTTTTTTTTCTGTGAAACATTTTGTTTAAATTGTGTCTGCTCTAGTGCACAAATGTATATGTTCCATCCTTTGTGGTTTGATATGTGTGACACATCAGAGGTAAACTGAATGTCAGAGATGTGTGTGCATTCTGCTTTTTGATATTTCAATGGTTATACATGTTATAATCCATTCCTTTACTTCATACAATTGTGAAACTTTGGAAACATACTTAATATGCAGCAATTGTATGTCACCTGTGTATACTGTGAATCCCACAGGAACCAGAGCTGCCATACTTACTTTTGAACATATCTTGTCTTCTTTACTCCTGGATTCCTATGGGTCCATCTCTTCTCTTCTTCCGATAGATATACACCAGTTTCTGTAATATATCTGCCATTGTTCGCCTCACTTTTCTTTCTAGTGCAGGTGCTGGTATATGCATACACTCAGTTTCTTTCTTCTAACTATGCCAAAACACAAACCTATGAGGACTGACCACTTCAGAGTTTTTTGGATAATAAATACATTGTCCATAGCTTCCAAATGGTTTCTGGTTTTCTGAATCGCTACCATCAGGCATTGCCAGCCGATCACCTATCCCTTTATAATATAACTTTTGGAAACTATATATATCACCTCCTCTTTGGTCCTCTGCCTTTCAACATTTTTATCATAATTTTTTATATTTAAATTGATTTTTTGACAATTTTTTTAAAGAATTTTATGAATAACATATGAGATTTTATTAATATGTTTAATTAGCCTTATTTATACAATAAAAGCGATATTTCATTTATTTAATTATTCTGAAGCAATGAGAAAAATTATATATACATATTGTTTTCCTTCCTCATATGAGCTGTTTGAGTCTGGAGACCAACATAATTTGATCTTCTTTGATATACTTTCGTTTCTCCTCTTTCATCACTACGATTTCGATTCTATTCAACCTGCAAAGAAAAATAAATCGACCTACTATATAATCGTGTAAGGTTCTCTGTCTGTCACGGAAATCGCGTGCCAGCGCTCATTGGTCGCCGCTAGCCGCGGCAATTAATGAGCGCAGCGTATGCAAAACAGCCGCGTGCATTAGCAACGCGGGATTGCCGTGACAGCACTACAGTCACATAGCGAGCGGGAAAGCCAACGTCACTGTCTGCTTTCCCGCCCCGTGATGTGACGGAGGGGAGGAAGAATCCTGGTTCCTCCTCCCTCTGTGACATGCGTGACTGCCCCCATTTGATTTTGCAGTGTATTAATATACACTGCGAAATCAGAGTTGACTAAAGACAAATGTATTAAAGATAATAAAGAATAAATACCCTCCGACGGATGTCCGGGAGCTGCAGCAGAAATTGACCTGCTACTTACCCTCCGACGGGTGTCCGGGAGCCCATGAATTGACCTGCTAGGACCTGTCGTGATGTCAGAGTGACTCAGAGGGGTGTTCCTAACGCTGATTGGCCGCTCACAGTCATGTGATACCACATGACCGTGAGCAGCAAATCGGCGTTAGGAACGCCCCTCTGAGTCACTCTGACATCATGACAAGTCCTAGCAGGTCAATTCTTGGACACCCGAACACGTGTCGGAGGGTAAGTATTCTTTATTATTTTTCATACATTTGCCTTTAGTTAACTCTGATTTCGCAGTGTATACTGCGAAATCAAATGGGGGCAGTCACACATGTCAGAAGGAGGAGGAACCAGGATTCTTCCTTCCCCCTCTGTGACATCAGATCCAGCAGCGCCGCCCCTATGGGAGACCACGCAGGAGCTGCTGCGTAAAGAATTAACATGTCAATTCTGTACGCAGCAGCGGTTTCTCCCATAAAAGCGCTGCATATTTTTATGCAGTGTCTGAATGGCAAAGTGAATTTCCCATTCACTTTGCTGGTAGACACAAGGCACATTGCGTATTTTTTAAAAGTGTGTGCAAAAAAGCGCACAAAAATACGCAATGTGTGAGCGTAGCCTAAGGCTGCTTTCACATTGGGGTTTTTTGAAAAATGCAGCAGTTGCAGTCAAAAAGCCGCATCTGATGCATTTTCTGCCTAACGCCCGCTCTTGCAGCGCACATGCGGCAAGCCCCATGCATTGTATATGGGGCTTACGGTAAGTGTGCGGCAGGTGCGGAAGTCGCAGCTGCGAAAAATACTACTGCTGACTGCATTTTTTTTCGCGGCTGCAACCGCCACAACTACCAAAACCGCAGCTGCCGCATACTTACCGCAAGACCCATAGACAATGCATGGGGCTTGCCGCAAGAGTGGCCGTTAGGCGGAAAATGCGGCAGATGCATTTTTTTGACCGCAACTGCTGCATTTTAAAAAAAAAAAACAATGTGAAAGCAGCCTATTACATGGCCGGAGCAAGGTCACATAACTGTGACATCACCAGAGGTCCTTAAGCTAAACGTACACAGCACCAGGAGCCAGATACTGCAGACCACTTGCATCCACACACCCTACACTCAGCTCTGCACTCAGGTCGCACTCAGCCCTGCACTCAGGTCGCACTCAGCCCTGCACTCAGGTCGCACTCAGCCCTGCACTCAGGTCGCACTCAGCCCTGCACTCAGGTCGCACTCAGACCTGCACTCAGGTCGCACTCAGCCCTGCACTCAGGTCGCCCTCAGCCCTGCACTCAGGTCGCACTCAGCCCTGCACTCAGGTCGCACTCAGCCCTGCACTCAGGTCGCACTCAGCCCTGCACTCAGGTCGCACTCAGCCCTGCACACAGCCCTGCACTCAGGTCGCACACAGCCCTGCACTCAGGTCGCACTCAGCCCTGCACTCAGGTCGCACTCAGCCCTGCACTCAGGTCGCACTCAGCCCTGCACTCAGGTCGCACTCAGCCCTGCACTCAGGTCGCACTCACGTCACACTGTCTCTCTAAAGCAAAACCCGCGTCTCTGATTGGTTGCGACCAGCCAGCCGCGAACATTCAGCGACGCGGGATTTCCGTTACAGCGAAACAGGCACAGTCCGCCCGGTCTCCCGGCCCCCCTCAGCACGGTATCCTGCCCGCTGCTCACCTGCGTCACGCTCCCTCCCGGCTACCGCGTACCCCGCCATTCTTCTTCTTTTCGTGGCATAGACTCCAGAAATTCAAAGGCTGTAGGGGTGGAGCTACCAAAGGGGGCATTGTAATGGCCGTGAACAAGGGCACGCCCACCACATCAGGGCTATGTGCTTGGACACGCCTATTATGATGCCCACTGTTGACTCAACCCCCCAAGGCTTTGGAATTGTTGATGTCTATGCTGGGAAGAAGACGACTACATGCTAGGGTGAGAAGCGGCTGGACATAAGCCTGGAGCAGGTGAGAACTGTGGGGGGGCCACCACCGCACACCCGCACCACCGCACTCCCACATATTCTAGAATACCCGATGCGTTAGAATCGGGCCACCATCTAGTAACAATATATATATTTCTTGGGTTAATTTCTACCTCAAAACTTGTTCTTCTTTCTTTTTCTCAATGATCACTTATTAAATCTATGTAGGATATTAAATTTGTAATATATAGAATAGTCAATTCTGCGGTCGTTGCTCACAATGCACGAGATACAAATATCACCATCAGTAAAACCCTGCAGAGCAAGGAACATACGTAATAATTTAAATATTCCCTCCCCACCTTCCTTCTTTGGAATACATGATACATATCTGAATAGAACATGAAAACAGAATCTCATGGGACAAGGATTGTACACAATAATTTGGACAGCCCCCTTCCCATCCCCCACCCCTATTTTCTACTATTTTGTCCACTAATTGTTTTGGAAAACACATACATGAGTAGAACACGTGTGGTGCGGCTATCACAGGAACGTGCACACTCATATTTTCCTTGTTCTTTGGCTTCTGAATGCCACTAAGGGACAGACATTATTATCCTGTACATGAAGTACCTTTGCCAGGTTTTTCTCCTACTAAATCTATTCAAATGGGACACCACCATTTGTGGTGTCAGGCTGTGTCCGGTGTTTTGCAGCATGCATCGGACACATAGGCGCACCCAAGGGGGGGGACCTATGTGTCTGGACCCCCCCCTTTGGACGGCTCTGAGAAGTGGTGCAGTACACAAGGAGCTGGGCCCCTATGTCAGGAGACAGGAACAATTACACAGCACCCAAGGGCCCACAAAAGAGGCTGCTTTTAGGGGGGCTTCGCTCCCCCAAACCCCCCACCAGGGGCTTTGCCCCTCGGAACCCCGCTGGGGGGTGACACCCCCCTTTCAGGGCCGGTGTGTGTTTCTTGGACCCCTACCTTGGGAAATTTCTGGGTGCGCCACTGATCGGACACAGCCTGACAGCCCCGGAGAAAACCAAACCGGAGCTTTAATGTGCCCTCCTGTCCTGTTTTCTGCCGGAATCAGAACTGTGCGGCCGCTGACCAGTCCTGAAATTTCAAAATCGCGTCTAGCGGGGAGCTAGCCACGGTTCTGAAATTTCAGCCAGGAGCTCTCCAGTTGCTGAACTTCAGCACTGGCAGCTTCTGAACTTAAGCACCCAGCGTCTGGCAGCCGGATCGGATTTTCTGTCAGATCTAGAGCGATCCAGCGCCCATACACTCCCATGTTAGGGGGCACCGGATCCGGGAAAATCTGATTTTGGTCCGATTTTTGCCCTGGACACAAATGCTGCAAGCTGCGATTTTGTGTCCGGGGCAAAAAAACGAAATGTACCTGATCCTCCTGGACAGCAACAAACCGGATGGCAAATAGCTGCCATCCGGCCCCATAGGGATACTATGGGGACAAAATCGGATCCGGGTCTGTCCGGTTCACACCGGACTGCCCCGATTGCAAAAACCGTGGTGTGAAGCTGGCCAAAATCACACTTTTATCAAGCATTATCAAGAACTGCATTTTTGCAATGCAAATGTCCTTGTTTGATGCACAGCAGTTTTCACAGGTAGCAACAGATTAGTGCTTAAATAACACCTTTAAACTTGCGTTTTTTTAAAAGAATATATAGAAATGTTTAAATACACTTTTTTCCCTCAGTTTCCTATTGCTTTTAATGAGAAAAAGTTTGATAGTGCACATTGAGCAGTTTTTTTCTCAGTTTTTTTTCCCATACTACAAAAAAAATCACTTTAAGGAGTTTCCACTAGGGAAAAAAGCCTCTAAACTGCCTATTTCACATGCTGTAGACACGGATATATGGGGACACATGATCCCCTATGACCCCCTTCAGATGTCCGTTATTTGGCACAGACCATGTCACCATGTGAAGCAGACCTGTGTCCGTGTGCTCCACACGGCGACATGTCCGTTTTTTGCTGGCATCACGGACCGGTTTTGGCCCAAAACGTCCATGCACACAGATGTCATCCATGTCGCATCCGTGTGCACGGACCATGGGCAAAAGTTAAGTGTAAAAATAAAGAATTTCATACTCGCCTCCCTACAGCACTACCTGTTCCTCTTATCTGGGACCGCTCATTAGACACATGAATATTCACTTCAGTGAGCCTAACGGCGGCCCGGAAGTGAGAGGAACAGCGGCGCTGGATAGCACATGGACAGCACAGAAATGTCACACGGTGTGTGACTCCACAGAAGCACCGCCCCCAAATATGGCCTGTCTCACACGTCCGTGGTTTCCACGGATGTGTCAAACAGGCCATAGTGTCAACTCCCCTTGCTCTTCCTGATTCCCCACCTTTTAGTGCAGCATGGACCGCACCTGGTTTTGTGCTTTTGTCTGGCCCCACAAGGGTCTGGGGACTCAGATACACGTCCAAGGTTGAAGGATGCACTTCGGGATTTCCACACCGAGTGGGCTATAGGCCTCCTTGTCCTGCTCCCTTGTAATGAAGTCTGGCGGGTGTGGAACCAGGCCTGACCTATCTTGTCTCTCTCACACCCGGGTTGCTGCACTGAGGGCTCTCACTTGGCTACCACTACCTCTTCTGCGGCTCCTGGCTCTCAAATGGGGAGTGCTGTGGGTGTCCGGGAACCTAAGCCTCCGCGGTGTACTGGAATTCTTTGCTGGGCTAATCTCTCCCTTGCAGACTCGGACTCCAGTGACCGGTGTTCTCTTTGGGTGAGCCGGTATGGCTCCTCTGGCCCCGCTGTACTGTTCCTCGCCTCTGCCTTCGATCCTCACTCTCTGGAACCTCACACTGGCTCTGGCGGTGCACTGTTTCGGGCCTAGTATAGCTTCAGTAACCAGTTTTGCTCACTAGGCTCTGAGCTGATCTTCACAGTTCTCCTAGCAACTGCACACTCTGGCTAACTCTGCCCCCAGCACCTGTATTTATAGGGGACCTGGCTTAAAAGCAACCAGTGGTGCTCCTACTGGAGTGGAAGATGTGTGTATGTGGGTACCAGATGTGGAAATCCCTTAGTGTACTGGTTGCAGGGCCGGCTCCAGGTTTTTGTGGGCCCCGGGCAAAAGAGTCCCAGTGGGCCCCTTTAACATATACATACCATGATTCATAACGCACTGGCCCGCAGCAAGCTCGGCATCCAGGACCCCGCAGCACCATGTGACCGGGTGTCGGGTGATGTTGCCTGGTCACATGGTGCTGTTTAAGGTCCTACAGTGTCGGCAACATAAGCGATCACCCGGGGAGCGCGGCGAGGTGAGTAAAAACTGCAGGAGGTGAGTTGAGGTGCGGTGAGCTACAGGCATTCTTTTTGTGGATGCGCTTTGCAGTGCAAAGCGCATCTGCAAAATTATGGACAATGGGAACGCATTTCAGCAAAAACGTTATGGCGTTGCATTTCAATGCATTTACGCAGCACTAAATAGCGCTGCAAAAATGCCAAGATACGATACGTGTGACGAACGTAGCGTAAAAAATGCAGCAGCATTCACACAAACATCGCTGCGCTTTGTGAGGATCCTGCAGTTTCTGCATCAAAAACGCATCCTCATAAAAGGCATCAAAAATGTGAGTGCACTTTGGCTGGGGTCAGATTAGGGATAGGATAGGACCCACGTTTCCAGGCAGCGCTGAAACCGGAAACCGTTAACGGCAATGGAAATGGAGCCCCATAGAGATCCGGTGTTTACTTTGGTGACAGCCGCCAACAGAGCTTTTCAGCAGTGCATAGGAAAACACTGCATGTGGGTGTAACTAAGTACACAGCGGGTCTCTATGGGGCTCCGTTTCAGGCAGCGATTGCCGTTAACGGTGTCCGGTTTCAGCGCTGCCTGGAAATGTGAGTCCTATCCCTAATCTGACCCTAGCCCTTCACTTCTTTTGTCTTAGGCTGCGTAATTACTGACGGTCTTTAGTCACAGCGTTTTGGACACAGCGTCTAGCAACTGCGTCCAAAACGCTGCGTTGTACAGTATTAGCATAGTGGATGAGATTTCTAGAAACCCCATCTTCACTAGGCTTAAGTTGACCCGCATGCAGCGTTCTTTTACCTGCGGTGCGGGTTGCCGCCGGCATTCCGATCCTCCGCAGCATGTTCATTTCATGCTGCGGAGTCGGAAGCGGCTCCCATCAGGTGTGCGGAGGAAAAAGCCGCTCTGCACCCACCGCCCATGGTGAGTACAGGGCGGTTGCGGTCTCCCTGCGGCCGGGTTCACGCAGTTCCAGAGCAGCTGCATCCAACACGCAGCTCCTCCGGACTGTGAACACATACCGTATAACATACGTAGGACCATATAGTACTACAGAGGCGATGGGCAGGGGTGGGCTGTGGGCACAATACTGCTAAACAAGCATAATGGTGTGAAGACAGTCTAGGGCAGGGTGGGCACTGGGCAGGGTGGGCGAGGAGATCTTTAATTATTCTATACATATTACTACCCACCATGTGTGTGCTCACTGTGCTGTCTCCTGTCTGTGTATACTATTCACACAGCGAGCTGTGCTCTGTCCAGCTTGCTCTGCCTGGCTGCAGCCTGTAATGTGGGGCTGGGCAGTGGGAGGCAACCGTTATGGAGGCTCAGGCGGCTACTTCTGTCTATGTGGACGGTGGACCGCAAGTGCAGGAAGGGGTTGGGTTGGAGGCTGAGCGGGGAGGCGCCTCTTCAATTTGCTCCACACTGTGAACGTAAGTGAGGAAGAGGAAGTGAAGAGGCGCCTCTTCTATGCGTTCCACCGGCCGGAAGTGACGACCCGGCCGGATATGACGGGCCGCCACCTGATATGAGGGGCCGGATGCGGGGACTGGCGCCGGCCGGCTTTTGATTTAAAGTCCGCCGGTAAGAAACATAATACCGGTGGTGGCGCGATGCGGGTGGGCGGCGGTGGGCCCCCGTCACGCGTGGGCCCCGGCACTTGCCCGGGTACGCCGGGTGCTGACGCCAACCCTGAAGTTGGTTCTGTGAGTAAAGATTTTTGTACATTATAGCAATAACAGGTATCATAACAGAGTCTCAAAATTGAAAATTTTACAAAAACCACTGAAAACTGGTAAAAATAGGAAAAAGTCCATCCACTGCAGGCTGTAAACGAAAAGAAAAAATAGTTTTGCCATCACCAGTCCTGTGCTGTGGTCCATGGTTAGACAGGGAAATCCAGGAAAAAAGGGTAAAGTATCTGTAGTCTTGAAACATTTAACAGGTTAACAAACTTTACACACAATTTCCCTACTGGTTTCTCTGCTTAGGAGTCCTGATCTTGCCTTCTTTCCACCCCAGGCACTGTCTGTTCCTAACTTAATGTGCATGGGGCTGTGCCCAGTTCCTCCACCCTTCTATACACTACTATTCACATTTTTATACATAAGTCACTATTTACCCTGCAGCTTCGCACTTTTGCGTTTTATACCCATTCTCCATACCTGGATGGGGGCCTGGCCTTTGGGTACTGTGACATGACCTGCCTAGAGTAGGTGTCTCATGTGGTGTACTCAATTCTGTGTGAGGTGGTAAAGCAGCTAGTTGTCTGCGAGGCCTTAAGATACCGTTACACGCTACAATGTCGTGATGATCTCACCAACGATCTCATGGGAGCACGGTCGATAGGACTTCTTTTTGAAATCGTTGGTGAGATGTCACACGTCTAGATATCGTTATAGATCGCACCAACGATGTGGCGAGCCGCTATCGTTCGCACAACTCAGCGAACGATACTTGTTCACTGTTGTGAATAGGCGAATTCGTTAACGACATTGTTATCGCGGTGTCACACAGCGATGCAGCAGTTGGCTGAACAACGATCATCTGATTTGAGAACATGTTCTCAAATCTGCGATCAGCGTTCCAACGATTTATCGTAGTCCTATCTGTGTCACACGCAACAACATATTAACGATGTCATTTGAACGACTCCAAACCCGTGACGTTTCAGCGATATAGTTCACGATATTGTACCATGTAACGGTACCTTAAGACTCACTGTAAGACTGATAGGTTCACCGATTATAGGAATCTCTGGTTCCAGTACAACAGGCTGCACGTCTTGTACTTGAACAAGTTCTTCTACTGGTTGATAAAAGGAGAGTACTGGTACTGTGATGGCTCCATCACACTGAGGCTAATCTCCTGGGAAGTCTCGTAGTACAGTGTGGGTTACTCTCTCTCTCTTTTCTTCAATTGGAGTTGAGTAGGAATCTTCTTGCGACTTCAGCTGTTCTGGACATTTCTTGAGGTGATCTCTTGAAACTGTCGAGGTTGTTCTTCCTTCCTGCTGTTGTCAAAGTTAGATTGAAGGATAATGTAGGGTTCAGCTTCCCACTGCTCATCTAGTTTGAGTTCTTTTTCTTAGAACCATTTCACCAGGTATCAAGGGTTCAGCTGGGGCATGTTTGTTGTAGTCTCTTTCTTGTTTGTCCCTGGTGTGTTCTAAATTCTTTTCTACACATTCTTGTACCTTTTGTATTGCTGCAGAGTCCTAGTCTTCATCAGAATCATCTGTGTTTGGTACTAAAATTCCCATCTCTAGCTCAACTTGGAGTTTTCCAGGTCTTGCTCGCATCAGGTATGCTGGGGTGTCGTTGGTAGAACTTACAGGTATATGGTTGTACAGGTCTACTAGGCCAGGTAGTTTCTCTGGTCACTGATTTCTTTCTTCAAGGGGTAATGTCTTCAACATATCGATGACAATGTTGTTCATTTTCTCACACAGTCCATTTGTTTGTGTATGGTAAGATGTGGTTCTGATCTTTCTGCAACCGTATAAGCCCAAGATTTCTTGAAACAGGTCATATTCAAATGCAGAACCTTGCTCTGTCAATACCTGCTCTGGATACCGTGTGGTCTACAGAAGTAGGTTTGAAAGGTTTTGGCTACTGTTTCTGCTGTTAAGTCTTTGGTGCTACCACTAAGAATCTGGAGTAGTGGTCTACCATAGTAAGGGCATAAGTGTAACCTGATCTGCTGGGTATCAGCTTCACATGATCCAAGGCTACTTTTTCAAGGGATGGCTTGGTGACAATTGGCTGTAATGATGCTTTTTGGCTTCCCTGGTCCTTTCTTCTCAGGTGACATGGTCCACAATTTCTATACCATCTCTCAATGGAACCTCTCATGTCAACCCAGTAGAAGCGGTCTTTCAGCAACATCTCTAGCTTCTTCCAACCAAAGTGTCCTGCATCATTGTGATATTATTCCAACACCATCTTGACATCTCTTTTGGGTACCACTATCTGCCAGACCATCTAATGGGTTCTGGGGTCGATGTGACGTCTGCACAGTTTCCCTTGGTAGACAAACAGTTTTCCTTTCTCATTCCATAGGTGTTTTGCTTCTTGTGGAGCATCTGGACTCGGGCAGGAATGTTCCTTAGTTATCAGCTCCTTGACTAAACTGACAGCTGGGTCACTGTCCTGTGTCTCCTTCCATCCATGGTGAGGTAACGGGTTCACTGTTGTCTCCTGACGTTTCTGGCTTGTTTATGACACTGGGATGCACTTGGGCGTGGAAGGCTGGTAGCTCTACTTCTTCTAGCGCATCCACGTCTTTTCCTGCATCTGGTAAGTTAGTGCATTCTGGACAAGGCATCATCATTGGCGTTCTTATGGCCCGCCTGGTACTTGATGGTGAAATCATAGTTTATTTAATCTGGCCATCCTGCGTTGCTCCATTGATCCCAGCTTCACAAGGGCCTGTCACACGTGTCAATGTCGCCTGCGATATCGCTCATGCGTCACAAATTATTAATCGCCTGAGCGATGTGGAATTATCGCAGGTAAGATGTCACACGCGTCAATATGACCCAGTGATGCGGTGATGTCGCCATCTTGCGAGCGATTTTATTTAGTCACTTGTACGATGTCAAAATAGAAAATACGTCGCTGAGTTTAGTGTCACACGCAGCAATGCACAAGGTCTACTGAGCGATGAGCGACAGGTTTTACATCTGGCAGTGAAATCGGCGATCAGCGACATATCGCTGGTTGCATCGCTTGGTCACATGCTTCAATGTCGCACCTGCGTCACTTTTACGTCGCTCGAGCGACTGAAAATCCGTGACGTACGAGCGACATTGACAGCGATATCGACGCGTGTGACATACCCTACAGTCTCCAGATGTGTCAGGGGGTTATCTGTGAAAGCTGTGAACTTTGAAGCTGCCAGGTAGTGCTTGAACCATTCTGTAATAGCCCAGACCAAGGCTAGGAACTCAAGTTTGAATGAGCTGTAGTTCTCTGGATTCCTTTATGAAGGACGGAGCTTCATGCTGGCATAGGCTATCGCTCTTTCTCTGCCTTTCTGTCTCTGTGATAAGACAGCTATTAATCCCACGTTGCTGGCATCGGTGTATAACAAGAATGGTAGACTGTAGTCAGGGTAGGCCAGGATCTCTTCTCCAGTCAGGGCCTCTTTCAGCTGCTTAAGACTGTTCTTTGTTCCAGTCCCCACCAGAACGGAGGACCTCTGATCTTGCCTTTCTTAGACTGTCCTACCAGGAGATCTTGCATGGAAGCTGCTATCGTCGTGTAGCACTTGATGAACCTCCTGTAGTACCTGACCAGTCCTAAGAATTGGCGTACCTCTTTAAAGGTAGTTGATTTCGGCCAGTCCTTGATGACTGTGACCTTGTCAGGGTCTGGTGCTACTCCTTCTGCACTGACCACATGCCAAAGGTATTGAACTTTTGGTTTCAGCGAGTGGCATTTTGACGGCTTTAGCTTCATCCCGTACTTAGACAATGCTTCAAACACTTCACTTAGATGCTGCAGATGGTCTTCATAGGTCTTATAATACACTATGACATCGTCCAGGTAGAGAAGCACGGTTTCAAAGTTTCTGTGGCCTAGGCAACACTCCATCAGTCTCTGGAATGTTCCTGGCGCATTACACAGCCTGAATGGCATGCTGTTGAACTCATAGTCCCATCGGTGTCGTGAAGGCTGTCTTCTCACGGTCCTATTCTGCAACGAGACCTGCCAGTACCTACTAGTAAGATCTAGGGTTGAAAAGTAATTAGCAGACTTCAATGCAGCAAGTGACTCTTCTATACGGGGTAACGGGTAAGCATCTTTGTGTGTCACGTGATTAATTTGCCTATAGTCTACACACATTCTCATACTACCGTCTTTCTTTTTAACCAGGACCAGTGGAGCTGCCCAGAGACTGCAACTATCTCTGATGACCCCTGCGTCCTTCATGTCCTGCAACATCTCTTTAGTTCGCTGGTAGTGTGCTGGTGGTATAGTCCTGTATCGCACTTTAATGGGTTGATGGTTTCTTGTGGGTATCTGATGGTGTACCTCTTTTATCCTCCCAAAATCAAGTGGATGCTTGCTAAACACCTGGTCATACCCTTGAACTACCCGATAAACACTGTTTCTGGTGAGAAGGTGTGTAATCAGTTCCTATATGGAGTTCCTGCCACCAATTCTCTAACTGCTTCTTGAAGCTGTGATCCTCATCTGAACCTGGTTGAGTCAGTGGTTCTACTGCATGTTTTGAGTTGTTGTCTACATGGTACAATTTAGCAACTGATGAATACCTTGGTAACTTAACTTTATCATCACCATAGTTCAGTATGCGTACAGGTACTCTTCCTTTGCGTACATCAACCACCCCCTGGCTGTCAGGAGTGTAGGAATACTTTCAGATATCACTGGCTCCACTACCGCCTGATAATCCAGCCCTCTGAGGCTGATTGCTGCCCAACACCAGATCATCATTTCACTTCTTGGTGGTACCACAATAGGAATTGGGTCTGTTACCCGTACACTACCAATTTCACCACTTGTTAGATTTACCTGTTGCTGGTACATGAGGGTTTTGATTTCCTTCTGAAGAGCCCTCCTCTGCCCGGGATAAGCAGTGTCTGCAATCTATTGGAGTGAGAACAGCACTTCTCCTAAACAATTACCAATGACATTTGTACCAAGTATAATATTAGGATTAGTCTCAACCACAATAAGTCCTTGGTTCTTTAATTCCACCCTCCCCAACTTTGTTACCTTCCAGCACCCCTGTATGTTGACAGGTAACCCATTGGTAGCAATAATATTCAGGTTAGGGTCTGGAGGGTCAAGTTCAGTTTCAGGCCAGAACAGTTTATAAAGGATACTCGGGATGGTGGTCACCTGGGATCCAGTGTCTAGCAAGACCTGTGTAGGGATCCCTTCTAGGGTGATGGACAGGCACGGACGCTATCCCACCTATCCAGCCAGTTGGACGGGCCTGGACAGTCTACTCCTGGGGATTAGCCCCAGGGGTTGCTTGTTTAATGGGCAGAACCGGTAGATGTGTCCCTTCTTGTTGCACTTGCAATAGATGGGCTGCCCATTGGAACTGTAGCAGTCTGTGGGTTTCCCTCGAAGCGGTGGTGTCCTCTTCCTCATCCTCGGAACATCCTCCGGGCTGTCCTGCGAGCTGTATCTTTCCTTGTGGCTGTGTCTCTGTCTTGGGATGCCTGACACCCAAGAGCTTTGCCACATCTTTGCTTAGCTGGCGCACCTCGGAGCACAGGCTGTCAAACCGGTCAGGGGTTACGGTCTGCATGTTGGCCTCTGCAACAGGTGATAAGGAAGGTGCCTCTTGTGAGGAAGGGGTATTAACCCGTTGCGGTTGCAGAGCCCACCAGCATGCTTGCCTGCTGTAATCTCGTGACCTGAGCCCCCTTATGAACTGCTCAGTTAGCATTCTGTTTTCATCACGCATACTGATTGGGTCTACTTGCTTGAGGGTTCTCAGCGCCTCCTACAGGCGCAAGGCATAGTCTAGGACACTTTCCTGTGCCCCCTGCTTGCGGTGGTAAAACAGCATCCTAAGTTCAGTCTCAATGTGATGTTCAAAGACCTTTTTCAGTTTTTCAAAGATTTTAACAATAGACTCCTGATCTTCCTCTGGGCAGTTTCGAGTTTCCAGCTCCGCTGCACCTGTTAACTGTCCCATCACTACAGATGCCCTCTGTCTACCAGTCATCGCATACATGTTCAACACGTTACAGATCTTTCTCCTGAATGCGGCCAAGGTGCCTGGCTGGCCATCATACTTGGGCAACCAGGCTGCGTTAGGGACGAATGGCAGTGAGATCGGCATTACGGGGGCTACTGGTGCAGGTGACAGTATTGCTCCGCTGGGTGGATTTTCAAGTGCGGGCCCAGCGGGTTGTCCATTCTGGGCTTCGCTTGCATCGGTGGCCTCGTTTAGATTAGGGACCGCTGCGTTGATTGCGTCCGGGGCATTCTTTCTCGCCCCCCCCTCTGGTGAATCATTGTCAGTCTTTGAAAAGCGAAAGTACGTAGTCTGCTCTGCAGGCGGGGAGTGGAGCAGCTCGGGTATTTCCAGAACAGGCTGCTGCTCTCTGCAGTTCTCGGCAGAGCGTGGGACAGGGCCTATCTTCGCGCCTTTGCAGCCGTAATGCCACTTTCCTTCCTGCTCTGTGGCGCAGCAATGGCAGCCCAGATTAACAGTTCACAAAACACTGTCTATGCACAGCAAACAGTACCCGATTATACCGGGCCTGGGATGCTGTTTGTGACGCCAGAGTTGTCTGGCCCCACAAGGGTCTGGAGACTTAGATCTCGGGCAGTCGGATGCAGGGATGTCACGGGTGGTCGATGCCAGAGTCTGTGCCCTAGGGGTGACAATAAAAAGGGTATTTACAGGGATAAGAGTTTATAGATTAATGTCATGATGCCACCTGTAGATCTGGTGATTGCACCGGTGCTGTTGGGGCCCCCAGGGTGATAGGCGGTAGCAAGGTGTTATGGCTCCCTACAGTTAGAGCTGGGTCCCCGGGGATGTAAGGGTACAATGGTGGAATAGGGTAGCGCAATCTTTCTTGTGTGTGTCCATCCTTCCGACCTGCCCACACAGCAAAGTCTTTTCTGTACCTTTACTGGTGGTTTGCAGGTACACTTCCAAGGTTGAAGGATGCACTCCGGGATTTCCACACCGAGTGGGCTATAGGCCTCCTTGTCCTGCTCCCTTGTCCTGAAGTCTGGTGGGTGTGGAACTAGGTCTGACCTCTCTTGTCTCTCTCACACCTGGGTTGCTGCACTGAGGGCTCTCGCTTGGCTACCGCTACCTCTTCTGCGGCTCTTGGCTCTCAAATGAGGAGTGCTGCAGGTGTCCAGGAAGCTAAGCCTCCGCGGTGTACTGGGATTCTCTGCTGGGCTAATCTCTCCCTTGCAGAATTGGACTTCAGTGACCAGTGTTCTCTTTGGGTGAGCCAGTATGGCTCCGCTTCCCCGCTGTACTGTTTTTCACCTCTGCCTTCGATCCTCACTCTCTGGACCCTCACACTGGCTCGGCAGTGCACTGGTTTCAGGCCTAGCACGGCTTCAGTAACCAGTTTTGCACACTAGGCTTTGAGCTGATCTTCACAGTTCTCCTAGCGAAAGCACACTCTGGCTAACTCCACCCCCAGCACCTGTAATTATAGGGGATCTGGCTTAACAGCAACTAGTGGTGCTCCCCCTACAGGCCTGGAGTGGAAGATGTGTGTATGTGGGTACCAGATGTAGAAATCCCTTAGTGTACTAGTTGGTTCTGTGGCTACCTGGCACAGGGTGCCATACTATTAATTCAAAGTAACACAGATATAGCCAGCGGTGCACCTGAGAAAGTCAGCAACCAAGACATAGATGTGTTAACTTTGCGTTTATATACAAAAATTCTTGTTAGAAAAATGTTACATGCGGTACATGGTCAGGTCATCCATGATGTCAACCCACGGGGGCAAAATTCGATGTGTTTCAGCTGTTAAGCAGCTTTAATCATGGTATATAAACATGAAGTTTTAATATATAGTATCTATGTCTTTATTGTTGACTTCTCCAGGTGCACCATTGGACATATCTATGTTACTCTATGCTAAATAGACCTAAAAATTTACATGTTCCTTGAAATACTTTTTGCATACTCTGAAGTGAATACCATCAGGGTATGTTCAGACAGTGTTTTGGAGGTATACAGAACAACAATTCTTTTTCTATAGGAAGCAGTTTCAGGAAGCATTCCTTTTCTTTGATTTCCTGAAATGTTTCTTTTTACAGGCTTTTTGATTATGTCAGTTCTTTTTATTCCACCAGGCATTTTTCAAAACATTACTAGAAAAACAACTCTCAAAAAGCAACTTGTATGAAGAGGAAAGCGCATTTGATATGAATAGGAATAGTCTTTCGAGTGGTTATTGAATCCAGGTAGAAAAAAAAATTGCTCAGCGAATCCCGTGCGTAAGGCCTGTTTCACACATCTGGGCAAACCACGGAAGTGTGGGGCAAGGCTGTTGGTGGGCGGGGCTTGTATCATGTGTCACCAATCATGTGACACATGTGCCGTCCATGTGCTATCTGTGGCGCCCCACTGGTCAGGATGCCATAGAGGGGTACTGCATACAAATATGAGTGTGTGGTTTTCCTGTGACTAAGGGAACTGGGATGGTAAACAAGGGACCCTCACAACACCCATTCATGCACACCTTAGAGAAGAGGACCGTGGGTGAACCCGCTGCAGGGAAGACCCAGTCCTGTGGGAGGAGATACAGGGTAGAAAAAGTGTATGGGTGGGATGGCAGTAAGTGAGTAAGAGAGGGAGACGAGCGGAGGATGACGCAGGGGAAGGTTGTCGTGACTGAAAGAGATCCTAGGGACACCAGGAGTTATGGTGCGCCTGCATCTGGACCCACTACTACTGACCAGAAGGGTCTGGTCCCATACAGACAGCCAGCTCTAGACATGGTGCAGTAGTTTAACCCCTAACTGTTAAACCGGAGGCCCTGAGCTTCTGCAGGAAGCTATGGTCAAAGTCGCGGCGTATACCTTGAAAAGGCACACCGAACTAGGGTCGGGAACTTAAGGAAAGTCGCCCACCAAAGACCTGGGGGAGCTGGCTCGAGGCTGTGTGCGCGGAGGTGCTACACGGTTGTAGGAGAAGTTGAGCGCAGTGAAGGGACCAGTAGGGGAATGACAGGCACACCACCGAGAGTCCTGAGGAAATTATCCCGGTTTCCTGGTGACTACCCAGGCCAGAAAGACTGTGTAACCTGTCTGCCTGCCTAAAGTGCTACAAGTAAAACCTGATCAGAGTTAATGACTGGTGTGACATACTTTATTTTCCTCGCCTGAGGAGTCGTATACTGCTGCATTGAAGAGACAAGTAAAAAAGGCTGTGTGGTTAGCTGCCTCCCTGTGTAAAAACTACTACAACTTCCCCGGGAATCCCGCTCCACCTATGGTGAGCGTAAACATCTGGCTGCCCTACTATCACCCCGGAGGTGGGACCCGCAGCTTCGGTAACCATACCGGAACCATAGGTGGCGTCATGAACTGCTTTTATTTTTATTATTTTTACTGACTTTTATCGACCACCAGGGCCACGAGACTGAGCACATGCCCTTGTGACATCCCCCGTGAATGAATACCCGGAACAGAGTACCCCACGGCCCTGGGGTGGGTCACTATCCGTGGATAGCACACGGACAGCCTGTCAGTGCATACTCCCTTCCCTCCAGCACCACTGGAAACCATGGATGTGTGAGACAGGCCATATTTGGGGGTGGTGCTTCTGTGGTGTCACGCACCGTGTGACATTTCTGTGTTGTCTGTGTGCCATCAGTGGATAGCACACAGGCAGCCTGTCATTGCATACTCACTTCCCTCCAGTGCCGCTGCTCCTCTCACTTCCGGGTCCGCTGTTGGGCTCAGTGAAGTGAGCGGCACCGGAACTGTCAACGCTGGAGGGAGGTGAATGTACATTTTTTTATTTTTTTAAGTTTTTAACTTTTGTCTGTGGTCTGTGCACACGGATGTCACATTGTGAACATCCATGCTCAAGACGTTTTGCCCCAAAAATGGTCAGTGGTGCCGGTAAAAAATGTATATGTCTCCATGTGGAGCACACGGAAATGCATCTACTCCACATGGAGAACACAGTCCACGCAGTACCACAGACATGTGAATGGGCCATAGAAAATAATGAGCCTTGTATGTCTGTTCCTCCAGCATGTGTCTGCTCGGGCTGTACACGTGCCAGAGGCACGGATGTGTGAAAGAGGCCTAAAAAGTATTCTGAGATGTATTTTATTCCCGAAAAAGAAAAATCGGTCACAAAAAAACCCCGTTGTAGATTCTGATATGGGCTCAGAACAGTAATAATGACAGAGCATTGTGTGTACCTACATGCAGGAGATTGACGTCAAAGGTCTCCTGAATGTCAGGTATAGACATCGCTCTGTGATTCTAAGGATGTGTCCATTTGATCAGGCATTGCAGCATATTGTCGCTGCGTCCAAAATGCTGCGTTGTACAGTACCAGAATAATGGATGAGATTTCAAGAAAGAACTAAAAATACGCTGTGGTGTCGGTTGCTGGACTTCCGAATCTCCGCAGCATGTTAATTTCATGCTGTGGAGTTAGAAACAATCTCCATCGGGTGCACGCAGGGAGAAGTCGTCTCCACCTAATGCAGATTGTGGGCACAGGGCGGCTGCGTCTTCCCTGTGCTCACCCGCAGGTCAGAAGGCACTGCATTGCATCCAACATGCAGTGCCTTCGGATCATGTGCACACAGCCTCAGGCTGTGCACATCCTGAGTAGTTGGTTCAGATTTATTGCAGTTTTTTGACAAATCTTCATGCCTATCCTAGAGCCAGCAAAGTCTATAATAATCCTGAAGTTGTTCATATGCTGATTGGTTCTGCATGTGTGGGCAGATAAGGAACCTGGCTAAAATAGGATGGTGAATACACCATGGCTATGCGGCGGGGTGAGGGTGCTCAGACAGAAATAAATATTCTAACAATATATAAGAAAACTGACCGGCGACACCAACAAATGTGAACAAGTGCCGGCTGAAAGAACATGTACCGTAGTTTTCTCATATATTGTTAGTATATGTTTTTCTGACTGAGCAACCTTGTCCCACCCATGACCCATAGCCAATCTTATGTTATTTTAGTCTGCACAGAGATATGAAAGAGGCCTTACCTGTGGATTTTCCACATTTAATGCAACTGATCGTACTCGTAAGAGAAATTGACATGACTTATCAGGTGGGTCTGATTCTAAACACGCCTAAGGCCTCTTTCACATGTCCGTGTCTCTGGCACATGTGCTGTCCGCGCAGCCACATGCCGGAGGCACGGACATACGGAGATGAATGAAACTCTATGGCCCCTTTCACACGTTTGTTTTTCTGCACGGACCCTGTCTCCGTGTGGAGCAGATGCGTATCCTTTTGCTCCACAAGCAGAAATGTCTGTTTTTCGCCGGTAGCACAGACCCATGAACCCATTCAGGTCAATGGATCCATGCTAAAAACGTCCTAAGTCATCCATGAAACTGACACGCTCCTCCAGGGCCTTAGGATACACAGAACTTGGGCTTTGAGGCTTCATCACGGGGATCACAAGGACCGAGCCACCTAGTTCTTGTCTCTGCTCCTCAGTCTAGCCTCAGAACAAGCTCCCACTAGCTCCAGTCCTCTGGAAACTTCTCTCACATTCTTTTCCTTCTGTGACAGGCTTTTTTTTCCCTAGCTTCCCTCTAACTCGACTCTCACTGTCCCGCTGTTCTTCTCGCTGTAATTTACTGGTCTCTCCTCCCTGCTGTTCAACTGTTTCTCCTCCTTTCTAGATCTTTTTCTAGCTCTATTTATACCCTTTGTCATATGTCCCACGTAATCTACATGTGTTCTTCCTGACCTCACTCCTTCCCAGGTGCTCCCTCTAACTACTTTCTCTCCACCCATCCCCACTACAATGGTTCCTAGTGTGTGGCCTGGGCGTCCCAGTACCGGCCTGTACCCCTCTTACCAGAGAGTGTGATACTGCACCCTAACAGGGGTGCAGTACCTCTGTGGCGATTGGATCCACAAGGGCGCCACACTCCCCCCTCCTTAAACCCAGCCAGTCCTCAGGCTGAAAGAGAACAGAAAAACAAGTGGGGTTCAAGACATACAAAATTTTTGTAACGCTAAATAACAAGAACTAGAATAAAAAAGCTTTTCATCCCTTTAACTGGAGGTACTGTTACTTAAAAGTTGCAGAATATAAAAGTAGAAAAACATAAATAACTATATACAGTCCCGCCAAGTCCAGTGCAACCCCTATACAGGTGTCCATCACACTGTCCTAGGTGTAAAACTGGCGAGTGTTCCACACCTGATGTTTCCCTTTTGGTGGTGGGTGTCCCTGAAGACAACAAACCCCCAGCACAGACCCTGGGCATGGCAACAGGGCAGGAAGGACCAAGTCTTCGGCCACGCCAGTGCGTTTTTCTTTGTGGTCTTACTGACATGTCGGCTCTAAAACCAACAGGCAGCACATCGGGGTGCTAACTATTTACATCTACTGTATGTCCGGGCTACACATAGTGAAATGGATGCCCCCCACACCTTTCGGGTGAGGTTGTCGTCATTAAGCTCTACATTGAGACAAAACTGTGTCAGCGTGGATTTTTTATACGGTGATGACGTGCACGCACCCAGACAAAGCATCCAATTTGGAAGCAGACAATTAAGATGACAGCCTCACCCGAAAGGTGTGGGGGCATCCATTACAATAGTCCATAGGCACATAGTCTTTCTGTTCTTTCTCTCTCTCTCTCCTGTTTCATTTTTCATCTTTCTCCTCTTTCATTTTGCTTAGCAACAAAGCGCATATCTATATGTCGGATAAATAGCTATATTTTGCTGGTATTGTTGATATATAGCTTATATTATAATTCATGCGTGGATTTTGTATGTATATTTTTCTCATTGATTTTCCTTGACATGTAATCCGTGATAAGTGGAATCTTGATTTTAAGATTTAGTAATGTGTTTTAACATTTTCTGCTAATGGTGACGTCACTGTATTATATAGACCAGTGATGGCGAACCTTTACGAGACCGAGTGCCCAATCTGCAACCCAAAGCCAAATTTTTTATAGTGAAGTGCCAATACAGCAATTTAACCTAATTGACAGCATTGGCCATCACAAGAGCTGCACAGGGGGAGAGCCAGCAACAGCCAACTCTCTTCCCTGTACAGTGCTTAAAGTCCTGACACCCTGATAAGTTCTATTATTCAAAAAATGAACTGATTTTAAGCTTACCTTTGCAGTCTTCTCTTCTCTTCAGCAGTGGTCATCCAGCTCATGTGAACTTCACATTGAAGCTGAGCTGCTCCCACTGCCCTTTCCAGACACAGCAGGTGGATTGATCTGTATGGATAAAAAATGGAAGAATATTAGATAGATAGGAGATGGATAGATTTTAGCATGGAACACAAGCAGATTCCACACTGAACTCCTGGTCCCTATCTTGTGCCAATGTCTCTATCCTGACCCTCTCCTTGTAGTTATATGCTCCATCCTGACCCTCTCCTTGTAGTTATATGCTCCATCCTGACCCTCTCCTTGTAGTTATGTGCTCCATCCTGATCCTCTCCTTGTAGTTATCTGCTCCATCCTGATCCTCTCCTTGTAGTTATCTGCTCCATCCTGACCCTCTCCTTGTAGTTATGTGCTCCATCCTGACCCTCTCCTTGTAGTTATGTGCTCCATCCTGATCCTCTCCTTGTAGTTATCTGCTCCATCCTGACCCTCTCCTTGTAGTTATGTGCTCCATCCTGATCCTCTCCTTGTAGTTATCTGCCCATCCTGACCCTCTCTTGTAGTTATGTGCTCCATCCTGACCCTCTCTTGTAGTTATGTGCTCCATCCTGACCCTCTCCTTGTAGTTATGTGCTCCATCCTGACCCTCTCCTTGTAGTAATGTCTCCATCCTTACTCTCTCCGTGTAGTTATTTGCTCTATCCTGACCCTACCCTTGCAGTTATGTCACTATCCTGACCCTCTTCTGGCAGTAATATCCCCAACCTGCCCCCATCTTGTAGTAATGCCCCATCCTTTTCCCCTTGAAGTAATGCCCCATCCTTGTCCACTTGTAGCAATGTCCCATCATGTCCACTGCTTGTAGTGATGCCCCATCATGCCCACTCCTTGCACAAATGCTGCATCATGTCCACTCACTGCAGTAATGCTCCATCCTTGGAGTAAATACCCAGTCATGCCCCATCACACCCCCTTTTTGTAGTAATGCCACATTATGCCCCCTCCTTGCAGAAATGCTGCATCATGTCCACTCCTTGCAGTATTGTCCCATCATGTCTTCTCTTTGTAGTAAAGCCTCTTTCATGCCCCCTTCTTGTAGTAAATACCCTCTCATGCCCCCTCCTTGTAATAAATGCACCCCATGCTTCTGCCTCATTGTAGAAAATGCCCTCTCATGCCTCATCCTTGTAATAAATGCCCTTCATTGTAGTAAAGGCACCCTCATGCCTCCCCTCTTTGTAATAAATGTCCCCTCCTTGCAATAATGCCATCATATGCCCCCTCCAGTAAATAACGCCACCATATGCCCCCTCCAGTAAATAACGTCACCATATGTCCCCTCCAGTTAATAACGCCATCATATGCCCCCTTCAGTTAATAATGCCACCATATGGCCCCTCCAGTTAATAACGTCACCATATGCCCCTCCAGTTAATAACGCCACCATATGCCCCGTCCAGTTAATAACGCCATCATATGCCCCCTCCAGTTAATAACGCCATCATATGCCCCCTCCAGTTAATAACGCCATCATATGCCCCCTCCAGTTAATAACGTCACCATATGCCCCCTGTTTACATTGCTCCATGTGCCCCCTGTGTACATTGCTCCATGTGCCCCCTGTGTACATTGCTCCATGTGCCCCCTGTGTACATCGCTCCATGTGCCCCCTGTGTACATCGCTCCATGTGCCCCCTGTGTACATCGCTCCATGTGCCCCCTGTGTACATCGCTCCATGTGCCCCCTGTGTACATCGCTCCATGTGCCCCCTGTGTACATCGCTCCATGTGCCCCCTGTGTACATCGCTCCATGTGCCCCCTGTGTACATCCCTCCATGTGCCCCCTGTGTACATCCCTCCATGTGCCCCCTGTGTACATATCTCCATGTGCCCCCTGTGTACATCCCTCCATGTGCCCCCTGTGTACATCCCTCCATGTGCCCCCTGTGTACATCCCTCCATGTGCCCCCTGTGTACATCCCTCCATGTGCCCCCTGTGTACATCCCTCCATGTGCCCCCTGTGTACATCCCTCCATGTGCCCCCTGTGTACATCCCTCCATGTGCCCCCTGTGTACATCCCTCCATGTGCCCCCTGTGTACATCCCTCCATGTGCCCCCTGTGTACATCCCTCCATGTGCCCCCTGTGTACATCCCTCCATGTGCCCCCTGTGTACATCCCTCCATGTGCCCCCTGTGTACATCCCTCCATGTGCCCCCTGTGTACATTGCTCCATGTGCCCCCTGTGTACATTGCTCCATGTGCCCCCGCGTTATAGCTTAAAATAAAAAAAAAAAAATCATACTCACCTAGTTTTCCCGCCTCCATCGCTGCTCCTCTCATCGCGTCTTCTGTCCAGCCGTCACAGGACTCCGAGCGCGTCACATGACCGCGGTCACGTGACGTCGGCTGGGCGGAGCTAGCAGAGAGTTGTTGGAGACGCGAGGGAGAAGAAGTCTTCTCCCTCCGCTCTGACACAGCTTTGCACTGCCGGCGCCATAATGCCGGCAGTGCAGAGCGGCAGTGAGGCGAGGCGGCGTGCCAGGGGAGACGGCTCGGCGTGCCCTCCCCGGCACGCGTGCCATAGGTTCGCCATCACTGATATAGACTGTTCCTATATAGAAAGTGAACTATACCTCCATTAGCTTGTGACCCGTGGAAGCGCATGTAGCGCGAAACAGTGCCGTCGTCACCTCAGCTAACCCGCCTCCCTGCATCATGTAAGTGGCAAACTTGAATAAAGCACAGCAACACACCGGTGAGTGCTGTCTCCTGTATATCTTGGATTTATCACGCTTGGCTTTGTGACTGGCACCATGGTTCCTGGGATTTGATGCTCCATTTTGGTTCCTCCCTGAAGCTGTTTTGTACTGCTGCCCCACTTCTACCTTGTATACTAGCACATAGTCTTTGGTCACATAATTGGCATGCATTCTATTCTACTCTACACTCCTACAAAAATCTGCATTTACACATTATTAAATAGAGACTACACATATATAGACATATACCCTAACCGGTCAGTAATAAAGAACTATTAAACTATATGCATGACTGCACTTTCATTGGTACACTTGCTGTAGGTGGACATTCTCCTCTTCCACGGTAGCACATGCACCTCTTCATCACCATTGCTCTTCTGGAGTCCTATAGTGCTACTTTTACTAGTGATTGCAGTGTGGTCTCTCACTACTACTGGTGCTGTCAGCAATGTCCCCGGTCGGGCAGCTGAATCCATAGTTCTTACAACCATTCCCACAGACCCGGTCAACAAGGTCTGCATAGCTGCATCCTGGGTTCTGGGCACAGCTCGCTGGAAGGCCTCCGGACTTGGCTCCCTCACAGGTGCAGGTTTTGGCGGCTGTTCTCTGAGTTCAGGCAGTGTGGGAATCTTTGGCTGTGACACCTGGGTGTCTGTTAGACAAGCTAGCCGTCTATTTCCCACGAGGTTAACATCAAGGGCATACCACCCCCGCTCACCCAGGTGCCTGGTAAAGGTGACAGCGTCCCCGGGGTACAAGTCGCGCCCCGGTGTGACCCTCTGGCAGGTGGGCCTCTACATCCTGCCGAGTCACGAACAGCTCTCTCTTGCAACCCCGTTCTTTCAAAAAAAACCAGCCTTTGATGAGGTCAAACCGGACAACAGTGTCAGTGCAGAGTGGGCTCCTCTCCACTGCTTGGGATCGGAAGACCCGCTGTTTAGCCTGCAGGTTCTTTTCCTCCATGGCCTGCCATCTAGCTTGCTTCTCTTGCTCTTCTGCCTCCCACTGGCTACAATAGTTCTGCCAGTTCACTGTCTTGACTGGGGCCTCTGCTGAGAACCGCATTAACTGGTCACCCTGGCTGTCTCATCTGAACACCACCTTTTCTGCAGTTCACTCTTCGGACGCTGAGTCTGGGATGAGGGAAACCACTAACTGCTCAAAGGTCACAGAGCGGTCCAAGGGCAAGTCTTTGCACACCCGTCCGGGCGCAAGGGCAGTCGTGGTATCTAGGGATTCCACCAGGGTTTTGTCCACTACCTGGGAAGAATCGGTACCTAGAGCCGTTGGTGGTTCTTCGGCTTCCTTGTCTTCCTCTGGTGATGGTGGACGGGACGGAGCCCACCGCCGGCTTATGCGCTCCACCAGGTCGACTTTCCAAGCCTCGATCTGGGCCTTTCTCAGTTGCTGACCCAGGCTCTCCACCTCACTCTGCAGGAACCCCAGGTCCAGTGGCAAAACCCTTCCTCGACCTTCCTCTACCTCCTCCTCAGAGTACTCTTCAACGATGACATCCGGGACCTCCGCTGCCATTTTGCTCCTGTGTGTGCTCTCCCGGTCTCCTGCTCCCTTCTCTGGGCGGTTCCTTCTCTGGGCGCTGTCGCCACACCTCGGGGGGGATCTCTATGGCTAACTGATATGTTCTGCTGCACAAGAGTTCCTTTGGTGGGCGGGTACGGCTTTTTGCGCTTCTCTGTGACCCGGCCCATGAAGGATTCATCACGGGGATCACAGGGACCGAAACCCAGCTCCGTGTCCCTTGCTGTGTCATTAAATGTTTGGTGTGGGTGGCTCTTTCTTAGGGAAGGTCATTTGGCATGGAGGGTTCCTTTTGGAAAGGGATGTCTTGACCTGGGGATACTTGTGTTTTTACATGACGCCACCCGCAAGTTGCGGCTATAGATGGCCGCCGCTGCATGACAGTTGTCCTAGGGGCCGATGGTAGGGAGGCAGCAAGGTTCTTAAGCCCTCTATGGGTAGGGCTGACTCCCAGGGCAGCTAGAGGTACCTGAGTGAGTTGGTAGTGGTGTTTCTGGTGCTCTCGACACATTAAAAAGTTCAAAGACACAGTAGGGTGCAGTCTTCAGGTCTTTTAATCACAGTCACTGTGCAGCAACTCGCTGAGCACTGGGTTCTCGGAGGCAGGGATCCAGCTACTCCCAGGTAGTAGGATGGTACGTAACCGGCACCCCTTCTCTTTACTTTCTCTGCCGGCTCACAGTGCGCTTGCCTTTCCCGTCCTGCCTTGCGCCTCGCCACCTAGAGCTCTGAGCCAGTTGCTGTGTGCTTTTCTTAGGGGTAGACCTGCAGTATCTCCCCTTAACCCTATGGTTGCCACCTTTTCAGCAGATGTGCGTGGTAGTCGACTGTGTTCCCATGGAAGTTCCACAGCCTCCAGGTTGCTAGATGAGCCTTGTCTGTCTTCTCCACTAGTCTTGGGGTTCCCGGAGCACCTTTCTTTAGCCTGGTCCCTCCACTTGCCTGCGCCTGACAATGGATACGAGTCCTGTGGGTTGATTGCTCACTTCCTGTTCCTCTGAAACCCCCTTTTCCTCCTGGAGCCACCTAGTTCTTGTCTCTGCTCCTCAGTCTGGCCACAGGACGAGCTCCCACTATCTCCAGTTCTCTGGACACTCCTCTCACGTTCTTTTCCTTCTGTGACAGGCTTTCTTTTTCTAGCTTCCCTCCAACACGACTCTCACTGTCCTGCTGTTCTTCTCGCTGTTATTTAGCGGTCTCTCCTATCTGCTGTTCAATTGTCTCTCCTCCTTTCTAGAACTTTCCCGCTCTATTTATACCCTTTGTCACCTGTCCCACGTCATCTACGTGTGTTCTTCCTGAACTCACTCCTTCCCAGGTGCTCCCTCTAACTATGTTTTCTCCACCCATCCCCACTACAATGGTTCCTAGTGTGTAGCCTCTCACATGTACGTATTTTGCACGGATGTGTGAACGCAGCCTAACAAAGCATTTAGAAAACGCTCAAAAGGATGAATCTGCATTTGTATGTTAAAACAGCTTGTTGTTCATATATTCAGACTCTTCAAATTCTTTTAACCCCTTCAGGTTTCGAAAAATGCCAAGCAGTTATAGAAGTGGCCTGACCAGTCTTCATATGCCTTCCAGACGTATTTTTGAGCATTTTGATATCGTTGCTTAAAAAAAGCCAACAGTTTCTTTATTGATTAATGGAATTAAAGGGAACCCGTCACCCACTTTTGATGTTCTAAACTGTGCCCACCATCTGTAACTTGCTGTAATATGGCGGGTTCCTGTAACCCCTTTATGTGCCCAGACATCCCCCTGCATACCTGCGAAATGCACTTTTATGCTGTTACGCGCTGTATTGTAATCAACGTTGAAAAGGTCTGGGAGGGATCACTCTATATGG
Source organism: Allobates femoralis (assembly GCA_033576535.1). Taxonomy (NCBI): domain Eukaryota; kingdom Metazoa; phylum Chordata; class Amphibia; order Anura; family Aromobatidae; genus Allobates; species Allobates femoralis. Next base: position 447,136,783 of record JARQOC010000004.1, read on the forward strand.
TCCTCGCCACCCCCTGCCTGGAATAGCCACCCTGCTCTATTGAAATTGATGCCCCTCCTGTATTCTCGCACCTGCGCAGTGGTGCGGGTCATCGTGCTCTATTGAAGATACACAGTGCCCAAAGTCTTGCGAGACTTCTGGCTCTGTTTATCTTCAATGGAGCACGGTGACCCGCTCCACAACACAAGTGCAATAATATGCCTGTTGATCAACGCCCATACGCAGGAGGGGTGGGAATTTCAAAAGAGCGGGGCTGCTATTCCAGGCAGGAGGCGGTGAGGACCATATAGAGGGATCCCTCCCAGACCTTTTCAGCGCTGATTACCTTACAGCGCGGGACAGAATAAAAGTGCATTTCGCAGGGCAGGGCCATGGGGTTCTCGATAACCGGGCCAATTGGTTCAGTGGGAGATCACGGTGGCAGTGACCTGGCTCCATGACCCTGGGTGTGCAGTAAAAAGGGATTATTTACAGGGGATAAGTTTGTGATGCTTTGGTGCCCCTGTGGACCGGTGGCCACAGTGAGGAACAGCAGCTGGGACAGGTAAGCTAGTCATCCCACACCAACACATCCCCCAATCCCTAGACCTAGTACTTCATGCCAGGCAGGGGATAGTGGGGGGGAGCTGAGTGGAGGGTGGAGAGCAGGTAGAGAACCCGGGAAAGGGGTGGAGGAACTAGAAAAAAAACCTAGGGACACTAAGTTGGGAGGGCTCGAGGAGTGAGCACAGGTTCGTGTTCCTGGCAAGTTGTGGAAGGAGAAGGGACCGAACTCCCAAGCTGAGACACCCTAGAGCTAAGAAACTGTACGACCTGGGGGGAAGAACCGGCAGCCTGTGCCTTCGGATGGCCGTTCCGGGTCCCAAGCTAAGTACTGAGGAAGAAGAGAGGGGGTCCACGACGCACCCGAACCAATAGGGACACCGTGGGAACGGGCCGACACCAGGGAGCCGGCCCTGTTGACATGGTAGGATGCTGTATGACCCAGCCATAAATTAACCGGTGGGGTGAAGGGACTGTAAGCCCGGAACACAATCCCTGACACAGAAACAGAAAGGCCGTCATATAGGGCTGAGTCCCGCAAAGGAATGTCCAGGAGAAGCCCGCGACCACGGGCCCAGAGGATGTGCGCGGGACGAAACAGAGATGCCTTTCAGGCCTAAGAAAGGGGGTGCCCCCAGAAACTGTCCCAGCTGCTAACCGGTCACCAGGTCCGTGAGTGAACTGCTGTAAAGTGACTGTGTTGTCGTGTACATAGAGCAGAGGAGTAAAGTACCTGATGAACTCAGGACTTGTGTATGAGATTTATTCAGGTTGCGACTGCAGAGGCTTGCCTGCAGAGCTGCACACTGGATTTCTGGCTGCAGTGGAAATTGCCTGAGAGGCTGAGCACGGCGTACGAACACTTCACTTTTACACCTACCCATGGAGGGCACAATATCCCGGCTGCCAACCCTCTTCATCCCCAGAGGCCTGGACGGCAGCAGTGGCCCACACTGGCCACAAACAACGGGTGGCGTCACAAACTATTCATCATAAACTTTAACCCCTTTCCTTCGTTTTAGCTACCTCTTTTTATTGCCGCACCTGGGACCTCGGAGCCCGGTGACATCACCATGATAACCTTGCAGTCCTTGAAGACGACAGGGCCCGGTTCCGAGTACCCCAGTCCCCGAGGTGCGACAACTTGGCGTCACAAACAAGATTACTGATCCGGTAACACCGGGTCTTGTGCGCCTAAGACTGTTTGAACTTTGTTTTTTGGGCTTGAGTAATGGCGACCCAAAAGGACTAAAGCCATGTGCTGGCAGAGGGGCTGCCACATCTATTCATCGTGGGCCAGGCCAGCACTTGGCACCAAAGGATGCTCACACCCCTTCCATTACCCTGCCATGGAAAGGTCGGCTCCAGCCACGGCATAACTCCACCCGGGGGCGGGTTGGCCGATGATGAGGAGAAATGGCAACGCCCATGAAGGGAGGAGGAGAAGAATGACAGTACCACGAGGAGTGAGGTGCATGGTGGTGACCAGCTTGTGGAAGAAGGCCCAGCAATGGCGGAAGGCAGGGAGTGGAGCGACCCTCCTGGTTCCACGGAAGCCGGCCAGGAACCCAGGATTGAGCCAGGCTGGCACAGCATGGAGCGTGCAGAAGAGGATAGCTTCGGTCCTGCGCCAGAATTCAGATGACAGATGGGAATCCTGTTTTTCCATCAGAGGAGATACCATGTGCAGGAGCAGTCATGGCCTGTTGCCGGTCCCATGGCCCTGGTGGTGCTGAAAATGGAAAAGTCAATAAAAATAATAAACATAGTGTTTTGTGACGCCACCCACGATTCTGGTAATGTTACCGTTGCTGTGGGACAGACCTCCTGGGTGATGGTGGAACAGCGAGATGGTTACGCTCCCCGTAGGTGGAGCGGGATTCCCGGGGCAATGATGGAAATTGGGAATTGCAGGACAGTCTTTTATTTACACAGAGACGCAGCTACACCGGGCCTTGTCACTTGTTCTTATCATGTTGCTGTCGGTGGCTCCTCTGGTGCAGACAAATAAAGTAAAACACACAGTCTTTAACTCTGGATGGGTTTACTGGCAGTTCTTCAAAAACAGTCTTTTCAGGTCTGGCTAGAATGGGTAGTGACTGGAAATTAGGATGCTGCACTTGGGTCCCTCAGTGGAATGCATGCGGTTCCTGTCTGGCCCCTTCCTGCACTCTCTCCTGTCTCCTTCAGCGCTCCCGTGCGCAGAGCCTGAAGACAGCTCCCATGGATCCTCTCTCTCTGACTGACTCCTCTGAGTCCTCGGAACCCTATACGGTGCATTTTTCTGGGTGCACCAGGTGTCGGCCACAAATTCCTAAAGAAGCTCGGGGCTCTGGTTTGGCGGCTCAGCGATGAGCACCCGTACTGCTCTCGGAGCTGGTCCTCCATTCTGGGACTGAACCCCTCTGGTTGGTAGTCGTTCCGGGTCCGGATTCGGGCGCACTGCAACACCTGGTGCCCCTAGGGTCCCTTTCTGGCCTGACAGCTCCTCCGCTGTCTTCTACTCTTCGCTCCCCAATGGAGCTCTCCCACTCACTAATTAATTCTCCTCCCACCCACACGCTTTTCTACCCTGCCACCCCTCCCATGGGACTGGGTCCTCCCTACTGCAGGTCCACCCACGGTCCCCTACCTAGGGTGTGTGTGGATGCATGTCATGAGGGTCCTTTATGCAGCATCCCAATTCCTCAGCCACAGGAATACTACACACTCTTTTATGGGTGCAGTACCCCTCCATGGCGTCCTGACCAGTGGGGCGCCACATACACTTTTATAGTCAGTAGAAGAATTTTTGTTAAGTAACGTTTAAGCAATGCGCCTCCGGATGGGAAGAAAACAATTGTAAATACTGTTCACGTTTTGGTTTAATACTTAAAAAAAACCTTTTGAGTTGTGTGTCACCCATACAAGGTCTTGGCGCACGGACGTACCAAGCTTTGCTCCAGGGAAGTGTGGCACCCCTGCGGACCGGTGGCCACAATGAAGTACAGCAGCTAGGAAAGGTAAGCTAGTCACTGCACACCAACCCCCAACACATCCCCCAATCCTTAGACCTAGTACTTCATGTCAGGCAGGGGATAGTGGGGGGAGCTGGGTGGAGGGTGGAGAGCAGGTAGAAAACCCGGGAAAGCGGTGGAGGATCTAGAAAAGAACCTAGGAACACTAAGTTGGGAGAGCTCGAGGAGTGAGCACAAGTTCATGTTCCTGGCAAGCTGTGAAAGGAGAAGGGACCGAACTCCCAAGCCGAGACACCCTAGAGCTACGAAACTCTAACACCTGGGAGGAAGAACCTGGACCCGGCGGCCTGTGCCACCGGATGGCCGTTCCAGGTCCCAAGCTAAGTACCGAGGAAGAAGAAGGGGTTCCATCGCGCACCCGAACCAATAGGGACACCGTGGGACCGGGCCGTCACCAGGGAACCGGCCCTGTTGACATGGTAGGACGCTGTATGCCCCAGCCATAAATTAACAAGCGGGGTGAAGGGACTGTATGCCCAGAACCCAACCCACAGCACAGAAATGGGAAGGTGGTCCAATAGGGCTAGGAGTCCCGCAAGGGAACTTCCTGGAGAAGCCCGTGACCACTGGCCCAGAGGATGTGCATGGGACGGAACAGAGAGGCCCGAAAGGTATAAGAAAGGGGGTGCCCCTAGAAACCGTCCCAGCTGCTAACCAGTCACTGGGACTGTGAAGTGACTGTGACTGTGTTGTCGTGTACGTAGAGCAGTGGAGATAAAGTACCCGGTGAACTCAGGACTTGTGTACGAGATTTATTCGGGTTGCAACTGTAGAGGCTCGGCTGCAGAGCCGCACACTATATTTCCTGGCCGCAGTGGAAACTGCCTGAGAGGCTGAGCGTGGCGTATGAACACTTCACTTTCACACCTGCCCTGAGGAACCAAGACCTACCCATGGAGGGCACAACATCCGGTTGCCAACCCTCATCATCCCCAGAGGCCTGGACGACAGCGATGGCCCCCACTTGCCACAAACCACGGGTGGCATCACAAACTATTCATCATAAACTTTAAGCCCTTTCCTTCGTTTTATCTTCCCCTTTTTATTGCTGCACCTGGGACCACCGAGCCGGGTCACGTCATCGTGACAACCCCGCAGCCCTTGAAGACCACAGGGCCAGGTTACGAGTACCTCAGTCCCCAGGGTGCGACAACATCACCTGTAGTTAGTCTGGTCAGGGTGACCAGCGCTGCTGTGGCACCTCTGGGGCCGATGGAGTGGCAGCCTGGATGGTATTACTCCCCACAGGTAGAGCGGGGCCCAGGGATAATGGTAAAAGTCTAAGGGTTCTAAGGGTTTAGAATGCCCAAAGGAGGTGACCGGTTCCCTTTAAAATGAAGTTCTAAAAATCCCATTAGCATCTAAAAAAAAGTCTAAGGGCCATGTCACACCTGGCAACGTCGGCGGCGATATTTTAGGCGACGCTGGGGGGTGGCCTATCACCGCCGACGTCACCAATGTGTCGCCCTATGCAATTTGACTGGCACTGCTCTGAAACCAGGCGGCCGATCTGGGGCGATGTGTACACATCGCCCCATGTAAACGGCCGATGGCGATCTGACAGGCAGTGGGAGACATAGGCCTGTCAGATCGCCGGTGTGTCGCCCCATGTAAATGGGGGATGGCAACGCTGGCGTGGCGCTAAAAAAGTGCATGCTCCCGCCCGTCGCCGCCGACATCTCCGGCTGCGTCGCCAGGCGTGATATGGCCCTAAGGGTATGTGCCCATGATCCGAAGGCACTGCATGTTGGATGCAGTGCCTCTGGACCTGCATGAAGCTGTGGGTGTGCCCACGATGTGCGTTTGGGCAATAATTTATCCATAGATGGTTATTATTTGTATGTCTTCTAAATTCTTCTAACTAATGGGTAAAGAATCGACATTAGACAACTAGGGGAGTACAGACTGACCTCGGACGTTGTGATTACCAATAGGTGACTGAAGGTGGCTTTACACGCTTCAATCGCGTTCCGATATCGCAGTTCAATGGCGCGGGAGCGCGCATTTAGTGCACGTTTCTCCCGCATCGCATTGAATGTTTACACGCTGCGATATCTGAATACAACGTCCGTGCGATGTCTCCGCCTCCCAACCCAGGATCGCACACTTAACATGGGAGTGAATGGGTGACGTTTGAAATCGCATCGTAGTTGTGCGTTTACACAGCACGATCCGACTCCAATCTCCCTTCAATATCGGGGCATTGAATAGCACGCTCATTCAATCCCCGATATCGCATTGACATCGTTCCTGCATCGTATTGGACGTTCACACCATACAACGCAGGAACGATTTCGGCTCCGACGATTGAACCACGTGACTTTTGATTGAAATCGTACTACGATATCCCGACGTGTAAACCCGCCATTAGGGTACTGTTACATGTCGCAACATTGCATGCAATTTCACTGGCAATTTGCTGGTTCTATTTTGTTGCAGTGTACAAATGTAACAATGTGTCCATGATTTCACATGAGTCAGCAAATTGCCAGTGACATTGCATGCAATGTTGCGACGTGTAGCGGTACCCTTAAGGTCAAGATCTCCATCAAATTCTAGGTCATTATTGGGATGTCTTTAGTTGACAACCAGTGTATATTTGTGTGTTCTGGTAGTAACTGTTTGTTTTTTGGCGCAATTCACAGCTAGTGTTTGTCGGCTTTTAATCGAGTACCTTAATACATTGTATTTTTTGAGCTTTTCCTTTAGTGCAGCCGAATAGGTTGTCGGTCACCTAACTTTCCTAGCCATAGATTGTGAGTGGATGGGAGGCAGAGTAGAGGACAGCTGAAGGACTAATTGTAGTGTGAGGTAGATATGAGGCTCCATGGCCTCCCAGACTGTAGGCTGTTGGTCTGCACCCTGTACTGTGCCCCTGCCGCCGGTTAATGATAGGGTTAACAGCCAGGTAATGAAATCTCGTCCAGCTTTCATCCCACAGTCTGGGCGCAGGACATGAGGGGCAGTGCTGGAGGGAGAGGGAGAGGGCCGCTCCTCCTCACAGGGAGGGAAGAGAGAGAGAGGCGCTCAGCAAAGAAAGGAGAGAGACGAGCTGGGGCTGCAACCCTGCCGCTCTGTCCCGCATTGTCACAGCCAGGAACACACAGTGCCACCCAGCTCTGCCCGCTCCACAGCTGAGCCATGCCCAGGAAAAGCATCGTGCAAGTCAGCGTGCAGAACGTCCAGAAGCGGCGCAGCCCCAACAAACACTATGTGAGTGGCCATTGTATACGAGGAGCTGGGAGGGAGATATGAGGGTCCTGTGCTGGGGGATACTGTGCTGTCGAGAAAGAAGAGGATGTCAGAATACAGGGTCCTGTGCTGGGGACTCCAGGGGTCCTGTGCTGGGCGATAGTGTACTGCCCAGAGAGAAGAGGATGTCAGAATACAGGGTCCTGTGCTGGGGACTCCAGGGGTCCTGTGCTGGGGACTCCAGGGGTCCTGTGCTGGGGACTCCAGGGGTCCTGTGCTGGGGACTCCAGGGGTCCTGTGCTGGGGGATACTGTGCTGTTGAGAAAGAAGAGGATGTCAGAATACAGGGTCCTGTGCTGGGGGATATGAAGGGTCCTGTGCTGGGGACTCCAGGGGTCCTGTGCTGGGGACTCCAGGGGTCCTGTGCTGGGGACTCCAGGGGTCCTGTGCTGGGGGATACTGTGCTGTCGAGAAAGAAGAGGATGTCAGAATACAGGGTCCTGTGCTGGGGGATATGAAGGGTCCTGTGCTGGGGACTCCAGGGGTCCTGTGCTGGGGGACACTGTGCTGCCCAGAGAGAAGAGGATGTCAGAATACAGGGTCCTGTGCTGGGGGATATAAAGGGTCCTGTGCTGGGGGATATAAAGGGTCCTGTGCTGGGGGACTCCAGGGGTCCTGTGCTGGGGGATATATAGGGTCCTGTGCTGGGGGACTCCAGGGGTCCTGTGCTGGGGGATATATAGGGTCCTGTACTGGGGACTCCAGGGGTCCTGTGCTGGGGGATATAAAGGGTCCTGTGCTGGTGGACACTGTGCTGCCCAGAGAGAAGAGGATGTTAGAATACAGGGTCCTGTGCTAGGGACTCCAGGGGTCCTGTGCTGGGGACTCCAGGGGTCCTGTGCTGGGGGACACTGTGCTGCCCAGAGAGAAGAGGATGTCAGAATACAGGGTCCTGTGCTGGGGACTCCAGGGGTCCTGTGCTGGGGACTCCAGGGTCCTGTGCTGGGGGACACTGTGCTGCCCAGAGAGAAGAGGATGTAGAATACACAGGGTCCTGTGCTGGGGACTCCAGGGGTCCTGTGCTGGGGGACACTGTGCTGCCCAGAGAGAAGAGGATGTCAGAATACAGGGTCCTGTGCTGGGGATATAAAGGGTCCTGTGCTGGGGGACTGCAGGGGTCCTGTGCTGGGGAATATATAGGGTCCTGTGCTGGGGGACTCCAGGGGTCCTGTGCTGGGGGATATATAGGGTCCTGTACTGGGGACTCCAGGGGTCCTGTGCTGGGGGATATAAAGGGTCCTGTGCTGGTGGACACTGTGCTGCCCAGAGAGAAGAGGATGTCAGAATACAGGGTCCTGTACTGGGGACTCCAGGGGTCCTGTGCTGGGGGATATAAAGGGTCCTGTTCTGGGGACTCCAGGGGTCCTGTGCTGGGGGATATATAGGGTCCTGTGCTGGGGACTCCAGGAGTCCTGTGCTGGGGGATATATAGGGTCCTGTGCTGGGGGATATAAAGGGTCCTGTGCTGGTGGACACTGTGCTGCCAGAGAGAAGAGGATGTCAGAATACAGGGTCCTGTACTGGGGACTCCAGGGGTCCTGTGCTGGGGGATATAAAGGGTCTGTGCTGGGGGACTCCAGGGGTCCTGTGCTGGGGATATATAGGGTCCTGTGCTGGGGGACTCCAGGAGTCCTGTGCTGGGGGATATAAGGGTCCTGTGCTGGGGGATATAAAGGGTCCTGTGCTGGTGGACACTGTGCTGCCCAGAGAGAAGAGGATGTCAGAATACAGGGTCCTGTACTGGGGACTCCAGGAGTCCTGTGCTGGGGGACTCCAGGGGTCCTGTGCTGGGGGACTCCAGGGGTCCTGTGCTGGGGGACACTGTGCTGCCCAGAGAGAAGAGGATGTCAGAATACAGGGTCCTGTACTGGGGACTCCAGGAGTCCTGTGCTGGGGGACTCCAGGGGTCCTGTGCTGGGGGACTCCAGGGGTCCTGTGCTGGGGGACACTGTGCTGCCCAGAGAGAAGAGGATGTCAGAATACAGGGTCCTGTACTGGGGACTCCAGGGGTCCTGTGCTGGGGGATGTATAGGGTCCTGTGCTGGGGGACTCCAGGGGTCCTGTGCTGGGGGATATAAAGGGTCCTGTGCTGGGGGACACTGTGCTGCCAGAGAGAAGAGGATGTCAGAATACAGGGTCCTGTACTGGGGACTCCAGGGGTCCTGTGCTGGGGGATATAAAGGGTCCTGTACTGGGGACTCCAGGGGTCCTGTGTTGGGGGACACTGTGCTGTCCAGAGTGAAGAGGATATCAGAATACAGAGTCCTGTGCTGGAGGATATAAAGGGTCCTGTACTGGGGTCTCCAAGGGTTCTGTGCATGAGACACTGTGTTGCCCAGAGAGAAGAGGATGTCAGAATACAGGGTCCTGTGCTGGGGAAGATAAGGGGTCCTGTGGGGTACACTGTGCTGCCCAACTGGAAGGGGGACTCGAGGGTCCTGTACTGCCCAAAGAGAAGTGGATGTCAGAATACAGGGTCCTGTGCTGGTAGACATTGTGCTGCCCAGCCAGGAGGGAGATGTCAGAGTACAGGGTCTTGGGCTAGGGGGCATTGTGCTGTCCACAACAGGGTCATTCCCTGCTGGGGTCAATGCTGTTTCTTCTGTAACAGGTCACATTACTGGTAGAGCCACTTAGAGGTCAGTGGCACATACTTCTAAATAATCGATATTTGGGGCTCATTTCAGTAATAATCACGCTATATAGATTTTTCTGCCATCTGGTGTCTATAGGTTTATACAAGTAACTGTAATGAAATAGTGAGGCAGCAGTTGCTTACTGGCAGTCGCTCAGTATAAACCTGACTATGGCTGGGTGTGTTTGGCAGGAGACTAATCTTCCTAATTGCAGACTGGAGCTGGCACTTGGTAGATGGTTCTCTCAGTGGAGCTGACAGTGTAGATTTTCGCCCAATCTAGCTATGAAATATGTAGAGGTAAAAGTGCAGCTGGATCTGAGATGGTACAAGGTGACCCCTGTTAAACATTTGGGGTCATTGAGTTTGTTGTGAAGAGAGGATGCTGGAAAGTGACTGGTTCCCTACAGCAGAGACTCATTGATGTGCAGCTCATTAGTCAGGGACTGACCCTACAATTTGATTTGTGGCAAAGTGCTCACCATTTCCACCACCGTAATGTAGATCAATAATGGGAAAGACATTTAACAAGGATCCTGTGTATAATTGACTGCTGGGTCACATTCTGTTATAGTGAGGTCATGCTTTAGAACCACTTTACCAACCCCAGTAGAAGGCATTGCATTCTGAGTAATTCCCTTGTATGCAGTTATTGGAGTTGCTACCTTTACGAGCAAATTTCCTGGATAACCTCTGCTTAGGCTCAGTATATGTGCAGCAACTTTTACTCTGCTTCTTCTTAATGGTGTTTTGGATTATTGTTATTTATGCATTAAATGGATCACTAACATTGAATATATTAAATCTAGGAGCAAAAACGATGCCTTCTGAAGTCCTAGGTCTGAAACTGGCTGGCATCTATTTGTGCATGGGCCCTAAAGTTACCCCATATAAATGCATAATTTCATGTATTTTGTGTGGGTGAAAGCAGTAATGTGTGTGGGTGTGTACATCCTAATTGGGCTTACTTGCCCCTCCTGAAATGAAAAATATATATTTGTTGGTGTTGGCAGTTCCATAACTCATAGACAGTCACAAAATAGCATAGCTCTCAACATTGTAATGTTATGCAGTAATTTTGCTCCTACTAAAGACACTTGGGGTTCTCATCCTCTGATTCCCCTTTCTTGACTCCATAGAGCAGAGTTCTCCAGCTCCAGTCATCAATGGCTGCCAACAGATCATATTTTCAGGATTTCCTTAGCATTGCGCAGGTGATAATTGAATTACCTGCACAGGAGATGATTCCAAACCCTTTGCAATACTAAGGAAATCCTGAAAACATGACCTGTTGGCGGCCCTTCAGGACTGGAGTTAGGGACCCCTGCCATAGAGCATTTTGCCATAAAAATGTACTTCCCAGCACAGAATGACCCCAAAGTGTCCTCTGCAAAGTATGATGTCCCACAGTGACCACCCAACGCAGTATAAAGTCATATATAATGCCCTCCTACACAGTATGATGTCTCCATAGTTCCACCACATGCACTATGATGCACCCACAGTATTCCCACCCACATTATAATGACCCACACATCTTCCTGACACATAATATAATGATTTGTATAACACTCACACAGTATGATGGCCCCCAAAACCCGGCTTACTTAGCATAATGGCCCCCCACAGTCATTCCATTCACGATTTGAATGATCACCCCAACCCACCATACCATGTCATGATCTCCAAAGGCCCCTCACAATTTGATGCCACCACAGTCATTGCACCAATGGTATACAGGACCCCACACACAGCTCTTCACACACTGTGTCATGGCCCACAGTCCTACATACACAGTCTCATTTCATCGACCTATGCATCTTGGCTCCTTCAGTTCCCTACGACAAGTACTGACTAAGTTACAAAAAAAATAAAGACGCACCTCACCCCGTTCTCAATATGTGCTGCTCCTGTATTGTATGGATTGAGAATTTGAGCAACAGGCAGGGGTAACAATTGCAGTTGCAGGGGTCACGATGGGCATGGGGGTACAAGTGCCCACCAACCCCAGCACCTGCTGCAGATGGATGTGCGTCTCCGAAGACACACATCCAGGTCACTGAGTGGCAGATCACGCGGCTTCTATGGGACCCATGAGTCTTCTGCATTGGGTTCCCCTTGCCCACAATGAAGAAGAGAGAGTGCTTCACTATCTGCTCTCTCCTTTCTCTGACATCTCAGCACAATGGAGCGTGGTGACGTCACTACTGCACTTGTGCTGAGATGTGAAGAGTGCAGTGAGACAGCAGCTGCGGGGGAACCAAAGATGGGTGAGTACTTATTTATTTATTTTTAATCAGGGAGTACATGGTGACCTGAATTCTATATGGAGGGATATGAGGCTGAATTATACTATATGGAGGGATATTAGGCTGCCTTATATTATATGGAGGGATATAAAGCTGAATTATGCTATATTGAGGGATATATGGCTACATACATGAGTTTACATTATACTATATGGAGGGATATAAGGCTGTATGATAATAATTGGACTATGGGGAATCTAACATCACTTTTTGGTGCAGTTTTGTTGCAGAAATGTGAACAAATCTAATATATTGAAGGGAGAGGTCAATTCTAATTCTTTATAGGATTTAGAACATTACACGAGGCCCTTACATCTCACTTCCCTCATTGGTCAGAAGTTTGAGGGCAGCAACATGTGCGTGGTGGGAGGGGAGGGCAGATCCAAAGTTTGCATCGGACAGTAGTTACGCGACTGGCAATAGGCATGATCTAGAGATATCATCTGCTGCGCTGAGGCTTCTCATTCCACTTTTATGTAGATCTGTATCCATCCTGAGATTATGGCTAAAATTGGGATGCAGGGTGGAGGAGGTGGGCAGTACTGCTTAGCATCACACCTTCCCAATTCATGGGCCCTATTGCAGTTACATAGGGGGCTGCTTTTAGCGTTACTCCACCAGGTAGAGGTTCTTATCTTGTCCAAGATAAAAAATAAATAAATACATCAGGATTTGAAGTACAGCAAGCCACAGGCTAAATTCTTCTTTTTTCTGGCATGATCATCAGGAGTAATTGAAAGCTCACATTAGACTGGAGGCACAATAGTGTATGGCATGCAAGTGCATCGGATGCTATCTGCTATCAGGCTCTGCTGTGGGTCTCCGAAAACCTTGATCCGATTTTGTGATTGGGCCCCCAGCTGTGGAGGAGAGGGAGAGATTAATCTCCATTGTCGGGCCTCTGCATGCATCACGCTGCTCTCGGATGTGTGCCGAGGACAGTGCGATGTTTCACTTGCACCTATAGACTTGTAAAGTGAGCTGGGAATCGCAACATGCTGTGATTTTTTTTTTTTTTCCTTAGCCCGTATAGAGAAAACTAAGCCATAAGCATAAGGTTTAGTGGATTGTGATACTTGAGGGTGTTTTATTTGTGCTGTGATATTTTGTAACAAGTTAATGCATGTTTATATCTGGTGGTTTAGATTTACAAAGACACAAAGTCTAGGTTCTCTGATTTGTCAGCCAGTCACTTGCCCTCAGGACAATGATAGGCTGCCTTTGTTGAACTTTTGGGTGGTGTTTAGAAGTGCCATACTGAACAGTGCCCTCTGCTGGATGCCTGAGAGACCTGTAGTGTAAAAGTGTCTGTACAAGTTCAGTGAAATGCCAGCACACAATCTTATTGTATTGTTCTATTATGAAATAATACATAAAATGTTAATGATTCTATATGCTGAAATCACAGACACATTGTGACCATAGAATGTTATGAAGAGGAAAATAGTCAAATGGGCTTCTGTTTTAAGGACTCTGTTGTATTAAAGGGCTTTGTACAATACCTATAGTACTCTTTATTAACATCTATCTTTTAAGTCCAAACCACTTTGTAATTAGCTTTGTTATATAATACTCTACACTTTTCCCTATCCTGCTCTTCACTATATCTGCTTTTTTTGTTTTTACTTCCTATGACGTTTCGTTTGAGGGGACGTCACAAAGGATGGTTCTACACTCATTGCTCTGCAGCTTTTATCACCGCCAATAGCACAGGACGTCATTAGAGGGTGCTACTGTGGTTACTTATTGTGATAATTCTTCACATATTGTGTCATTTTTCATTTCCATTCCCTGATGACATCCTGTTTCAAGGGAGTCCTAGTGACGTGATTGCAGCTTCTGCCCCTGCTACCACAGTCTTTGCTTTTGACAGGCAGCGCCACTTCTTTCTCTAAAACAAATGATCAGGGAAGGTGATAGAAGCAGGGTAAGTGACAGTAGCACCATCAATGCCCCGAAACAAATCAACATCAGAGGGCTGCGCTGTTGTCACTCGCACTGCAAGAGAAGCTGCAGCCAGCTGCAACAGAAGTGTGACGGTCGCAACTCAAGATGTTGGCGGCAGAGACCGAAGCCGCGGTCACTTCTCCATCACTTACCCTAAACGGCAGTGATAGAAGCTATGTTAAATGACAGGCAGCATGCCCCATGATGATGTTTTGTAACAGGAGGGGGGGTTATAGAAGTTAAAGAGGTGTGTGGGGCTATCCTATTACGTCCTGTTTTTGAGAAAGCAAAGAAAAAGTATGGTGAAATGTATAGGGAAAATGGTAGGAAATAATATAATAAAGCAAATCACAAAAGTGGTTAGGGCTTAAAGATAATTATTTGTAAAGCATATTATAGGTATTGGACCGCACTTTTTAAAGTAGGAGTGTAACAAGTAACTTTATAGAACTTGGTTTTCAGTCTGTCCTGTTTTTTCTTTTCTTTGATGAATGATCTTTTATACAGGGTTTTTCACATCTTAAGCTTTTATGGCATATCCACAGGGGACCCGTACCTCGACAATGAGGCTGTCTCACTATTGACTTTTCTAAAGAGTTCCAAAAATAGCCGAGCAAGCATAAATATATTTTAGCAATCCAAAGTATAAGTGAGCACTCGCAAGAATAGTAAAATCCAGAGTTTATTAGATCCTTATTAGGCTATGTCCACATGATCTGGAGACACTGCATCCTGGATGCAATGTGTACTGCAGGAAAACCGGTGATCTCCCTGGGTGAACGCAGCGGTCCGTGCCCACAATCAGTGTTTGGGATGTGGTGGCTTATCCCTGCTATCACCTGCGAGATCACCTCCAACTGCAAATCAATTGACTTTCTTCTTTTTGTAGTCCTACATAACGTTTCTTCAGTCTGTTCTTGGAGACGTTCACTTTTACCCCTCTCACCCAGACGTTGCAAATCACAGTTTTTGTTGAGTGAGTGACAGGTCCTCTTTAAAATAATTTGTCTTGTGGTGTAATTTTGCCATCTTGGTGTCTAAATCTTCATCTGTGGGAACTCCTAGACAATTGTGTATTTATGACTAACCCCCGTGACATTTTCTGCAATCAATGATCAGCTGATCGCCTCAGATTTATTGTTCAACACCCACAGCAAGCATCCAAATTTCCTGGAGGAAGCTGTCACTGGCCAGACATATTCCCTGCAGTAGCCAAATGTCTAAGGCTGGGTTCACATTTGCGTGTGTGTCTGCATGAGCAGGGCATGCATACGCAGTGCAAAAGCAGCCCATACTGATGTGAACGCAGCGGAGAATCTCGGCATGCGTTCAAATTAGT
Organism: Allobates femoralis; assembly: GCA_033576535.1. Lineage (NCBI taxonomy): Eukaryota > Metazoa > Chordata > Amphibia > Anura > Aromobatidae > Allobates > Allobates femoralis. Next base: position 447,151,825 of record JARQOC010000004.1, read on the forward strand.
ATGCAGCCCGCCAGCCAATCAGTTGTCTCGGGGGCGGCCGGGAGGAGGAGATCAGCAGCAGAGATCTCCTCCTCCGGCACAGCTGATCTCCTGCCGGTGTCAGCGCAAGAGATTTGAAGATACAGCTGATCTGACAGCTGTTTAAATCTCCCGCGCCGACATCGAATAGGGTGATATCGGTGCAAAAGATATGAAACAGCTGATCGCTGTTTCAAATCTCCCACGCCGACACTGAATAGGAGATTTAAACAGCTGTCAGATCAACTGTATCTTCAAATCTCCCGTGCTGACACCGGCGGGAGAGATTTCAATGAGATCGCAGCGTTCTTCTGCGCTGTCATGCGGAGGACACTGCGGATCCATTGAGATCCATGCATTATTTGTGTGCTTGCGGGGCGCTTGCAGATAAAACAAGCGCCCACGACCGCACAAAAAATGCCACATGCTGTGTTCAGAGTGCGCTTGGGGGGTGCACAAATTGGGCGCATCCGAGCGCAAACGCAAGGGCACATGCGTTCCCATGTTAAACATAGGGACACAGTGCGCAAGCGTTTGGCTGCGTTCGGTGCTCTGCGCTTGCATACGCAAGTATGAACCCAGCCTAAGAAACCTAATCCAGTGGAATTTTATATCGCCGTACAATAAAACCACTAACATTTATGACCTTGGTAGAACTGAGCAGCCATGTCATAGATGAGAACCTTTCTCATTCACATTACGTAGCCACACTTCAGATGCCATTGATCAGTTTGTCATGTTCCTACAGACAAACTGTCCAAACACACAGGATTATGACCTGCCATTGAAGTTCTACAGTAAAGAGGGCACTCTAACATAAGTCAAAGATGAAAGAGCTCACTGTCCATCTGTACAGGGTAATGTACTCCATCTGCGGCTAAAAGTCTATTATAGTTTGTGTGTGTTGGCTGCTCACTTTGAGGATTTTTTTTGTGCATATTGCAGATGTTCCCTCAGGGAGTGACCTTCCTATCGAAAAACTTTTTCTGTCCTCTCTGGCGCTCGATTGTCATTAATCATGACTCTTAATCTCGTTATACAAGTACATCATATGATAGTCGATAAATTGGTAGAATAGACATTTTTTTCCCAAATACTTACCTTGGTGTATTATTTCCTAGAGCTGTGCTCGGATATCTGTCTAAAGACGATCCGCACTGCTGTATGAATGGAGATGGACCAAAATCTTTCAGGAAACAGTGTTTATTTCTAATCTTTCAAGGCTGTCCCAGCCTCTTCAACAGAAATACACCAAAAAAATGATTATTTTTGGTGTATTCCTGATGAGGAGTCTGGCACAGGCTTGAAACGTGCAGAAATAAACAGTTTCCTGAAAGATTCTGGTCCGTTTCTATTCATACAGCAGTGTGGATAGTCTTTAATGCTTTGTCCTTTGGATCTTTAGTTTGCACGGCCATCCACGTGGAATGGTGAATCCAGCAGCAGCTGTATAAAGCATATATACACCAGTTGTGGGTCACACAACTGGACAAGGTGAGCAGTATATCGCAAGATAGGTTACTTTTATTAAGGAGATAAGACCCTGTTGTGCCCTTGTCTGCCTCCTTTCGGATATCTGTCTAGTCATATTCCATAATGCTGTGCTTCACCACATTATAGATGAGATATTTGTATTCTTTCCTGCAGATTGCTGTGGAGTGCTTGTACATTGAGCATGGAAAGTGAACATTAAAGCACCACTTACAGCATTTTCTTTCCACCACTGGAGAGGTGCTTTAAGGGTATGTGCCCACAGGTAAGGTTTTACTGCATATTACTGCGTTTGAGGTCAGGTTTTGCCTTGGTTTTATGTAAATGTATGCTAATCTAATACTTAGGTTTTTGTTTCCAGCAAAACCTATGTGATTGAGGGAAAAGCTTTCACACACACACTGGTTTTATTTCTCTTTAGAAAGTGGAAACATCACAGGTGTTTCCACTTTAGCAAAAGAGCAGAAAATAATTCACATGTTCATTCTTTCTAAGGCCAGTTTCACATTTGCGTTTGTAAACGCAGCGTTCTGAACGCAGCCAAACGCATGCACACTGTGTTCCTATGTTTATCATGGGAACGCATGGTGGTTGCGTTCGGATGCGCATAATTTGTGCGCCCTCCTCCGTCCTCCAAACGCAGCCTGTTGCATTGTATGTTCACGGGCGCTTGTTTTATCAGTAAGCAACCGCAAGCGCACAAACAATGCTTGGATCTCAATGGATCCGCAGTGTCCTCCGCATGACAGTGCAGGAGAACGCTGCGGATCTCATTGAAATCTCTCCCAGGAGATCAGCCAGAGCAGCTGCTTATGTCCTGGGCACGGCCGATGCTAATCTCCCGGCGATGTCGGCATAGGTGATTTGAAGAAACAGCTGAACTGACAGCTGTATAAATCTCCCTCTTCGGTGTCGGCGCATGAGATTTAAACAGCTGTCAGATCAGCTGTTTCTTCAAATCTCCCGCGCCGACACTGTTGGGAAATAAGCAGTGGCTGGGAGGAGGAGATCTCTGCCGCTGATCTCCACCTCCCTGCCGCCGCCGAGATAGCTGATTGGCTGGCCAGGCACCATACTGATGTGAACGCATGTGGAGATTCTCCGCTGCGTTCACATCAATATGGCAGCGTTTGCAATGCGTTTGCGTCTGCATGCCATAAGCATGCAACAAAAAAATGCAAATGTGAAACAACCCTAAAACACAGCAAAACCTGAGGTGCTTCCACTTTCTTCACCAAACAAAAACCAATGTGTGTTCATAGCTATTCCTAGAATCGCATAGGTTTTGCTGGAAAACAAAAATGCAGCAAATCCTGTGGTGTTTACTCTGTCTTCAGAGAGCAAAAACCAATGTGTGTGAAAGCTTTTCCCTGATCACATAGGGTTTGCTGGAAATCAAAAACTCAGGATTAGATTAGTATAGATTTACATAAAACCAAGGTAAAACCTGACCTCAAATGCAGCAAAACCTTCCTGTGGGCACATACCCTAAATGTAAGTTCCCTGCCCCTGATGTCATACTTGCCCTCCAGCATCTTCATTTTTTTTCAGTGCTGCTCTGGTCACGTGGCACCATCATGTGGCTGTATCGTTTGACTGGCTGGAAGTCAGATGCTACCTCACAAGCCGTCAATACAAATCCATGAGATCTAAGAGGAGAATTTCCTAGAGATGTAGTGAAAAGGATAAAGGCGGCAGAAGGTGCGGGGCAATAAAATTTAACGCTGTAGTGGTGCTTTAAATAAATAGGGAATGCTTGCAGATTTACAGCAGGGATGGGTAATGTCCGGCCCCCGGGCTGGATATTGCCTGGGATATGATCTGATCTGGCCCGTGGCCACTCTGCCCATTTTGTAGCTGCGGCCTGTTTAATTCCTCGGAGGTGTGCGCCGAAATTATGTCCGACGTGCAACATTGCCAGCGTGTGAGAGTTCTGCGTGGGAGGAGCTGCTGCGCTCTCCAGCTCCCTGATAAAGCCACTGAAGTGTCTGTGCAATCAGCTCCTGCCAGGTCACAAGTCCTTCCACCTCCAGGAGATCAGTAAACATTTAGGTGACAAAATTAATAAAAGCTTTGTGTTCTGTGTTGAATGATGATCTCCCGGCAGTGCAGGGACAAGGCGTGTTTTTAGTAGCAAAAAGGAGATGCATCCAAAAGCAGCTCAGCCAAGGGAGATACAAATCATGTTAAAATAATATATGACCATATTGCATTCCTTACGCTGCGTGTACTTCTGCGTTGTATGCTCTGGCTCTGTGTACTCATGCGCTGTATTCCTTACACTCTGTGTACCACTCATGCGCTGTATTCCTCAGGATCTGTGTACCACTCATGCGCTGTATTCCTCAGGCTCCGTGTACCACTCATGCGCCGTATTTTTCAGGCTCCGTGTACTCATGCGCTGTATTCCTCAGGCTCAGTGTACCACTCATGCGCTGTATTCCTCAGGATCTGTGTACCACTCATGCGCTGTATTCCTCAGGCTCCGTGTACTCGCGCTGTATTCCTCAGGCTCAGTGTACCACTCATGCGCTGTATTTCTTAGACTCTGTGTACCACTCATGCGGTGTATTCCTTAGGCTCCGTGTTCCACTCATGCGCTGTATTCCTTAGGCTCCGTGTACCACTCATGCGCTGTATTCCTTAGGCTCCGTATACCAGTCATGTGTTGTATGCCCAGGTTCTGTGTGCTCTATGCTTTATTTCTCAGGCTCCGTGTACCCATGTGCTGTATTCCTCTGGCTCAGTGTACCCATGCGCTGTATTCCTCGGGCTCTGTGTAATCATGTGCTGTATACCTCTGGCTCCATATACCATGCACTGTATGCTTCTGGCTCTGTGTACCATGTCCTGTATGCCTCAGGCTCTGCGTAACCATGTTCTGTATGCTTCAGGCTCCAAGTATTCATGTGCTGTATAGCTCAGGCTCCATGTATCATCCATGTGCTGTATACCTCACACTATGAACCACCCATGTGCTGCTTACCTCAGACCGTGTTCCACCCATGTCTGCTTACCTCGGACCGTGTACCACCCATGTGCTGTATTCCTTAGGCTCCTTGTACACATGTGCTGTACGCTTCTGGCTCTGTATACCCATGTGCTGTACGCCTCAGGCTCTGTGTATCCATGCACTCATATGCTGTATAACTCAGGCTTCATGTATCACACATGTGCTGCTTACTTAGACCGTGTACCACCCATGTGCTGTATACTTCAGGTTATGTGTTCCTGCTGAATTCGTGTGTGCTTACCAGCATGAGATGAAGGCGCACTTTGTAGTTGGGGTCAGTGCACAAATGCACCCCGATCCCACAAAGGAGGAGCAGCTGGCACAGCGTCCGAAGTATTGTATGTGCCCCCAGCACTGTATGTGTGTTGTATATTTCCTCCAATACTGTATGTGCCCACCAATGATGTATTTGTGGCGCCCCCGCAACGAGTGCGTCACAGGAGGGTATTGCAGCCATAAATGCAGCAGCAATATTCTCTGACCCAGTAGTTATGTGGTTAACTCAGAGATTCATACCCTGCATGCAACACTAGTAGAGGGGACCAATCCAGGTCCTGGTGGGTGGAGTGCAAGGGTAGTGTGCAGTGGAAAGTTTAGTCCAGCTTAGAAAGTTGTAGTCTCGGGTCTGGAGAAGCAACAGCAACTTAGAAGACCTCCGAAGACTTCCAGCTCTGCAACCCTGGAGACGGGGTTGCACAGTCGGTGCAGCCCCCTGGCCACCTTCTACCGGCCATCTCCTCACCCTTACCACGGTTGAGCACCATTACTCCCGTGCATCACCAACCGAACATGGGCATCCAAATGCGGGTCCAAAACTACCCCGGGCCCTTATACAGCCGGTTTGCTGGTACCGAAGCTAGCAGCAGTTCAGCTCTGCTATGCGAACCAGAAGAGTGGAGGAGCAGCTTTACAGGAGCACCCCACCACCCGCCAAATTCCAGTCGTCTAACCAGCGGTGTACCCACCGAGGAAACCAAGGCTCCCCAAAACATCCATCACGTATACTTTGGATAGGGCATTGAAGCAGCCTTCCCCGTACCCGTTCTGGTATTCCTAGGCGACAAAGGCAAACACTTAGCTAGAATGGAGGAACACCGCGGATCTCTGAGGGACACCTAACACTGCTGAGTCCACCCAGTCCACTACCCGTTAACTGTATGCCATGTACTGCTTGCTGGTTACAGTAAAATACCCGTTACAGAGACTTACAGTGTCCGTGCTTCCTTATGACTACGTCCATCTGCACACAAGGTAACCGTAGCTGCCGCAGAACATCTTATGCAGCTCCAGCCTCCGGGGATCACCGCTCAGCCTGTGGGGAGCGTTCCATCTTGCTGCTATCCATCCCCTGGAGGTCCCGCAGCGTCGGTAGGACTTACCGAACTACTCATAGGTGGCGTAACGAAACAATTAACCCCTTAATCTGTTCCCACAAGACGTCTTCAACTCTTTTGATCTGCACTCGACCGGGCCCCACTACCGGCAGGCACGGTCCACCCGTGACAAAAGAGGAAGAAGCTACTGCCTGTCTAAACCGGAGTCCCCGGCCACGGTGAGTCATATTTACCCTCCAGTGCTGCCTTTGCTCCCCAGTACTGCCTGTGCCCCCTATTGCTATATATGTCACCAGAATCTCCTGTGATGTATATGTCCCAGTGTCTCCTGTTATGTATATGCCCCCATGTCTCCAATGATGTATATACAGCAGTCCCAGTGTCTCCTATGTGATGTATATGATTTACAAAAATTATCATCACAAACAATTGTCTGCACTACAGGCTGACATAAACCTGGAAAGGCAGTTGTGGGCAGCAACAAAATCAGTATCGCCCAACATCACAACCGCACCAAATAGCAGCAGCTTCATACACTACAGTAGGGTGAGTTAACGAATTGTTTGACATAGCTGGGAAATTTTTATGGGGATAACTTTGTGCGGCCCCCGAAGGATGGTAGAAATTTCCAAATGGCACTCAACAGGAAAAAGGTTCCCCACCCCTGATTTACAGGAACACACCTATAGACGTTTGTGTGCAAATGCTGATGAACAAATTGAAATGATCTTGCACACGTTGAATATTTGGTTAGTATTTTACCTCAGTATTTATAAGCCAAAACCAGTTGTGGAAAAATATAATAGAAATGTCACCACTACTGTATTTTTTTCCCACTTCAGTTTTTTTCTTACAAATACGAAGGTCAAAAAAAATCACCAAATGCTGAATGTGTACATGTAGCCATACATGTCAATGTTTTGGATGCCGTAAGTGAGGGGTAAGGAACCTCAGGCCCCAGGGCCGAATGCGGCCCTCTGACTGTTTTGCGGCCCCCGGGCAGATTCCTGGGGACCGCAGTGCTCAGGCTGACAGATGCGTTTTGCTGACTGTCTGTCCTTTAAATCCAGTGATCTCTATGCCCCGGCCTTGGCCTCCCCAGTGAGGTATATGCTCCCAGCCTCTCCTGTGATGTTAAGGGCTCTAGCAAACCTGGAAAAGCAGTTGAGAAGCAACATGACCAATATCACCCGTACCAAAGAGAAGCAGCTCCAGCCACCATAGTAGAGGTGATTGTTTAACCAAATATAGCAAGTCATTTTCAAGTTGATAATTTTGTACGGCCCCCGAAGGATTGTAGAGATGTCCAAATGGCCCTCGGCAGAAAAATTGTTCCCCGCTCCTGCCGTAGGCTATGTTCACCTGCTGCATAATTGCACCTTTATTTATTTATTTTTTGCTGTATATTAATGCAAATTAAAAGCTGCTTTTCTTTGTACTAGTATGAAATCTCATTCAAATAATTGCTTTTTTTCCCTGACTTACCGTAGTTGGAAAGCTGCTGCGTTTTCAGCATTTGTTCCTCATAGAAAGGTAAGAGGCAACACAAAAAATGCAATAAAAACTCAGACATGCATTTTTGCTGCTTTTTTTTTTGAGTGAAGCTAACTTTATTAACGTACCACTCAGGCATTTTTTTCACTTCTGGAGAGCCTCTTTACATGTAAGCCCCTTTATCTTATATTCACCTTCTGGCAGCTTCACCTTTTCCCAACGCCACTTGTATCTTGCAGTGCCACTTTGTGCCTGTAACTTCTGACCGGCCTGAAAGTCAGACGTTATGTCACAAGAGCTCAGTTCATCTCTGAGGGTACCTTTACACGCCGCCACGGCAGGCTGGATACATCCCTCTACTTCACGTGCACGAGCACGCTCAAACGGCTACAAACGGTCAACGCACCCTCTTTACACGCCGCCACAAGGTTCGCTATGCCACGCTACATCTATAGCTAGCTACATCGCCGGGTGTCTCAAGTAGCCAGCTGTTGCTCATTTACACACCGCTACAACCAGCTACTATGGGCGGACCTGGTGCAGCAGGGACAGCACATAGGCGTGCTCCAATTGTGGATTACAAGACTTCCGTACGCTGATAGGACGAAGCAATAACATCCTGATTGGGCAGGCATCGCAGGAGGCTGAGTAATACAGCACGCTCGAGCGATTGTGTAGTGTGACTCGTCAGCTCCTTAAATATGCCTCCCTATGCAGCGACTACCAATCGTCATGCAGCAGCTTCCACCAATGATCGCACATGGGGCGCGGTAACATGGAGCCGAGGTCACGCCTTAGCTACATTGCAGCTACAGCCCCGGGTGTCCAGAGTTCCCTTCCGTTGCTTCTTTACACGCCGATACAGCTCGCTACCATCGGCGATATAGCCATCTGTTTTCGAGCAGAGCCCATAAACAGATGTATCTGTCGCCGGCTGTAGCGTCGCGTCTTCAGACGCCGCTACGACGGTCTACATTGACGCTACAAGCTACATTTGTAGCCTGTAGCGCGATGTATCCAGCCTGCCGTCGCGGCGTGTAAAGGTACCATGAGGGCTAGAATGAGGCTCCCATAGAGATGGTTTGAAAAGTGACCTCCAGCGTGCTCCATGAAACACTGGAACGCGCTGGCCGGTAACCTTTTGATGAAGCCTTATGGAGCAAGGTGAATATCGGACATGGGTCAGGGGACTTGCATTTAAAGCACTGCAGTGGTACAGTAAAACTAAATGCTGGAGTGGTGCTTTAAACATGTACTGCAGAGAAACAACATATATTATCTGCTCAAAAAAAACTGCAAGAACTCAGTAAAACTTGTTTTTTGTGTTCACTTCTTTACTACAAAGAGTATAAGTTTTGTCTGCTGAAAAAAAGGCAGCAAAAAAGCAATGTGTGATCATAGCCTAAGGCAGGGGTCAAGCTAGCGTTTTGCATTGCGTTCAAGGGGCGTTCCATTAAAAAGATAGAATTTGGCAGCATTAACGCAGTGTCTCCGTAAAGTTAAGGCTGCGTTATCTCTACCAGTTCATTCCTATGAATAACAGAACCCCGAGCTCAGGTCAACCACCGGCATCTAAGTGCTAGAGTTTAAAATCTTGCACTATATCCGAGTGCATCACATGACCTGGAAGCACGCGTCATGTGATGCGCTTTGAAATAGCGCAAGATTTCCAACTCCGGCACCTAGATGCCGGCGTTTGACCTGCACTTGGGATTAAGTCACGCATAGGACTGAATTGGCAGCGTTAACGCAGCCTTACCTTTACGGTGACACTGTGTTAATGCTGACAAATTCTATCTTTTTAACGGAACCCCCCTGAACACAATGCAAAACGCTAGTGTGACCTTAGCCTTAAAAGTGTACAAACTGTGCTTGCCTATCAAATTTTTTTTTTTTAATGCCCTGACAATTCTAATTCTTGATCATTATTAAGTGACCTGTCACTTTCCCTTTTTTTTTTTTTTTTTGCCTTTTTAATTCTATGCATTTTACAGGAACTGATGTGAGAACAGAAGTTTAATAGTGCCATTAAGGCTAATAGTATGAAATCCATGTGCTGTACAGAGACATATCCTGTGTAATCATCAGTGACTCAGCCATGTGCAGACCACAGGCCAGAGCGGTAACTACAGAGCTAGACGGTCATTAACATCATGACATATCCCGTATCATTGATTTTAATTTCAGAAAAATTGTATAATGCACAGTTCAAAGGCTGGATTATATGCAGCATTGTATGGATACTGTGAGGTATACCAGGAATCTATATAGCCAGTGTGTACCGCACAAACTGAAGTCTGCTGCAATATAAATCCAGCATGGCTTGCTGACACTTATTGTTCCACAGACCTGTAAGGTGTAAGGGATGGTCAGGAAATGGTAGGTGGCATTGACCATCATAATCCTAGTTCCTCCCCATGGGAGTGCCACATCTGATATAGTGTGACACTTTTATGATCACATGGTCTGTGATGTCAGCTCAGGTCCCGGAGGCTGGAAAAGTCTGCTACTGATCATATGTTGTGGCTGCAGTGTGCTCCGAGGCTGGAGAAGCTTACCCAAACCAGTGCACCCGTGTGTGAGGTAAAAACAGACTATACTGGGCAATATGTTCCTGTAAGCCGCAGAAAGGCTCCTGTTTATGTGCTGGAGGGTGGTTTATGCTGACATAGTAAACCAACATGAACTTATTTAAATGGTGAGCCTATTGCTGTGTTTGAATGTCGCTGCCAAGTGAGTGAACCCCAACCCGATCCATGATCGCTACGTCACAATGCATATGTGGCGCCCCTCTGGCTAGGCGCCACAGAGACGTATTACACTCTGCAGAAATGTGTTCCTCTGTAAGTTGTGGGTTTAGGGTTTAACCTATGAAGTCTCAAGTTACACACACACACCCAGGACTAGGCCACCTATAGAGGGACTGATTATTCAGTAGGTCCAAAAAGGGGGTGGAGCCTAGTTTACTAAAGAAGTAGTAGAGAAACAGTTACCTCAGACAGTGCTGGGAGGGCAGGCAGGGAGACGCGCCTGACCGCACCATTGACAGGAGGGATCCCCATCTCTAAGAGGGGGCCCAGAACAGAAGGGGACGGACCAGAACAGGTTGGAGCCGCCTGGTATTGTCCGGGGAAACACCGGCAACACGGGAAGCCAAGGCGGTCAGCAGTTTATCTCTGGCCGCAAACCGACAAGCTGCGGGCCCATAATCACCGGGTAGCCGTTAGCACCACAAAAAGGTACCTCGCTCCTCAGTACCAAAATAGATCCAAGATCACAGGAGCATTGGCCCAGATTCCGGTGGTGGGAGGAGTTACTGCTCCCGTTCGTACCGGTAAAGGAAACCCGTGCTCCACCGTGGGAGATCAGGGAACTGGCGGGAGAGCTCTGCAAGGGTGGTGAAAGACAGAGAAGAGCAGATAGACCCCGAAAGACTTGAGAAGGAACATCTGGAGACTCCATAGGGGGACCCTGAAGCGGCAACAGCCACCCGTTAAGCCAGACTGTACCGTGTTTCATCTTATCATCTGCCGGTATCCAGTAAAGTGGAGTTAGAGTTGAACTGGTCTCTGTCATTCTTCTTGCCGGGGTGCAGAGGGCTTCAGCACCATCAGCAGCATCGCATCGGAGGGGTAAGAACAATCACTACTCCCCTCATCCTCCTCATCATCCTTCATTACCGCTGCCCTGAGGTAAAAGCTCCACCTGTGGGGAGCTGGACCACACTTAGCTGCACCCTTAATCACCTCAGCGGCCGGCCTGCAGCGCAGGTACCCCAAATTACCGGGAACCACAGGTGGCGTCACGTACCCCTGTAATTATTCCCTCCCCACCATCTAACAAATGACAGCCAGGGCACGGAATCGGGAACCCGACCACCTGTGATTTCCCCAGTTAATTCCATCAAACTCAGGCTGACCTGAAAATCAGAACAAAGCAGTATGACCAACCCGGGCACGACTATGTTATATCATAGAAAAGAAAAAAGTATACTTTGTGAGTAGTGGTCAAAGGGACAATCATGAATGGAACCCTATGGGTAATGTGCACAGAGCCTTAGCTGTTATCACCGCAACCAGATGGCATGCGTTTGGGAATCTTTCTCCACAAAGTGCAATTCACCCTTTCATGAAGACATGCTATATTGCATGCATTGTTTGTGGCACTTTTATGAATGTTCCCTGTATATTTCTACAGACCAAATAATTAGTGAACGTCCACTGCATATTACTGGAATTGTATTGTGGATGAGATGTTCTCTGTAGAAAAGATCTGCCATGCAAAATTGATTGCCGCTGTAAGTTTGATGCCATTTTCTACTGTGGACATCCTTTTCTGCTGATTTCTGCTGATTCATGACCACATCAAAGTTGTGATGAATTTATATGTGGCCATAAATCAGCTTAAATGAATTAAGGAGGAGAAGCATGGGGGCGTGGCTAAGCTGGAGCTGTGAGCGGTCGCGGACTGAACCTCTCCCGCCGCGATCCTACTCTGGGCTGAGACCGCCGCGGCCACCGGGCATATTACACACCGGAGTGTGCTCCGGAACTTCCCTGGATCCCGGGGATACATTTTGAGCCGCTGACCGAGCCGCTATGACCCGCCGGAGGCAGAAAGATGCGGGGGCCGCCGGAGGCTGCACTGTCCAAGATGGCGCCGAAGCTGCAGAGGAGGCGGAGAGGCAGAATGCAGCATGTGCACGGAGGATGGCGGCTGTGGAGAAACTACACAGGTTTGCAAGGGGTGCTTCACAGGCTACCTCGGAGCTAGAGGAGCATTATAACAGGGCTGAGGATTCAGACCAGGAGCAGGGGATGGAGGACGTGGAGCAGGGTCCCCAGAGGCAGGTGGCTGGAGGTGATTGTGACACTCTACAGGAGGGGGCCGGAGTGGAGGATATGCCTGAACCCACTCTGAGAGACATTTTTGCAGCAGTGACCTCTTGTGATCTTAAACTGTCTAAATTGACACAGCAAGCTGCAGGCATGCAGTCTGAGATATCTAATATTAAAGTGGATATGAAGAAAGCTGATGTCAGGACAGGGGAGGTTGAAGAGAGGGTCAGTACTCTGGAGGATGTTATAGACAAGATAACTAAAAGCCAAAAGAGATGTGAAACCCGGCTGAGAGAAGTAGAGTTAAAAAATGACGATCTTGAAAACCGCTCCAGGCGGAATAACATTAAAATTGTGGGGATCCCTGAGAAGGCTGAAGGTCCCAGACCATCTGAATTTGTAGAGACATGGCTGCTCCAGAAATTTGGCGCAGATGCTTTCTCTGGAGTGTTTGCTGTTGAAAGGGCCCATAGGATCCCATTGAGGCCGCTTCCCCCTGGGGCGTCCCCTCGTCCCATCCTTGCAAGAATTTTAAACTACAGGGATAGAGACGCCATTTTAAGGAAGGCGAGGGTGGCTGAAAACCTGACATTTGATGGACAGAATGTGTCAATTTATGCTGACTATTCCCCAACAGTCCAGAGAATGAGGATGAAATTCGGGGAAATCAAGAGGAAACTAAGAGATCTGCACATTGAATATTCTATGTTGTATCCGGCCAAGCTGCGTGTGGTGGCACTGGAAAAGGTGCATTTCTTTCCTACTCCGGAGGAGGCAACGGACTGGCTGGAACGTAATAACAGGAGCCTGCGAGACCAGCAGGTTTCAGGGAAGGGCTGATCTTGTTGGCCGAGAGGAGATGGTTGTGCCCTGGGTTTCTTTTGGAACCTTTGCAGACTACGGGATGGTACTAGAAATGTAACTGTCCTTTTTCATGGTTGAATTCGTGTTTTCCATTTTTCTACTTTTTCCATTTTTCTATTTTTCTAAATTTATTTGGTCCCTTTACTCTGTATTTCCATATTGTAGAGGGACTGTCATGCTATTAATGTTGGAGACTCCTGAGTGATGGGGGCTGCGGTGGGGTTTATAAAGCCTAATGTTCATTAACTGCTTAACTAAATGATTACCGAAGGCGGGAGAGGTTCGGGGTGATGGGAGGTGAGAGTACACGTTTGGTGTTGGTAAGTGGTTGGAGTGGTGTTGAGGCTCAGCTTGACACTGTTACCCACTCCCAGTTGGGGGGAAAAAACTACTCTATGGGAGGGTTGGAGGAGCGAGAGGTGGGCTTGAGGGGGGGTTGGATGGGGGGGAGGGGTGGGAGGAGGGGAAGGGATTTGGGAGGGAACCGTAGATGGCTGTCTATTAATATTCATTGGAAGCTCTTTGGTAGGACTGTTGTTAGCTGGATAATATGGCGAATCAAATAAGATTACTGTGCTGGAATATACGGGGTCTGGCTGATAGGAACAAGAGGGCAACAGTGCTGCGGCACGCTCTTTCCTTCCGGCCTGCCATTATATGCTTGCTAGAGACCCATTTGACTAATGAGAAGAAACACAGCCTGGCCAGAAGATGGCAAAGTCATGCGTACCACGCTGTGTACTCCAGTTATGCGAGGGGGGTCTCGGTCCTGGTCCATGCCTCGGTGCCATATGAGGAGATTGAAGTGCGTCTAGATAAGGAAGGTCGGTATGTCCTGGTGGTGTGTCGTGTGTATGGATGTCTGTTTTGTTTTGTGGCGGTATACTTTCCACCTCCTTTCTCGGAGGGCATGCTAAATGAGATTATGGATCACACCAGGCACAGGGTGGGAATACCCTTATTACTTATGGGAGACTTTAATACGGTAGTGGAACAGGGCTTGGACCGAGAGGGAAGAGGTCAGAGGACTGTTGGAGGGGATGGGTTGACGCCATTTGCAAGTTACATTAGGGAACTAGGAATGATTGACTTGTGGAGGGCGAGAAATGAGAGGTGCCGTTGCTACTCGTGTTTCTCCTCTTCACACGGTTCAATGTCCAGAATTGACATGGCTCTGGGTAATCGTCACTTGGATACTATGATTATTAAAGTAGACTATCTGCCGAGGGTGGTGTCGGACCACAAGCCAATTATGGTAACTCTTGGAGCTGGGATGGGGAGGGGGGGATACAGGGGGGAGTGGAAGATTCACCCTTCGTGGTTGCGGACACTGGATATGCCAAAAATTGGTAGAGAACTTGAAGGTTTTTTCCTGGATAATGAGGGTAGTGCCCCCAAGGGAGTGGTGTGGGATACTATGAAAGCGTTCCTGAGAGGATTGTTTATTAGGGAGATCTCTAGGTGCAAAACCGAAACTAGAGCTGAAGAACAGAGGGCGATGGATGCACTGAGACTGGCAGAGGCTACTGCCATTGACAGACCGTCGGTGGAGGCGCAGACCCACCTCAGAGAGACCCAAAAAGTTGTAGATGATCTATATATCAGGACAACGGAGAGGAGGCAAGAGTTCTACAAGGCATCCTTTTTTGAAGATGGGGAGAAGATAGGCCACCTTTTGTCTGTGGTGGCGGCGGCTCAGCGGGACTCTTCTTATGTATACACTGTTAAGAATACAGATGGTGGGGTAGTTGATGACACGGAGGGTATACTAAATGTCTTTAAATGCTTTTATGAAAAATTGTATTCCTCCGGTCTAACAATCCCGTGTGAGGAGCTGGCTAATTATGTTGAAGGAGCTGGGTTACCACGGATAGGAGAGGAATGTGGTGAAAGGCTGGGGCAGCCATTGACGATAGAAGAACTAGAGGAAGCATTGGCCTCAATGACAAATGACAGGGCCCCTGGGGCGGACGGTCTCCCGGCTGAAGTGTATAAACAACTTAAAGATATTCTGTTGCCTAGACTGCTGATAGTTTTTCAGGAGGCTTTGCTGACGGGTGGTCTGCCGGAGTCTATGAGGGAGGCGGTTGTAGTGGTCATACCTAAAGAAGGCAAGGATAGGAGCATACCAGAGTCGTATAGACCCATTTCATTACTATCTGTAGACGTGAAGCTACTGGCCAAGATCCTGGCACGAAGGCTGAGAGAGGTGATCGCAGATGTGATACATCCAGACCAATCTGGATTTATGCCTCATAAGTCCACGGCTATCAACCTGCGGCGCCTCTTCTTGAACATCCAGCTTCCTGCGGATAATGGAGGGAGTAGAGTGGTGGTTTCCCTCGACGCCCACAAGGCCTTTGATAGTGTGGAATGGGACTACTTGTGGTTGGTATTGGAGAGGATGGGGTTCCACCAGAGGTTTATCTCGTGGGTGAAGATACTATACCGAGATCCTGTGGCTAGTGTGAGGGTTAACGGTAGGCGGTCGGGAAGGTTCCGTTTGTTCAGGGGCACTCGCCAGGGATGCCCGCTGTCACCCCTGCTTTTTGCTATAGCCATAGAACCCTTAGCTGCGTACATCAGGCAGACGGCTGGGGTACAGGGGTTTAGATTTGGTTCGGTTGAAGAGAAAGTGGCCTTATATGCAGACGATGTATTGCTATTCCTGCGAGACTCGGGGGATTCCCTTGCCCAGGCGATAGAAGTGGTTAAGAAATTTGGTGTCATGTCGGGCCTTAAGATCAATTGGGGAAAATCTAGCATCATGAAAGTGGATGACGATGGAGTGGTGGGGTTGGCAGATGGGGGGTGTGCTGATCTGCAATTAGTAAAAAAGTTTAAATACCTGGGGATCCAGATCTCTCTGCCCGTCCTAGATTACATTAAGTGGAATATTCTGCCCTTGATAGACTCCCTGAAAGATAAGATACGGGCCTGGTGTGGTCTGCGCCTCTCGGTGGTAGGTAGAATTAATTTGGCAAAGATGGTTCTCATGCCAAAACTCCTTTATGTGCTCCATAACTCGCCTGTCTGGATACAGAGGGATTGTTCCAGAAATTGAGGTCATTATTGCGGAAACTGGCATGGGGTACGGGTCAGCCAAGACTAAAGTTGGAAACATTACAGAGGCCTAAGGATGAAGGGGGGCTGGCTATGCCGGATCCATGGATCTATTTTCTGGCTGCACAGAGTCAACATTTTAGGGGCTGGGCAGAATTTGCTACGGGTTCTTCTACTCAATTGATCCTTGAACACTTTATTCATCGGAGGCCACTGGTGGGGGGGTTGGAGGCTGGAAGCTTCGGTAGATTTGGGGGGCGGTTTCCCACTCTGTGCCTGGTTCACAAGGTTTGGAGCAGGGTTAGGGCAGTGAGAGGGATTACAGGTGTCTTGAGATATACCCCTCTATGGTTGAATGCAAATCTGGGTGAATTTTACAAACTGGGGGAGCAGAAGGTATGGATGCGTAGGGGCATAATTTGGGTGACTCAGATTCTATCAGGAGGTAGATTGAGAACATTTGAGGACCTGAGTAATGAATTTCATCTGAAGGAATCCGATAAATTTTTATATTATAGAGTCCGACATGCCTTTAGGCAGCAGGCTGAACTGAATGATCTCAGGTTACAGGTTGATGTGGTATTAGACAACATATGTATGGCGGGTGTCACAAAAGGGGTCATATCCACACTCTATAGAGACCTTATACACACGGTTCTGCTGCGACATCCCATTAAGGCACGAGACAAATGGGAGGAGGACCTAGGGGAGATAGAGAACGAAGTCTGGGAATCAATTTTGGAATACGGGCCTAAGTTGTCACTGAGCGAACCGGGAAGACTGTCACAGTTATATCTGGTCCATAGATCATACAGAACACCTGCTTTCTTGTTTAAAATTGGAGTACGGGGATCATCAGAGTGCCCGAGATGTCATAGTGAGAATGCCGGGCTCATGCATATGATGTGGAACTGCCCCAGTTTGCAAGCGTTTTGGTTGACAGTGTTGACCCTGATAGAGGGCAGATATGAATGCGTGATACCCAGAGAACCCCTTGTATGTGTGTTGGGCTACGTAGAGCTTATTAAGGTTCTGAATATACGTAAAATGGCGGTGGCTAGACTGCTGTTCATCGCCCGTAAGCTGATAGCGAGGCATTGGATCAGGGCCGAGCCGCCCTCAAGGACGGAATATGTTAGGGGGGTGGAGTATATTATTAAACTGGAGGGGAAGATATACAGGAGACGGAGTATGGGGAAACTGTTTGATCAGCTGTGGGAACCCTGGCTGAGTCGGTGATGGGTAAAGGCAAGGAAGGTTGGATAAGAAGTTTTAATGGTCAGTAGAGTGGTATATTCCTTACATCTATGAGTAACTGCCATACGTATTGTAATATTATTGATGAATACCGTTGATTTAAATAATCACATAAGAAATTAACAGTTATCTGCGGAATGGGAAGGGAGGGTATGTGGGAGGGTGGGGGGAGGGAAAGGGGGGGATTGGATTGGGGAATATTAATATGTAAACTTTGATGCATATTTGTGGATTTTTGTAATGTTTAACTTCATTTAATAAAAAATATCTGATTCAAAAAAAAAAAAGGAGGAGAAGCATACAAGCCTTACTGTCAGATATACACTACTGTTCAAAAGTTTGGGGTCACCCAGACAATTTTGTGTTTGCCATGAAAACTCATACTTTTATTTATCAAATGAGTTGCAAAATGAACAGAAAATATAGTCCAGACATTGACAAGGTTAGAAATAATGATTTTTATTTGAAATAATAATTTTCTCCTTCAAACTTTGCTTCCGTCAAAGAATGCTCCCTTTGCAGCAATTACAGCACTGCAGACCTTTGGCATTCTAGCGGTTAATTTGCTGAGGTAATCTTGAGAAATTTCTCCCCTTGCTTCCTGAAGCCCCTCCCACAAGTTGGATTGGTGTCATGGGCACTTTTTGTGTACCATACAGTCAAGCTGCCCCACAACAGCTCAATGGGTTGAGATCTGGTGACTGCGCTGGCCACTCCATTACAGATAGAATACCAGCTGCCTGCTTCTTCCCTAAATAGTTCATGCATAATTTGGAATTGTGCTTTGGGTCATTGTCCTGTTGTAGGATGAAATTGGCTCCAATCAAGCGCTGTCCACAGGGTATGGCATGGCATTGCAAAATGGAGTGATCGCCTTCCTTTTAAACCATAAATGTTTTTATTCAAATAAATCTTTTACTAACATATATAACTTGTTTACACAATTTTATCATTATACCAGTCATGTCCAAATAATCACCACCAGTGTAAACCAATTCCAAACTGGATATTATAAGAGAGGGAAGGAAAAGAAAGGAACACACAGAAGGAAAGTGGCAGCCAGGATTGGACACTAGATGTGAATTAAAAAGTGTGTGTGTGTCGGGGGCCTAAGCGTTAGGAGCGTTGTTTTAAATGTTTTTGTATACCAACCTAATTATGAGAAGACCAGAATCAACCAATCTGTTGATCATCAAGCAGTATATGATGACTTGGGCCCACATAAACAGCTGCCAGAAAAAAATTATTTTCCAATAGCTGTGTCTCTGTCCGTTTCATTGAAGCAGAAATGCTATCTGCTATTAAACATCCACTTTGGGACAGGCAAAGCAAGTTCTTCCACTCCCTTATGAAAATGCAAGGAGTTAAATCCTCAGCTTGTAATTTTTTAGTCACGGTAAATGGGTGATTAAGCAATTTCTTCAATTCAGCCACCTGTGTCCATTGACCTTCATTTAGGGTTATCTGAGGGTTCCCCATATCTATAAGAAACGGTTTTAGTTCAAGCAATCACTCAATCATTAAATAAGTGCTGCCCCACCGAGTGGCTTGATCGACAATTGCCGCTTTCCCAGCATATCTCTTCAAGATTGAGTCAATTTTAGGGGTTCTGGCAGCAATAACCAATTTCCTCACTTTTCCAATCAGATTTCCAGCATGTCCCTCTTGCAGACTATCTCTTATTGGCAGCTGCAGTGTGTACACAACACAGCGCATGTGATGAATATGAAAGTGTTTTGAAGCAGCTTCAACAAGATCATCTATTTCTAAAGTATAATATTGCTGTTCTTCTGTTGTAATATCTGTTTGTTCCTCTGCTACATGAACAGCACTGTGGCCTTCCATCTCAGTATTCCTCAGTTACATGAACAGCACTGTGGCCTTCCATCTCAAACATACTGAAACCTAAATTTTCTTCTAGCTGTTGTTCATTACTCTCATTCATCAGTTTAATAGTACTTATCATGTTTGAACCACTGTCCGTTACAATAGCAAGAACCTGTATTTTTTTGAGTTTGTAATCTTGCAGAACGTTTTCCACTAAGGCCTGGAGAAACTGGCTGGTGTGATGAGCTTTAGTATCTTTTACTGCCAGTGTCTTGGTGTTCTTTGTTGTCACAAACATATCGAACATTGATGGCAAAATAGTTCACTCTGTGACGTGTGCAGGCATCCATTTTAAGAAACATGAAGTGTCTTTTGAGAGTCTTTTTAAGATCTTTTTATTTAAGGGCTTCTTCAATCACTAATTTTCATGGTTAATCTCTTTTTATTGAAAATCAAATCAACATTTCAAGAGTAGTCAAACACTTAAAATATAGTTATATATATAGTAAATACAATATCTATATAGTGAAGTATAATCTACCGAAGTAATGAAAAACCATGGTAGAAATATCATTTCTGTTAAGATTCGTATATCTCAATATCAGAAAGCCGAGCCATCGCTCCGAGCCAGAATCCAAGAATTCATAAGAAAGCCTTCTACTGACCTGTCCTCGCACCACTAAAATAGTAATCAATCACTAATTTTCTAATAATTTCTCTTTCCAGAGAAACACCAAGTTTGCGGGCCATTTCTCCATTAAGAGCTGTAAAAGCTGGTCGTGCAAATAATGATAATGGTACACCATCCTTCACAACAAGCTGTATGAGCTTTCTTTTAAACATATCTGCTGTCATTGTTACAGTAACTTTGTCACTTACAAAATATCTTGTTAATGATGTTTGAGATGCTCTTTCCTCCTCCTTTGCCTGGCAGGAAGTGCTGGGCGCGGGTTACTTGGTGCTGCTGTTATCTTTCTCAGTCACAGCTTCTGGGTGGAAGCATTGTAAATGTCTTTTTATATTGAAATCTCTTGTAAGAGCATTTTTATCACTGCCTGAGTATGTACTGATTTTGGCATCACAGCATTTGTTTTCATCTGGGTCACTTTTCATACATTGACACACAAAATATTTTTCATCTTGAGTCACTGTGACATGCTCAAATACAGCAGATTTCATAGGAAGCTTCTTAGACATTTTGTAATCATATAAATTCCCTCTCAAAATAATTTTGTCCTATAAAATAAAATGTAATTATAATTCAAGCAAGAACAGGGAACCATGTACAGTGGGGAAAATAAGAATTTGATACACTGACAATTTTGCAAGTTTTCCCACCTACAAAGAATGGAGAGGTATGCAATTGTACACTTCACCTGTGAGAGACAGACTAAACAAATTCCAGAAAATCACATTGTATGATTAAATAATATACATTTTATTGCATGAAATACGTATTTGATACAGTAGGAAAACAGAACTTAATATTTGGTACAGAAACTTTGTTTGCAATTACAGAGGTCAGACGTTTCCTGTAGATTCTGTCTCTCAGGTGAAGTGTACCTATGATAAAAATGTCAGACCTTTTCCATTCTTTGTAGGTGGGAATCGACAGTGTATCAAATACTTATTTTCCCCACTGTATAATTTTAGATAAAAATAAAACAAACTTTGCATAAATCAATAGTACAGATGACAAATATAAAGTTTGTAAAATATGTCATTACATAGCTTTACTTTGAATCTCCAATCAGAGGCTTTGTTTCAGATGATATTGCTTAACAGTCTATGAAGAGGGGAGGAGGAAGGGAGCAAGTTTGTTCTGTATCATACTCCAGGAACAAAGAAACTGATATCAGAGCTAATAACTTGATGTTTTGGCTTCTATACCTATACAAGTCCTCATATAAGTCCTCATCAATCCTGTTGCTGTATTTTCCCTGTATATTGTATGTATATTGTATAGAAGCTACCCTCAAAGTATATGAGCTCAAAGAAAAAACAAACAAGCATACAGAGAGAGCATACAGTATACTGGACAATTGATTTATGCCCAGTTTATTGAAAGTTTAAATATGCTTTAAGAAGTAATGACCTTAATCTTGTTATCCTGTTCACTCTAGCAATTCTGAGATGAGTGCAGGCCTTCCTTCTTTCTGAGTGTTTACTTTTTACCCCTGCCTGTAGAGGCAGAGCTTCACTGGTGCTCAGTTCATCACTGACTTAGCTAAGGCTGCGTTCACACGTTGCATACTTTGTTGCGTATTTTTACGTGCACGTTTTCATGGGGAAAAGTGCGCGGAAAACAACTTGAAATATGCATTGTCTGAATGGCAGACAAATGCGTATTTCCAGCTCTTTATAAAGGGGTCTATGGAAGATACGCGTGTAAAAAAATGCAAAGAATTGACATGTTCATTCTTTTTACGCGCACGGTTTTTGCTCCAAAAACACTGCGTAAAATTAGCGACGTTTGAGTGGCACAAAGTAAATGTCCATTCACTTTGCTGGGAAGCGCAGATGCGCTTTTGGGGAAAAACACGTAAAAATGCGTGACAAATATGCATAGTGTGAAAGGGGCCTTAGTCTAGACAAAGCCTAAATGCTCAGGCTACATTCACACCATGGGCGTAGCCAGGATCAAAACTGGGGGGGGCAGAACCTCATACTGTTCCGCAGAATGTCATACTGCACACCTCTGCTGCTGCAGAACCTCATACTGCACACCCCTACACTTGAAAATAAAGCCTGCACGTTAAGAAGATGTGGTGAATGCAGTCTATTTATTCCAACTATCAATTGATGTTGATGTGTTATGGAAGACGAGCAATGCCTGTCCTGGGTGCCTCTTTTGGCAGCTATGAGGTGTACCTGACTGGTGCTAAAAAAAAAAAAAAAAAGGAGTGTTAGTCTGTGTGCTTGCCCTCTTTCATTCTTTCTGGGACAGATAAGATATGGATAGACAGATATGGATAGATAGATGGAGGGATAGATAGATAGAGGAATAGGTAAATAGAGGGATGGAAAGATAGATACAGGGATAGATGGATAAATATATGGATGGATAGATAGATAGATAGATAGATAGATAGATGGAAGAGATAGATAGATATGGAGGGATAGAGTGGGATAGACAGATGACAGCTACAGACAGCAAATAGTACATTGCAGATATCACACATTATACAGAGAGCACTTAATAATCACCTACAATATTAGCATTAGTTACCTTCCTGTGACAGAGATGAGCAGTAGTACTTTCACTTTCTCACTTTCTTCAGCTCGGGGCCAGGAATCAGATCCTGTGCAGGGCAGGCATCCCTCCTCCTCCTCTCTCTGGTGAAGACTAGCAGAAGACAGGGAAGAGGAGGGGAGATTGCCCCCTGCAGTCTGGACCCGGTGCAAGACGGGAGCACTGCAGCATACAAGTGAGTTTTGATAGGTGCGTGCCCCTGCTTCTGGGGGGGGGCAGCTGCCCCCTACCCCTCGCTGGCTACAGCCATGATTCGCACACAGCGTTTTTGCGTGTCCGTTTTTTGCAGTAAAGTGCAGTGACTCTGGGCATCCCAGCAAAGTTAATGGGTTTCAAGATATGACATTCAGACACATCGTTTTGTGAGGATATGTTTTTGGGCTCAAAAACTGATCCTCACAAAGAATGAGCATGTCAGTTTGTGCGGCGTTTTTCTAATCTGCTCTTGCTATTGAAAACATTATCTATGAGCTCAAAAACCTTTCAGGTGATGCGATTTTTTAAAAAGCTGATCTGCCTTTGCATCTGAAAAACGTATCCTCAAAAAATGCAGCGAAAACGCTGTGTGTGAATGTAGCCTTAGATCAGGAATAGAACAGCCATTTATAGGATATTTCATAACTTTCCCAAATACCCATGACAAAATATTCAGCACATTCTGCATTGAAGTACTGTACCCAATTTCTTATATATTTTACGAGTCGGTCCATTTCATACCGACTCCACCAAAATGAACTCCGACTCCACAGCCCTGGTATTCTACTTTAAAGTATTTTTGCATCATGTCTGATGGGTCAGGGCTTCACCAAGCTGGAAACATGCATGACTGGATAAAATTACGAATTTGGAGGTACTGATAAAAGCATGTTTTGGGAATTTTGTAAAGTTGGGACAAATCTGCAAAGGAGGGGAATACAGGACTATCTAAAGGCCACGGCACATGCTTCAATATCGTTCACAACATCGTTCAAAAGTCACGTCTTTGGTGACGCACGAAACACCGTGATGTCACCAGCCAAATTGAATGATACTTGAATGGATCGTTCATCCAAGATGTGTGAACATGTTCTCAAATCTGGCGATGAACGATCCTTCAACCTGCAGGTTTGAGCTGTGTGACACCGCGATGAATGAATGATCTACCAGCGCCACAACCTATGCTGGGAGATGGTAACCATGGTACACATCGGGTTACTAAGCGGCGTGCGGTGCTTAGTAACCCGATGTGTACCTTGGTTACCAGCGTTCTCGCTTATCCTGATCGCTGGAGAGTCTGCCTGTGTGACAGCTCGCCAGCGATCTGAATGATGTTGTTAGCGATCATGCGTGCATGAGATTGCTAACAATATCGTTAATGATATTGAAGCCTGTGACGTGGCCTTATAAGTTTGTCAAACGTGCTTACACCTGATTTCACCCACAGGTCTAGAGACAACCCAGAGATGTGTGCCTCGATTGCTTTTACAGAAATGTATTTAAATAGGGATTTTGTCAGTGTTCTATCAAGGTTATTCCAATAAGAAATCAACAAGGACATCGTATGTAAGGGAAAATTCAATTTCAGGGGCTGCAGTAGCTCGATCATTAGCAAACGTCTAGTAGACCTGTGGGGAGCAAAACTGTCTTTCTATTTGGAGCCATTTACAATTAAGATCCACAGCCCACCAATTCTTTGCTGCCTCAAGTATGGCCGCCTTGTGGTACAAAGATAGAATTTCATACACCCATTCCACCACGAGAATATTGGAAATGTAGAGCCTTGACCGCCACTCTTGGCTTTTTGTTTTTCTAAATAAACTTACCAAGTAGGGATTGTAGGAGCCCTATCCATCTAGATGGGAATTTGAGAGGTAGACATCTAAATAAGTAGGTAATCTTAGGCAGCAACATCATTTTTGCAATTTGTATTCTGGTAACCCAGGACAGTGGGAGAAGAATCTGCCTTTCTAAGTCCCCACAAACTTCTGAAATCAGTGATTCGCAGTTCAACTTAATTAGATTTACAAATTTTGTAATTTTAATTCCCAAATATGTAAATCGCGCTTACTCCCACTTAAAGGAAAAATGCTCTAGTATTCTATCTTTTACCAAAGGTGTAATATTTATAGGGAATATGATAGACTTTGTGGTATTTAATTTGTAATATGAGATTCTGGACAATTCAGCCAGGGTGTCCATAACACCCACTAGGGACCCCTCCACACCGGTGAGAGATATCACATCATCTGCATACAATCCCACCACATGATCCATATCTCTCATGTATGCTTGGATTAGTTCTAAGAGCCTCTACCAACGGCTCCATTAAAGGGATCCTGTCACCTCCAAAATGCCACCTAAGCTACCAAAACATGTCCCTGCAGCATATTATCACTAATCCCACACTCTTTTGTCTCCTAAAAGCATCCTGTGAAAGTGCATAAAAACATTTTAATACTCACTCATTAGGGATTATAATTCGCAGGGGCTATATTCTTTAGCCTTTAGGGCGTGTTGTTTTGCAGACTCGAGCATCCAGCCTATTATAGGTGTCATAGGTTTTTTTTTTTTTTTAATGAAACCCATTGATGGTATTAATGCAGGAAAAGAGTCCAATGACCGGGCACTACACCTGTGGAGCTCTGCTAAAAGCCTGTCGGTTATCCCCAGTGCCTGGTGTTGCACAGCCTTAAATGAATAATCAGAGATTCAAAAAAGAGAATAAAGAAAGGCGGCACTCACCGTATAGGCTGGTGGAAGGGTGTTTTAATCCAGGAAGATCAATCCATTAAAACATTGTTAGTGCGGTGGGGAGAGGGAGTGAGAGGCCGTCGGAACGACGGTACCGTTTCGTATCGTGTAGTGATACTTCTGCGGGTTCCAGAACCCGCAGAAGTATCACTACACGATACAAAACGGTACCGTCGTTCCGACGGCCTCTCACTCCCTCTCCCCACCGCACTAACAATGTTTTAATGGATTGATCTTCCTGGATTAAAACACCCTTCCACCAGCCTATACGGTGAGTGCCGCCTTTCTTTATTCTCTTTTTTGAACCATTGATGGTATTGTGTCTCAGGGTTCTTTGGATCACTGAAAACAATCTCACATACCTGTGATAATTAGTTTGGCAGGTGAGCACAATAAAAGGAAAACTGCATGTTACACAATATTGAGCAGGCCACAGTTTTCAAGTAACATGGGAAAGAAAAAGGATGTCTCTGCTGCCAAAAAGCAACAAATAGTGCACTGCCTTGACCAAGGGATGAAAACATTAGATATTTCACGAAAACTTAAGCGTGATCATGGTACTGTGAAGAGATTTGTGGCTGATTCTGAACACAGACGTGTTTGTGCAGATAAAGGCAGAATGAAGAAGGTTTCTGCCAGGCAAATTCATCGGATTAAGAGAGCAGCTGCTAAAAAGGCCTTACAAACGAGCAAACAGATATTTGAAGCTGCTGGTGGTTCTGGAGTATTTCAAACCTCAAGTTGGAGGATACTTCAAAGGCTGGCTGTGGTGCATTCAGCCTACTATTCAGCCACCCCTAAACAGTGCTCACAAGCAGAAACGGTTGCAGTGGGCCCACACATGCATGAAGACTAATTTTCAAAGAGTCTTGTTTACTGATGAGTGCCAAGCAACCGTGGATGGTCCAGATGGATGGAGTAGTGGATGGTTGGTGGATGGCCACTATGTCCCAACAAGGCTGCGACGTCCGCAAGGAGGTGGAGGAGTCATGTTTTGAGCCGGAATCATTGGGAAACAGCAGGTAGGCCCCTTTAAGGTTTCTAAAGGTGTGAAAATGACCTCTGCAATGTATATACAGTTGTGGCCAAAAGTATTGACACCCCTGCAATTCTGTCAGATAATACTCCGTTTCTTCCTGAAAATGATTGCAATCACAAATTCTTTGGTATTATTATCTTCATTTAATTTGTCTTCAATGAAAAAACACAAAAAAGAATGAAGCAAAAAGCAAAACAATGATCATTTCAACAAAACTCCAAAAATGGGCCAGACAAAAGTATTGGCACCCTCAGCCTAATACTTGGTTGCACAACCTTTAGCCAAAATAACTGCGATCAACCGCTTCCGGTAACCATCAATGAGTTTCTTACAATGCTCTGCTAGAATTTTAGACCATTCTTCTTTTGCAAACTGCTCCAGGTGACTGATATTTGAAGGGTGCCTTCTCCAAACTGCCCTTTTTAGATTTCTCCACAGGTGTTCTATGGGATTCAGGTCTGGACTCATTGCTGGCCAACTTAGAAGTCTCCAGTGCTTTCTCTCAAACCATTTTTTAGTGCTTTTTGAAGTGTGTTTTGGGTCATTGTCCTGCTGGAAGACCTCTGAGGAAGACCCAGCTTTCTCACACTGGGCCCTACATTATGCTGCAAAATTTGTTGGTAGTCTTCAGACTTCATAATGCTATGCACACGGTCAAGCAGTTCAGTGCCAGAGGCAGCAAAGCAACCCCAAAACATCAGGGAACATGTTTGACTGTAGGGACCGTGTTCTTTTCTTTGAATGCCTCTTTTTTTTCTCCTGTAAACTCTAAGTTGATGCCTTTGCCCAAAAAGCTCTACTTTTGTCTCATCTGACCAGAGAACATTCTTCCAAAACATTGTAGGCTTTCTCAGGTAAGTTTTGGCAAACTCAGCCTGGTTTTTTTTATGTCTCTGGGTAAGAAGTGGGTCATGAAAGTCAAAAAAGACAGCGCCACAGACCTTTGTGGTGAAATTTCGTGTGTCCTTTTATTCCATGGTCAAAAGAAGCGACGTTTCGACCGTCCCTGCGGTCTTTATCAAGCTCGATAAAGACCGCGGGGACGGTCGAAACGTCGCTTCTTTTGACCATGGAATAAAAGGACACACGAGATTTCACCATCGAAGGTCTGTGGCGCTGTCTTTTTTGACTTTCATGATGTATAACAACCGGATGTGAACTCTCCGGAGTGGACGTGCGTCCAGGTGCAGACTGAAACCTTGAAGGTCCTGCAGGTAACCCAGGGTGCTGTGACTAATTACCCTTTTGGGTAAGAAGTGGGGTCTTTCTGGGTATCCTACCATACAGTCCCTTTTCATTCAGACGCCAACTGATAGTATGGGTTGACACTGTTGTACCCTCGGACTGCAGGGCACCTTGAACTAGTTTGGATGTTAGTCGAGGTTGTTTATCCATCCGCACAATCTTGCGTTGAAATCTCTCGTCAATTTTTCTTTTCCGTCCACATCGAGGGAGGTTAGCCACAGTGCCATGGGCTTTAAACGTCTTGATGACACTAGGCACGGTAGACACGGGAACATTCATGTCTTTGGAGATGGACTTGTAGCCTTGAGATTGCTCATGCTTCCTCACAATTTGGTTTCTCAAGTCCTCAGACAGTTCTTTGGTCTTCTTTCTTTTCTCCATGCTCAATGTGGTACACACAAGGACACAGGACAGAGGTTGAGTCAACTTTAATCCATGTCAACTGGCTGCAAGTGTGATTTAGTTAGGTGCCACAGGTAAGTTACAGGTGCTGTTAATTACACAAATTAGAGAAGCATCACATGATTTTTCTAACAGTGCCAATACTTTTGTCCACCCCCTTTTTTATGTTTGGTGTGGAATTAGATCCAATTTGGCTTTAGGACAATTGTTTTTGTGTTTTTTCATTGAAGACAAATTAAATGAAGATAATAATACCAAAGAATTTGTGATTGCAATCATTTTCAGGAAGAAACTGCTATTATCTGACAGAATTGCAGGGGTGTCAACACTTTTGGCCACAACTGTAGAGTTTCTGACTGAAAACTTTCTTCCATGTTACAAAAAGCAAAAACGTGCCTCCAGGAGCAAAATCATCTTCATGCATGACAGTGCACCATCTCATGCTGCAAAGAATACCTCTGTGTAGGGGCGTAACTAAAATAGGTGCACCCGAGCCCTGCAGCCTGGAAGGCCCCGGAAGTCCCTTTGGCCCATAGAAAAAGACATACTATTAAAGATGTGCAGCAATTGTGGGCCTCGTTGGAGCTTTTGCATCGGGGTCCCTGGACCTGAAGTTACGCCACTGCCTCTGTGTCATTCGCTGCTATGGGCATAAACGGAGATAAACTCATGGTGTGGCCACCATCTTCCCCTGACCTCAACCCTATAGAGAACCTTTGGAATATAATCAAGCAAAAGATCTATGAGGGTGGGAGGCAGTTCACATCAAAACAGCAGCTCTGGGAGGCTATTCTGACATCATGCAAAGAAATACAAGCAGAAACTCTCCAGAAACTCACAAGTTCAATGGATGCAAGAATTGTGAAGGTGATATCAAAGAAGGGTTCCTATGTTAATATCTAACTTTGCCTCTTAGGATGTTTTGGAGTTAAATAGCTTTTTCATTTTGGTGAGTGTGACCTCCTAATGCTGCAATTTCAATAAATGAGCTTTTTCAGTTCTTTCAAACATATTAAATGTTTAGAAACTCTACTGTGCCTAATAATTTGGAACAGTGCATTTAGAGTATTTTTTAATTTTCAAGATTTTACTGTTATCATTGGGAAGTTTCTTCAATAAAATTCGATGTATACTCTTAACGGGTGATGACTTTTATTACACTGACTGTCATTTGCACCGACCATTTAGGAAAATCGGAGAAAAAGAACATTTGCATAATAATTTGGAACATGGTGTAGTAGCCACGTAACTTGGGTATAACCTTGTGGTTTATCCATTAAATATTGCCGTCAGTGGCATAACTTCAGGCCCTGGGGCCCTGATTCTAAAGCTCCAACGGGGCCCCCAATTATTGCAAATCTTTAATAGTATAATTCTTTTTATATGGGCCAAAGGGACTTTTGGGACCCCCCTAGGCTGCAGGACCTGGGTGCGATCACAATCCCTGCACCTGTTGTAGTTACGCCCCTGATTGCCGTCATCTTCATTATCTGACTATCCAGGTCCATAATACCATTGCTGGACCTATTTTCAGCTGTGACAAGATAGACACTTTTCCTTCTTGGTCCTGTTTCTGGGGTGTACTAGCTGGGGTTAGCACAGACCCGGTTCCCTTGTAATGAACCTGTTCTTGGTTGTCACTTTGTGCGCGTTACATTGTGTAGCCTTATTTTTGGCTATAATAAAAGCAATAACTCTGTATTTATGCACCCCTGCTTGATCCCGTACATATTAACTATTGGGTTTCTTTCACCATAATATGCAAGCCTCATAAAAAAGTATTTTTTATTCCTGCCGCCTCCTTTGGAAGGGTATGATTTATATGCTCTGGCACACTGTATTGGCACCCCGCCCTTACTTAACATGGCGAGGCCCAGTGCTTCTAATATGCACGTGCGCATCACTTCTATGGTCCCATCATTTCACCCCACCTACTGCTTACTGCGCATGTCTGGAAGTGACATACCGTCATGGTGGCGGCGAGGGAGCCAGGGAGTTACTCTTCACCCTGGCAGGGCACTTATATGTATTACACTGATGGCATATTGGTGGCATTGAGATGGCTATGCTTGGGAGTTTTTTATACAGTACTTGCTTGGTATTTGACTATTTCATACCACTAGGTTTTATGAGTTTGAATTATCATTGGTTACTTATCAAACCCATTAGGTTATTTGTCATTAATGTCTATTCATAAACCGACCGAATGAATATTTAGTTGTACCCTCATTTGATATTGCCCCAAATTTATAATCAGTATCTTGCCAATTGAACTATTGATTTCCTCACCCAGGCTTCTACTATCATTATTATCACCTTTGTTATTAGCAGCCCCACTTTTTGCTTTACCGTACTGTACATTACTTTATTCATTGTTTGATTACTATATTGAGTGCTCTTCTAACATTCATATCTATGTCTTCAAATGTGTGTGTGGACTCACAGCTCCTTGCTACCTTGTAACTTTGGTTGTTTTTAATTGATTTTATGTTTCCTTTGTTCTCAGTTGTTTGTCCTATCACCTAATAAATATTTTTTGATATTTGACTGCAGACAGTGTGCACCCCTTATACAGACGTTGTCAGCAGGATTTCACCCTCACAGCAATTTACAGTTGTGTACAAAATAAAAGCAAAGTGGTTAAAGAGAACCTGTCAGGTGGTTTATGCCCCCCAGCTATCACTGTCTGTAGCTGCAGCTTTATAATACCAGTCTAATCATCCATGTCAGAGCTCATAGTGTAATGTGAAAGGTGAAAAAAAAGCATTTATACACTTACATTTCAGTCCCCACCTTGGAGGAGGGGGACTGTCTGGCAGATAATAGTTAACTCACTATTAACTTGGATGGCTAAAGGACCTGTGTGATGTAACGAACATGTGACCATAGTGGGCGGAGCTAAGCTAGCAAATGTATTATGTTCTATGTGAACTTAGCTCCGCCTATTGTAGTCACATAATTGTGACATCACATCAGGTCTCCCAACATGTTCTAGCACAAGGCTGAAATGTTAACTATTAACCTGCCAAACAGTCTTTGTCCTCCAAGCTGGGGACTGACTGCCTCATTACACAAGGAAATGTAAATGTATAAATGCTTTTTTTCACCTTTCACATTACACTATGAGCTCAGACATGGATGATTAGACTGGTATTATAAAGCTACAGGTACAGATAGTGATAGCTAAGGGGCATAAACCACCTGACAGGTTCCCTTTAAAACAACTGTGAAAAAGCCAATTCTCATGGTAGCATCTCTCTCCCTCTCCTTTGCTTTCCAATGGCTGGCCGAAATTCTAATGATTGTCTATGGAGCTTCTCAGTGAACGCTTGCAGATGAACAAAGCTGTGTTCACTTGCAGATGCCTGCGTTCGAGACTGCGCATCTGCATGCGCATCATACGCAGCGGCTGGAAGCATTAGTGTGAAACTAGCCTCAGGCACTTTAAACACTGCACATTCAATTCCAAATAAAAACATGAACAAAATATCACTTTGTAATCTGAAAATGAAGAAAAAGGAATAATAGGCTGTTCAAAAAAAAAAATAGAAGTGCCTGCGTTTTCATTTATAGTTTGGCTACGTGCCCACTGGACTTTTTTTTTTTTTTGTGTGCGGCATTTGTCAGCTCCAAAAAAAAAAAAAAAAGCACAAACGTATTGCATTTGTGCTGAGATTGTGCACCTTAGAAACACAGCACAAATAAGAAATGAACCCTGGTGATTTCCTCCTTCAGGGCATCAGCAGTGCCTGTGTGTATGGTGTTTCCAGGACCTACCCATGTGACAGCTGAGTCACATGGAGCGCAGGTCCTGGGAGTCACCTCGTGTAGCTCCTGCCAGTGCATGGAAGGAAGAAATCACCGTCAATCACCGTGGACTCGCTGTGGAGGGTGAGTTTTGGAGCATTTTTGCTTTAGAAATTGCAGTGAAAAAGCATCACAAATGGACTGTGGGAATACCAATCCATTTGAAGCGGCCGTCACACGCAACGATTTCTTGCCCATATCGTTTAAGCGATCTCCTTATTGATCGCTTAAGCGATATCGTTTTGGCATCGTTGCATGTAATCAAGCGATTTACTATGTAAAATCGCTTGATCGTGACATCGCAGATCTGAGCTCCGGAGCTCAGATCTAGCGATGAACGATGTCACGATCTGCTTCAACGTGGTGTATGACACCACGATGAACGATCTCCCAGCGGCAGAGCCTATGCTGGGAGATGTAACTATGGTACACGTCGGGTTACTAAGCGACGCGCGGCGCCTAGTAACCCGATGTGTACCATAGTAACCAGCGATCTCGCTGGTCCACATCGCTGGTGAGTCTGTCTGTGTGACATCTCACCAGCGATGTGAGCGATATTGTAAGCGATCGCGCGTGCACGTGATCGCTTACAATATCGCAAGAGATATCTGTGCGTGTGACGGCCGCTTGAGATGCTATTTTTTGGAGGTTTATAAAGTGTACAATAGGGACAATGCACCTTAAAAATGGGCAATATTTATTGACGCAGGCGATTTGTGCAGCACAGACACAGCAACCACAAATGCACATGTGGGCCAAGCTTTATAAAATCACATTGACTTAAATGATAAAGCTGTGGGTGCTGTGTTTTTGCTGCAGAAATGTAGCAAAAAAAATGCAGCACAACGCACAGGGGGCATTTAGCCTTACAGTATAAACTGAAATGTGCATTCAGACTTAGCTTTTCAGGTAATATCTGAACTAATAGTTATGTAACCTTTATTTCTGATAACTACTTTAACATCTGAGTAGCGGGAAGGCAACTATCATCTGACACTGCACAGTTGGCCCCGTCACACTGAGCGACGCTCCAGCGATCCCGACAGCGATAACAACCTGGCCGGGATTGCTGGAGCGTCGCTACCTGGTCGCTGGGGGCTGTCAAACAGGTAGATCTCAGGGACCAGGGAGCCACCTCCACATCGCTGGAAGCCAGAGGACACTGGTAACTATATAAACAGCGGGTATCTAGGCAGCGCGCGCTGCACTAGATACCCGCTGTTTATCATAGTTACTGATTATGCGTGACTGGGCTTTATTCCAACCCAAGCTGACTGGACTACAGTCCATAGTTCTTATGTTTTCTTAGGTTTTGTATCAAAGACAGCATTTTTATGTCACTCCCCAAATTATCAATTGGATAGAGGTCTGGGGATTTAACAGGCCACTTCATAACATCAAACTTGTTTGTCTGGAACCAGCATGTTGTTGCTTTCTAGTGTGTTTTGGGTCGTTGTGCTGCAGAAATTCCCGTTTCAAGGGTATTTCTTCTTCAGCATAAGGCAACAGGACCTCTACCAGTATTTTGATGTATTCAAACTGGTCCATGATTCCTCGAATGTGATAAATGGGCTGAACTCTAGAGTATAAGAAACCTCCCCAAACCATTATGCTGCATTCATGTTTTACAGTCTTCACAATTTACTGTGGCTGAATTCAGTGTTTATGTGTTGTCTTACAAACGGTCTATGGTTTTGATACCCAATATGATCAACCTTCTTCTCATCTGTCCTTAGAATGCGTGTCCTTTGTCAAGCTGTTTTTTTCAACACATCTTTTTTAGCAATGGTACTTAGAGGATTCTTGCAAATAGTTTGGCTTCACTGATGAATGCAGTACTCACAGGTGACAAGATCTTCATTGATCTCACTGGAGCTGATTATTGGATGCTTCTTTGGCATTCTTGTCATTCTATGATATATGCAAATTGTATATCTTTTACTACCATGTGTTTCAGGTTTTGTTTTCTATTCTAAAGCATTGGAAATCTTTTTAGCTAAGTAGCCAATTATTTGCTGCACTACTTTATGTAGAGTTTTCCACTCTTCAATCAACTTCTTGATCAGAATTTTTTCTCGTTCCTTATAATTTCTGGAGCGACCCGTTTTACACACTTATTGTGGGCTAAAACCAGGAAGTAGAACATTTGTTGCCCTTCCTTAAATAAGGCCCATAATTGACTTCCAGTTTAGAAAAAGAGCAGGGCTGCACACAGGATAAAAGTGCTCATTCCATTTAATGCATCACAGGGGTGTTACAGGTGGGGGTGCAAAGGAAGGAGGACCAGGTAGCCCCGATGGTACAACGAATGTTTTGCGCTCAGCTGGCGCTTCTGCGGGTACAATCCTCCATAATTGACACCTGTTTCTTCACACAATGAATGACCTCACTAATTGAATTCCTCACTGCTATTAATTAGAACACCCCCCCTTTCTGTAGATGAATCAATTACACTCAGATAGCAGTGTGCATTTCATGACTTGTGATTCTGTCAGTTGCCTCTTAGTTGCCTACACCTAGTCATGAATGTTTACCCATACTGTATGATCTTTTTTGACAAAAATAGTATTTAAACACATTAGCGATATTAGTCTATTACTTGCACATAACTGAAGTAATTGCTCTTTCAAAGACAAGTCCAGCGATACAGTTGCATAGCCAAGTCCGTTCCCCCATCGTTGAGAAATTGGTGTTTGAATTGGTATGCAATGAAACTGAAGGACTACAGTAGATTTGAAGCCTTTATCACTCCAGTTCTACTTCCCGCCCAATGCTGCCTCCTTCACTTGGACCACAGCTCTATTGCCTGAAATAACACAGCATAAAGGTGTTCAATTAAGTAGAAGGAAGCAAAACCGTGCAGGTAATCTAGTGGGAGTCCTACAGGCTTCAGCTACACAAATAATTCTTCAGTCATATTTGCATATCAATTCAGACTCTAATTTTTCAGTCGAGGAGGAGTGGACTGGCCACATTTAATGAGTCATCACTGTTGCTGGTGTCATCCCCGCCTCCAGTCCTCTCTGTGCCACCTCTTGTTCAGCCTCCTGTATGTGTCTGCCCTCCTCCCCACCCCCAGCCTTTCTGTGTGCTACCACCAGCCCTCTCTTGTTCAGCCTCCTGTATGTGTTATTGCTGAGGGCTGGAAGTGCACACAGAAGGCTGGAGGCGGGGAAGACACCAGCAACAGCGATGACTCATTACTGAGTAAGACCCTCCGGACTCCTTATCTGTACACTTTATAAAGTCTTTTTTAACAACTTACAGGGGGGCTACAGACACGCTGCATTTATTGCTGCATTCAGTTAGCATAGCACCAGAGGGGGTGACAGGTCCTCTTTAAATGTTGGTGTGGAGCCCACTGGGACTAGGTACTCGGTACCAGACTGGGGTATCACGGGGGTATCACAGCAGTCTTGGTCCGGACCGTGTCCCGGGCCCACAATAAAGGGGTGGTGGGTATTTACAGGGGAGTTTGTCGTGACGCCACCCAAGGGTTGTGGTCAGCGTGACCACCGCTGCTGCAGAACCTCCGGGGATGATGTTTGGCAGCCGGTGATGCAACGGCTCTCCCCGGGCAGAGCCTGGTTCCCTGGGGCAGTGGTAGTAATAGTCTATTATTGATGCTGAGTAGGGTAGTGGTGGAGATGATAGCGCTTGTGAGGGAGAGTAGGGCTTGAGCTCAAGGATCACACTGACTCACGGTTTTGTAGTTTTTCAAGTCTTTACTGTTGATGGTATTCAGTAGAGTACTGTCCACGGAGTCTGTACCCGGGCCGTGTTGCTCCCACCCTGTCCGGGTCCTCAGTTTCCCACTCCTGTGCTGTGTGTGTGGCCCTGCTGCCGCTTTAGCTAAGCTGCTGGCCCTGTTTCTCCTCACAGTTACCCACTTGCTAGTCAACTTGATTCTTGTCTTAGTGTTTCTGACCCGCCGTGTTTCTTCGCTGTGGTACAGTGCAGATCTATAACCTTCACTAGTCCGGTGTTTACTGTGCTGCTCGTGTCAGTCACAGTTTCGGATCCGGAATCTGGTCTTTGCGCTCCTCCGGGCAAGTTATGAGGTAACTAATTTCCCAGATGTGTTCCTCTGTTTCTTGTAACTCCTCTCCTCAGACCCTGGCTAGGCTGGAATTGAGTAGCAGACTGTGGGGAAGCCTAAGGCAGCTCCTTTACACCACAGTCTTTCTTCCTCAGTTCTCCCAGGAACTAAACTAACTCCTCTTCACAGTACTGCTACGTACTGAACTACTCACTTCTTCTCTAAACCAGCATATATAGGGGAGCTGCTTTAGCTCCCACTTCTGGCCTAGAAGTGCCAGTGCAGTGTTAGGTGTTGTGTGGGGAGTTAACCCTGGTTGATGTTACTGTGGCACATTAACCCCTGTGGTGCCACATTGGCTTTTTTTAATCAAGCATTTTTCCATTAGTTTTGCTTCATCTTTTTCACTGCAATGTTTGGGTAATTTTTTTCTCTCTCCATTCAATAATAAGGAATACTCTAGCAGTCTCTAAAATGGAAATGCTCTGAAAACGCTCAACAAGTTGCTTGGACATTTACTGGATGTTTGTTGGAGCTTTCCTATTGACTTTTATAGTGTGTCTCCATGGGCGTAATGACCGATGGGGCCCAGGATATAGGGGAACGCCGACCCCAGTGCCTAATTCAGCTGAATCTGGTCATTTGATTAGAGCCATTCCTGTGAACACTCACATAATCTATGGTGAAGCCGTGTCTTCTGGACACGTGCAGCTAAATAAGATATTATTATTTGGCTTTATACAGCAAGTGCAGAGAGTTAGGCTGAAGTAGTTTTGTTTCACAGAAGACACCAAGCCAGATTTGCAAGAATGGATCACGTTAGTGATACTATTCAAGAGCTTCGGGTTGGTGGTGGTTCTGGGCTTGCTTTATGTGCCTGATAAATGTTTGCCGTGACAGCAAGTTTAACAATATGAATCCAGAATGCTGCCAGCCTCTGAAATGTTACTACGGTTAAATAAGAGTTGAGTCCTTACGTTAATACACTTTATAAAAACTAATAAAGATATATTTAACAAAAAAAAAAAAAATAAGAGTTGAGTTCAGAGGTGTACTGTACAAACATTATGGCCAAGTGGCTGTCCTTGTCCTGTTCAAGCACTGTCAAGCTTTGGGCCGTGCTTTCTGTGAAAACTGGCATGGAAAATTCTGATGAGGTGAAAAATGCAGAATAACAGTTACTGGCAACATAATGGATAGTGGCACGGAGAGCTCTCGCTATTTCACTGGCCTAGTCTCTTGTTCCCGTGAAGAATATACCTCTTTGCTGTCCAACTTTTTTTGTGTAGCTTTAGTTTAATAAACATAGGTGAACAAATGATTGAAACAGATGCCCGAGTACACAGCATATCTACGGCACTGTAAATAGCTGCAGACTGAATCAATGCAAAATTTATTACTCAGCTTTGTGTAATAAAAGTATTTAAAAGTAGATTTAATGTTTTATAGTAACACTCCTAGAAAGAAAATGGGAGGATCGGAGAGAAATATGCATTGACAATTGGAACTCCCACCAGTCTACTCTTCCCAGATTATCTATGTAACACTGGCCAAATGATGAAGGAGATTCTAGAAAGAAGCATCTGGATGGAACGGTCAGGAGGTCACTGATGACTTCTTATCCCACACACATCTGTGGAATCCTTTCCTGGCATTGTTCCCATGTAGACAGGTCTTTACTAACTGAATGTCTTTGTTCAGTTCTACTCTTTGAAACTGAGATTTTTTCAGTTCTTAAAATACATTAGACTCTGTTCACATCATATTTGGACCATGAAGTAAAAACATAAGTTTATTTCAAAAACATCTCAGAATATATGGGGCAAACATTTGTTTTACATTGGAACTGTTTTGCCACTGGACTTTTGCTGTTGATATATTTTTTACCAATTGTGTAGCCATGTATGCTCTACAGGGCCTATAGAAAACGTAATACAAGCATGAAGCTATACATTTATAGTATATACGTCTCTGGTGTACCACAGTATATGACATGTTCCCCTTACATTTTAGATAGCTGCATTTCAACAATGATTTGGCAACTTTTTTACTGAACCGTACCATACACAAAAGCACATGCTCTGCTGTTTTCTATGACAGAGGCACTGCCAGACATCTCTGACAGCTGCTTACCCTCAATGCTACTGGATATTTGAAATTGCTACATGATCTGGATATCCATTGGCATTGAGGTTTCCATTGATGAAGAATGGCCCCACTATCTTTGTACCCCATATACCATCAATTTTTGTGTTCCAACAGTCTTGCAGGGATCTATCCACTGTGGATTAGTGTCAGACCAATAGCGTGGTTTTGTTGTTAACTTCTCCATTCACAAAAAAGTTTGCCTCATCACTCACCTGAGGGCAATTGTCTATGCTGTGAAGATACGGTATGTGCAGCATCTGAAACAATGCATACTAGAAGCATGTGCTAGCATTTCTTCTGCAGTGTTGCTATCAGTGTGTCAAGAGTGGGAGAAGAGGGTTGCATTGACAATCCAACACAATGGGCAGCACTTTGAACACATTTTATAAGTAGTCATAAACTTGTAAATAACTCATAAAAGAATAAAGTTACTTTATAACCAAGGACACAATTGTTTTTCTTATAAAATTCTCAATAAGTTTGACATGACTCTTCCCATTGAAAAAAATAAAGTTGGATCCAAATGGCCAACTTCAAAATGGCCACCATGGTCATCACCCAACTGGAAATGTTTTCCCCCTCCCATATACTAATGTGCCATAAACAGGAAGTTGATATCACCAACCCATTCCCATTTTATTTAGGATCATCCATATAAATGGCCCACCTTTTGTATATACCGCAAAAGGTATGCAGTGCTGAGACTTTTCTAAGACTGTAAAAGGTATATTGCTTTGATATTCCATCACTTTATGATGGGGTTACTATGGTCACTCACTTGTGTGCTGTACTTGTGACATATTAGGTGCCATCTAGGGTATTTAGGGATTTTTTGACGTTGATTGGGGCCACCACTTTGTTCTTATCTAGGGTGCTAACTTCCACGGTCAGGTAGGACATAATGGGGATATTTGGCTCATCCCTTCTGACAAATCATCATTTGATTTTGACACCTTTTGCAGTTGGTGCACCTCTCTTTTTAATAAATGAGTGTGACTTTCCACGTTTTTAATAATAATTATAATAAAAGGTATGTTTTAAAGGGTTTTCTTTGTTTAACACTTTAATGGGACCTTTTAAACCCCAATTGTATCTAAGAATAAGGGACAACATTTTTGCATAGTTGTGTGTCCACTTCACTGTCTTCTCCCTGTGCTGGGACGCCCTGGCCCCCTATTGTGCTTAGATCTATAGTGTGTTGGGAGTGCTGCTGTATAAGGAAAAACAATGGAAGCCAAGCCCCTCCATTCCTCATTTTCATTAACTGATGACATCTAAGAAATATACCATGACTTTTAAGATGAAAATACTTCCAATTCCATATGGCCAAAACGGATCCTCTTTTTTTGTAAAAAAGCATCACAAACACATCATCCCTTTGTGTTGCTTTTTTTTGCTCTGTATTTTTAGTGCTGCACTTTTGCTTTTTCAAAGGAAAAACACAGTACTATCCATAGTGGCAGACACAACAACACTTTTGAACACTTTTTATTACCTTCCCTAAGTTCCGTGGTGTTCGACAATGTGGTACTTCTGGGTATCATGCTCTAACAGGTCACCTGACTGAGTCACATGGCTAGGTCCTTTTCACTTATTGCAGGTCCTATTGGCTGGAAGGAACACATCCCCGGAGCACGCCGCAGGATCTCTGGGGAGGGTAAGAAATTGGAGCATTTGTGGTTTGGAAAGCGCACTAGAAAAGCATCAGACTGTGAATACCAGTTGTATTTTTTTGTTAAATTAGAATGGAGCCAATGAAGAAAGTGCAGTAGAAAAATGGAGCAATAATGAGCGCTCATTATTTTCTGGATGTTCTTTCTGCACCACTAACGTAGCAGTCAATAAAACGCTTATGCCTGCACAGCAAATTGAAAATCACACTCACTTTGCTGGCAGACATAGTGACTGACTCGTTTTTGGTGCAGTTTAGAAAAAAAAACAGCAGCACCAAAAACAGGTCACCAAATCTACAAAAACAACCATTGTGCATATAGCCTTATACTTTGAAATCCCTGCTCAGTCTTGCTTAGGATTTCTTAGGGTGGTCTAAATCATGACGTAAGTGTGCATACAGAGATTGCTGTCATTAGGATTAGGAGCATCCTCCTGACTCCTAAATCCAGAACGAACAGGAATCAAGTTGTAATTAATCTTTATTCACAAACCTTTACATGTGTTTAGCTGCTATCGCTTAATAGGATGCTGCCCATAGATTATACAGCATTTCTAAGCTCATAGGTTCCCTTTAAATGTAATCTGGCTGGAAAATTTTAGTACTGAAAATAATAATGGACCTTGATGAGAAATCAAGCTTTAATACCACATTGTCAGTAAATACGTTGATACATTGAGGTGTCGGCACAATTTAATTGTATAGACACACCCTTTCCAGGCTAATTTACATTAGGTGTAAAGCTTGATTTCTCCGTGCTGCCATATCTGATCTCTACAAAACAGGTATTACTTTTAGGGTGTGCTCACATATGCTTTTTTTGTCTGGCTCTGGATCTGGATCCCAAAATTATCAGCGTGTCATGTGTATGGCATGCCAGTGTGCGTTTTCCCCATACATAGCATCAGTATGTCATATGCATGTCATAAATGTGGAGCCCACTGGGATGGGGTACTCGGTACCGGACCGGGTAGCTGCTGGGTGATGTCACGGAGGTCCTGGTCCGGACCGTGTTCCGGCCCACATAAGTAAAAGGGGGATATGTACAATGGATTAAAGTCTGTCGTCACGCCACCCACAGTTTGTCAATGATGGGACCACCGCTGCTGCAGAACCTCCAGGGATGTTGTTAGGCAGCTGTAGATGGAATAGCTCTCCGCGGGTAGAGCTGGGTTCCCCGGGGCAGTGATAGTTAGTGTATGATGGAGGGTTGTAATAGGTGCAGATCACTTACTTTCCTGCTGCTGCTGCAGCCTTCTTCCAGCCAGTGTGCAGAGCTGACAGGCCGTGGCTCTCCAGGTGGGAACTTTCTGCTGTCCTGCTGGAAGAAGTTAGTCACAGACAAGGGAGCAATGGTATCATAAAGTTTTGTCTGCAGATAATCATACACGGGAGTCGGAAGCAGGGTTCACCGGGATTACTGTGCAGTTCTCTCAGTACAACAGTTCAAGTTACAGTTCACTTCTTACACGGGTTACAGACTTATCACTCCGGGTTCCTTTAAACTCCCTGCAGCCAGGTTGTTACTCTGCGACCCCTACTCTCTCTACGGTCCTTTCCAGGCTTTGTTCTCTGTCTCTGTGTGTGTCTCCGGACAGTGTAGCGGTAGCTCGGACCCTTGTGGGTCCTCGTGGTCGCCACCGAGCCGTCTGTCCTTTAGGCAGGAACTCCAACTTAGAAGTGGAGCTCCCCGTCGGTGAATCTGGGGATACCGGGTAGATCTTCGGTTCCCCGTCAGAGCCGACTCTCTGCAGTCTGCCTAGCCTCCAATAGTCCTCTCCCGCAAGGCACTATCAGGCTCCCTCCTGACCCGTGAGATTCTGGTTTCAATATGGAAGGCTACTCCGCCGGGAGATGGTCAGGGCTGCCGTGTTCCTAGGACCTAGTGCTACTGGTCCTCTCTTTCCTCACGCTCCTGGGGTGCTGGCTATGGATGTGCTTTCTCTCCATGGTTTCTCTGGCACTTTGGATTCTGCAACTCCATCAGCCCCACTCCTCCAGAACGTGGGCTTCCTTCTTTCTGCTCGGCACCCTCTGGCCTACTCTGGTCTTCTACAGCTCGGTCTTTGCATCTCAGCTTACTGCTGGTCTACTGTGTCTTTGCTGGTCAGCACCCTTGGCCTACTGACCCCTTCCTCCACTCTTTCCTCTATTTCTACCGTCTGTCACCTGACCTACGTGCTGTCCCGCCCACTGTTCTCTAAACCCACCACCCGTTGCCTAGAGTCCGGGCTCCGGGTTGGGTGCTGCATCCTAGTGGTGTGTGGGATATCTGTGAGGGTGTTTGTGTAAACTGTCTTCCTTCCTACCTGGCTGCAGTTCCCTATGTGGCCTCCTGGTCGCAGGGGCACCACATAAATATGACATGCTTTTATAACATGGTAAATTCCATGCTGTTAAGTTAGAGTAGATGGAGAAAGAAAATCGGATAGTTAGATGGTAGAATAGGTAGACCGGGCAGCTTCCGGGGCCTCTCATTAAGCTTCATGCACATT
The DNA here is from genome assembly GCA_033576535.1 of Allobates femoralis. NCBI lineage: Eukaryota > Metazoa > Chordata > Amphibia > Anura > Aromobatidae > Allobates > Allobates femoralis. The sequence continues at coordinate 447,193,854 of JARQOC010000004.1, forward strand.
CACTGCATTGACCGGCAACTTTGTGAGAGTGTCTGTGATTGGTTGTTGCAATTGGACTGCATTTCCTCAATCTGGACTATGACTGTGCTTGGTTGCCATAGTTGACCATGGGGATAGTGGCCGGGTAAGCTGGGAGTAACTGAGGTCACCCAAGGACACTGTTGCCATAGAAACCGAGTGAGCAGTTGCTATGGCAACGGTGTTCTCAGGTGACCTCACCACTTACCATGTGGCAGATCCACCTGTCATCCAGTGATAAGAGACCACGGGGAGAGGACGCGCTTTGCTCATCCCTACGGTGTCTGATGTAGCAGTGCTGCATGTGTCAAGCAGAAAGAAGACTAGGATCGTGAAGGGGTATGATGGTTAACAGGTTAATAAAGATGGGGGTCACTGCGTGTGTGTTTTTATTTATAATAAAATAATTTGTCTCTGTGTTTTGTTACTTTAAACATTTATTTGAGATTGTTAATGGCAGTGTCTAATGTGGTCTGACATTAATAATGTCAGGGCTTAATGCAAGGTTGGTTTTCACCCCTTATTACCCAGCGTGCCACTACCCTCAGGACCACTGAAAGAGACTGGTAAAGCGCCTGGAAATGTTGCTATAATGAATGTTCCATTTTCATGGGTGGCTGCGGGCTGCTATTCTTTAGCGTGGGGGGACCCTAAAACAATAGGCCCTCACCCGCTCAGAATTTCAGCCCTCATCGCCTAGTTTTACTTTGGCTGGCAATTAAAAATGGGGCGTAGCCCACACTTTTTTTTTATGTCAGCCAAGGTTAAATTAGGCAGCTGAGAGTGGCAGCTCACAGCTGTCCACTTTAACTGGGGTAGACTAAAATATATTGCTAAGCCCCACACATTTTTATTTATTTATTTATTTAACACACTAGGATGGCAGGTTGGTTGCCATACACTAATGTGTATGGCAATTAAGCACAATCACCACCCAGATTGAGGATATGCAGTTTGATTGCAACAGCCAATCACAGACGCTCTCACAGGATGTGAAGCGTATGTGATTCGCTGTTGCCAGTCAATGTAATGAATATGCATGAAGCTTATTGGGTGGCCCTGGAAGCAGCAGCGGGAGGCTGGTAAACCCAATCTACCTTTTCTACTATCTATCTCTATCTATCTCTCTATCTTTTCTAACATTTTACTGCATGAAAATGTCCATGCTAAAATCGCTGTACGTATGGTGTGCGATGTTTTTATCGCACCTATACACTTGCATTGCTGGAATCTCAGCGAGATCCACCGACATCGCAGCATGCTGCAAATTTTTCCTCAGCACGTTTCTCGCAGAGGAATCACTTGCAGAAATGCATGGCAGCGTAGTTTAACATGGTTGCGAGTGCAATCGGATGTTTTATCAGATTGCCCTCGCATATCATTTCTGCAGTTGTGAATGCATCCTTATTCTTATACTAGGACCTATACAGCCATATGACTAGTTTCCTGATATGTTTTACTTTGAACCAATAAAGACTTGTATGTGGATCTTGGGCTGTGTAGATGGAGCCTTATAATTGAGTGCATGCCTTCTAGTGCTATCATTTTAGTTCATAGAAATTCACAACAATAGCTGTATAATACATCAGAACATCCTGCATGGAGAGTGGAAAGATCAGATATTTCTAACCTGCGTGTTGATCTTTACATGGATCTACAATGGTGACTGCATCTCTTTTTTTTTTTTTTCCTCCTTCCTGGATTATCCATCCACCGTTGACATATCATTGGCATATCATATTTATTTATCATCTCATCTGTCTCTGAGTGACTCCTCTGCCACATGGACCCCCCTGGCTACATCTGACCCCCAGCTGCATCGGATCCTGGCTGCACCTCAGCATCTCGCCCCCAGCAGCACCTGATCGCATCCACGGCTGCATCTCATCCTGTGCCGCATCTCATCTCATCCTGTGCCGCATCTCATCTCTTCCTGTGCCGCATTCATCTCATCCTCCATTCATCTCTGTGCCGCATCTCAACTCATCCTGTGCCGCATCTCATCTCCCAGGCTGCCTCACCTGACCCGACTACTTCACCCGACCCCGCAGCCGCCACAGCCAACCCCGACTGCCTCGACTGATCCCCCAACGCCACTGCCCCCTCATCCGACCCTCTGTATTACATCTCATCCCCGGTCAACACCCCATCCCCGGACCGCTCCCCACTGACAACCATTCATCCACCACAACAAAGTTCCCCCCTGCCACCACACACACTCCCTGCTCGCCGTAGACTATATTCCCGCTACTTCTCACTCTCATCCTTCTTCACTTCCTACTACCCCCACTTATGCCCCCTCCCAGCAACGAAATACTGCTCTCATCTTCCATCCTGCCTAACCACCTCACCCACTTCTCCACCTATTCATTCACTTTAAATCCTCAATCACCAAACAAAGACGCCCGCCACGTAAGCTCTCCTGCTCCCAACTGTTAACCCTCTGCCTACTCCTCCTCCTTGCCGGTGACATCTCCCCAATCCTGGCCCCCCCCACCACATCCCCACAACCACCTTCATCCCACGACCCATCGCCAACCCTTGCAACCTCACCACCACTAACCCTCGCAACCCCACCAACTTTAGACCTATTCCCCCAACCCCTGCACCCCCCCCCCACTGTTCTACCCGGCGCACTCTGGAATGCCCGCTCAGTGTGTAATAGACTCCCAGACATCCACAAACTCTTTATCTCCAAGAAACTATCATTCCGTGGCATCACCGAGACCTGGCTCACCCCCTCCGACATGGCCTCCCCCGCTGCACTATCGTATGGCGGCCTCAGCCTGTCCCACCCCCCCGTCCCTCTGGCAAACACGGCGGTGGTGTCGGCATATTCTTGTCCAAACTCCTGCACCTTCAGCCCTATTCCCCCGCCCCCCTCCGTCACTGCCCCCTCCTTCGAAGCCCACTTGGTCCGAATCTTTTCCCCCTGCAACCTCCAGCTACCGATCATCTACCGCCCCCCTGGACCCATCGCCTCCTTCCTTGACCACTTCACCACCTGGCTACTTCACTTCCTCTCCGCTGACATCCCCACCATCATCATGGGCGACTTCAGTATCCTCATTGACACTCCCCGCCCAGCCGCCTCCAGCCTTCTTTCCCTGACCACTTCCTTAGGGCTCTCCCAATGGTCCTCCTCTCCCACCCACGAACAAGGCCACACTGCTTGACCTCATCTTTACACGCCTCTGCTCCCTTTCCAACCTCACAACCTCGGAACTCCCCCTATCTGACCACCATCTTTTGACCTTCTCCGCCCTCTCCTCCCCTGCTACGCTACCCCCTCCCCGCAAACTTGATCACCCTCGCCGAAACCTAAGAGATCTTGATCTTCCTTTATTCTCCGAATCCCTCCTCCCTCTCACCGACATACCCTCCGCTGGTGACATAGACACTGCCACCACCCTATACAACACCACAATAAAGAACGCCCTCGACCTAGCCGCCCCCTCACTTTTCACGCTCCACGCACTAACAGGCAACCCTGGCATATGACCCTCACTAAAAACCTAAGACGGGCATCCAGGGTCGCCGAGAGGAGATGGAAAAAGTCCCGCACCTCCGAGCACTTTGCTCTGTTCAAGCAATCCCTCACTGACTTCAAGACGGCACTTGCTACTGCCAAGCAAGCCTTCTTCTCATCCCTAATAACCTCTCTGTCCGCAACCCCAAACAGCTCTTCAAAACTTTCAACTCCTTACTTCGCCCACCCGCTCCTCCCCTCCTCTCCCTCATCTCCGCTGAAGACTTTGCGACCTTCTTCAAGGAGAAGATCGACAAGATCAGAAACAGCTTTGGCCCACTTTCCCCACAACTCCCCCTCTCACCTACACTGCCCTCCTCCTCCATTAGCCACTTCCCCCCATACTGAAGACCAACTCTCTTCCCTCCTGTCGAAATCACACCTCACCACCAGCGCCCATGACCCTCTCCCATCCCACCTCATTCCCAACCACACCTCCATTTTCATCCCAGCCCTCACCCACCTCTTCAACCTATCACCACTGGCGCCTTCCCCTCGGCCTTCAGACATGCCCTAATCACGTCCAGCCTTAAAAACCCCTCCCTCGACCCTACCTCTGTCGCCAACTATTGCCCCATATCTCTTCTCCCATTCGCCGAACAACACATCCACTCACCTCTCCTCCTGCTCCCACTTCGACTGCCTACAGTCCGGCTTCCGACCCCTCCACTCCACCGAAACAGCCCTGACCAAAGTCACCAACGACCTGCTTGCCGCCAAGAACAAACACCACTACTCCATCCTCCTCCTCGACCTGTCCGCTGCCTTTGACACGGTTGACCACTCCCTTCTTCTCGGATCCTGGAATCCCTCGGCATCACCCACCTTGCCCTCTCTTGGATCTTCTCATACCTATCAGACCAGACCTTCAGTGTCTCCCACTCCCACACCTCCTCCTCGCCCTACCCCCTTTCTGTCGGAGTCCCCCAAGGTTCGGTCCTAAGACCACTACTTTTCTCCATATACACTCTCGGCCTAGGGCAACTCATTGAGTCCCACGGCCTCCAGTACCACCTCTACGCCGACGCACCCAAATCTACTTGTCCGGCCCCGACATCACCTCCCTACTCTCCAAAATCCCACAATGCCTTTCCACCATCTCATTCTTTTCCTTTGCTCGCTTCCTTAAACTCAACATGAACAAAACTGAATTCATAGTCTTCCCCCCAAGAAATTTCCCCCACTTCCCAACCTATCCATCTGCGTCAATGACTCGCCTCTCTCCAGTTTCCCAAGCCAAGTGCCTCTGGGTAATCCTTGACTCCTCCCTATCCTTCAAGCCCCACATCGAAGCCATCTCCACATCCCTCCGGCTCCAGCTTAGAAACATCTCATGGATCCGCTCCTTCCTTACCCACGACACTGGTAAAACACTTATTCATGTCCTTATCATCTCCCGCCTTGACTACTGCAACCTCCTTCTCACTGGCCTCCCATCCAACTCCCTCACACCTCTCCAATCTATCCTCAATTCCGCTGCTCGACTAATCCATCTGTTCTCTCGCTACTCCCGTGTCTCCCCCCTCTGCCAAGCCCTTCACTGGCTCCCTGCCTCCAAGAGATCCCAGTTCAAAACACTAACCATGGCATACAAAGCGATACACAACCTGTCCCCACCATACATCTCCGCCCTGGTCTCCCGATACTTACCCTCACGCAACCTCCATTCCTCCCAAGAACTCCTCCTCTGCTCCCCCCTCATCGCTTTGAACAACCGCGTTCAGGACTTCGCCCGGGCATCTGCCATACTCTGGAACTCCCTGCCCCAACATGTCAGACACTCTCCGACCCTGAGAAGCTTCAAGTGTCACCTTAAGACTCACCTATTCCGTCAAGCTTACAGCCTGCCATGAGACCCAGGCAACCGCCCCATAACTGACACTCCCCCAGCCTACTGTATCCCCACCCGCCCCTCGTAGACTGTGAGCCCTTGTGGACAGGGTCCCCTCCCCTCCTGTACCTATATGTCCTGATTGTCTAGAGTTATTGTAATTGTGCTTGTCTCCCCTATCCTCATGTAATGCGCCATGGAACATAATGGCGCTATATAAATAACTAATAATAATGTTAATAATACTTTTTCTTGTTCAGTCTTGCTGTGTCATACATTTCCCGGAGCTCAGAAGTCTGTCTCTGTATTTTTCACGGGCTTGCTGCATTTCACCAGTCTGTGCTATTCTATACACATGCTATATATTTATTTCCATAGAGCAGGGAATCCCTTTTAGCGATTTGTGCTTCAGTACTGTTTATGTAAAACACTTCCTAATCTCAGTGACAGAGGCAGCTGCTCACTTAGGAAGCCTGTAACTCTTGTTCCAGTTGGATGAGGCTGTTTTGCTGTAGTGGAGCAGAGTTTGTGTTTTCCTATGCAGCCTTGGACTCCTAATGTGGGACCTGGATGAGAGCTCGTGAGGGCGTGGATACGAGCCAACAGTCATCCCAGCCAAGAGGAGAAATCTCTTTGTTTCCTGGCATCTCCGTCATTACTCTTTTTTTCTTTTTTTTTCTTTTGAGTTACATTTTTTCTTCTTCTGATTTTCCACTTTCTCTGTAACCCTTTTGGATTGTCAAATCCAAAGTATGCTGATAAAGTAATATTACTTTTGTTTTTATTCTCCTTTTCCTTGTTTTATCTTATGTTGATATCTAATCTAAGCTTTATTCATCAACTTCATTTTGACTTTACCGTATTGTAAAGCATAGAAAGGGGTTATGAAAAGAAAATGTATACTGTGTGCTACAATGAGGATCTGAGCAACATTTGAACTTCTACAAAGTTAAGTTCACACTTTGACTTTTCTGGAGGCTTCCAATGTACACCCTAAACTTGACCTTTCGGCCCTATGCACCACAAGACGTCTTCTTGATATGTGCTGTGCTTGTATACATTGGCATACTTTTTCAATACATTGGAAAGCGCAGTCTACATGGTTTATTATGCATAGGGTCACTTTTTGTTCATGGCTGTAGCTAATGTTAAAAGCTAAAAGCTCCCTTCGAAGGAATATGTTAGAATATGCAAAAGGAGGCTTCACTGGGTGTGAACCAAGCCTAACCTTGAAACTTGTAGTGCACTGTCTGAATAAGGTCAGAACAGCTGCAGACAATTCAGTCCTAGTCAAAACAGAGGATTTTAAAGAGGCCACTTTCGACTGAAAATAATAATCTATTACATTTATCATATGCACTGCCACGTTGTCAAATGATCCTGTCATTTAAAATTGTAGATACATACTAGTAGGTAATGTGTGTTTCATTAAGTCGATATCATTCCCATATTATTATTTGTGGATTGTGTAGTTTTCACTGTTGTAGCAGGCGCATCTTAACGTTTAATGGGTTCCTAACACTTGAGGAAACAATCAAGAGAGAAGCTAGCCATGGGTTGTGCTTTTAGACAGATCTGGCAGTGCTTAGAATGAGATTGTGAAATGTTGATGAAGCAAACCAGCCTTCTCACGAACCCTTGTCTCATTCTAAAAATCATTTCCCCAACTTGTAAATTCTGAAGAAAAAAATAGACTTTCAAGAAAAAAATCACGTGTTATTTCAGATGTGATACAAGGAGGGAGAGCGCGCATTGGGCCGTAAATGTGATTAAATGGAGGGACAAGTGCACTGAGAGGTGCACTCACCTTATAGGGTTGTGAAACTCACAACCACTCCACAAGCATGAAAAAGATGGTCGCAGCAGACTCCCGTGAGAAGAGGTGTCCAGAAAGAAAATGGAGAAGAACCGAGCTGTAATATGTCTGCTCAGACCACGACAAACGCCGCGATCCCTGCATGCCGGACCTGTGTGGGATTGGTCAGTCTCTGAAGGAAATCACCCACGCCACGGAGCATGCCGGGAGTTGGAATTTTCTCCCTCTCTTCTCCATAGGCTGAAGCAGATTTGCTATGAAATGGGTCAGCACATTAAAGGGAACCTGTCAGGTGGTTTATGCCCCCAGCTATCACTGTCTGTAGCTGCAGTTTTATAATACTAATTGAAGCATTTATACACTTACATTTTCTAATGTAAATTCAGCACAGTCTATATCTTGGCGACTGTAGTCTATGTGGCAGGTTAATAGTTAAAATTTCAGCCTTATGTTAGAACATGTTGGGAGACCTGATGTGATGTAAACATGTGACTACAATAGGCGGAACTAAGTCCCCATAGGACATAATAAGTTTGCTCGCCTAGCTCCGCCCACTATGGTCACATGATCATTACATCACACAGGTCCTTTAGCCATGCAAGTTAATAGTGAGTTTACTATTATCCTGCCAGACAGTCCCCCTCCTCCAAGGTGTAGACTGAAATGTAAGAGGATAAATGCTTTTTTTCACCTTTAAAGGGAACCAACCACCCCAAATGACCCCCCGGACTGTTAATATGTGCCCCTACAACCTGCAGACACATATGGGGCAATCGTTTTTGCTAGAAAACGGATTTGTAAAAGCTAAGATATAGCTTTATAAACTTTTAAAAATCTTGCCGACTGGGCGTTATCTAGCTGCCGGTGGGGTGGGGTGGGGGGTGGAGCGCTGCGCAATATGTACAACCTGGTCCGGTGCCGTCCCTGCACTCCTGTCCGGTGCTGTCTCCCCGCTGCTCTCTCCGGTGCTGTGCCCGCTGGTGTCCTCCTGTCATGGTCTCCATGCTGTGCCCCAGGCCGGTAACATGATTATCGGTGCGGGCTCCGGGCAATGGGGAAGCTTCCTACTTCCTCCTGCCCATCCTCGCCCAGGTCAGCCCTGCACCAATGGGTCATTTGGGGTGGTTGGTTCCCTTTAACATTACACTATGAACTCAGACAGGGATGATTAGAATAGTAGTATGAAGCTGCAGGTGCAGATAGTGATAGCTGAAAGGGCATAAACCACCTGACAGGTTCTCTTTAAAGAGTTTAGAACATTCCCGCCTGGTTTGTCGTGGTCTGTGCGGACATATTACAGCCCGCCGGTTCTTCTCCATTTTCTTTCTGGACATTTCAGATGTGATGGAATTGTTTTCTGTTGGGGTAGGTGCACACTTAAAATATCAGGCGCAGAAGTTTCTACACCCTTTCTGCATCCCTTGGCAGGAGTAATGCAGCTGAAAAACACGTTTTTTAATGCATTTTTGCCCTCTTTATTGGTGCAGACAATATTAGTATGATTAGTAACATTAGTATGAGTGAAATACGCTGCACGCAAAATGCTGAGAGAATTGACGTACTGCAAATGAATTTGTGCACCAAATCTGCAAAAAGAGAATACTCAACGCTTGAATGAGACTGCAGGATCCTCATTCACTTCGCTGGCCTCAGAAATCCCTTCAGGTTTGTGATAATTCTTCACCGAAAAAAAGCATAAAAAATGCTACAAATCACTAAAGGTACCGTCATAAGCTGCGATATGGCTTCCATATATCTGGCGATTTGACGTGAGCATGCATGTTTCGGGCACGTTTTTCAGACCGCTGTGGAGCTGTCACACGTAATGATCTCGCGTGCAATCTCCGGTGATCCTGCGTTCCGGAAATCACATGCAGAAGACCGGAAGAGATCTTCCCTTCCCACATCGCCACGTCACACACCACAACCACATCAGCGATGTGGGCATAGAGTTTGAGCACGGCGAGGAGACAGGCATGCCAGAGTGTGTTACACCGCACTCCCTACCACTCCGATTGGCCTACACATCTGTGTTACCATTGGTCAGCCTTGTCTGGAAATCTGCCCACTACATGACGCATTTGTCCTTTCTACTATCTCGCTACTCCACCCTCGTGTCATGTGTTGCGGCTATCTGCAAGACACTTTGGCTTTGCCAAAGTGCCACACAGGATGGCTCATCTGTTGCTCTGTGGATTACACTATGAATGGCTATGAGTGCGCCTTTGCCATGGACAGCCAATGGGAACCCAGGAGAAGCCACCAATCGCTGCAGACGGGGCGTGAAAAACAGCACGCTCAGGCATGCCTGAGCTCGCTTTCTACATCGCTATTGCTCTGTCACATGCCACGATGCACTGAAATCGCCTGGTGGATATCGCCTGATTTCACTGCAGTGCAGGACAATCAGGTGACGCTCCACCAGTGATTTCTCACCGTACAATCACCCAGTCACACGCCACTACGCACAAGCAATGTGATTTCCACATGTTCGAATTTGACAGGTGCAAAAGTATGGGCACCTCAACAGAAAAGTGACATTAATATTTAGTAGATCCACCTTTTGCAAAAATAACAGCCTCTAGTCGCTTCCTGTAGCTGTCCTGTAGCTGTAATGAGTTCCTGGATCCTGGATGAAGGTATTTTTGACCATTCCTCGTTACAAAACAATTCCAGTTCAGTTAAGTCTGATGGTCGCCGAGCATGGACAGCCCGCTTCAAAACATCCCACAGATGTTCAATGATATTCAGGTCTGGGGACTGGGATGGCCATTCCAGAACATTGTAATTGTTCCTCTGCATGAATGCATTAGTAGATTTGGAGCGGTGTTTTGGATCATTGTCTTGCTGAAAGATCCATCCCCGGCGTAACTTCAACTTTGACACTGATTCTTGAACATTACTCTCAAGAATCTGCTGATAATGAGTGGAATCCATGCGACCCTCAACGTTAACAAGATTCCCAGTGCCGTCATTGGCCACACAGCCCCAAAGCATGATGGACCCTCCCCCAAATTTGACAGTGGGTAGCAAGTGTTTTTCTTGGAATGCTGTGTTTTTGTGGCGCCACGCCATGAAGGTTTTTATTAAGGGAAAAAAAAAACCAAACCTACAGAGCTCTGTATGAAAATTGATTGCACCCTAAATCTAATAACTTGTTGGGCCACCCTTAGCAACAACTGCAATCGAATATTTACGATAACTGGCAATGAATCTTTGACAATGCTATAGAGGAATTTTGGGCTACTTGTTTTTGCAGAATTGTTGTAATTCAGCCACATTGGAGGGTTTCCAAGCATGAACCACCTCTTTAAGGTCATGTCACAGCATCTCAAATCAGATTAAGGCTGCGTTCAGATGCAGCATATTCTGCCGCGTATAGTGCAGTGGCACTTTTTTGCGCCCGTTTATGTGCAAAAAAGTATGACTGCATGCAGACGCCATGCTTTTCCTGAGGCCATTTTAACATGTAGTCTATGGGAAATGTGCGCTGAAAATAGCACAATGAATTGCCATGTCAATTCTTTTTGCACACGCACTTTTGCAGTGAAAGCGCACGCAAAAATATGCAATAGCTTTTGCCGGAAGGCGTATCCAGCTTGTTTGGCACTGTATTTACGTGAGCGCTCAAAAAAGCCACGTACTTTCAGGGATACGCGGGCAATATGCTGCGTGTGAACGCAGCCTATGATCAGGACATTGACTAGGCCACTCCAAAGTCTTCATTTTTTTTTCTTAAGCCATTCAGAAGTGAACTTGCTGGTGTGTGCATCATTGTCATGCTACATAACCCAAGTGCTCTTCAGCCTGAGGTCACACACAGATGGCGGGACATTCTCATTCAGGATTTTTTGTAGACAGCAGAATTCATAGTTCCATTGACCACAGCAAGTCTTCCAGGTCCTGAAGCACCGAAACGGCTCCAGGTAATTACACTAACACCACCATGTTTTACTGTTGGTATGATGTTCCTTTTCTGAAATGCTGTGTTACTTCTATGCCAGATATAATGGGATATACACCTTCCGAAAAGTTAAACTTTTGTCTCGTAAGTCCACACAGTATGCTCCCTAAAGTCTTGGGATCATCAAGATGTTTTGTGGCATATAGAAATCTTATGTCCACTATGCTTCTTTTATCTGCAGCATAAACCAACATGTGGTGTGGCCTCCGGATTTGCAGCATGTCAATATATGCTTGTGGAGACGTGAGTGGGAGATAACATTGAAAATCTGCTATGCCCAGAATCCTGATCACGGGCGCAAACTCTGCGTTCTCCCTCAATGAACACTAGTATCTCTGCAAGAGAAGACATGCTGTGTCTGGAATGCAATGTGTAATGATTGGGAGTACATATGTCAGTACACACTGATACCTGTCTTCAGTCTGGTCAGTAACTATGCTACCTATCTGCCAGTGGTTTCAAGTAATCCTGTTAAGTCTGATATTGTCTTGTGTTCTGTCTGGCTGTGTTTTACTCTGCTTCTTCTGTTATCGACCTGGGTTGCCTTCATGTGCTCTCTTATACTTGGTACTCCTGCCTTGACCCATCGGTCAGCTGCTACAGTCCCTTGGACTGCTTTAGCAACTTGTTGCAGCCCAGTCTATCCTCACCATCAGAGGCCCTCATGTAGTCCAGGTAGTTGATTAATTACACCCTTCAAGGGTAAGCTGGGCCTGTGGTACCATAGGTCCACACCCACCAGCCATCACAATATCCATGTGTTTGAATGGCCTAGTCAAAGAACAGTTCTAAATCCCATTGAGTATCTGTGGTAAGACTTGAAAATTGCTGTTCAAGATGCCTCTATCCACTCTCACTGATCTAAAGTTATCTTGTACAGCAGGGATGGGGAACGTCCGGCCCCCGGGCCGGATCCGGCCCGCCAAGTCATCTGGTGCGGCCCGCGCCACTCTGCCTGTTTTGTGCAGGGCGCATTTTTTTACCTCATGCCCCATTGCCCGCCCGACCCCCCTGGGGGGCCCGTGGTAGCCGCCGGCGGCTGCGGCGCGCCGGCAAGAGAGGAAGGAGGGCGGGCCTCCGACTTCCTGTTCCGCAGCTCTGCCCGCCCCTCCTATCCTTCTCCGTACAGCGACTTACAGCCTGCAGAGCAGACGTACGGTGACGGCGGCCTCGGTGACCGGTGAGTGTGCTGTGCTGTGCACAGGCGTCCCTCCCCCCCGGTCCGCATACAGGGCCCTGTATACACCACCACCACCACTGGGCCCTGTATACACCACCACCACTGGGCCCTGTATACACCACCACCACTGAGCCATGTATACACCACCACTGAGCCATGTATACACCACCCCTGGGGCTGCTGTATTACCCCTTACCACTGGGGTCTGTATATACCACTGGGGCTGCTGTATACCCCTGGGGCTGCTGTATAACCCTTGGGGCTGCTGTATAACCCCTGGGGCTGCTGTATAACCCCTGGGGCTGCTGTATAACCCTGGGGCTGCTGTATTACCCCTTACCACTAGGGTCTGTATATACCACTGGGGCTGCTGTATACCCCTGGGGCTGCTGTATAACCCCTGGGGCTGCTGTATAACCCCTGGGGCTGCTGTATTACCCCTGGGGCTGCTGTATTACCCCTTACCACTGGGGTCTGTATATACCACTGGGGCTGCTGTATACCCCTGGGACTGCTGTATAACCCCTGGGGCTGCTGTATAACCCCTGGGGCTGATGTATTACCCCTGGGGCTGCTGTATTACCCCTTACCACTGGGGTCTGTATATACCACTGGGGCTGCTGTATACCCCTGGGGCTGCTGTATAACCCCTGGGGCTGCTGTATAACCCCTGGGGCTGCTGTATAACCCCTGGGGCTGCTGTATTACCCCTGGGGCTGCTGTATTACCCCTTACCACTGGGGTCTGTATATACCACTGGGGCTGCTGTATACCCCTGGGGCTGCTGTATAACCCCTGGGGCTGCTGTATAACCCCTGGGGCTGCTGTATAACCCCTGGGGCTACTGTATTACCCCTGGGGCTGCTGTATTACCCCTTACCACTGGGGTCTGTATATACCACTGGGGCTGCTGTATACCCCTGGGCTGCTGTATAACCCCTGGGGCTGCTACATAACCCCTGGGGCTGCTGTATAACCCCTGGGACTGCTGTATTACCCCTGGGGCTGCTGTATTACCCCTTACCACTGGGGTCTGTATATACCACTGGGGCTGCTGTATACCCCTGGGGCTGCTGTATAACCCCTGGGGCTGCTGTATAACCCCTGGGGCTGCTGTATTACCCCTGGAGCTGCTGTATTACCCCTTACCACTGGGGTCTGTATATACCACTGGGGAGGCTGCTGTATACCACACTGCTTTACGTTAATAAATTTATACGGCCCGCGAATGATATTCTACATTTCCAAATGGCCCTTTGCAGAGAAAAGGTTCCCCACCCCTGTTGTACAGAATGGACAAATTTCAGCTTCTAAATGTTCAAAGCTGGCAAAGACATCCCCAATAGACTTGCAGCAGTAAATGCAGTGAAATATGGTCCTCCTAAGTATTGACTAAAGGGGGCGAATGCAAATGAGTGTCACAATTTTCAGATTTATATTTTTAAAATATTTAGACAACCATGTATCATTTCCCTTAAACTTCACAAATGTTTGCTGTTTAGTGTTGTATATTACATAAAATCCCAATAAAATACATTTAAGTTTGTGCAGAAAAAAGTCCAATGACCAAGCACTACACACGTGGAGCTCTGCTAACAGCCTGTCGGCTATCCCCCGGTGCCTGGTGTTGCACAGACTTAGAATAAATAATCTAAGATTCATAAAGAAGTGAATAAAGAAAGGCGGCACTCACCATGTAGGCTGGTGGAAGAATGTTTTAATCCAGGTAGCTTAGTCCATTAAAACATTATTGGTGCGGTGGGGAGAGGGAGTGAGAGGCCGTCGGAACGACGGTACCGTTTCGTATCGTGTGGTGATACTGGAACCCGCAGAAGTATCACCACACCATACGAAACGGTACCGTCGTTCCGACGGCCTCTCACTCCCTCTCCCCGCTGCACCAATAATGTTTTAATGGACTAAGCTACCTGGATTAAAACATTCTTCCACCAGCCTACATGGTGAGTGCTGCCTTTCTTTATTCACTTCTTTATGAACATTTAAGTTTGTTGGTGTTATGTGAAAATAATGTTTGTGAATAGGTAAAAAATGTTTGTACCGTGTTAGTCATTAGATAGAAAATATTAGAATCTGAGAGTCCTCAGTGGTTGATACCTTTTAATGGCTAACTGAAATGATGGTAAGAAAAAGCAAAGCAAGCTTACAGGACACTATGGCCCCTTCATCAGGCTTTAATGCCACACTTTCTGAAGACACATATATACATATACAGGGTAGGATGATGCAGTAAATATGACAGGTGACATATGCATCATCCTACCCTGCATAATATGTACCGTATATACTCGTGTATAAGCCGACCCGTGTATAAGCCGACCCCCCTACTTTTGCCCCCAAAACCTGGGAAAATTTATTGACTCGTGTATAAGCCGAGGGTGGACCCCAGCACAGGTATACAGCCCCCAGCAGTGTGGTATACAGCAGCCTCCCCAGTGGTATATACAGGCCCCAGCAGTGTTACAGCAGCAGCCCCAGTGGTATATACAGCAGCAGCCCCAGTGGTAGTATACAGCAGCCCCAGAGGTATATACAGCAGCCCCAGTGGTAGTATACAGCAGCAGCCCCAGTGGTAGTATACAGCAGCAGCCCCAGTGGTAGTATACACGCAGCCCAGTAGTATATACAGCCCCAGTGGTAGTATATAGCCCAGTGGTAGTATATATACAGCCCCAGTGGTAGTATATAGCCCCAGTGGTAGTATATAGCCCCAGTGGTAGTATATAGCCCCAGTAGTAGTATACAGCCCCAGTGGTAGTATATAGCCCCAGTGGTAGTATATATACAGCCCCAGTGGTAGTATACAGCCCCAGTGGTAGTATATAGCCCCAGTGGTAGTATACAGCCCCAGTGGTAGTATATAGCCCCAGTGGTAGTATACATACAGCCCCAGTGGTAGTATATAGCCCCAGTGGTAGTATATAGCCCCAGTAGTAGTATACAGCCCCAGTGATAGTATATAGCCCCAGTGGTAGTATACATACAGCCCCAGTGGTAGTATATAGCCCCAATGGTAGTATATAGCCCCAGTAGTAGTATACAGCCCCAGTGGTAGTATATAGCCCAGTGGTAGTATATAGCCCCAGTGGTAGTATACATACAGCCCCAGTGGTAGTATATAGCCCCAATGGTAGTATATAGCCCCAGTAGTAGTATACAGCCCCAGTGGTAGTATATAGCCCCAGTGGTAGTATATATACAGCCCCAGTGGTAGTATACAGCCCCAGTGGTAGTATATAGCCCCAGTGGTAGTATACAGCCCCAGTGGTAGTATATAGCCCCAGTGGTAGTATACATACAGCCCCAGTGGTAGTATATAGCCCCAGTGGTAGTATATAGCCCCAGTAGTAGTATACAGCCCCAGTGGTAGTATATAGCCCCAGTGGTAGTATACATACAGCCCCAGTGGTAGTATATAGCCCCAATGGTAGTATATAGCCCCAGTAGTAGTATACAGCCCCAGTGGTAGTATATAGCCCCAGTGGTAGTATATAGCCCCAGTAGTAGTATACATACAGCCCCAGTGGTAGTATATAGCCCCAATGGTAGTATATAGCCCCAGTAGTAGTATACAGCCCCAGTGGTAGTATATAGCCCCAGTGGTAGTATATATACAGCCTCAGTGGTAGTATATAGCCCCAGTGGTAGTATATAGCCCCAGTGGTAGTATATAGCCCCAGTAGTAGTATACAGCCCCAGTGGTAGTATATAGCCCCAGTGGTAGTATATATACAGCCCCAGTGGTAGTATATAGCCCCAGTGGTAGTATATAGCCCCAGTGGTAGTATATAGCCCCAGTGGTAGTATACAGGGCCCCAGCAGGGCCCCCCTCATAATTTGGCGCCCCCACCTCAGTTTCTGGGCCCCCCCGCATGCAGCGCTGCACATATACATTACGTGTCTAGCAGCTGTTACCCTCCGGTGGCAGATCGCGGCTCCCGGCTCCGGGCTCCATCTTCCTCGCTGTCTTCCTGCTTTGTGACCGGCGCGATGACGTCATCGCGCCGGTCACATGACAACCAGGAAGACAGAGAGGAAGATGGAGCCGCGATCTGCCACCGGAGGGTAACAGCTGCTAGACACGTAATGTATATGTGCAGCGCTGCATGCGGGGGGGCCCAGAAACTGAGGTGGGGGCGCCAAACTTTGAGGGGGGCCGTATGACTCGCGTATAAGCCGAGGGGGGGACTTTTCAGCCCAATTTTTGGGCTGAAATACTCGGCTTATACGCGAGTATATACGGTATATATATGTCTCTTCAGAATTTGTGTCATTATTAGCCTGATGAAGATTAAAGCCTGCAATGACCTAACTGTCAACTCATCACCACAATAGCTACCAACCCCCCCCCAACATACTGTCTCCTCCCCATTATCCTGTAGACTGTAACCCTGCGAGGACAGGGCCCTCTTCCCCTCCATACCAGTCTGTCATTGTTAGTCTGTTTATTGTTATTTATATTTGTATTTAGTACGTAACCCATTCTCATGTATAGCACCATGGAATCAATAATAAGAAATAATATAGGGGAGTGCTGCAATATATATAATATTTTGGGAAAACGGGTCATTTTAACACCTGTTAGACGGTTAATCAATGATCAACAATGTGTGGCTAGCTGTAGCAGGTTTTCTATTGGAAATAGGAACACCTCTGCTTAACTTGTGAATCGTGGGTAGTGTTTTTCATTTTTAGTATTGGGCACCAAAAAAACTAGCGGAGACTGGTGCATGATAAAATTTTGCAGTTGTACAATTAGATTACGGCAGTACATGGCCTGGATATCGGATATTTAGAATTACAATTGTCCTTGTGTGTGAAGAACTTACCATATGTGTTTTCTCCACCATCGTTTGCTTCTAGATGGTTCCCTCCGCTTTTTACTATAATTTATTCTCAGTACACTCTTTTTGTATCTGGTTTCCAGATTAACCAAAAAAGAAATTGCACCTCTATATGACATATTACTTTCTAATCACTTTGCACCACGTCACTTTTTCCATTAAAACTTTTACACAGTTTCCAAATCTATATTTTGTAATTTGTGATTTTCAAAATTGACATATGGGAGATTGAAAAGATGAATTATAATTAAGTAAACGTATTATCCTTCACTTTTCACTAGGCTACAAATATATGGGACTTCATAAAGAATTATTTGTGGACTATAATCATAATCTGCCTATGCACATTAATGCCTAATATACTATATTTTTACAGCAAGAAGAAGAGATAGAGCTGTAAATTATTAGGGTGTTAACAGCGCTTGCTTAGGCCTCCTTCAAACGGACGTGTTGTAGCTGTTTATTTTCACTGTTATGAACAACTCAGCTGGGCGCTCCAGGGTAATCAGTGCTTAGATAGGGTCAACTTAACTCAAATCCATAAATAGAAAGGCACTCAAATGGAGGTGAAAGAGGAGTGGGTGCCACTTGTGATGGAGGTCTTAAACCCAATTGTACTACCTCTCTCACCTACACCTCAGTGGTCGGCCGCTCGAGAATCCTCTCCAGCACGCTATCTGAAGGATGCCATACAATTCACCCTGAACATAATCTCCCCGGATCATTTGTGTATGTTTGAAGGTGGTCTATGTAGGACTGAAACGCCACACATTTTGGACCATGTAATAAAAGTTTTCATCTGGTTTCACTACAACCTCCAATTGAGTGCCAGACTCTTTCTATTTTTCATGGATTCCATACATTCCCATTCTGATTATGGTGTTATTCACTTGTCTGTTATTATTCATTCATCGTGTATTTGTGCAAAGCACCCAGAGACATGTTTGTTTTTTCCTGCGGCATGAATGACAAGGACCAATACAAGTCTATGGGTCCATAAAAAAATATATAGCATACTGATGACATACTACTACTACTTTTTCCATGTGCATATTTAAACGCACACAGACATACACTAGACATAATCTTTACCCACCTCTGCCCCCTAACTAACCCCACAACCTCCCCTCTCCCACCTATCTGACCACCATCTTCTTACCTTCTCATCCTTGTCCTCCTCACCTGCCACTCATGTCCACCAACTCGTACACCCTCGCAGGAACCTCACACACATTGACACATACTCTCTGACACTATTCTACCACTATCCTCCATGTCCTCATTCCATGACACAGATAGTGCCACAGCTTTCTACAACTCTACACTCACAGCAGCAATTGATGCAGTTGCCCCTCTCATTCACGGCAGAATACGACGAATCAACAGACAACCCTGGCACACGGACACCACGAAAGAGCTGCGGTGAGAGTCTAGGGTTGCTGAGCGGCGCTGGAAGAAAACACATTCACAAGAAGACTACCTAGCATTCAAACAAGCACTTCTTCAAGTCAGCACTCACCACCACTAAACAGTATTACTTAATTACCCTCATATCCTCTTTATCCGACATCCCCAGGCAGTTAATGAACACATTTAACGCCTTCCTTCACCCCCCATTGCCCCCCCTACTTCTCGTATCTCTGCAAAAGACTTCGCAACACACTTCAACAAGATTGATCAGATGAGACAAGTCTTTGCTACCCAACCATCACAACCCCTATGTATATCACACCACTCCCTCCCCACTAACCCTCCTCCCCTCCATTACTGAAGGAGAACTTGCACACCCCTTCTCCAAATCGCACCTCACCACCTGTGCATCAGACCCCATCCCATCACACTTCCTCCCCAACCTGACCACCACGCTTATCCCGGCCCTTACTCACCTCTTCAATCTATCACTTACCTCCGTACCTTTCCCTCCACTTTCAAACATGCAACAATTACACCTGTCTTGAAGAAGCCATCTCTCGACCCGACCTCTACATCCAGCTACTGCCCCATTTCACTACTTCTGTTCGCCTCCAAACTTCTTGAAAAGCATGTCCACACTGTACTCTCATCCTACCTTTCTTCTAACTCTCTCTTTGACAACCTTCAATCTGGCTTCCGCCCCCACCACTCCACCGAAACCACCTTAACCAAAATTATTAATGACCTACTTACCGCCAAAGCTAATGGACACTTCTCTATCCTCCTCCTTCTTGATCTGTCGTCTGCATTTGACACAGTCGACCACTGCCTCCTATTACAGATCCTCTCTTCCAATGGTATCACTGACCTTGCCCTCTCCTAGATCTCCTCCTACCTTTCTAACCGCACATTTATTGTCTCCCACTCCAACACTACCTCCTCACCCCATCCCCTCTCTGTTGGGGTCCCTCAAGGCTCTGTCCTGGGACCCCTTCTTTTTTCCATCTATACCCTTGGCCTAGGACAACTCATAAAGTCCCATGAATTCCAGTACCACCTGTACGCTGATGACACTCAGATCTACATCTCTGGCCCAGACGTCACCTCTCTGCTGTCCAGAATCCCAGAGTGTCTATCAGCCATATCCTCCTACTTCTCCTCTCGCTTCTTTAAATTAAATGTAGACAAAGCTGAACTCATCATCTTTCACCCATCTCGCACACCTCCCTTACCTGATCTATCTATCACAATAAATTATATCACACTTTGCGCTGTACTTGAAGTCCACTGCCTCGGAGTGATCCTTGATTCTGCCTTATCCTTCAGACCACACATTCAAGCTCTCACCACCTCCAACTCAACAATATTTCCAGAATCCATCCCTTCCTCAACCCTCAATCTATTTAACTACTAGTGCCTGCCCTCATCATCTCCCGTATCAACTACTGCAACCTCCTCCTCTGTGGCCTTCTTGCTAACACTCTTGCACCTCTCCAATCTGTCCTTAACCCTGCTATCCGCTAATCCACCTCTCTCCTCGCTGCTCCTCCACTTCTCCCCTCTGCAAATCCCTCCACTAGCTGCTAATTCCCCAGTGTATGCAATTCTAACTACTAACACTGACTTACAAAGCCATCCGCAATCTGTCCCCCCAATATAACTCATAATCTTCAATCCTCCCAAGACCACCTCCTTTCTTCCACACTTGTACGTTCCTCATCTAACCGCCTGCAAGACTTTGCCCGAGCATCCCTCATCCTCTGGAATTCTGCACCCCTAAAACGTCCGACTGTCCCCTACACTCGAAACCTTCAAACGGAACCTGAAAACCCATCACTTCAGAACAGCCTACAGCCTGCAATGACCACGGTGCCACCTCACCACTACTTGACCCAGCGCCCCACCACCACCAGAGCAGACCCAACCTACTGTCTCTCTCCCCACTGCCCTGTAGAATGTAAGCCTGCAAGAATTACCACAGAAGGCAGTAGAGCACCCTCGTTTTTTCTGCAGCAGAGTGGAGAGAAGGCTGTGCTTCTTTCTGCAGTTTTATTATGCTCACATGCCAGTCTTGTTTTCAGGCAGCACACTCTCTTAAGTGTGGTCAATCAACAAACAGGAAGGCAGCTAGCCTAGAAATGTGTTTGACCTTGCAAAGGGTGCATCAGACACCCTTATTTGCAATTCATTCAAACTGCTTTTTCAAAGGCAACGTTTATTACAAAAAAAAGTGTTTTTTTTATTGGGTTTAAGTCCCATATTTAACCATGATCAGGGCTAGATGATTTTTTGTCTTTGTGCTTTTGATTTTCCCTTGTCTTCCAAGAGTCATAACCCCCATACCCCATCAAGATAGCTATAAAAGGGCTTGGTTTTTTGCAAGATGATTTGTGGATTTGAACAACACAATTCATTTTACCATACAATGTACTGAAAAATGTTTAAAATCAAATTCCAAATAGTGTGAAATGGTAAAGTGCAATTACTCAACTGTTTTTGGGTCTTGTTTTTACAGTTGTCATAGTGCAATACAGCTAATCTAGCAGTATGATTCTTCAGTCTATTTGACTATAGCAATACTTAACTGCACTTTTTATTTATGGGATGGAAAAAAATGTATGCATTTTTTTGGTTTGTGTTGTCACTTTCCGAAACTGTATTGTTGTTATTTGTCTGTGCATGGAGCTGGGTAAGGGCTTGTTTATTGCCTAGTGAGCTGATGTTTTCATTGATACTGCATTGTGGTCTATATGACATTTTGATCAGTTTTTAGTGTGTTCCTTAGTATAGTGTTACTGCATTTACCTTACAGGTTAATTAACGTACAATTTTTATAGACCAGACTTAAACATATGCAGTGCTACCATGTACCGTATGTTTATTATTTATTTCTTTATTTTTAACCCTTTCATTCAAGTACTTCTCAAAAAATTAGAAAATCATCAAAAAGATCATTTATAGCAGTAATTCAATACATAAAGTGAAACGCATATATTATATGGAATCAATACAAACAGAGTGATCTATTTCAATTGTTTATTTCTGTCCTGTCAATGTTGATGAATTATGGCTTACAGCCAATGAAAATCCAAAATTAAATATCTCAGAAAATTTGAATAATCAACACAAAACACCTGCTTACTAAGCAGGGGCGTAACTACAACAGGTGCAGGGATTGCAATCGCACCTGGGCCCTGAAGCCTAGGGGGCCCCAAAAGTCCCTTTGGTCTATAGAAAAAGACTAATGTTTTTAAAGATTTGCAATAATTGGGGGCCCCATTAGAGCTTTTGCATCGGGCCCAT
Source organism: Allobates femoralis (assembly GCA_033576535.1). Classification (NCBI taxonomy): domain Eukaryota; kingdom Metazoa; phylum Chordata; class Amphibia; order Anura; family Aromobatidae; genus Allobates; species Allobates femoralis. The sequence goes on from JARQOC010000004.1 coordinate 447,215,770, forward strand.
GAGCTTCAAGTTACGCCACTGTTACTAAGCATTTAAAATGGTCCCTTTGTCTGGTTCAGTAGGCTACACAATCATGGGGAAGATTGCTGACTTGACAGATTCCCAGAAAGCAGTCATTGACAGACTCCACATGGAGGGTAAGCCACAAAAGGTCATTGCTAAAGAAGTTGGCTGTTCAGAGTTCTGTATCCAAGCAAAGTAATGGAAAGATGAATGGAAGGAAAAAGTGTTGTAGAAAAAGGTGCACAAGCAACTGGGATAACGGCAGCCTGGAAAGGATTGGTAAAAAAAGGCCATTCAAAAATTGGGGGTGATTCACAAGGAGTGGACTGCTGCTGGAGTCGGTGCCACCACACGCAGACATATCCCGGATATGGGGTGCAACTGTCAAGCCACTCGCGACCAATGGACAACGCAAGAAGCGATCTTACCTGGGTCAAGGAGAAAAAGAACTGGACTGTTGCTCAGTGGTCCAAGGTGTTTTTTCAGATGACAGTAAATTTTGCATTTCATTTTGAAATCAAGGTCCCAGAGTCTGGATGAAGAGTAGAGAAGCACATAATCCAATCTGCTTGAGGTCTAGTGTGATGTTTCTGCAATCAGTGATGGTTTGGGGAGCCATGTCTTCTGCTGATGTAGGTCCACTGTGTTTTATCAAGACCAAAGTCAGCGCTGCTGTCTATCAGGAAATTTTAGAGCACTTCATGCTTTCCTCTACCAACCAGATTTTTGGAAATGCAAATTTCATTTTCCAGCAGACTTGGCACCTGTCCACATTGCCAAATTATCAATATTTGGTTTAACCACCACAGTATCACTGTGCTTGATTGGCCAGCAAACTCGCCTGATCTAAACCCCATCTAGCATGTATGTGGTATTGTCAAGAGGAAGATGAGAGACACCAGATCCAATAAAGCAGACGAGTTGAAGGCTGCTATCAAAGCAACCTGAAACTTCCATAACACCTCAGCAGTGCCACAGGCTGATCACCTCCATGCCTCACTGCATTGATGCAGTAATTAATGCAAAAGGAGTCCTGACCAAGTATTGAGTGCATTTACTGTACATACTTTCAATTAGACAACATTTATGAGTTAAAAATAATTTATTCAGTTGGTCTTAATAATATTCTAATTTTCTGAGATAATCACTTTTGGTTTTCATTGGCTGTAAGCTATAATCATCAACATTTACAGAAATAAACACTTGAAACAAATCACTCTTGTTTGTAATGACTCTATATACTATATGCATGTCACTTTATTATTTACTGAAATAAATTATCTTTTTGATGATATTCTAATTTATTGAGAAGCACTTACCGTATTTTTCATAAGACACACCAGTTTATGGTGGAAAGTGGGGGGTGCATCTTATGGTCTGAATATACACTGTGCTGGCTGTGGTGCTGTGCAGGCTGGCTGGGGGTAGCAGCTGTTCTGGAGCAGTTGGAAGAGGCAGGAGCAGGTTGCAGAAGCAGCTCGTGATCACGTGTCCCTGGTCATTAGTCTACTGTAATATTCTGCATCCCGCTGTCCACCTCTCAGTGCTAAAGCTAGCGCTGAGTGGGAAGCAGTGTATATTACAGTACACTAAGTGTACTAACCCCCTCCCCCCATCCTGGGATATGCAGCCCCCCATCACTGGACATTGCTCCACTGCTGCTACACACTCTACAACAATAAACTCTGTAACATACCTGTCCACCGATCCCCTCCGTATCTCCCTCTGCAGCCACATCGATCTCTACCTGTCTGTGTAAGCCAGTATCCTGTCATGTGACCGACACAGCAATGTGATGTAATCTCTGCGATTTCTGGCCATATGATCGGATGCCCCGGAAATGCACAGACAGGAAGACATTGATGTGGCTGCAGAGGTAAAAGACGGAGGGGAACGGCGGAGAAGTATGTTACATGGTTCATTGTTTTACTGTGTGTGGCAGCAGGAGGGCCATATCCAATGATGGGGGTGCAATATCGAGGATGGGGGCTACATACCAGGATAGGAGGATATATACCAGCATGGGAGGCAATATATCAGCATGGGCAGCTATCTATCAGGATGAGAGGCTATATATCAGGGTGGGAGGCACATACCAGGATGAGGGCTATATACCAGTTTGGGGGACATATATTACCATGGATGGGGACAGGGATGTGGACATTACCCCCCCATAACAGTGTCAGCAACAGATTCCCCCCCATAACAGTTTAAAACCACATTTTTTCCCTAAATTTTTTCCTCTGAATCTATAGTCTGAAAAATATAATATATGACGTACTGGTACATCACATGGCTTGTCCTTTTCTTTGATGCTGCTGCCCTGCGTCTTTCTTTGCACATGTGTGCTGATCCAATTAGCTGTCACATGCCTCCAAGAGCCACATGGTTGAGATTCCCCACAGCAGTTAACAAGTTAAAACCTACTGTCAGTCTCTGACAGTGGGATTTAACACATGCAGGGCAGGGATTGCGCAGTTTGCCTACTGCAATCGGCTTACCAGTGACATAATCATGGGGTGCCGATGCATTGTCATGAGAGCCGAGGGTCAGCTGATGGCCCCATTATGTCTCAATGTGAATGTCCTGTGAATGCCAACTACAAGGCTGAATTTAAGCTATAAAAAGCAGGGCTGATGCACATTTGCAGTTTCATGTCTCCTATGAGGACTAGTACATGCAATAAAAAGTAAAAAAAATAAAATTACAAGTATGAACCTCCCCCACAAAAGTTTAAATTACTCCCCTTTTGCCCTGTTAAAATAAAAGAAATACATGTGGTATCGCCAAATTCAAAAATGTACAGTTTATCTAAATATAAAATACTTTAATCCAAGCAGTAAACAGTGTAACAAACAAAAATGCTAGAATTACATTTTTCTTGTCACAACAACATTGCAAAAAAATGCAACGAGAGGTGAGCAAAACACCGTATCTACCCAATAATGGTGTCCGTAAGTCAGGTCATGGTGCATGAGCCATCATAGAGCCCCAGATCCTGAAAAATAAGTTTGTTACGGATCTCAGAAAATGGCGACAAAAGTGACATGTTTTTTTTTTGACAAATGTCTAATTTTTTTCACCAATTACCGTAATAAAAAAAAAAGAACTATATGTTTGCTAACTGCATACTCATACTTACCTGAGCCAAATACTGACAGGTCAGTTTTGCCATATAGTACACATAAATAAAAAGATTGTAATTATTGCAGAATTGCATTTTTTTTTTGCAATTTCATTGCACTTGAAATTTTTTCCCATTTTCCAGTACAATACATGGTAAAATGAATGGTGCCATTCAAAAGTACAACTCGTCCCACAAAGAGGCCCCCATATATCTATATTTACGGAAAAATAAAAAAAAAGTTATGACTCTTGGAAGAAGAGGAAAAAAATGTAAGTGCAAACGAGGGAACATTTCCCAGGGTGATCAGGTTAACGAGGGCAAAGGAAAGTTGATTCAAATTGGTATATTTGGAATAAAAAATTGTAACTTTTTTTTAACTTTAATTTTTCGTCTCCTTAGGAGACTTGAACCTGCTCCTCTTATTGCTTATAATGCACACTGCAATGCCAAGTATTAAATATTGCCACCAAAGTTCCATTGTGTTTGTGAGGTGACAGTCTCTCTTTAAGCAGCTGATCTACATCATTATTTCCATTTTTCTCTGTTGTGCATTTTTTGGAAATATCACAGTTTTTTGTAGTCTTCATAAATAATGTAATGAACTTTGTTATAAAGTCTGAATGGGTTAAATCCGCACATTTTTTGGTAGGATGTTCGCCAGTGATGATATAATGCTTAAAAAGCTCTGGGATCGAAGTAGAACTAAACTGCATGATTACATGATGTCATCTGGCAGTACCAGTCGGACTTAATCTGGAACACTTCAGGTTTTCTGCTGCTTGACTTGGCCTCAGAACGCTCTTTGCCTTGCGTTTGGGGACATGGCAACGCTTGATTGTTATAATAATTTACGTGGTGGACTTTACATTTGGCTGGAATAACCAGAGAACGCTATTAAACTAAGTAGTTGACAAATTCTAGATGGGCGGAGTCAGTGGCGTAACTTGAAGCTTATGGGCCCCGATGCGAAAGCTCCAACGGGGCCCCCAATTATTACAAATCTTTAACAGCAATAGTCGCTTTCTATAGGGACTTTGGGGCCCCCTAGGGTCCGGGGCCTGGGTGGATCGCAACCCCTGCACCTGTTGTAGTGACGCCCCTGGACAGAGTCCTGCTGCACTTCTGATCATACCATCTACCATCTAGCATCACCTTGTGTCAGCTAGAAAACTCCATGAGCAAATGAGTAGGTAGAAGACTTGTGTCACAACATTGATGGTATGTGACTTTTATTACATCTGTTTGTTTTTTTTGTATTTTGTTATAAATTTCTTTTTCAAAAAATGAAAAACTGGTGTATTGTTGGACAGAGGCCGAGAGTATCCGCCTCCTGGTATATGTTAGTATACCATAAAACAAAGTATGGAAAATTACAGTACACTAGTATTCCATGCCACATGGGTGATGGATGCCACATATGCTTAGTCACATACTTCCTTGAAACTGATACATCATGCACTTTTTATGACGTTAAACGGAGACCATTGTAACCTCAATGCCCGCTGCTACCACTAGATGACCTTCACAGTTCTTATTTACTTTTTATATTTAAAACCAAGAATCTCAGTCTTTATATTAGAAATCAGTATTTTTTGGCATTTCATGTCTGAAACACCACCTGGTTAAATATAGCTATTGAGAGTAGAAGGAACTGTAGAGTTAGTTGAGTTGTTATGGCTGCCCTTCTATGTCTGTCTGCCTAAATCTTGGTTTCCTGCCAAACTGTCTCTACTGTGTTGCCTGATTAGGAGAAATACCTTCCTGATAAAGGAGGGGGAGTGTGTATATTGAGTTGATATTTCCGTTTGTGACTGCTGTTGTGGCCTTAACTTGTTTATAGCTAGCTTTTAAGATAGCAAAAACTGTTTTCTAGGGAGTGGATACTCATTCGTCATACAGTACCACTCGTTTATTGGATTCTTATGATCAATAACGGTCTGCTTACATGAACTGTATAGTGGTACGATACGATCTCTGATTGTTAAAGCTTAACCGATCGGTGGTTGCTTTAATGCCTGTTTTCATAGGCAGACCAAAGAAAACAATGCGCACTGAGCACTGTGTTACAAATCACTCAGTGCATGTAGGCTGCCATCGTTCTCAGGGCTTTGCTCGTTCATCGGTGATCGTGAGCCTGTGTACACAGCAAAATAATCATGAAACAAGCACTTTCATGAACGCTTGCTCAAGATTATATTCCATTGTAAATGCAGCTTTAGTACTAAAACGTAACTAATACACGAGAGGCGTTGATTTAAAGATTTCCACTAACCCACTTCTATTTATTGCGGACACTGAAACTGTGAATGTGTAATAATTAAGTCTCTATAGGTTACATGACAATTTGCAACTCTGAACTGATAATGGCTTTCTTTTACAGGTGCTGACGTGGTGTGAGGTGTGATAATGGACCCAGTAGAATACAGAGCAGTCATCAAGTTCCTTTACTTGAAAGGCTGCACACCAAGAGAGACATTTGATGAGATGAAAGAGGTTTATAGTGATGATTCCCCATCATATGATGTAGTCAAGAACTGGCATGGTCGTTTCTAATTCTAGGGCGACCCCATTCCGCTATGGAAGTAAAGGATCTTGATGACTGCTCTATTCCACCAAGTCCATTATCACACCTCACACCACTTCAGCACCTTTAAAAGAAAGGCAGTTATCAGTTCAGAGTTGCAAACTAACACATAACTTATAGAGACTTATATCATTACACATGTGCAGTTTGTGTCCTGCGATAAATAGAAGTGGGTCATGGGAAATCTTTAATGAGCGCCCCTCATATCTAATTTTAGAGACTGCAGTTGATAATTTTCCTGTTGAATAAATCCGATTTTTGTAATTTTAACATGTTTCAATTCCATGGATATATGATTTGTCTGCATGAAGGTTTTCTGTTGGTTATATTAAAATCCCATACATTGTTTTCATTTGCCACAATTAATAGACTAGGTGATGTCTGATTGCTGGGAGTCCTCAATGCTAAGTATCCTCAAATAAATCTGAAATGTTGCAGTTTTCACAATCTTAAGGCAGATAAGACAGTATCCACTTCTGGTAATAGTGATGGTCACAGCTCACCTCCTCCTCTCCCATTCGCAATGACCTTTGCACAAAATCACATAGGATGCCTAGAATGCTCTCTTGTAGAAGTCAAAACACTACACTACAGGAATATAAAGGGGTGGGGACAAGAGGCGCAGTAGTGCCCTATCACTAGTGACACTGTATGAAATTGGTGGTGGTGCTATGAAACCACTCATCTGGTACAGTTGTGATCCCCACAACTGGTTTGAAGGCGTAAAATACTCAAGAGCTGCTGCAGAACCTCCACCAACCACTGACCAGTGGTGATATCCAGAATGATGATAGGAGTAAAGGTGTGTCACGGTCCGCGCTGCTCCAAGCTCAAAAAACTCACCAATGAGTCAGAATTTCATCAAACAGATTTCCAAGCTTTTATTCTCCTTCCTCCAACGCGTTTAGGCATATATCCCTGAGGAATGTGCCAGGTAGGGCGCCGAAACGCGTTGGGGAAGGAGAATAAAAGCTTGGAAATCTGTTTGATGAAATTCTGACTCATTGGTGAGTTTTTTGAGCTTGGAGCAGCGCGGACCGTGACACACCTTTACTCCCATCATCATTCTCAAAACACTACACTACAGGTTTCTATGGCCTTTGTACTTGTTCTATGAATGTAATTAACAGAGCAAAGCTGCAGCTCAAGCAAAAAGTACCCCCATATTCTTGTACATAAAATATAATGCAATAAAATGTGATCGCACAGTAAAAATTGATACAAAATATATATATTTTTCAGGATCTCTGCTTAAGTGGTAATAACATAATATAAAGATATTTACATGACTGGCAGCACTCGGGCTTAGACATATGTCTCCTCAGCTCTCAACTTACTTGCCGGTTCCAGCCACAAGGTGCCATCTTGGCTACCTTATGGATGCACACCACACCTTGCCCATAACTTGAGAACTGATTTAATTTGGTCAGCCAAAACAACACTAAGTTATATTGCTGCCTACTGCCAACCCCGTTTGTTTGGGACCATCTAGTTTCTTCTAAATGCTTAGATGAACAGGTTTGTTGTCCATGTCCTCTGCTTTCTTCCTTGAAAAAGTATAGTGGCACTTTAGTACAAGGATCAAGGTTCTCCTAAGGCTTTCAGAGTGGGTCTGATCCCAGGTGTGACTCTTATTTTCATTGGGTGTGTACTAAACTCCGTTGAGAGAGCCTCAGTCAGACAACTCGCTGGTTTCTTTGTTTGGTGTCGGGTATAATGTCTCAAATGTCTACGGCATAGCTCTATTATTGATCCTCCAACAGATCTGCTTATCACCACGTCTAGCTATGTCTGATTAGGTACAATAAACTGCTATAGGCTCTTTTTCTGGGACTCAATTGGTTTAATGTAAAACATATAAATTGTTCATGTGCATTTCTTGTCCATGGCTAGTGTCTTCTATCAATACTTTCCAGTTATTTTATATCTTTGAATTCTCTGCACAAGTTATCTTTAAGTGCTTCTGTCCCTCTCTTCTGGTATCTTCCCCTCTTCCTTCAAACACTCTATCATTACTCCATTATTAAAGAAATCCTCTCTTGACCCATCCTGCACAATTAACTACAGACCAGTCTTGAATCTCTCCTTCATCTCTAAACTCTTGGAGCGCCTGGTCTAGTCCACCTCACTCGTTACCTCGCCACTTCCTCTCTTCTAGATCGTCTCTTCTAGAAAATGTGATTTCAGGTAATCAAGGCATAAGACATTATTGGTTATAAATTATAACTACACTATAAGTTAAGTTAAAGGATCTCAGTCAGACTTTGGACAGCACGATATACATTTCTTATCTCTTTAAATAACTTTTTCAGGAAATTATGGGCCAGATAATGCTGTTCTGTATTGGAGCCACATAACATTAGGAATATATCCTGTAAAACAATAGTTTTTGATCATGAAACATACAAGTTTATGTCCCTAAAAGGATATTTGAGAAGAATTATCTTGGTCTGCCTTCATTATCAGAGATGTTTCACTAGAAACATTGTGTGTCATCAATGTAAGAGGATTTAGACGTTTTGAGCAGCAATGTGTCTGTAGGATGCAGTGCATCACTGATGAAATTTTCTTATATGTTTACAGGTATATATTATTAATGTCACCTGGTCAAGTGGCACCACAGAGGTCATCTATCGAAGATATAGCAAGTTCTTTGATTTACAGGTAAGAAATGGACAGTGATTCTTGATTAATACTAGTCTTCTATCAGTCATATGAGAGACTATTCGGTTACAGCTATTCCCAGGATTGCTTTTTTTTAATTTTTACTTGACAGTTTATCAAAATGCGTCAATATTTTTTTTATGGACAAATAAACTCTAATAAATCATTACAATTCTTAGTTTAAACATGTCTACAGCCTGTAATTCTGATTTAAAGTCATTAGCTAAATTTACTATGAACTGTAAAGTGATAAGTTATAACAATCTTAACAGGTTTCTGAAACTTAAATTACAGGCAATAGTAAAACGTGTTCTATTTTATGAACTGTCAGGAATTTCTAGACACTGGCATCAACCCTGTTTTTTCCTGCATTTGCCTACTCGGACTGATGTCCGTTACAGTTATCTCTGTATAAAATGCCATTATATCTGTAACAGATGTGATATTATCTCACATGGATGCAATGCAGATTTTATATTATCTCAAAATGATGTTACTGCTGCCATTCATTTTTGTAGTGTTCTAAAAAAAGATCCAGCGTGAACTAAAACCATGCAGTGTGGCCTGCTTTACAGACACCCCTACATCGCACAGTGCAGAGAGTCTCGTGATATAGTTACATCACAGTGTAGAATAATACACATAAAACTATGCTTTTAAATAAAAATACATCACCTAGTGTAGAGTGCCTTACAATAAAATTGCATCACCTAGTGTACATTGCTCACAATGTAGTGTCTTACAATACTTGTTCACACAAGGCATGATGCCCAACAATAAAACTACATTACATAGTGTAGAGTGCCTTACACTAAAAATACATCACAGTGTAGATTACCTTACAATAAGTATACATCACATAGTGTAGAGTGCCTTACAATAAGTGTACATCACATAGTGTATAGTGTCTTACAATAAGTGTACATCACATAGTGTAGAGTGCCTTACAGTAAGTGTACATCACATAGTGTATAGTGCCTTACAATAAGTGTACATCACATAGTGTATAGTGCCTTACAATAAGTGTACATCACATAGTGTATAGTGCCTTACAATAAGTGTACATCACATAGTGTATAATGCCTTACAATAAGTGTACATCACGTAGTGTAGAGTGCCTTACAATAAGTGTACATCACATAGTGTATAGTGCCTTACAATAAGTGTACATCACATAGTGTATAGTGCCTTACAATAAGTGTACATCACATAGTGTATAGTGCCTTACAATAAGTGTACATCACGTAGTGTATAGTGCCTTACAATAACTGTACATCACATAGTGTATAGTGCAGTACAATAAGTGTACATAACAGTGTATAGGGCATTACAATAAGTGTACATCACATAGTGTATAGTGCATTACAATAAGTGTACATCAGTGTATAGTGCAAAACAATAAATATACATCACATAGTGTATTACAATAAGTGTACATCACATACTGTATTACAATAAGTGTACTAGTGTATTACAATAAGTGTACCTCACATAGTGTATAGGGCATTACAATAAGTGTACCTCACATAGTGTATAGTGCATTACAATAAGTGTACATCACGTAGTGTATAGTGCATTACAATAAGTGTACATCACGTAGTGTATAGTGCCTTACAATAAGTGTACATCACTTAGTATATAGTGCATTACAATAAGTGTACATCACATAGTGTATAGTGCCTTACAATAAGTGTACATCACGTAGTGTATAGTGTATAACAAAAAGTGTACATCACGTAGTGTATAGTGCCTTACAATAAGTGTACATCACTTAGTGTATAGTGCCTTACAATAAGTGTACATCACATAGTGTATAGTGCCTTACAATAAGTGTACATCACGTAGTGTATAGTGCCTTACAATAAGTGTACATCACGTAGTGTATAGTGCCTTACAATAAGTGTACATCACATAGTGTATAATGCCTTACAATAACTGTACATCACATAGTGTATAGTGCATTACAATAAGTGTACATCACGTAGTGTATAGTGCCTTACAATAAGTGTACATCACTTAGTGTATAGTGCCTTACAATAAGTGTACATCACATAGTCTATAATGCCTTACAATAAGTGTACATCACGTAGTGTATAGTGCCTTACAATAAGTGTACATCACGTAGTGTATAGTGCATTACAATAAGTGTACATCACATAGTGTATAGTGCCTTACAATAAGTGTACATCACTTAGTGTATAGTGCCTTACAATAAGTGTACATCACATAGTGTATAGTGCATTACAATAAGTGTACATCACTTAGTGTATAGTGCCTTACAATAAGTGTACATCACGTAGTGTATAGTGCATTACAATAAGTGTACATCACGTAGTGTATAGTGCCTTACAATAAGTGTACATCACTTAGTATATAGTGCATTACAATAAGTGTACATCACATAGTGTATAGTGCCTTACAATAAGTGTACATCACGTAGTGTATAGTGTATAACAATAAGTGTACATCACATAGTGTATAGTGCATTACAATAAGTGTACATCACTTAGTGTATAGTGCCTTACAATAAGTGTACATCACGTAGTGTATAGTGCATTACAATAAGTGTACATCACGTAGTGTATAGTGCCTTACAATAAGTGTACATCACTTAGTATATAGTGCATTACAATAAGTGTACATCACATAGTGTATAGTGCCTTACAATAAGTGTACATCACGTAGTGTATAGTGTATAACAAAAAGTGTACATCACGTAGTGTATAGTGCCTTACAATAAGTGTACATCACTTAGTGTATAGTGCCTTACAATAAGTGTACATCACATAGTGTATAGTGCCTTACAATAAGTGTACATCACGTAGTGTATAGTGCCTTACAATAAGTGTACATCACGTAGTGTATAGTGCCTTACAATAAGTGTACATCACATAGTGTATAATGCCTTACAATAACTGTACATCACATAGTGTATAGTGCATTACAATAAGTGTACATCACGTAGTGTATAGTGCCTTACAATAAGTGTACATCACTTAGTGTATAGTGCCTTACAATAAGTGTACATCACATAGTCTATAATGCCTTACAATAAGTGTACATCACGTAGTGTATAGTGCCTTACAATAAGTGTACATCACGTAGTGTATAGTGCATTACAATAAGTGTACATCACATAGTGTATAGTGCCTTACAATAAGTGTACATCACTTAGTGTATAGTGCCTTACAATAAGTGTACATCACATAGTGTATAGTGCATTACAATAAGTGTACATCACATAGTGTATAGTGCCTTACAATAAGTGTACATCACTTAGTGTATAGTGCCTTACAATAAGTGTACATCACATAGTGTATAATGCCTTACAATAAGTGTACATCACGTAGTGTAAAGTGCCTTACAATAACTGTACATCACGTAGTGTATAGTGCCTTGCAATGAAACTACATCACACAATGTAAAATGACTTACAATAAAACTATTTCAGAGTATAGGGTTTTATAATAATAAAACTACAACATACAGTGTAGAGTGTCTTACAATAAAACTAAAACACACAGGGTAGAGAGCCTTAGGCTGCGTTCACACATCACGCTTTTTTGCGCGAGCTTTTCAAAAAAAACTCTGTGTCTGCTGGCAAAGTGAATGGACTTTCACTTTTGCTGTGCAGACGCTGCGTAAATATACGCTGTGCTTTTATGGGAGAAAGCTTGCATGTAAAAACAATGACTATGTCAATTCTTTACGCAAGTGCGCCCGCGCTTTCTCCCATGGGAGCCATTATATGTGCTGAAATTACGCATCGCCGTTCAGACAATGCGCAATTCCAGGGCATATAATGTCGGCGCTGCATGTTGTGATGTCACACAGGGGAGAAAGAATCCTGTGTTCCTCCCCTGCGTGACATTTGTGACAGCCCTTTTTGGGTTTCACAATGTATTAATATACACAGTGAAACCTAAATAAGTCATCCAAATGTCTTTAAAATAATAAGGTAAAGAATATTTATACCGTGTTAGCCAGTAGATAGAAAAATATATTGCAATCTGAGAGTCCTCAGTGGTTGATACCTTTTAATGGCTAACTGAAAAGATGGTAAACATAGCAAGCTTTCGAGACGACTCAGGTCTCTTCTTCAGGCTGATAATGACACAAATTCTGAAGACACATACATTTATACATAAGCAATAGAGAAAAAAAAAAAAAAAAGGGGAAAGAAGAGAACAGAAAAAAAAATGGCAAAACAGTGTTATATGCTCTGGTGGATATGACAGGTGACGCAAAGCTTTGCGTCACCTGTCATATCCACCAGAGCATATAACACTGTTTTGCCATTTTTTTTTCTGTTCTCTTCTTTCCCCTTTTTTTTTTTTTTTTTCTCTATTGCTTATGTATAAATGTATGTGTCTTCAGAATTTGTGTCATTATCAGCCTGAAGAAGAGACCTGAGTCGTCTCGAAAGCTTGCTATGTTTACCATCTTTTCAGTTAGCCATTAAAAGGTATCAACCACTGAGGACTCTCAGATTGCAATATATTTTTAAAATAATAAAAATTGCCAAGATCTGTGATTGGCTGCTCGCGATCATGTGATCTGTACATCACATATCACATGACCGCGAGAGGCCAATCACAGATCTTGACAGGTCCTGGAAGTGCAGTAGATGTGGTTGTCTCGGCTCTCGACTCCCCGAACACCCAGCGGAGGGTAAGTATTCAATTTGTATTATGTTTAATACCATTTGATTACTTTTATTTAGGTTTTGTAGTGTATATTAATACAACTGCGAAACCCAAAAAGGCCTGTCACAGATGTCGCACAGGGGAGAAACACAGGATTGTTCCTCCCCTGTGTGACATCACTTCTCCACTGCGCTTTTGTGAGAGAAATATGGCCGTAAAAAAACGTGGTGTGTGAATGTACCGCGTTTTTTTTTGCCCAGCCGCAAAATGCGGCAAAAAGCGCCTGTGCAAAATAGCGCAAAAAAAGCGCTATGTGTGAGCGTAGCCTTACAGGAACACTACATCACACAGTCTACACTGCATTACAAAAAACTGTTACAGTTTACCGTGTCTTACAATTAAGCTAAAACAGTGTGGAGTGACATACAATAAAACTATCACAGCTTAGAGTATCTTACAGTAAAACTACATTATAGTGTAGAATACCTTACAATAAGTGTACATAGCGCAGTGTATACTGCCTTACAATAGAACTACATCACATAGTGTACTGTAGAGTGCCTTGCAATAAAACTGTAACACAATGTAGAATGATTTACAGTAAAACTACATCACAGTGTAGATGTCACATCCCCACCAAAGCCTGCTCGTGCGACTTATCCTTCGATCACTAGGCACCGCTGTGTTCCCCTTGTCGGTGATGCTGGTGATAGGGGATAAGTGTTTGCAGGAAATTCTGGTGAGTACAGGGTCTGCTCATCCACTAGGGTTTGGGTGGCTGGAACCTGTAGTACTTCACAGTCTGACCTTGTAAATATGTGGGCGTTCAGGTGAAGTCATTAGCAACTAAGCTCCAGCCTATCGGAAAGTACCACACCCTACATATACCTTCAGCTTCTTCCTGCAAGCTGTATCTAGGGCTTACCGATTTTACCTTGGCCTGTCTTTGTACTATTCTTTTTCCTCATTATTTTGTACTTTACTGCTATCTCGGTTTTGACCCAGCTCCATGACTACGCTTTCGGATCCTGTTTTTGTCCTTATCCGGACTCCTGGCTCTGACCCTGCTTGCTGACTATTTCTGTCTCTGGACTGCTGCTTTCCTCCTGTACCCTGTTATAAATCCAGATCCCTGTATAGGGGTTAAAGGGTGTCAAGGTCACTCAGGGCTCTACCTGAGTGGCATGTGTCGTAGCTCAAATAGACATCACGTTAGAGTGCCTTACAATAAAACTATATCACATTCTAGAGTGCCTTACTTACAGTAATATTCCAACACAGTGTAGAGTGTCTTGCAGTAAAACTACAACACAGTGTAATGTTGTAATAACACTATATCACTATAGTGTACAGCAGGGCTCTCAACCTCGTCTGAGTAGCATTTTTAGTTGTACAATTTTTTTTTGATGTACCTTGATAAAAGTCTTTTTGTGACCAAAATGTTGGTTTTTATATTACGAGTATGAATTGGACATTTATTAAAGTGAAGACTTGTTCTATATTTTCACATTTTACCTTTTGTGTGCCGAAATTTGTTCATACCAGAATTTATCTTTACTTCTGAACTCCTAACAAAAGGCAGTCACGCATCCTTACTCTTAGTTACAATAAAACTACATCACACAAGCATAGAGTGCCTTACTATAAAACTGAATCCCACAATGTAGGGTGCCTTACAATAAAGCATATCACACAGTGTGGAAAGCTTTACTTTGACACTTCAGTTTACCACTTCAAGTGTTTTGTGTAGAGTCCACAGTTTTATAAAGCCCCAATATTACCAGCAGTAAGTTTTTCTAGCATTTAGGAGTTTTACCTCCTAGTATGCTGCAGTGGTGACATTTTCCTTCTGTAAACACAGCATCTCTGGCCTTAAATTCCCTCTAAATACATTCTTTGGATTTGTGGTTTGACCCCACAACATCCTGCATTCTTAGTCACTGTGATATAAATGTTTCTTCTCTACACTTTCCAGACTTGCTGTCACATTAACGCCTTCATTGACTGACACATGTGCACAGACAATATCCAGGTTGTTTTTTATAATTACATTTCTTTTTTTTGCCAACCACAGTATCCAAAATATAGGTTTTATTTTTTCAATAGCTCACTCAGGGTTAGTGCTTTACTCTGCAAAATTGATTGTTAGGTCCTTGCACTACACTCACTTCTGAATGAGGAGGTGTATGTTATAACTCACACTATAGGTGTTTTCCAATTTTACATGATTCAGATTTACTGTTTCTAACTGGCACACAATTATTCTTTTGATACATTTACATAATTTTTTAGGAAAATCACTTGTAAAAACAACTGATTTGATTGTTTTACACGACAGAAAATAAATGTTTCCTTTACTAGTACCATCAGAGAGCGCCTTGGTACGTAAACCGTGCCAGTGCTCAACCAGATACTGTGTATGCTGAAATAACTCCCAAGTGGTGTCTGTCAGCAGGCTTTATGGGATCTTGCTCTGTGAACCCAAAATATTTACCCATGTTAGATTAGAGATAGCATCATGTAGTCTCGTAGTCTACACCAATGGAGGAAAAACTGCAACCAGAAAACTTCATCCACTATAAATTTATGTTAAGAACCTACAACTCTGCCCTTCACCCTCACACAGACATACTTCACCGCCCTGATATCCAAATAATCCCAAAAAACTCTTTGACACCTTTCTCTCTCTCTCGTCAGACCTAAAGTGCAGGCCCCCATCACTAACCTCTGTTCTAATGATTTGGCTTCCTATTTCACAGAGAAAATAGAAAACATCCATCTGGAAATCGGTTGCTGGCCTCCAAGCCCTGTTACTCCAATCCCTCCCCACTAACCAAAATCTTCAATCTCTCCCTCTCTTCTGGCATCTTCCCCTCTTCCTTCAAACTCTCTATCATTACTCCATTATTAAAGAAATCTTCTCTTGACCCATCCTGCACAAATAACTACAGACCAGTCTCCAATCTCCCCTTCATCTCTAAACTCTTGAAGTGCCTGGTCTACTCCACCTCACTCGTTACCTCTCCACTCCCTCTCTTCTAGATCCATTCTGGTCTGGTTTCCGCCCCTAAGATTCTACAGAAACTGCTCTCATCAAAGTGACCAATGACCTTCTGATGGCAAAACGTAATGGTGACCACTCTCTGCTTATTCTTCTTGAAATCTCTGCAGCTTTTGATACTGTTGACCACCATTTCCTACTTGCTATGCTCCACTCAATTGGCATAAAGGACACCGCTCTCTCCTGGTTCTCTTCCTATCTTTCTGACCACTCTTTCAGTATATCATTTGCTGGCTCCACTTCTCCTCTTCCTCTCACCTTTAGAGTCCCTCAGGGTTCAGGCCTTGGCCCTCTTGTCTTCTCTCTCTACACCGCCCCGAATGGCCAGACCATCAGCAAATTTGGCTTCCAGTACCATCTGTATGCTGATGACACACAACTATACACTTCTTCCCCTGACCTTACCCCCGCTTTACTAAAGAACAACAATGACTTTCTAACCGCAGTTTCCAATATCATGTCAGCTTGCTATCTGAAATTCAACCTTTCCAACTGAACTTTTTCTGCTCCCACCCTCCAATAATCTCCCTAAAGGTACCGTCACAGGCGGCAATATTGCTAGCAATTTCCCTGGCAATTTGCTGTTGCAGTGAAATCATGGACACATTGCTCCATTTGTACACGGCAACAAAATAGAACATTATGTCCATGATTTCACTCCAACCAGCAAATTGCCAGTGAAATTGCTAGCAATATTGCCGCATATGACCGTACCTCTAGTCTGACATCTCCTTCTCGGTGTGCGGCACCACGATAACACCTAGGCAGCAGGCTGGCTGTCTGGGTATTATGTTTGACACCAATCTTTTCTTCACCTTCTATATAATCAATCTCTCGCCCACTCTTGCAACTTTCACCTGAAGGATATCTCTGGAATCCACTCCTTTCTCACCATGAAAACAACAAAAACTCTCACCGTGGCCCTGATCCACTCCCACCTTGATTAATTGGCCTCCCCCTCATTAGACTGTCCCCTCTCCAGTCCATCCCTAATGCAGCAGCCAGGGTCACCTATCTGGCTAACCGTTACATGGATGCTTCCGCTCTGTGCTAGTCATTGCACTGGCTGCCTATACACTATAGGATCCAATTCATATTGTTTGTTCTCACCTACAAAGCTCTTCACAGTTCAGCACCTCCCTACCTCTCCACCGTCATCACTGTCTATCACCCCACCCGTTCTCTTCGATCTTGATGCGACTTTAGACTAACATCTGCAGTAATCTGAATCTCCCACTCCCAACTCCAAGACTTCTCTCGAGCTGCACCAATTCTCTGAATTCCTCTACCCAAAGAAATTAGGATTATCCACAATTTACTTAGTTTCAGGCCCTCCCTAAAAACACATCTTTTTAGGGTGGCCGATGATGCTCCCTAGATGAAGTCACTTAGACATAGCCTTTTCACTCCAAAAAGACCCAAAAGCTCTACAAAGAATTGCTGGTGGCCACTTATGCAGCTCTTATCTATTCCCCATTTCCTCAAGTTGGCTGGACCGTCATTGTAAATAAGCACCTTTAATTTGTGTCACCCCCACCTAATTGTAGTTTGTAAGCTCTTAGGAGAAGAGCTGTCATTATTTTGCTTTAATTATAGTATTTTTTTTATAACTGTTACTTTTGACTGTACATGAGCCTCTGAATTGTAAAGCGCTGCAGAATATGTTGGCACTATATAAATAAGGATTATTATTATCATGAATGTTCTCCTTAGCCGGGACGTCTCTTCATTTTCCAAACCAACAGATGGTATACCAGTGCTGTGCCATCAGGATCATTAATAATGCAGACCTATAGGAACTGGAGACAAATTGGTAAGCTGGTTTATTAAAGGGGTTCTCCAAGAATTGTTATAATTAAATAATACATATTTAAATGTTATCAATTTTTAGCAAAAAATATCAGCTTTATATAGTGCACTCTGTTAGTATTTCAGAGGACACACAGTAGGACAAGCTGTGTAAAGAACATCTGCTCCAGACATACGAGGGGCGTTCATGAAAGATTTCCCCTTACCCACTTCTATTTATTGCAGGACGCTGAAACTGCACATGTATTTAAGTCTCTATAAGTTACTTGGCAATTTGCAACTCTGAACTGAAAATGATCCTTCTTTGACAGGTGTTGAAGTGGTGTGAGGTGTGATAATGGACCCAGTGAAATACAGAGCAGTCATCAAGTTCCTTTACTTGAAAGGCCGCACACCAAGGGAGACATTCGATGAGATGAAAAAGGCTTATAGTGATGATTCCCATCATATGATGTAGTCGAGAACTGGCATCATCATTTCCAATTCCAGGCTGAACCTACTCAGCTATCGATGACCACACCTTTCAAGTAAAGGAACTGTATCCACTGGGTCCATTATCACACCTCACACCACTTTAGCACCTGTAAAAGAAAGACCATTATCAGTTTAGAGTTGCAAATTGCCACATAACCTATAAAGAATCATATCATTAAACATTTGCAGTTTCAGGATCCTGAGATAAATAGACGTGGGTCAGGGAAAACTTTAATGAACATCCCTCGTATGACTGGACCAGATGTTCTTTACACAGCTTTTCCTACTGTGTGTCCCCTGAAATACTGACAGACTACATTAGATAAAGATTCCTTTTTTGCTAATAAAAGGTATTGAAAAACAATTGATAAAATATTGGGACAATTTGGGAGCTACATTATGCCTATTCCAGTGCCTCCAGCATTAGGTTATCTCTCTGTGGTGCTAGTATCATAGGTTCTGTCACATGACATAACCTAGCACTGGAGGCGCTGACTTACTAGGGCATATTTTTGGAGTAGGACTTACATTTAAAGCCTACTCCAAAAATCCCTAAAAATCAAGCTAGGGCTTATTTTTTGAAAAACATGGTAATATATGCACATTCTCCTGTTTATATATCACTAGCTGGGAGCCCGATGCACATGCATCGCACATGCCCGTTGCGCGGCATTGCGATCGACTTAGAAGTGCTCGCAATGGCCGCTTCGCGGCCAATTTGCTTCGCGCGTATCACATGACCACGCCGGCTCGCATTGCGAGTCGACTTAGAAGTGCTCGCAATGGCCGCTTCGCGGCCAATGCTTCGCGCGTATCCACATGACCACGCCGGCTCACATTGCGAGTCGACTTGGAAGTGCTCGCAATGGCTGCTTCGCGGCCAATGCTTCGCGCGTATCCACATGACCACGCCGACTCGCAATGGCCGTTTCGCGGCCAATGCTTCGCGCGTATCCACATGACCACGCCGGGGGCAAAAGAGCTATTCGCAATTATATAATTGATATTGATATGCATTGCTATGTATTTATGTTTACTCTGGTTACTGTTTGATACATATGCATATTCGCATATATAATTTTATGCTTATGTCTCTTGATGTATAATGTAGTTGCATTGCATTGCTATGTACGCAATGTTTATAGGATGATTAATGTTCATTGTACTTTGCCCCCATATTGCATAAATATTTCTCACTGAAGACGCATACCTAATCTTTAGGGCAGATCATTTCGATATGTGATTTATTTTTTCACATGTTTTGGCATATTACATATCATATTTTCTGATCTTCTATAATATAATATTTTTAAGATATATATCAATATTACCATCCTTTCCTGCTTTTAATTTGTCTACATTTTCAATGGTGTCCGTTTGTTGATTTATCCTTGCAATATATTTTTTACTAATTAGATTTTTAATGTAACAGTTGATGGCAGTCAACATCTTTTCTTGTGTTTCAGTAAATAGTAAGGGTACTTGGTTAACATGATTTTGATCATAAAGGTATAAGGCCATCCCACCGCCACAAGGTCTACCCAATTTGAACAGTCCCAGACTAATAATAAAAGCTCACATTGTGTCAGCCGACTTCAGTATAGATGGGGGTAGAACAAGACTGGGGTCCAACTGTTCGGACACCTTGCCCGTAGGAAGCTACATAGATAAAATTCCAGCTCAAAAAGCAAAACCAAAGCAATGAGTTGGCGCATACATTGACACACATACACCATGTCAGAGCATGTTCACACTGTGGTCATTTAACAGAAAAAAAATTAAGATAAAAGCTTGGTTCGCCTTGTTGTGGTGGAATGACTTAGGTTCATTGAGAAGCCTAAACCATTAGCTTTCTTGGCTGGAGTGGTTAGTCTTTGCTGCTCTCTGTACTCCAGCAGCATCCTTTTGATATGTCATGAATGTCTTCAGTGGCAAAAAACATTTTAAAAGGCCATGAAGGTTCTTTTGGACTACTATAAATGAAAACTATTTGTAATCACTATACTCGTAATGAGTACTTTGTAATACTCCGTACTTGTCTGTATAGCGAGTCCAATGTTAGTCAATTAGTGATAGGCTCCATCCACACACATCTGGCCATAAAATGATCATTTTTACGAGACAGAGTGGGAGGATGTTTTTTTTTTTTTTAGCTTTCCCTGCATAAAACACCTTGCTGCACCCCCCAGAGAGACCCTAATATTCAAGCTGCTCTTTCTGGGGTGCCAACTCCCTTTATGTACTGAAAGGAGCTGGCAACTTGTGTCAGATCGTTCACGATCGATCCATCACTCACGAGCACCAGTAATACTAGCCGAGTAACGAGTATCGCGAATACCTTACTATCTGTGCGAGTAGAGAATAGTAATGATTACACATGCTCATCTCTACTCCTGAAGTGGTTTACCTGCCTCTTAAAGAGGACCTGTCACCCCCCCCAGTGCTATGCTAACTGAATGCAGCACTGAATACAGCGTGTCTGCTGCATTCAGGGAAGGGGTACCCCATGTCTCTAGCCCCCCTGTAAGCTGTTAAAAAGACTTTATAAAATGTACAGATAAGGAGTCTAGAGGGACTTACTCAGTAATACGTTCTTGCTGGTGTCCTCCCCACCTCCAGCCCTCTTTGGGCCACATCCATCCCCCTCAGTAACACCTCCTTTATTTGTCTCCCATCATCGGCCGCTCAATGCTGCTCTGAGTCTGAAGTCACACAGACGCGGAGGGAACAATGGGCAGGACTGGGGCCCGGCAGCTGACATGCCTCCTGCTTAGCGCTGAAGCCCACCCTACTGTACATACATAATATGGAGTAGGGCGGGCTTCGGCGCTGACGTCACTGACAGGAGGCATGTCAGCGCAGGGACCTGTTCCCGCATATTGTTCTCTCTGCATCTGCGTGACTTCAGACATAGAGCAGCATTAAGTGGCCGAGGAGGGAAGACAAATAAAGGAGGCGTTACTGAGGGGGCTGGAGGTGGTCCAAAGAGGACTGGAGGCGGGGAGGACTCCAGGGAGCAGTGAGGACTCATTACTGAGTAAGGCCCTTTGGACTCCTTATCTATACAGGGGGGCCAGAGACATGGCAGACCCCTTCCCTGAATGAAGCAGACACGCTGCATTCAGTTAGCATAGCACCAGGTGGCTGACAGGTCCTCTTTCAATTCTACAGTATTATATTATTGCTTTCTATCTTGGATTTCCTGCCGCTCAATGGTTCCCAGGATAAGGGATGGGGTGCGTTCACTAGGTGTGTGGTTTATCTGTGAAGCTTTAATGTCTTAAGAAATGTTGGCATATTAGTTTCTGCCTAATATAAAGCATGTTTCTGACAGTTTATTGACCTGGTAATTATATACCATTTACTATCAATCAGTTGTGACATACAGTAAATGTGGGTACATTTTGTGAAAATGTGATAAGTTGTACGTTGTTTACATAGTGTTGTTCATCAGTGCCTTTGCCAGTCTGATCAATGACAGAAATACTGTTCTTGTAATTAAACTCCTGCATTAGTGACACGGTCCATGTATGAAATATAACCTTACATTGGCACATCTTATTAACGGGAATATGTTAGTAAGATCAACACCACCCAGCCCTCTCCCCACACTGCAAATATGGACATGCAGGTCTTTGAAAGCTAAATCCATCACCACTTCTTATATCTGTACTGCAATCCTGAAAAATAAATGTTTTAATTCAGATACAAATGATGCATTAAGTGCTCTGGGCATGACTAAGCATCGCCTGAGCCTTTGACTCCCCATGTTGTTTCCCCGCCCAGCACCAGCCTCCTTACGTTAATAGCCTTCTTTCAGTGTGATGTCAGGCACCAGGCAAGGAAATCTGACAATGAGCCATCAATCAGACCAAAGAAGCTGATCTTCCTTTCATGTTCCCTTTAATTAAATGAATTCTACTTTCTCACGTATAAACTTTTAGGCTGTGTGCTCACGATCAGGAATTGCGGCGTCCTGGACGCAGAGTATTGCCACTTGTCAGGAAAATATGAATTCTTTTCATTGTTGTAAACATTTTTAAAAGACAGCCAGACTGACTTACTTCTCCACCCCTCTTTGCTTCCCCCAGTCAGAATTTTTATGACTAAGCCAAGCCATAAACCCGAGCTGAGCTGAAAGCCAACTGATTTGTGCTGGTTCTCCCTTCAGCATCCACGTGATATTCCTTTGTCTTAAAGAGGACCTGTCACCAACCATACATGGTGATCTAATTACAGCACTGAATGCAGGTTAACCATGGAGCAGGGCGGGTATAAGCGGTGACATCACCGCAGGAGGCGGGGCAATGTTGCCAGAACCGCACCCCTCGCTTTGTGTTATGCAGCAGGCGAGGGAGAGAATGATTGGCATGAGGGAGGTGGCGGTGGGCGGATTAAAGATACAGGGGGTTGAAATTCCCCTGTGGAGAGAAATGGCTCCAGTCACAAGCCACCTCCTATTTGGCTCCAGTATGTAAGTTTTCAAAGTGTATTATCTGAGGGTACAGAGGGGGTCAAGGGACAGATTTAGTGGTATAATCTTGAAATAAGGAAGACGGCACTCACCGGTCTGTAGCTGTGCTTTTATTCAGTGAGCTATACCTCCATTAGCTTGTGACCCGTGGAAGCGCACGTTGCGCGAAACGGTGCCGTCGTCACCTCAGCTATACACCCCCCCTCCCTGCACATGTGAATATTGCACCCTGAATAAAAGCACAGCAACAGACCGGTGAGTGCCATTTTCCTTATTTCAAGATTATATGTTGCCTAGTGACAGGCACCACCTGGCTGAACACCGGTCGCTCCAGAGTGTTCTCTCCTTCTGTGTTTTGACAGATTTAATGGTATGTCTTACTTTTCTGGAAATGGGTCAGAAACCTGGGAAATGAGTCCTGACCTTCCGGACATCACAGGCATATCATATTTGGAGTAAAAGTGCATCAAACATCACAACAGAAAACATGATGTTCATATCTTTGACGTGGGAGCGTCCTAGCTAAAGATATGAAAAAATTGAGGTTTTGAGAGTTGTGGGGAGAGGGTTGTTTTCAAAGAAACCAGCCCACACGTGAGTTAAACGAAGTGGGCGTTTCTGGTTTTACGGCATAACACATAACACAAAGCGTCCATGTTTGGGTCATTTCACCCTGGGACAAAGGACACAGCACAACCCTAATGCTGTGTGGAGGAATCGTACATCATTTCTGGGGAGCCGTCGTCCCCACGGAATCTGAGTTGTCACCGTGTGGCACAGGTTTTGTAATTTTCTTATTTAATCCCTTTTATTTTAATAACTGTTTATGCATATATGAAAATTGTCTATTTTGTAATATCTTGTATATCTTCTTGTAAACAATGCCAATTTTCTGGAGTAAAATTTAAACTTACTAGGTTCATTCTTCACGTTCTATGAGCGAGTGACACACACCTCCCGCTTTTTCACATTACCAAACAGGTTACCAATCCTTTTTGAAAGAGATCGGTGGTGGCAGCATAATTTTTTGTATTTATGTGATATTGTGGGCCTGAGGGTGACTGGATCAAGGTATATATACGTTCCTGGCAGGAACTGGAGGTATATATACATCCCATCACATCACATGCCATAGTAAATGACATAATTTAGAGCAGCTGTGCTCCTTTTCTTATCCTCTGGCAATACCAGGTTTGGCCAGCAGGATAAGAGGGTGCCAGAGAGCTGCAGGTCCTGGCTACGTTTTCACGACAATTAGATGCAGAGCGGTGGGATCATAGAACATTAGTGATCTGGCTTGAACAGTTGAAAAACTAAAACCCAAAAACTTGAACAGTTCTTATGAGATCTGAAACAATACTGTATGTGTAGCAGTTACCCTGCCCTTCTTCATTTTTTCTGTTCTATCTCTTGTTTGGAAATCATGGTTGTAGTTGGGGAGTTCTGGTACACCCAGCAGAAAAAGGACACCCTTGCTGGAATATGTATGACCAAAGGCATTGACCCCTTTGGCAAAAACAAAGAATAACTGGTCGCTAAACTGGTACAACTTGGAGCAGAGCAAACCCTTCACCAGAGCTCAGCAGAAACCATGGTCAACCAAATTATGGACAGTACTGCTGCAGGGGTCCCACCTGTAGACGCACGCCGTATCAGCGACCAGGGCAATGTGGACCCCTATCAGCAAATGGCTCTACAGCAACTTCCCGCAGATGATCATGAAGGACGGCTGAGGCTAATTCAGCAACACCAGGAGGCTGCCGAGCGGCAAGCCCAGCGAGAGGCTGCCGAGTGACGGGCTGAGGCCCAAGCCCAGGAAGAGGCTGCGGAGCGACAAGCGCTGATGGGACACTGTTATTCCCCGGGGAGATGACCTACATAGCTGCCATCACTTGCAGTTAGAGTGCCCAGAACGCCAGTAACACCCTGCCTTCTGGACTCTTCGTAGCCAGGGGAATGAATAAAACAGTTACGGACCCAGAGCAGGACCCAGAGCAGGTCCTAGAGGGTCCCCGAGGGCATGTGGCACTAATGTCTCTTCTGGCTGCCTCCAGCCATAGTTTTAGGCAGCTCTGCATGCAGATGCTAGCCTAGAGACGTTAAAGATTCTCTTTGAGAAGTCCACCTCCGAGACTGATGAGGAGAGGGTATTCTGGGACCAAGGGAGGTTGTACTGGGAGACTGTTCCCTTTACACCTTAACAGGAGTAGCTGGGGAAAAGACAGCTGGTCGTACCCTACCAATTTAGGGATGAGTTTTTGCGGATTGCCCATGAGATTCAACTCGCCGGACACTAGGGGATCAGCAAAGCCAAGCCTGGCTGTCTCACCACTTCTATTGGCCCAAAATGGGGACAGATGTAGCAAACTACTGCTGCTCCTGTATCACATGTCAAAGAGTGGGAAAGTCAGGGCTTGCTCCCAAAGCTCCCCTGATCTCTTTGACAGTGATAGAAGAGCCTTTCCAGAGGATTGCTGTGGATATTGTGGGACCAATGGCCATAACCAGCAGTTCTGGAAAGCGTTTCATTTTTACTGTGGTAGACTATGCTACCCGGTATTAGGAGGCAGTAGCTCTGTCCTCAATTAGGGCACATAAGGTGGCGGATGCCCTGTTGGCCATCTTTTCTTGAGTAGGATTTCCAAGGGAGATGCTTACCAACCAGGGGACTCAGTTCATGTCTCACCTAATGGAGGCTCTTTCTAAGAAAATGCAGGTGCGGCGTTCGGTATCGAACGCGTATCATTCACAAACCAATGGTTTGAGTGAGTGATTCAATGGTAGCCTCAAACAGATGTTGAAAATGCTAGTTGAGACCCAGGGATGCGACTGGCAACATTACCTCCCACACCTGCTATTTGCTTACCGAGAGGTTCCACAGGCCTCAACAGGGTTCTCCCACTTTGAGCTCCTGTATGGCAGGCGAGTCTGAGGACCCCTTGAGTTGGTAAGAGAATCCTGGGAAGAAGAGCCAAGCACCTCTGGACTGTCCATCGTGGAGTATGTCATGCGCTTCCGTGACAAGATGCAGACCTTGACGCAGTTGGTACATGACAACATGACGCAAACCCAGGCTGATCAGAAGCATTGGTACGACCAGAACGCCTGAGAGCGGACCTACCAGGTGGGTCAGAAGGTTTGGGTGCTTGTTCCTGTATCAAAGGGCAAGCTTCAAGAGGCCTGGGAAGGCACGTACATCATTCACCAACAGCTCAACCCGATCACCTACATGGTCATTCTTGACCACGGACAGGGTAGGCGAAAGGACTTCCAAGTTAATACGATGAAGGCTTATTAAGAATGTGAAGCCTGGTTCCTACCGGTCTGCAACCTGCTCAAGGATGGGGAGGAAGACCCCATCCTGGACATGGTGGTCCAAGTGAAGGCCAGCGGGTCCATAGAGGATGTGGAGATAAGCGCCTTGCTATCCACACGCCAGCGGTCTCAGATGCGAGCAGTGCTGAAATCCTTCCAAGCCATGTTCACCAACATGCCTTGCAGGACTGAGGTGGCGGTTCCTGAAGTGGACACCGGGAATCCTACCCTACTAGGCGGACAGCCTATCGAATCTCGGACGAAGTGCAGCATGTCATGCGCCAGGAGGTTGATGAGATGCTGAAGTTGGGGGAGATTAAACGGTGTGTACTACTACAGAGCTAAAGCACTCAATTAACCCTGTGTATACTGCAAGGTCAAGCAATCACCCAGATTGCAGCAGGCCCATGTCAGTCATACCGGCCACGTGCCATAGTGCCGGCATACCTCACAATGCATAGTGGATGGGATTTCAAGAAATCCCTTGCAAACTATGCTTCTCTAACCACAGCGTGTTTTCAGCTGCGGTGCGGGATGCCGCGCTCCAGCCTTTACGCAGCATGTTAATTTCATGCTGTGTAGTCAGAAGAGATAACCATCGGCTGCATGTAGGGAGAAGCCGCCCTGCACCCACCCCAGATTGTGAGCACAGGGTAGCTGCGATCTGCCGGTGTGCACTCGCGGGTTCCCGCAGATACGGAGGCACTACGTCCAAGCCTCTGTATCGTAAGCACATACCCTTACATGCCATATTTAATAATATTATAAAATTAAAATATAAAATAGATAAACCTTTTATTACGGTATGTTTAATGTTCTGCCAGTGTTGATAAACTTGGATTCCGTTACTAGGAAGATGGCCTTTTTATTTATGTTAATAATATCTGTGAGTGTAGGATTATTTGGACTTTAGCATTCTTAGCATATTAACCCAATAGAACTTTTACTTTGCTTGTATAATACACACTTTCTATTGTTTGTATATAGTCCAGGCCAAATATTTTGCGACTGACACATATTTCAGTTTTCACAAATTGTTTTTTCTCTTTCAGTTTTAATAATGGCAGTTTGTATTATTCTAGATTTGTTATTGTAAAGGTAATATTTCATAATAATATTAATAAGTTGCCTGCCCCTGACCAAATCAATATAGACCAAGCGCCGGCATTGAAAAGTAGTAGACACCAGACACATAGAGTCAGATGTACACTCTTCCTTGGTCAGACCCAAGCTCCAAGTGCCTGTTTATTACAATAGACTGGACATTTTGTTCAAAAAGGGGCTCGGTCAGCCCTACTTAGATGTAATCATTGGTCAGTGGGTTAGTCCATGGGCAATAAGGGGCTCGGTCAGCCCTTCTCAGATGTATTCATTGGTCAGTGGGTTAGTCCATGGGCGGATCCATGAGGTCATCAAGGGGTGTGGTCTTGATCGAGTATGTTATTCTGTGATTGGTCAGTCTTCCCTGACCTCCAGCTTCGGTGATTGGTCAGTCTTATTTGGACTCCATCTTGCTCTCAGCACATGGTGTGATGTGGCAGGAAATGGCAGCCATGTTTAAATCACAACTTATACAATGTAAAATAATACACTCTATATATCATTTCTCCCATGCCCTTATGTCTTAAGCTTAATGAAGTATTTTGATCTTAAGGCTCTCCTTAACATTATGAAGACTAATCAGATGCATTGAATTAGAGCAGACTGCTTGCTTTAAAAGGGGACTTGTGTCTGGCCAGGAAATCTTGAGTAAATATCACCTACCCAACTTTCAATTATTACAATTCAGTCAAATGAACCACTACATTTTACAAAACTTGAGAAATGTAACAAGGGAATTACTAGAGAATACATGGGATGTTTTAATGTCTAGAGATATTATGGACATCACAATTTCTTCCGTATACAAGGCTTTGAGATCGGAATTACAACCATTATGTGAGGAGAAAATGTTTGGGAGATGGAGACGATATCATGCAGATGTTGATCTATCGCAAAAAATACTACATGGCTGGAAAGTGGTCAAAAAATATATTATCAATGAACGTTGGAGAGATAGTCATTTCAGAGTCATGCATGGTACTATAGTGGGTTTTAATCTCCCTCCAAACACCAATTACCCAGATAGAATGGTAAACTGTCCTAAATGCGGACAACCCGGAACAGACATAGAACATGGGCTGTGGTCCTGCATGTATTCCAGAAAGTTTTGGGAGATCATGCAAGGTTTAGTACAAAAGATATGTGGGATCAAGATAGAGTTAGATCCAATGTGCTGGCTATTTCATTATGTAGAAGATAGAGTTCAAGGGGGGAATCTACATGTATTGTTTTATACAATTGCCATGCTGGCGAAACGGACTATTCTTCAACCGG
Source organism: Allobates femoralis (assembly GCA_033576535.1). NCBI lineage: Eukaryota > Metazoa > Chordata > Amphibia > Anura > Aromobatidae > Allobates > Allobates femoralis. Next base: position 447,244,303 of record JARQOC010000004.1, read on the forward strand.
AAGAATCTGATATTCACATGACACTGCTGGAATTATTACATTTAGATAGGAGGGAAACGATGAGGAATATAAAGAAGGGGGCTACATGTTTTTTTAATAAGTGGAGATCGTACATAGAAACATCCTTTACGGACTCAGATATCCAAAGCATAATGATATCGTTCCAATACTCAGACTGGTATGCATTAGAAGAATTGGGCGGAACTCTGGGTAGATTGCGTTTGAGGACTGAGGATGGAGTTGATGATTGAGTGGGGATGCTCTGATGAAACTGGATATTATCATATGATGTCATACTAAGATTTGTTGTGATCGAGTAACTGGTGTGGGAGGTTTGAAGTTTTCTTTTTTTTTCTTTGTGAAGATGACCAGGGGAAGGCGAAAGATTATAGATTTAATATTTTGTAGTTATATTTAGAACAACGATGTAATGCCTATTGAAGCTCGATGCTTAATTTAATACTGTTTCATTAACTTTATTCCTGGTTTTGTTGAAAACTGTATGAGCACATGATATGTTATGATTTGTCTTGAGTGATGAAACAATAAAAATGATTGTGGAAAAGAAAAAAAAAAAAAGGGGACTTGTGCGTCAAATAATTGAGCCTGATGTTTCAAAGCTTTTACTTACACCATTTTTCTGCCATAAAAAGCTGTGAAAAGTTACATATTTTTTGTACAATTCAAGGCTATCCTAAAATAATGCTATAAGTGATAAGTAAGTGGCTCAGGAATAAAACATTAAAATGTTGAGTCCATGGCCAGGAAACTCCCCAGATCTCAGTCCCGTGTTCAATTCTCAAAAAGCAGGTGGACAAACAAAAACACAAATATTGTGATAAACTCCAAGCACTAAATAGGCAAGAATGTGTTGCTATCAGTTAGAATTTGGCTTAGAAACTGACATCTAGCATGTCACACTGAATTGGAGAAGTCTTTAAAAATAAAGGTCAACACTGTAAATATTGCATCTTTACAGAAATCCGATGTACGGTATTTGTTAAGAAAAGAACATATGAAGTTTGTATAATTATACATCCGTAACCATAGAAATATCTGATTAAAAGATCTAAAAACAATGAAGCAACAATCTTTGGGAAAAACAAAATGTGTCGGTCTCAAAACGTTTAGCCACACCTGTATATTTACTTCAGATATAGCTGTATGAAAATAGATATACTGCACGCAAATTACATGCTGGATGTAGCTATTTAAAAACCTCAATGGCACTGTCCTAACTCGTGATCATACCTAACAGACTATCTTAGCTCCACTGGGCTATAGGTAGTAATTATATTCACAGTAATTGTCTGCTTGTTATAGACTGTTTGCAGCTCCAGGATTAAACTGTAGAGGAAAGAGACTTGTTACAGGTCAGGGAGTCTCAGGGCTTACTTCCTTTTTGTATTACATTTTACATTACTTTCACCACAGTTATTGACCCGCTCCATTAGCTCTTCATTGTTTTGGTAACTTTATGAGCTTTTCTGATAAGCAATTTCCTGAAGTGGGAATTCTCTACAGTGACTTTTTCAATGGATGTCCAGACAGACTCAATAACAAAAACTTACTATGAATAAAAGGTTAACATTTTATTGTGCTGAAAAAAATAGAGTTCTATTTGTTATGACTAGACTGATAATCCCAAGATTGTGAGAAAATTGTGAGCAATTTGCTTTTGGGGTGTTGCGGCCCCATTGTAACCTGTTTGAGATACTTGGAAAACTGCTGAAGGTCCCAGCTCTAAGACCTCACTGGTAAAAACTTTATAGAATTGCAAAAGCGTAATAAAACCTAATGTACCTGTAACAATTATAAAGATACCTTGCGTTGGATTTAATGAGACTGAGACAAGACTTGGGTTAATAAACTGTATTGCAAACAATAGTAACAGTATAAGAAACAGAACCCAACAGAAGACAACATACAAAATTAAATTTAAGTGCAACCAGCACTAAAATCGAAATATCCAGAAATTATATGCAGAAATGCGAACAGCACTAATATAGGATAGTCCAGAAACAATAATATGCAGGAGTGCTACCAGCACTATATGACAATGTCCAGGAACATTATGCAGGAGTGCTACCAGCACTATATGAGAATGTCCAGACTAATATGCAGGAGTGCTACCAGCACAATTGCATAAATGTTCAGGAATTATATGCAGGATTGCTATCTGACCTACATGAGAAGGTTGAGGGATAATATGCAAGAAAAGAATACAGCAAACTGATGGTTACCAGTATATTTTTAGGGCTGACAAAGTCCCGCACAAGTCCCGGACACAGGCCACACTGATTTGGTCCTGGAATGAGTACACTGAAAACAAAAAATAAAAGTTCTTACAGGCCAAGGAAGTCCAGTGATAATGGAGCTCTTCTCCTAGCAGCCTTGAAAGGAGGAAACCACAGCCTGGATCAGGGGACAGTTTTTGTGTCTCACTAATTTTGGGGAGAAGCTGCTGCAGGAGATTGTTCTGATCAGCATTGCTCAGAGGAGGGTACTTCACTGCCTTCATTTGTACTCCTAATGTTTTGATATCACTGCAGCTAGAGCCTGGCAAATAGACTGAGTGTGGAAGCCATTTTTCTAAAGGAATATAGACTAATCCTCTAATAAAGTAATTTGTAAAGGGAATCTTTCAGGTCAAAAATCCATATGTAACTGATAACATTTTCTAACTTCTCTAAGGGCCCTTTCACATCAGCGTTTTTTTAAATTTGCGGCAGATGCGGTGAAAAAACCGCATCTGCCGCAACTGCCGCATAACGGTTCCACTTGCGGCACGGTTGCGGTTTTTTCCATAGGAAGTATAGGGGGACTTGCGGCAGATGCGGCAAGTGCGGTATTGCACTTGCGGCAGGTGCGGCAGAGAAAAAAACCGCAGTAAGCCGCGGTTTTTTTCTCTGCCGCACCTGCCGCAAGTGCAATACCGCACTTGCCGCATCTGCCGCAAGTCCCCCTATACTTCCTATGGAAAAAACCGCAACCGTGCCGCAAGTGGAACCGTTATGCGGCAGTTGCGGCAGATGCGGTTTTTTCACCGCATCTGCCGCAAATTTAAAAAAACGCTGATGTGAAAGGGCCCTAAGCGCTTCCTATTCATGTATTTCTATTATTTATACTTCCCACCTATCCTGTATAAACTTCAAAATAAAACATCCATTCCATTCTGTCACTCACAGTGAGTGATCACTTGCTTCTCTGCTGCCTACTTACCAGGAATAAATATTCATGCATCACTGCACTGCCCTACCCTTTTCTGGTCTGTATGCTGTGTGTGGTCGGCTCTCTAGGTGCAGGGACTCATTGCAGACAAAGGAGAAAGGAGGGGGAGGAGGTGTGTTTTCTTAGGGATGCACAGCTGACATCTTCATTGTGTGTATCTGAGGCATGTGTGTAGGGTGTGCACTGAGATATTTCTTTGTGTTTATAAGAACATTTGATAATTTCTTTAGCAGATACACACATTACACACCTGCAGGAAATCAAACCAAATTTCATATAAACAGAAATCTCATACAGTCAGCACAGGCTAGAGATATTACTACAAGAGTTGTAGCATAAAACACCTCTTCCCTCTCAACCCGCTTTCCAGCAGCCTGCAGAAGCCTAAGATTCAGGGTAGCCAGAGAACTGACAGAATATCAGCTTGGATAGGTGTGGTTATTTAAATAACAATTACATATTGTGACTCCTAGGAGTCAGGTCAATTACTTTTACAGCTGCCTGCTAAGTGTGCAGGTGCTTATAGCAAGTTAACTACAAAGAGTATATTAATGAATTTTACATATTCATAAAAGTCTGCCTGAGCATTGTTCAAGGGTACTATTAGTATCATACTGAAAAATGACCTGATAAGAGTCCCTTCAATCAGGTTCCATGCTGGACACGATTATTTAAAAAATGAAAGTTTAGTTAATCTTTAAAATTTTGCAATCTTTTAAGAATGGACTGATTTACTGATGTAGAAGCTTCCCAGTTTCTTAATGTTGCGTAAGGCAGATATTTTATGGTAAAACTCATTTAAAGCGAACCTGTCACCCCCCTCCCCCCACCCCTCAGGCATCTAAAGATATAACAGTCAGCTTCTGCAGCACTAAGGCTGCATTCTGAGAAGGTGGCTATAGCATTTATGCACCCTAGATTCAATGCAAAAAAGAGTTTTATAAAATGTGTTCCAAACCTGACCCAAGACAGGGAGGCGGGCTTTACCAGCGTCTATCTCCCTCCTCTGTGGTGTCAGTCACCCCTCTCCACCTCCTCTTCCAATATCGCCGAGAATCCGGCGCCTGCGTAGTGCCTCCTGGCCCAGTGCATTCCAATTTTAAGATTAATTTGGATAAATCGGAGGCATTAAATATTTCTGCTGCCAGGGAAGACGTGCGGATCCTGAAACACCTCGTCCCTTTCAAATTGCAACTTATTAAACTTAAATATCTGGGGATATATATAATGGATGACCCCGATACGCTCTTCCATCACAACTTCTCCCCACTGGTAGGAAAAATAGGAACATTGCTACGCTCTTATGATATTCCCCTATTGCCATGGCTGGGCAGAGTCAATGTGATCAAGTCTTACATTTTACTTAAGATTTTCTATGTGATGGGTATGATCCCAATCCAACTCCCAGCAACTTTTATACGCTCCCTCAATCAACTAATAGGTTTATTTGGAAACACAAAAGAGCCAGACTGCCTTTACAACTTTTGATGCGCCCGAAGGGCAGGGGGGGTGTTGGTTTGCCTAACCTTGCTTCCTATCACAAGGCCACACTCTGGCTAAAATTAGTACGTTGGGCGGATGGCTAAAATTAGTACGTTGGGCGGAGAGGGACCAAGACTCACACATAGAATTGCAACTTATGGGTAAGAACGCGATGAGATATCTATGGACGGACTGCCAACTTCCGAAAAAAGGATTGGGAGACATTCTGCTAGCCACCCTACAGCTTAGGTGCTTGTTGATTCCAATAAGGACAAAGGATTGTAATTTTTTAGATAAAATACCAATAGGACTCATCCCCTATATCATTACTCCGGACATCACAGACCCTTATGGACTGTGGTCATCGCTGCCAAATAATTGGGATTGTTCTTATTTTATTTTGTTTCTCTGTTTGTTCCGAGAAAAATTGTTAAAATATGGTATCATTTGTGCTATGATTTTTCACTGTACTCTTTCTTTGATACTAAAATAAAGAATTATATAAAAAAAAAAAAAACCTGCCTCCCACTTCACAGGTGCGAAAAGCTGAAGTGGGAGGCAGGAGGTTTCTAAGCAACGCGCACTGCGCATGCCCATGGCCAGGGGGCACTACCAGGCGCCGGATTCTGAGCGATATCTGAAGAGGAGGTGGGGCGCTTGCACAGCAAAGAGGGATGACTGACACCACAGAGGAGGGAGATAGATGCTGGAAAAGCCCACCTCCCTGTCTTGGGTCAGGTTTGGAACACATTTTATAAAACTCTTTTTTTAATTGAATCTAGGGCGCATAACTACTATCGCCATCTTCTCAGAATGCAGCCTTAGTGCTGCAGAAGCTGGCTATTATATCTTTAGATGCCTGAGGGGGCAGTGACAGGTTCGCTTTAAAATAGCAGGTTTTCCACATTTTGCATGTATTTGTTTTAGAAATCATTCAAGAACATGTTTGGTAAAGCAGAGGCATCTTTGTCCAGATGTTGTTCAACCTTCATTATGTTGAAGTTCAGGACCTTGTCTGTGGTTATAAAGTCTGCTTTACTTGCAGAAGGGAAGGGGAAAGTCTCGGACATCTGAGAGAGGTAGTGTTCAGCAGACAGAAAATCTTTGTATCTTTTGGGAAATAGAGTTGCTGACTAAGACTATACTTTACACAGCCAGTAAGAGTGATACTTTATCAGATCATGAAGAGATTTGGGCACAGATGTATAAGAGGTTCGGCTTTACAATTTCCTAATTTACTGTACTCTGAGTACAGTAGATTACAATCTGCTTATTCTATTTTTTATTATTTATTTTTTTTTTATTATCTAAACTCTGAGCACCGTGTGGTTATAATTTTTGGGATGTCATCAACAAAACAGCTGTTATCCGTTCAGGAAAAGCGGGACTTTGTATTTCTGCATCTTTCAGAATGTGGTCCACCCACTCTTAATACAAACCAACTGTCGTAGTGGTTTGGACCGGGTTTTGCTCTGTTTCTTTTGGAGCAGACTAACACATTGGCAGCTGCTGACTGCTTATACATTGCAAAGGGCTGAGCCTAGCAATCTCTCTGATGATTCATTGCCGTTGTGATGTGGCAAGCACTCATTTATTCTAAATTTACTGGAGGCCTTGTTCAGAACATTCTTAGTGTACTCATTGGTTTTTGCTAATAAGACTTAGGAATTAGAATTAATTTTGTTGGAAAATAATTATGACATGGTGGGTATATCGGAGACATGGCTGGACGAGAGCCATGACTGGGCTGTTAATTTACAGGGCTATAGTCTGTTCAGAAATGACCGTACAAATAAGCAAGGGGGAGGTGTGTGTTTATATCTAAAATCATTCTTAAAACCCATCCTGCATGATAATATATGTGAATCTAATGAAAATGTAGAGTCCCTGTGGGTGGAGATAAGGGGAGGGGGAGAAAGTAATAAATTACTGATAGGGGTTTGTTATAAGTCTCCAACAATAATGGAAGTGGAGGAGAATATCCTCATAAAGCAAATAGATGAACCAGCGATTCAGGGAGAAATCATTATTATGGGGGACTTCAACTACCCTGAAATACATTGGGGAACAGAAACCTGAAGTTCCAGTAAAGGTAATAAGTTTTTGACAATTATGAGAGACAATTACCTTTCACAACTGGTTCAGGACCCGACAAGAAGGGGGGTACTGCTGGACCTATTATTAACCAACAGGCCAGACTGCATATCAAATATACGGGTTGGAGGTCATTTGGGTAATAGGGATCACAAAATAATAAGTTTTCAAGTATCCTTTAATAAGATGTGTAGTAGAGGGACTACAAGGACACTAAATTTCAGGAAGGCAGATTTCCAACGGTTGAGAGATGATCTTGGTGCAATAAACTGGGACGATGTCCTGAGACATAAAAGTACACAAAATAAATGGGAGACGTTTATTAGCATCCTGAAAAGGACTTGGCACAATATATACCCTATGGGAATAAACATGCTAGAAATAGGAGGAAACCACTATGGCTAAATAAGGCTGTAAGGGGCGCAATAAGTGACAAAAAGAAAGCATTTTGGGAATTAAAGCAAGTAGGTAGTGATGAGGCATTAAATAAATACAGAAAATTAAATGACATTTGTAAAAAGCAAATCAAGGCAGCAAAGATTGAGACAGAGGAACTCCTTGCCAGAGAAAGTAAAAAAAAATCCCAAAATATTCTTTAACTACATAAATAGTAAGAAACTAAGAAATTATTGTGTTGGCCCCCTTAAAAATAGTCTGAGTGAAATGGTGGATGAGGATGAGGGAAAAGCCAATATGCTAAATGACTATTTTGCAACAATATTTACACAAGAAAATCCCATGACAGACAACATGATCAGTGATAACAAAAACGTTCCATTAAATGTCACCTGCTTAACCCAGCAGGAAGTACGGCACAGTCTAAAAATCACTAAAGTTGACAAATCCCCTGGATGGGATACACCCCAGAGTACTGCAGGAATTAAGTACTGTTATAGATAGACCATTATTTTTAATCTTTAAAGATTCCATAATAACGGTCTGTACCACAGGACTGGTGTATAGCAAATGTGGTGCCAATATTCAAAGAGGGGACAAAAACTGAACTTGGAAATTATAAGCCAGTAAGCTTAACCTCTACTGTGGGTAAAATCCTAGAGGGTTTTCTAAGAAATGCTATACTGGAGTATCTGAAAAAAATAGCCTCATGACCCAATATCAACATGGGTTTATGAGGGACCGTTCCTGTCAAACTAACCTGATAAGCTTCTATGAAGAGGGAAGTTCTGGTCTGGACCAAAGAAATGCAGTGGATGTGATGTACCGTATATACTCGTGTATAAGCCGACCCGTGTATAAGCCGACCCCCCTACTTTTGCCCCCAAAACCTGGGGAAACCTATTGACTCGTGTATAAGCCGAGGGTGGACCCCATCACAGGTATACAGCCCCCAGCAGTGTGGTATACAGCAGCCTCCCCAGTGGTATATACAGACCCCAGTAGTAATACAGCAGCCCCCGGGGCTATACAGCAGCCCCAGGGGCTATACAGCAGCCCCAGTGGTAATACAGCAGCCCCAGTGGTAATACAGCAGCCCCAGGGGTAATACAGCAGCCCCAGGGGTAATACAGCAGCCCCAGGGGCTATACAGCAGCCCCAGTGGTAATACAGCAGCCCCAGGGGTAATACAGCAGCCCCAGGGGTAATACAGCAGCCCCAGGGGCTATACAGCAGCCCCAGTGGTAATACAGCAGCCCCAGTGGTATACAGCAGCCCCAGGGCTATACAGCAGCCCCAGTGGTAATACAGCAGCCCCAGTGGTAATACAGCAGCCCCAGGGGTAATACAGCAGCCCTAGGGGGTATACAGCAGCCTCAGGGGCTATACAGCAGTCCCAGTGGCTATACAGCAGCCCCAGGGGTATACAGCAGCCCCAGGGCTATACAGCAGCCCCAGGGGTAATACAGCAGCCCCAGGGGCTATACAAAAGACCCAGATAAATATACAGGCCCCCCCCTGTGTAGCAACCTGAAAAGGAAAACGTTATCATACTTATCCGTCCCGCTGTCCCGCTGCCGCCGCCGTCATCATCGCGCTCCTCCTCTTCCGTCTTCAGGCGCAGACAGTGACGTCATTGCCTGCGCCCGCCAGAAGAAGACGGATGAAGCCGGAGGAGGAGGAGCGCCATAATGACGGCGGCGGCAGCGGTACGGATAAGTATGATAATGTTTTCCTTTTCAGGTTGCTACACAAGGGGGGGGGGCTGCTGTATACTGTATACAGTATACAGAGACTCGCGTATAAGCCGAGGGGGGACTTTTCAGCCCAATTTTTGGGCTGAAAAACTCGGCTTATACGCGAGTATATACGGTATATGGACTTTTCAAAAGCTTTTGATATGGTGCTACACAAAAGGTTGATACATAAATGAGAGCAATGGGGATAGGGGAAAATATTTGTTAGTGGGTTAAGAACTGGCTCAGTGATAGGAAACAAAGGGTGGTCATTAATGGAACACACTCAAAATGGGTCACAGTTAACAGTGGGGTACCACAGGGGTCAGTATTGGGCCATCTTCTTTTTAACATATTTATTAATGACCTTGTAGGGGACATACAGAGTAGAATCTCAATATTTGCAGATGACACTAAACTCTGCAGGGTTATCAATACAGAGGAGGACAATTTTATATTACAGGAGTATTTATGTAAACTAGAAGCTTGGGCTGATGAATGGCAAATGAGCTTTAATGGAGATAAATGTAAGGTCATGCACTTGGGCAGAGGAAACAAAAGGTATAATTATGTGCTTAATTATAAAACACTGGGCAAAACTGCCACTGAAAAAGACCTGGGTGTATGGGTAAATGATAAACTTGCATTTAATGCCCAGTGTCAGGCAGCTGCTGCAAAGGCAAATAAAATAATGGGATGTATAAAAAGAGGCATAGATGCTCATGTGGAGAACATAATTTTACCTCTATACAAGTCACTAGTGTGACCACACTTAGAATACTGTGTACAATTCTGGTCTCCGGTGTATAAGAAAGACATAGCTGAACTAGAGCGGGTCCAGAGAAGAGCGACCAAGGTTATTAGGGGACTGAGGGGTCTGCAATGCCAAGACAGGTTATTAAACTTGGGGTTATTTAGTTTGGAAAAACGAAGGCTTAGGGGTGATCTTATAATAATGTATAAATATATAAGGGGACAGTACAGAGACCTTTTTAATGATCTTTTTACTCTTAGGCCTGAGACGGGGACAAGGGGGCATTCTTTACGTCTGGAGGACAGAAGGTTTAATCATAATCACAGACGTGGATTCTTTACTGTAAGAGCAGTGAGACTATGGAACTCTCTGCCACATGATGTTGTAATGAGTGAGTCACTACTAACATTTAAGAAGGGCCTGGATGCCTTTCTTGAAAACTATATTACATAACTAGATTCTTTGATAGGGCGTTGATCCAGGGAACTAGTCGATTGCCATATGAGGAGTCAGGAAGGAATTTTTTCCCCCAATGTGGAGCTTAGTGTTTCCACATGGTTTTTTTTTGCCTTCCTCTGGATCAGCATGTTAGGCTATGGGTACCTTTACACGCCGCTACAACAGGATGGATACAACCCGCTACAGGCTACGATTGTAGCTTGCGTCGTCAATATAGCCCGTAGTAGCGGCGTGTGAAGACGGTAGGAGGCAGCCGGCAACAGATACATCTGTTTCCGAGCACTGCTCTGAAACAGGTGGCTACAAAGCCGATTGCAGCGAGCTGTATCGGCGTGTAAAGAAGCTACAGAAGGGATGTCTCTACACCAGGCGATGTACCTGGTATGTAGCTGGGGCGTGACTCAGGCTCCGGGATACCGCGCCCCTTCAGCGATCATTGGAGGAAGCTCCTGCATGACGACTGGTAGTCACTGCTTAGGGAGGCATATTTAAGGAGCTGACCAGTCACACTACACAATTGCTCGAGCGTCATGTATTAAACAGCCTCCTGCGATGCCTGCCCAATCATCATGTTATTGCTTTGTCCTATCAGCGTACGGACGTCTCGTACTCCACAATTGTGGCACGCCTATGTGCTGTCCCTGCTGCACCAGGTCCGCCCATATTAGCTTGTTGTAGCGGTGTGTAAATGAGGTAAGATGAGCTACAGAAGGTGACTTGAGACACCCGCGATGTATCTAGCTGTAGATGTAACGTAGCGTAGCGCACCTTGTGGCGGCGTGTAAAGGTGGTGCGTTTACCGTTTGTAACCGTTTGGCCGTGCTCGTGCACGTGAAGTAGCGGGTTGTATCCATCCTGTTGTAGCGGCGTGTAAAGGTACCTTATGGGTTGAACTACATGGACTTTAGGTCTTCCTTAAACCTTAAATACTATGTTACTATGTTACTTGATATAAACACAGTTTGTTAAATGAAATTTACCTTTGTTCCTCCTATGTACAAGATGAAAGTTCTAGGTGATGGCAACTTTATCATAGATTACAAGAATTTATATTACAGTTAGGCACTAATACTTTTGTCATTTGGGATATAACTTGTTCTACAATTTCATTCACAAGCTTTTCCGTTGTGTTTCAATTGCTTTTTTTATACTATTTTTTTTATGTTATACTGTTTATTTTACCAAATGGATTATAATAATGTTATGCATATGGGAGAGTTTTTGTACTATTGGAAAGACTTGGGTGTTATTTTTCTTACTTTGTGTAGAACGATCATATGATACACATCTGACGACTGCAGAAGTGTCTATTTCATTTAGTTTCTCCCATATTAATCCAATTTTCTCTTTTCAGAGGTAAAAGTAAATCTATGTAACAAAATCTTTTTTTGACTTCTAGTTCCTAATTCACTTATGTTCAATTAAACTAAATAGACTTGCTGCCATTAGAAGTATGTCTTGTCCTTTACCCTACAATATAATTAATTCCTGAATAAATTCTGTTTCAGATGCAAATATTGGACAAATTTCCAGTGGAAGGAGGGCAGAAAGATCCAAAACAAAGGATTATCCCATTCTTGCCAGGTTTGTTCTACTTAAAGCTTATTTTTGAGAAAGGTTATTTCATGTCCATAGATACACTGGTATAAATATAGCCTTGTCAGAGTTTTGCTATTCTTGGATAAAATCATATATTCCAAATTTTTAGTAGAACCAAAATGGGTTAAGTAGAGAACTTGTATTTAATAAATAATAATAATAACAATAATAATAATCTTTATTTATATAGTGCTAACATATTCCGCAGTGCTTCACAATTCAGAGGTTGATATTCATATTTACAAAGCTAATAGCTTCTTCTACTGCTTCTACTTCATTGTCAGGTTTGTGGTGTCAGACTGGGGTACATTGGGCTCCCCATTGGACTCGAGTCTGAGGGCCCAGTTTTCATTTTTAAAAAATCAATACATTTTTATTTTTTGGGGAGACACTGTTCTTTACAGTATTGCCATAAGATTCACCACATTGGAATTCAGCCTTAAGGCCACTTCACATGCTAGGATATCGTTAACGATATCGTTGAAACGCCACGGATTTGTGAACGTTCTAACAATATCGTTAGTGCGTCCTTGCATGTAAATGAACGATATAGGAAGGAAAAATCGTTGAATCGTTCATCCAAGATTTGAGATCCTGACCTCAAATCTATCGTTCATCGTCCAATTAACGCTGCTTGAAGAAGCTACATTGGTCAGTGTGACACCTTTTCGAACTATGTCGTTCCAAAATCTCATATTCCTGCCGCTTTAAAAGATCGATCAGTCCTTGCTCTCCTATTTAACTGGTGCGTTGCCGAATGGGATATCGTTAACAATATCCTTGTGTGTGACAACGCACTAACGATGTCGGAACGATCACTGTCACGTGATCTTTCTAAGGATATCGATATCCTAGCGTGTGAAGCGGAATTAACTCGCTAATCTGATTGATCATCACATGATTTTTTCATATGTGATTTTCATATGACCACAAGTATTCAAACTCCATATGAACGATCATTGGGTGATTTATCGAACTGGCAAGCAGAGCTACTACACATTATTAAGTTCTGGCATAATATAGTACTTAAAGAAAATTAGCCTTGGCCTAGTGGATATAAAATGTCTATACATTTCTGTTAATATGCCTGACTTGTAATATAAAAAAAAATCATACCAAGAGGTCACAGTATTTGGTGCTTGACTGTCGGCGCTTGTTCTTCCACTGGGACTGGTCATGGATCTTCCTCTCCGGTCACAGATCTTCCTCTCAGCCTAGGTCAACAATTTTTCTCTCAACTTAAACAGGACCTGTTACTCCCCTGGTGCTTTCCACACTGAAATCACCCCTGAATGCAGCGTGTCTGCTTCATTCAGGGAAGGGTTCCCCCATGTCTCTAGCCCCCCTCTAAGTGTACAAAACACTTTATAAAGTGTACAGATAATGAGTCCAGAGGGACTTACTCAGTAATGACTCCTTGCTGCTCCCTGGTGTCCTCCTGCCTCCAGCCCTCTCTGTGCCACCTCCTCAATGTGTCTGCCCTCCTCAGCCGCTCATGCTGCTCTGCGTCTGAAGTCACGCAGGCACAGAGCGAGCAATGGGTGGGAGCGGTCACGGCAGATGAAACGCCTCCTGCCTGTGATGTTAGCACCAGAGCCCGCCCTGCTCCATATTATGTATGTACAGCAGGGTGGGCTCCAGTGCTGACATCACCGGCAGGAGGCATTTCAGCTGCTGGGACCCGCTCCTGCCCATTGCATCTGCGTGACTTCAGACTCAGAGCAGCATAAGCGGCCGAGGAGGAGAGGGACATAAAGGAGGCGTTACTGAGGGGGCTGGAGGTGGCACAGAGAGGGCTGAAGGCGGGGAGGACACCAGGAAGCAGACAGGACTCATTACTGAGTAAGTACCTCTGGACTCCTTAACTGTACACTTTATAAAGTGTTTTGTACAGCTTACAGGGGGGCTAGGGACATGGGCAACACCTTCCCTGAATGCAGAAGACACGCTGCATACAGGCGAGCTTTCAGTTTGGAAAGCATCGGGGGGAGTGACAGTGTAAGTGTAGCACAAGCCTTCTCAGAGATCTGACAGTTCCAGAAACTTTCTGTAGTGATGTTGGCTTTGACTCAATTTTGCGACCACACAACCTGCCGGATACAGGCTCCAGCACAAAGTTCGCCACTGCTCTGCTCAGTTGACAATATTATATTTAGCAATTTTTGCGCCACCACTGTCGCCTGGCCTGGCGTCTCCTCCAAATTCTTCCCTTGAGGAAACACACACTGCAGTGTTTAGTTGCTGCTGCCTTCTCTGACCAGCAGATTGCAATGTATTCCCTCAAACTCAGTGAGAAGTGAATTAAGTGCGTCTTTTGCGCCCTCATACACAATGTGATGTTCATATCATATGAGGATCAAGTCTTGGCTCCTCTGTTGCAATGGGGATGCAACATAATGTCAAGGTGGGAACTCACTATAGGTAATATGCTTTCCCCAGGTCTTTTCTCCCACTAATAAGAAGAAAGTTAACACTTGGTTAAACTTTCTAGGCTATTTCAAATGATGGGTTAGATGTTCTAATACCTGTAAATGAGCAATCATCACAAAACCCTTTTCTGACAATAACAATTTCTGTAGTTACAACATAAAAGTTTTTTATTTGTTATTCTGAAAATGTCATTTATATAGTTTGTTGTATTTTGTGCCAAACATCATATGTGGGTTGTACATTGAAAGCTGCATTAGGGAATATCTTTGACATTTCAAACACCAGTCTCAATCGTAACATCTCTTTTGCGGCAAAAACTTTCTTTACATCTCACCAGTGCAACATTTCTTTCCAGGTATTTGGTAATGTAGGGATTCACTCCACCATATGTAACACACTGGGCATTTTAGTGACACAGACCCCAAACAGTCCAAATACAGGGAACACATAGCTTTTATTTCTAACCATCTGAAACCCACACAATACATCATATTACATCATATGATAAACACAATATGGACTTGCCTTCCTGCATACTAATTAATACAGCATACCTCTGTCTGATGCTACCAGGAGTGCAAACAGGACTGATTCTCCGGTAACAGGCATACAACCAGCACCAACATGCCCACACATAGCCCACCTCCAAGGGCTGTCTCCACTGAGAGGCTGTCTCTCTCTCTGTGAGACCATGTGCCGAACAAACACCCACATTATATGCTATGAGACACACCCAAGGGTGAGGGTTTGTGCATAGCCAGACATGCTCATATCTCCAGCACACAGCAAACCTGGCTGCTGTAATGCCTTTAATTTAGTCTCGTGGTGCTACAGATACCAAATTAACTGATCGCTATCCTACAGTATAGAAAAGGTCAATAAGCTTTACATGGAGGAGATGTGAAAAGACACCTCCTTACTCAAGAGGCATTTTAGATTTACACCTTGGACAGTAGATTCCTGGATGGTTGAAATAAAAAAAATTATACTATGTTACACTACTAATATTGGTGATATTTTACTTTTTTTTATTTTTTTGTTTTTAAATTTTCGTGGTCTATTGCAGTTTTGATTTTATTTGTTCACTTAGGATCTTTCCATACCATGTGATTATAACAGGTGATTGGTTCTTTCCAACTTATACACATCATGGTCTACAAAGGAAATCAAGCTCTGATTAAGAGTTCAGAAGTATATAATCGAAACACATAGCTGTTTTCCTGTCATGCTTTTGATATTTTTGTTTGCCATGAAATTTTAACCATGTTACGATAAAGCTTTAGAATTTTAAACCCAAGGATCTGGAACAAATCCCTTCATTTTGTGTATTTGTTACATACGTCTGATCTGAATCAAGTTTCGTGCACCTGTAGCAATTTGAACATTTTTGTTGAGCTGTCAGCAGTGCCTTTTTATTGTTATTGACAGAATTGCATATCTCCCATTTTTATAGATGGGGAAAAGCAAGTGTATTGTGGCATATATTGCCATACCATGCCTGAGGAAGAGACATAGGATGTCTTCAAAGCTTGCTGCTTTGTAACATCAATTATTTTATTTTTGTTAGCCATTCAAAGGTATTACAACTCCAAGATTATTATTTTGTTTCTCCTACTGAGGGCAATCAATCTTTTTTTCAACTGGCGAACACAGTACAAAACCTTTTTTTCTTCTAATTCTTGTGGCACGTACACAGTAATAGTGTCTCTTTTGGATCACTTTGTGTTTTGGCCTACTACAATACCCCTTTCATGGCTAACTTTGAGTATAATGCCCCCCTCATGCAGTATGATACCCCCACATACAGTAGAATATCTCCTCAATGAATTTTCATAAGGTACTTTTACACACAGAGATAAATTGCTTGCAATTCACTGGTTGCAGTGAAATCATGGACACATTGTTCCATTTTGTTGCCATTTACAAGTGGAACAATGTGTCCATGATTTCACTGCAACCAGTGAATTGCAAGCAATATATCTCTGTGTGTAAAGGTACCTATATACAAACACAGTGTGATGACCACAGTGAAGTATGATGCTCCAACTACGCGAATGTCCCCTCAGCCCTCTATACAAACTATAATGACCCAGAGCCTCCAATACACAGTACAATGGCCCAGCACTTTTTCCCTCTACAAAGTTTGATATCTTACATAGACCCCTTTATGTAGTTTGATGACTTAAAAAGCCCATTCTATACACATTATGAAGTCCCCACAGCTCCTTTACAGTATCTAAAGGAAAAGATGCACCACTGGCAATTTGAAAGAGGGTGTGTATACCGCTATAACTTAATTCAGCAGTCACCAACAATCAACAAATATAGATTGTGAGGCAGCACATCCAGTGAAAGGAGTCTTTTATTAACCCCTATATACAGTATGAATGCCTCCACAATTCCCTATATACAGTATGAATCCCACACCACTTCCACAAGTAATTAAATAATATTTTTTAATAAAAAAAGCAGTGTGTGGTTGAGCCTCAGATGCACAGTCTGAATTAAAAGAGGAGAGCATAATTGGTTCTCTCCTCCACTATTGTAGTCAAAGTATCTGCATCTTGAGGATGAAATTCAGATGCCGTTCACAGGTTTCTGTGCTGTGTAGCACTAGTTTTTTGTTTTTTTTTTATAAAATATTTTTATTGAGTTTTCATTTTTAATAACAAGGAAAAGAAGAAAAACAATCCAACCCCCATACCCCCCAGCCATCAATAGTTACAGCGAAAATACATCCAACAATCTCCCAAGACATACAAGGTCGGACATTGATTATAATCGATATCCAATACCAAAACTACACCATAGTCACATCTCCTAACAGTCATAAGAAATGAAATGGAAAAAGTGTTATGCCTGCCCCGAGTCGCCTGGAGCAGGGGATACCCGTAGCCTTCCCAAGGACCCTTGTAACTCCTCCAGCAGATACCAGGACGATTGCACAAACGGTAGGACTACTGAGTGCAGTTCTGCTGACGATAGCTTGGTGGTTATGAACCCTCTCCAAGTCTCAAAAAACTTCCCCGTCAACGCGTCTTTATCCCTTGCCGCTTCCAGGCATTCCACATGCATTACTGCCTTCAATTCGTTAAGTATACCAGTCATGCCAGGGTTGTGCCCAGATAGCCAGTCCCTCAGGATTAGCCTTTTAGTAACCATTGCCAACATATGGAGCATTCTAGCAGGTTTGCCTTCCCACACTCCAGATACCGGGAAATGAAACAACCAGGCAAGCATATCCAATGTAACGGTTTTGCCGGTCACCTCCCTCGCTAAGGCTTCCACCCGCTTCCATAGTTTCTGCACCTCCCCACACAGCCATATACCATGCACCATATCTGTTTTTGGTTGTCCGCATTTCGGGCATTGTTGTCGTCTATTAGGGAACCTAGCATTCGGGGGTAGGGTGAATCCGTAGATTGCCCTGTGTATGATCCTATATTGTACATCCCTCCATTTTTCACTGATTATATTTTTTCCTCAGTACCTCCCAGCCCCTCAGAATCGTGTCCGCTATATCAGTCCGAGGTATGTACTTTAGCCACCCGCGAAAGATGTTATCCTCCCTTAAGGCCAGAGTCGTGTCTTGTAAACTACCATAAAGGTAAGATACGTTGACAGTCAGAGGGTCCGCTCCCAACCAGGTATCCCAGATAGTCAATCTGCATTCCTGTGATACATTTTGAAGGTGTCGAAGGACGTGATGGTGTAGCTGCCTGTATTGGATGATATGGTGTGGGCTCAATTGGAACTTTTCCAAGACTTCTGACTCCGTTAGCCACCTTCTGTCAGGTTTGTGTAACAAATCCCCCAATGTGTGAATCCCCTTTTCTTGCCATGGTGCGAATAAGACGTTCTCACGCCCTAATCTGAATCCTGCGTGGGCCCAAGGATTAAGGTATTTCGACGTTTTCCAGGTCATCATTAACTTCTTTCGAACCGCTTTCCAGCACATAGCCGTATCCCTATAGATGATCATGTTTTTCAGGTGTTTAGGCACGGCCAGCCATGGCGAGTGCAGTAAGCTGGCCGATTCCCAGGGTCTGCATAGCGCCGCTTCCATGGTATAATTAGAGTATCTGTTGGACTTTTTGAGCCAGTCTATAACGTGATGTAATAAGCACGCCAAATTATATCCCCTGATGTCAGGGAGATTAAGGCCACGTGCACACATTGAGTATTTGATGAGTTTTTTATCTCAGGATTTGTAGACAAGACCAGGAGTGGAGCAATCAGAGGAAAAGTCTAATAGAAACACCTGCACCACTTCTGTATTTAATCACCCACTCCTGGTTTTGGCTACAAATCCTGAGGTAAAAAACTCATCAAATACTCAGCGTGTGCACGTGGCCTTAGCCCTCCTCCAAGTTTTGGGAGCATTAAGGTGCGAATGGCTATTCTGGCCTTCCGTCCCCTCCAAAGAAAGCTGGAGAAAGCTGTGTTGAGTCTATACACATCCGCCCTTCGCAGTAGCAGTGGTATGGTCTGCAGCGGATCTAGTAACCTGGCGAAGCTAACCATCTTAAGTAGATAGCACCTCCCCAGAAGAGTCAGCGGCAGGTCCCTCCATCTCTCCAATTCCCGCGTGATTTTGGTAAAGGGCCATAGTTCAGGGGGTAAATTTGGCTAGTGTCGCTGCTGAGTATGATGCCCAGGTATTTGATGTGGTGAGTTTTTACTTGTATGCCCTCCATCTCCGCCCCTCCCCTGGCGCCCCCTTCCCCAGGACGGCGACGAGGCTTTCCCAGTTGCAAGATCTCGCATTTAGCTTTATTGAGCTTAAAGCCCGAGAATGTGCTGAAAACCGTGAGTTGTTGAAGCAGTTCCCTTAAGTCCCTCTCCGGTCTATTCATATAGATGATGACATCATCAGCAAATAGCGCTGACTTCACCGTCACCCCTCCAATGTTGATGCCCTTGTGTGAATCATTGCCGTTCAAATATCTGGCAAGAGGTTCGATGGCCAGATTGAAGAGCAATGGCGAGAGAGGGCAGCCTTGCCGCGTTCCCTTTTCCAGAGGGAAAGGGGCGGGCAGAAAACCGGGGGTGCATATTCTAGCGCTCGGGTTCTCATATAATGTTTTTAGGAATGTCCTGAACGGGCCTTGTAGGCCTATCTTGTCCAATACTAAGTTCAACCAGGACAGATTGACATTGTCGAACGCCTTTTCGGCGTCCAACAAGACCAATGCCGGACGATCATCACGTAGATTCTCTCGATGCCCCACTGAATCCAGCACTAACATAGTTTGTCTGATATTACCCACCGCCAATCTACCCCTAACAAATCCCGCCTGTTGTGGGCCCACAAGAGATGGCAGTAGCCCCGCCAAACGGTCCGCCATAATCTTGGCCAGAATTTTCAGGTCTTGATTTATCAGTGAGATGGGGCGATATCCGGCCAGGTCAGTGGAGCTCACATTCCCCTTTGGCAACAATTTAATGTGTGCCGTGTTAGTGTGGTTCGAGATCTTGCCCTCCGCTAGAATTTCATTGAAAAGAGAGACTAAGCAAGGAGCCACCTTGTCGCATAAAGACTTGTAATAGTCGCCGGTAAAACCATCTGGACCCGGAGCTTTATGGACACTCAGGTTTTTGATAGTCATTTGAACTTCAGCCAAGGAAATCTCAGCGTTCAAGGTGGCCAAGCCGTCCTCAGCTATGGTAGGTAGTGAGACCTTCTCAAGCCAGTCCCCTCCCACCTCCCTTGCATTCTGCACTGTATCCTGTGTATATAGTTTTGCAAAGAATTTGCCTAAATGAGAGTTGATATCTTTTGGTGCATGAAGGATGTTACCCTCGGAGTTCACCAAAGAGGCAAACGTCGTGGGCTTAGTTTTACCCCTGGCCAAGTTCGCTAGGATCCTCCCCGCCTTGTTTCCATACTTATAGAGATCTACCTCCCATTGTTCCTTACTCCAGCACTAGTTTTCCCTCAACGCCCATATATGCCAAAAGGCCTACCGATGAGTGCTCCCCACAAGGTGGGTTTTAACCCCATCTCAACCTTTGGGTTATATTTACATCAAGAGTTGTGTTCCTGCCTTTGATAGTGATCATATGATCAAAGGGTTCTTACAGAAGGATCGACAATGCTGATCTCTGCTGGCAAATCAAAACTGCTAGATCTTAGAAGATCCAGGTCAGTTTTACCAATGAAGCTTGGTAAAGAAGGAGTCTGCCTTCCACTTTAAAGGGACCCTGTCACTTCAGGCTACCCTCCTGACCTATCACTAGCTGTCCCTACACCTTTCTAGCTGCTCCCTAACCATCACTGTCTGCTGTAAATCCACCCTATAAAGATGTTTAAAAATGACTTATAACTTACAGGCCGTCGCTCAGTCAGGAGACTGGAAAGGCGTCTCCAGGCTCCATTCTCCCCTCCACGCTGCATGACTGCACGCCCCCTGGGCGTCATTATTCTTTCTTGATCTCCCCTCTGTTGGAATCTCCCGCCCTCCTCTCCTCCTATGATGCACCAGCCGGTACGTCATAGTGTCACGGTGTAGTGAGAATGCTGATGAGGGAATGGCAGTTATGGGCAGGGTGACCAGGGAAGATTAGTCTGACCCTAGTCTAGGAACCCTGAATGGCCCTGATCCTGAAGGTATCTCTGAAGGTGAGAAGGTTCGGGCCTCCAGTCTCTCACTAAAACTCCTCCATCAGCCCTGCGCTATTCCCCCCTCACCTCTCTTCACAGAACTGGGATACAGCAGCTCCAAAGGAAAGGACTTCAGCAACACAAACACACAGGTCAGCACAGCACGGCTTCCAGGCATAGAGTGAAACTCTATCAGCAGCACCACCTGGTGGAAGGAGAGGCTACTTAAAGGCTAGGGGAGTTATTATTATTATTATTAATTAATTAATTAATTAATTTATTTATTTATATAGCGTCATTGGTTCCATGGCGCTTTACATAAGAAGTGGGGGTAACAAGAATGAGTACAGTACATATGAACAGTCAAGGCTTGCTGATGCACGATGGGAGAGGACCCTGTCCACAAGGGCTCTCAGTCTACAGGGGTGGGAGAGGACACGATAGGAAGGGTAGCGCCAGGCGTGTGGTGGTGCGGCGCTGGGTCTCATCGTAGGTTGTAGGCTTGTTGGAATAGATGAGTTTTCAGCTTCTTTTTGAAACTCCTAAGGGTAGGCGAGTGTCTGACGTGTTGGGGTAGAGAGTTCCAGAGTATGGGGGAGGCGCTGGAGAAGTCCTGTATGCGGTTGTGGGAGGATGAGATGAGGGGGGAGGAGAGGAGGAGTTCTTGTGAGGAGCGTAGGTTGCGTGCAGGTATGTATCGGGAGACCATGTCGCAGATGTAAGGGGGGGACAGGTTGTGGATGGCTTTGTAAGTCAGGGTTAGGATTTTAAATCGAGATCTTTGGGGGGTGGGGAGCCAGTGAAGTGCCATGCGGAGAGGGGAGATAGGGGAATAGCAAGGCGGCAGGTGGATTAGACGAGTTCAGGTGAGTCACACATTAACCTCTCAACCAGCAGTTGCACCTAATAGTGAGCAGTTCTGGAGCACAACAAAGTAGGCCAGGACCTTGACACCTATCAACCATGCAGCTCTTAAAGACAAACATACACAGCAGCATCCAGCAATGTAAGCACCATCTAAGTGCGTGACACATATCCAGCCCAGTGCATTGTGGGTCTTAATCAAGTGGTACGGCACCGACTTCTGGCGCATGCACAGTGCGCATATTGAAGCCGGCGCCGTACCACGTGATTAAGCCCCACAATGCACCTGGCCGGATATGATGTACCGGCCAGTGCATCATAGGAGGAGAGGAAAGCGGGAGATTCCAACAAATCAAGGAAATCAAGAAAGAATAATGACGCCCAGCGGGGCGTGCAGTGATGCAGTAAGGAGGGGAGAATGGAGCCTGGAGCCGCCTTTCCAGTCTCCTGAAAGACTGACGCCTGTAAGTTATAAGTCATTTTTAAACATCTTTATATGGCGGATTTACAGCAGAGAGGAATGGTTAGGGAGCAGCTAGGAAGGTGATGGGACAGCTAGTGATAGGTCAGGAGGGTAGCATGAGGTGACAGGTTCCCTTTAACTAAGACTAGGAAAAAAAAATGAACAGTAATAAAAAAAAAAAATGTTCCTCGGAGATATCTTATGATCTCTTGTGGGATGGATTATGTAAACAATTAAAAAAAATGTATAAATTATGTATGAAAAAAAAAATATAAATACAAAAAGTCCCCATGATATAAAAAAAGTTTGTGTTTTCTTTATATATATATATATATATATATATATATATATATATATGTACATATATATATATATATATATATATATATGTACATATATGTATAGTATAATAAAGTTTATTGGATACATACAACAAAAAACTGAACCTGTTAGGTATCCACATGACCAGAGAAACTAATCCGCAAAGCATGTTTTTCTATATTTGGTCATAAAGAAAAATACTATAAATCACATTATGATTTATATATACCTCTAAGGCCCCTTTCATATAGGCGTTTTTGCTCGGATCCGGACAAAACAACGCGGCACACTTGCGGCATGCCCCATGCATTGTCTGTGGGGCTTGCGGCAAGTGTGGTTGCCGCATTTTGGCGAAAATGCTAGTGTGAAAGCAGCCTAAAGGGTGCTAAAAATATTATATTTGACACCCATAAAACAGAGCCTCATAAAGCAACATCGGCATGGCTGCTGATATGAAAGGAGACAAAAACGTAAAAATTGTCCAATCGTTAGGGTCCAATCTGATCTGATTAGGGTTAAATTTTATTTCTAATTCCTTAAACAAGATGGCCAACATCGTAATGTATTTTCTCACTTCCTAAGTTAGTGAAGTTGCAGTTATAACCAGCACTGTGGAGTCTGAGTTGGAGTTGGTTTAAAGTCCCCGTTACACGGCACAACGTTGGAACGATGTCGGCAATAATCTCATGGGCGCGCGGTCGTTACAGACATCTTTTTGACATCGTTGGTGAGATGTCACACGTCTAGATACCGTGGACAACTCACCAACGATGTTGTGAGCAGGTATCGTTCGCACAAACCAGCGAACGATCCCTGCTCAATGCTGTGAATGGGCGAAGTCGTAAACGACATCGTTATTGCGGTGTCAAACACAACGTTATACCAGATTGGCTGATCGAGGATCGTGTGGTTTGAGAACATGTTCTCAAACCTACGATCAGCGATCCAACGATATATCGTAACAACTTTGAAGAGTCACACGCAATGAGGTCGTAACGATGTCGCTGGAACGACTCCAAACCCATGACGTTTAAGCGATGTCGTTAACAATGTCGTGCCATGTAACAGGGCCTTAAGATGGACTGACTCCTAGTCCTAAAATATATAATAAAATGGGTGCAATAGTTTAATGCAGAATGTGCTCAATACTATTATTATAAATTATTTTTATGTTCTATCTAAATATCTTGATTATTGTATCATAATAATGATTAATAGCTTGATGTTTACATTGTACTACAATAAATTTATTACTTAAGCATGAGCCATGTATGAAGGAGTTGAGGAGTTGGAATCAGAGTCAGGGAAATTCAGGAGTTGGAGTCGGTGGTTTGACTTATGGTGGGTTTACACGTCCCGATATCGGGACGATATCGCTATACTATGGCGCGGGAGCGCACATTTTTTGAGCACTTTTCCCGATATTGCATCGGCGGTTTACACGCTGCGATATCGGGAAACAACGTCCCTACGATGTGTACGCCCACCAACCCAGTAACGACCATTTAACATGGGAGTTAATGGGTAGCGTCGGTGTACACATCGGAGTTGGATGTTTACATGCAACGATCCGGCTCCAACAGGCATCCGATATCGGGCGGTTGAATAGCATGCTCATTCGACCCCCGATATCGGATTACCATCGTTCCTGCATCGTATTGTACCTTCAAACAGTACGATGCAGGAACGATATCGGGTCCAACTCACAAACGTGACTTTTTGTCGGAGTTGGGTCGGAGTTGGACGCCGATATCGCGGCGTGTAAACCCACCATTACCCGACTCCACAGCCCTGGTTATAACCTTGCATATGCTTTCATTTCCTTTTGGAGTTGTCTACATGCCATTTATTATTTTATTATTATCATTATTATTATTATTATTATTATTATTATTATTATAAGCAGTTAAGTGCTATTTAGGTATCACAACAATATCTGTCAACAACAAACTAATGTATATAACTACAGTATTCTTCTGGTAGAGAGATATGTAGGCAGTATATTTTTGAGGTCTCCATACACATTAGAAACCTAAGACAGAAATAAAATAAGCATATACCTGCAGAAAGAAATAGCCAAACCCACCAGTATAAGGGCTCAGCTGACAGTCTAATGAGTATGGAAGCCTTTAACTTGAGAGGCATAAGGATCTGGCATGGCCAATTTTGGACTTCTGAACCTTCCTTTTTCAGCAAGATAACACTTTCAAGATGAGGGTGGAACTGGCTCTCTAATAGACTCGGCAAAGTGAGCGCTCCGGTGTATTGAGGAGTCGAGGCACACAGCTGCTGGCTAAGCCATCGTTTGGCCAATAGCTGTTTATTGTGTATGAAGCCCCTTAGAAGCCAATGAATCCATGAGTTTGGTTGCAACTACTGTATATTGTATGGTATTAAAATGATTTTTCCATATTACTTAATCAATTCTTCATTGCTTCTTGACCTGATGCAGAACTGAATAACGGAGGAGCAGATGCTCTTATTAAATTCTGGTTTCCTAAGAGCTCTCTAATAGACATCTGGTCCTAATAAAGTAAATAGAAAGAAGAGATATAATATGTTAGACTCAGTGTAATGTAATTATGACTACAAATAATGTAATTGTACTGTATGTCTTTCACCTTATGTACCTGTTGACTTGCCTTTTGCCAAGAATGATAGGTAATATTAGGGAATTGGATTACCCTTTCTCAATAATAGCCCTGTTTTCTTCTTTCCACCACAGCCCTCACTTGAAAGAGGGGTCCCCCCATAGGGACAGGAAACCTACAGATAAAAGGGGGCAGTCCCCCTCACCTCCTCAGTTAGTTTCCTGTTTCTATGGGAACCAGCAGAAAGAAGATGTACCTGAGTCCATGCAGCCTCTGCGTCAGTGTCTGTGGGAACGGCAGAGCCTGGTGCACCGGAAGCAGCCTAGGGGGAGTCCTGCCTGTCAGACTTCCCCCTCATCTGGTAGTGGATGGCGCGATGCCAGCGTTTGGAGAGGCCGCCCTGGCTCGTCGGGAATGTGGTGCAGTGAGGGAACAGACTGCCCTCATCGGCCACCCTGCGCCTCCGTCAGGCCTAACTTCCTGGTTTAGACCCCCGTGCGTGCTCACTGCTCATTTAGCGTTCCTGACCCAGAAGTGCTATAAATCGATTTCCGGGGGTCCGGGGAGGTGTGCTCTTCAGTGCGGAGAGATGGATGGACGGAAGACTTAATCCGGCATCGTCCTACTGCCTGTGTGCCCGCAAGGATGTCCTCTCCAGGAGACTCTGAAGTGCACCAACAGGTGGTGGAAGTGTACATGCACAGCAAATCCAAGAACAGCAGTGGGCACTCTAGAGAGGGTGACACCACTGATTGTAGTTAGCAGAATGAAAAATCTGATCTGTCTTCAACTATGCCTCCACCTCCAAAACTGGTACCATTTTGACAAGCTTCACTGGGTGAGTCATTACATTGCATTTAGCAGGACGCTGCCAGCCACTCTAAGAGGCAACTCATGTCACCCAACACCGGTGCTCAATCTCCTGCAACCCTGACATGGGGGCGATTGTGGCATCTGCGACCAGCCATGCCACAAGGAGGAGACTGGTGGTATCACTGGACACTAGATCACCATAGGGCGGCAGCCACTCCAGTCCGTGTGAAGCACAGTATCAGAGCACAGCCTATTAATGACACCCCTAGCTGTTAGACAAGGCGGGCTGCTCTGCACCAATTATATGCATCATAAGTGACTGGCGCCCCCTAGAGGGTCCAGCCTCAAACTGCAGAAGGATAAAAAAATGCAATAAACACTATGGATGAAATGTGAGGTGTTGGTTGATATTTTGGACCAAAATAACGTAAGCTCGTAGCCCCCTTCACGGACCCTCACGCCTACGAGTACCTAACCATATGTTTGACCATATGTTTCATTTAATTTAGAAAATTCACCAAATAGGTTACATTTTTAACAGAGAAAAAAAAATGCAATGGATATTTGTAAGTGGCCAAATGTGGTGAGTTTTTTTTGTTAGTGACATACAAGCCCTATCTATAGATCCTTCTTTTCTTTCAGTGTTTCCGGATAGAATAGTGATAAAACCTGATCCTGCCTGTTACTATTATTATTATTTATTATTATAGCACCATTAATTCCATGGCGCTTTACATGTAGAAAGTGGTTTACATAGACAAGTACAAAGAAGAACAAAGAACAAGGATAATATGAGGCACACAGGTACAGAAGGATAGAGGACGCTGTCCACGAGGGCTCACAATCTACGAGGGGGCGGAGAGACATACAGTAGGAGAGGGTAGCATCAGTTGTGGGTGGTTTGTTGAACCAAGGCTCACAGCAGGTTTTAGACTTGCTGGAAGGCATGAGTCTTAAGGTGTCTTTTGAAGGTTGCCAGAGTAGGTGCGAGCCTGATGTGGTGGGGGAGAGCGTACCAGAGTAAAGTTGAAGCACGGGAGAAGTCTTATATGCAGTTGTGGGAAGAAGATATAAAGATAAAAGGGGGAGTAGAGAAGGAGAAATTGGGAGGAACGCAGGTTGCGTGAGGGTTGGTAACGGGAGACCATGTCACAGATGTATGGAGGAGACAGGTTGTGAATGGCTTTGTATGTTAAAGTTAAGGTTTTAAACCGGGGCCTCAGAGAAATTGAGAGCCAGTGAAGAGCTTGGCAAAGAGGAGAGAATGAGGAATAGCGGGAAGAAAGGTGGATTAGTCGGGTCACAGAGTCTAGGATAGATTGGAGAGGAGCGAGAGAGATGGAGGAGAGGCCAGTGAGCAGGAGGTTACAGTAATTGAGGCTGTAGATGATGAGGGCATGAACAAGTATTTTTGCAGTGTCGAGGTCAAGAAATGAATGAATCCGGGAAATATTTTGAGCTGGAGTCGGCAGGAGGTGGCAAGGGCTTGGATGTGTGGCTTAAAATGTGGCCTACCTCCCTAAAGTTGTTACCAAATTTCACAGAAGTCAGGAAACTTTTCTTCCCCCCCTTTTTTGCCAACCCCTCTACAACTGAATAACAGTGGTTCCACACATTAGATGTTACATTATATAGACAGAACGCTGTCCTGGAGGCAGAGCAGGGCTCTGTTTATGTCCTTTCAGGGCCACGGGAAGGGGTTTGGAGTCACAAAGAGCACTTTGTCAAGGTGGATCAGATATGCCATCTGTCTGGTCTACTCAGCAAAAGGTGAAAAAACCCCGGATGGAGTGAGGGCCCATTCAGAATCTGCCATGTCATTCTCCTGGGCTGAGAAGGCGGACATTTCGATTGATCTGATATGTAAGGCAGCAACATGGTCTTCACCATCTACCTTTTACAACCACTATAGGCTTGACTTATCTTCAGACACTGATTTGATTTTCAGGAGATCTGTCCTTAATACGGTGGTCCCTTCCAGGTGAAAGTTCTCTGAAAGTCTCTCAAGTGTATGTCATGGCGAGAAGAAAAGACTAAATTACTTACTGGTAATTGTGTTTTATGGAGTCCACAACAGCACCCACTCCCTTCACTCCCTTGGTATACACTAACTTCTGGAGTGTGTGTGTGTGTATTTGTATGTGTGTTTTCAGTCTTTATGGTGGTGGTTTATATATGTAAATCGATTAATTATTACTTATCTTAATTTTGGCTGTTCCTCTCATTCTCTGTAAACCAACTGAGGGGTGAGGGGACCGCCCTTTTTATCTGTATGTTTACTGTCCCTATGGGTACCTTTACACGCCGCTACAACAGGCTGGATACAACCAGCTACACGCTACAAATGTAGCTTGTAGCGGCAATATAGCCCGTAGTAGCGGCGTGTGAAGACGGTAGGAGACAGCCGGCAGCAGATACATCTGTTTCCGAGCACTGCCCGGAAACAGATGGCTACACAGGCGGTTGTAGCGAGCTGTATCGGCATGTAAAGAAGGAACCGAAGGGATGTCTATACACCAGGCGATGTACCTGGTATGTAGCTAGGGCGTGACACAGGCTCCGGGTTATCGCGCCCCTTCAGCGATCATTGGAGGAAGCTCCTGCATGACGATTGGTAGTCGCTGCATAGGGAGGCATATTTAAGGAGCTGACCAGTCACACTACACAATTGCTCGAGCGTCATGTATTAAACAGCCTCCTGCGATGCCTGCCCAATCATGGGTTTCTTGCTTTGTCCTATCAGCGTACGGACGTCTCGTAATCCACAATTGTGGCACGCCTATGTGCTGTCCCTGCTGCACCAGGTCCGCCCATATTAGCTTGTTGTAGCGGTGTGTAAATGAGGTAAGATGAGCTACAGATGGCTACTTGAGACACCCGGCGATGTATCTAGCTATAGATGTAGCGTAGCGTAGCGCACCTTGTGGCGGCGTGTAAATGTGGTGCGTTTACCGTTTGTAACCGTTTGTGCGTGCTCGTGCACGTGAAGTAGCTGGTTGTATCCAGCCTGTTGTAGCGGCGTGTAAAGGTACCCTATGGGTTGATCCCCTCTCTCAAAAGCCAATTTTTTAATTATCAATCTCTCAAGTGGGTGCTGTCATGGACTCCATAAAACACAATTACCGGTAAGTAATTTAATCTTTTCACTACAGGTCAAGCTGCTTTAAATAGGGATCCCATATTCTACACTGATCCTTGAGGTCGCAGAGGTGAGGCCTTTGGCAATCTTACATTTATCACCAATGCTCTAGACACATAATAAATGTTCTTTGGTCGATAACCCCTTATTCTTCGAGTAATCAGGTAACATTGCCAGGAAAGGTGCCTCACATTTCCCTTGCAACATATACAATACCAAACGAATACACAGCCATGCCATATATTAGCTTTGTTGCGCTTATAAAAAATAAAAAGGCACCTGAACTATATCCCCCTTTATCATAGCCAAAGAAAATATGAATAATACCTCATTTTGGAAAGTGTTGGTGAATTTACATTCCATGATTATCGTGAACAAATGTTCCTAGGAACGCTTGTTTTACGACAGGCTGCCAATTATCTGACAAATTAGTAAAAATACTAAATTGTCGGGTGAAATAATTTGTAACCTTGTGAACAGGACATGTGTTGACAAGACCAATGACAAGTGCACAGAATGATGTACGAAGTGTTTGCTCTGGGTTCACTGGTCGGCCTATCTAACCAGTTTATGGAAATACCGCCGATTAGCTTCTATGTACAAGTCAGCATGGGTGGCTTTATATGGTCTAACAAGAGCTTCTACAAATCTGGCCAAGTTCTGGTCATGTATTACTTGATCTATCGTTCACTTGAATGGGCATCTATCGTTTACTTGATCATCTTTCTGCTATCATCCCCCACAAAACAGGTTCTAGTTTTGGTGCACATTCCAGTGTAATATGTCCATGGACTGACACAATTCCTATATATTAGAACTAGAATGAGTGGTTGCACATCTTCATTTTTTACAGAATATTCTTGAACTTACATATTAACATTATGTACTTTTTTAGATTTATTATTACCAATTTTAGACATCACTTTGTCCACATGATGATCAGATAGTGATTATCTACTTAACACATCCAGTATATTGCATAGCCTTTAATAAAGGAAAAGGAGGGTGATAAGGTAAAGCTAAATATCAAAATTCTAAAGGCCCAGTTACACACACAGATAATTGTGCAGAGATTGTTCACAGAACACTGGTTGCAGTGAAATCATGGACACATTGTTCCATTTTGTGGCCGTGTACAAGTGTAACAATGTGTCCATGATTTCACTGCAACCAGAGATCTGTGAACAATATCTGCACAATTATGTGTGTGTGTAACTGGGCCTTTAGATTGCCTTTGTTGATCTAGAGAAAGATCTTACCAGAGTAGGGGCAAATGAGTCTTTCCGACACATAGAGTTATTGGACAAGTTATTATTCACTTATATTTTCACAAGTTTCTAATTTTGTTTCTAGAGGTTTCTATGGCTCTTTCTGTGAAACCTTATAAGACATCCGGCTTATATCTTAAAAGCTCGAGAGGAATGCTATGGATCCTTTTTTATCTTCTTGGAAAGGTTCCCCTTTAGCATTTTGAGGTGATCTCTCTGGTGTCAGAAGTTGACTAACTGCCCCTTAACGTCTTTCCTCTAAGGGTAAAAGTGTAAGTTCCAATTCAAACCATTTGTTAATGTACATGCTTTTTTTTTTTTTCTTTTTTTTTTAAAAAACTAAAACTGCTGATTACTTGCCGACGTTTGCTATGAAAAGCAGTTTGAAACTAATAGTGTTTAGTGAGAAAAGCATGTAGTCGTTACTCATCTACAACATAGCAACATGACCTGTGACTTTAGGAGCTTTCTCCAACCTTCAGGAGTGCGTCACTTCTCTGCCTTCTTTCGGCATGGAAGGATATGACTGCTCAGTGCAGTGTGGTTCTACCAGAGTTTACATGGGGAATTGATTCTGGAGTGGTCGGGTATGCTGGAGATGTGCAGGGTGGATGGTTATACTTGGGGCTGGAGAGGGCATGTTGCAGTGTGGGGAGGGCTTGTTGGAGTCTGGGACATGTTTGTAGGAGACTGGGCGTAAACGACCAGTTGTGATGGTATGCCTGAGCTCCAAAACAAACATAGTCTCTGGTTGGTGGCCTCCACACACGCAAAAAGGTGATATCTAGGTAACCCTGCAAAATGCTGACAGGGTGTAAATTACAAACTGTCAGCATTTTGCAGACTGGATATACACTTAGATTTTAAAACAGCCCAGACAACCCCTTTAAGGGAATGCAAATTTCTGCACTGTATATGGAAGTTTTTAGTTTCTTTCACATTACTCTACAGTCCCTTGAAAAATCAGACACTTCCCAGAATGCAAGTTACCTGGCATGCAGTGTTCATATATTGGCTAGGAAGGGTTCTTTATTAGATGAGACTTCAAAGTCTTGCAAGAATGCGAATTCAGCTCTTATGTAAAAGTAAATTATATATAATGCGGTGTGTAAAGCAAACTTCATTTAGTAGATAATAAGAGTTCCAACATTACGTTTGATTTGGCCAGTATTATGCACTCTGCTTTTACTTGTCCAGCTGACTAGGGTAGATGTCTTCTTGTACAGTACATCTGCATAATGTTCTGCAACTCATTACAGGCAGCAAGTCTTGTCAGCAATTCTCTGTTCTTTAATATATGAATCAGCAATATTAGTATTCTGGAAATTCTGCAGAGCTCTGTTCCAAAAGCCAATTTTTTTAATTATTGTAATATGACTGCAAAAAGCATGACTGCACTTGCTATGACCCTTTCTGATATTTTGTTCTTTGTTAAAAATGTAACAGTAATAGTAGAAACTACACAAGAATGTATTATTTTGACCTTAAGGATAAAGTTCAAGGGATATTTTCTTTTTTTATAAAAGTATTATTGGTTTTATCAAGCAAAGGTGTCTGTGTTGCTCATTACATCCTATCAGATTTTAGCATTTTCAGACGACACTTTCACAACTTAAAGGTGTATTATCATGTTATAAAATTGCCTGCCCCACCATACATCTCCGACCTGGTCTCCCGATACCTACCCTCACGCAACCTCCGCTCCTCCCAAGAACTCCTCCTCTGCTCCCCCCTCATCACCTCTTCACACAACCGAGTCCAGGACTTCTCCCGGGCATCTGCCTTACTCTGGAACTCCCTACCCGAACACGTCAGACACTCTCCTACCCTGAGTAACTTCAAGTGTCACCTGAAGACTCACCTGTTCCGTCAAGCCTACAACCTGCCATGAGACCCAGGCGAACGCCCCATACCTGACATTCCCCCATCCTACTGTATCCTAACCCACCCCTCATAGACTGTGAGCCCTCGTGGACAGGGTCCCTGCCCCTCCTGTACCTGTAAGTCCTGATCGCCTAGATTTAGTGTACTTGTTCTTGTCTCCCTCGTCCTCATGTAAAGCGCCATGGAACCCAATGGCGCTATATAAAAAATAATAATAATAATAATAATAATACTATAGTTGGCATGAAAATAACAAAGTTTGCAATTTACTTGATTTTTCTATCTGCTGTCATTCTTTTGCTTTGAGGGTTTTTATCTTTTGTAGTGTATACCTTGTTAGCAAGACGATCAACTACTAGAGTCTAAGTATATGCAGTAGGTACATTCCAGGCTAAGGAGTTAACTCATGACCTACCAGTTGGCTTTTTCCAACACATTGATTTCTATACAGCCGTTAGCTCCTTGACTCCCCCTTCCTCTCTGCTCCTAACATCAGTCCTGCAAAATCACAATTTCTGGTCCCCAGTATCGGAAGTTTGCAGAAAAGCTGTCCTAATGGTTGCTCACTAGAGCTGTGTGCATGTTCATCGGCACTATAATTTATATTTGGAAACATAATGATAACATCGTATACTGTACGACTGACAAAACTTTAAGCAGCCTTCACACTGCATAATGTTCACATCTGTGTGGTTCCTTGAATTACCACACGGACAGGCACGGATCTGTGCCAACGGATGCCAATGGACCATTTTTTTAACGGATATGTCATCAGTTAGCAGAGATAGGGGTAGGAAGAGCTGTATCTTGCTTCTGAGCATGCTCAGTACAGCAAAACAGATCTCTTTCACGGATCTGTCTCCATAGAGCTCCATGTTAATTGGTGACAGCTACGGATCCGTGTCCGGTGGCAGTCTCCGATTCTGGGTGCATGAAAAAACTGACACCTACGGATCAGTGACAAAACTGACACACACGGATGGCCACTTAGACCAGTCCATGCCCATAAGGATACGAGGGAGACCAAAACTGATCGGCAGCTATCCATTTTAAAATGGATAGACACGGATCAGAAATTATGCAGTGTAAAGGCGGCCTTAACGTAGCATATCCTCAGCTGTAAGACAAAGATACTAAAGCAGAAGTGTCCCTCATGGAGGAGTGCCTGCCCCCAGCAGCCAGAACTTGAAAGGATGTGCAGCAGTGTGCTGCACTGCTGAGGACCAAAGTAGAGAATGACCATTTAAATGGACAATCTCATTAACTGCGCTGCATTTTCTGTGATTTTTTTTCTTCAAAAACTATTCTGAATGGGTATTAGTCAAATGACAGTTTGTCCATGGGAAGAGGAGCTACATGATTTAATGCCAAAGACAGAAATATATCCGTAACAGTAGTGATAAAAATAATTTGTCCTACACTTAATATAAATTATTGGAATTTATTTTTTACTGGGGCAAAGCCTAGAAGGGTATTAAAAAATTAGATCCGAATTGGGAGAGAAAAAGTGTCTATGACGCCCTTAACAGTTAAACACAGCTCATAATTATTTGTTTTCAACATAGGCAAGGGGCATTAAACCTTGATAGATAAAATATAGTTGAAAGCATTGATTGATTTATGCCTGTTGGCATCTGGATGGCCAATCGATGGTTTCCATATACTGTATAATAAAAATCATCACACATTGATGGATGCCAACTGAGGTTTGCCAATTTGGTGGGAAAAATAGTGCTGTATGCAGAACTATTGTAATCTGGTTTAAAAGGGATTGTGTCAGCAAATGGCCTATTGGTTAAATTATTCTATGTTGAAAATGCTCCAGTTATTTGGTAATTTTTTTCTCTTTTCCCATGTCACTCTTTATATTAAAAAATAAAAATCTTGAAACATTGCAGTCTTTCACTAATCACTCAGCCATACAATCGGCTAATGCTTGTACGGTAGTTCAGTAGAGGTTACTTTTCAGTTACATGGCTGTCAGGCAATGTTTCCCTTAATTTTCAAGACCTACAGTTTATTTGTCTGCATTTTGAAAATAACAACTCCAATACAGTAAAAAAAAATTGCAAATATTTCTGTTTTGATTTATTATGTAAACTTCAGAGGATGGGAATGGGTGTCATAAATTGGTAACCATATTTGGGGAAAAAATCTCTTACAATGAATCTGGATCATGTCGCGTTCAGGGTGCGTACGAGAACGTGTGATTTGTATGCAGGCATCTGCCTGCGTACTAATCACATATTGCAGTGAATGGGAGCACATGGTCATGCGCAGACCTGCGCAGCACCGTGCTTTCCCATTATAAACATAGGGGCTGCGATCAGCTTGCAGATCCCCTCCGCAGGACGCTGCGGAGGGGTCCGCAAGTGTGAAGCCAGCCTTAAACAAGATGGGGTTAAATAGATAGTGAAACTCCTATTTTACCCATAATATAAGTTATGCATCCAAAGTCAATATCTAATTGCAGAGATTGCCTCCATATAAAAATCATACAATGGTGCCCCAACTCACCGTCAACTAATACTATTAAGCTCAAAGGTCCATGGAATGATGGAGAGAAACAGGGGAGTATATCCAGCTCCTGCACAAGTAAATGTTTAATTACGGTATAAAAACATAGTTTTGTTTCAAAAAGTTAAATTTATAAAAAGGAAAAACAAGTTTGAGCACACACCAATGAAGAGCATGGGTTTCCGTTTTACTATTCTAACTTTTTGAAAGCAGAACTTCCTTTATGTTTACTTGTGCAGGAGCTAGATATACTCCCCTTTTCTCTCCCCAATCAATCAATCTGGGAACCGGCCCAGGTTTAATCTGTGCACCACACTGTGGCTGATACATCCATCCAGACTGGTGAGCTGATGTGCTATACTTTAGATTTTTGAGTGATAAAAAAAAAAATACAGGAAATTACATGGAATAATACTATACTATAACAATTACAAATAGCCCAATACGTAAGATTCTATAGAGGCCACAATAGGGAAAGCATTAATAAGTATGGTAATACCAATAACGTACTGGGGTGCCAAGGACTCACCTCTGACATTGATTCTGGGGTCACTCTGTGCAGCTCCATGCAATAATACCTGACCATTCTTAGCAAATATTTTTATACTTCTGTATAGTAATATACTAGTTAATAGTTTTTTAAATAAATGATGAGATGCTGTCCTTGTACATGTTACATTCAGTGTTCTGTGACCAACACTGAGGGTAGTGTCCCACTCCAGCACAGGGGCACACCGCACACCAAGGGCACACCTGTCTTATGTTGGTTCAGTCCGAGCCAGAGTAATGCCCAGCAACTGAAGTACAGGGTACCACAAAAATCAGACCCTCAGATGTATGCCCTCCAAGAACTGTTACATATGTAACTTGATGTGTTTCTCCCTCCTTAGTAAAGGTTCTTCTGGAGAGTGGATGTGGGTAGGGTACAATATGCCCATCCATAGAATGTTGCAAGCCTAATAATAATTAAATATATATATTGCATAACACAAAATCACATCATTCATAATACTTGCTGGGAAAAGTTCACCTCTCCCTACACAAAACATGCTTAGCAAGCATGAACAGCTTGAGCATCTATGAATGTCCCCAAACTACAAGTTTCTTTGGTCTTGTCGCTGATATAGACCAGATATCAGGTAAAATATAATGGCAATTGCTATAATCCTGTACAAAAAGAAACATTCAAGAGAAAAAAGAGAAAAAAAAAAAGTACATAAAGAGAATATGTGTCAGTGGTTCTGATTTAATAAAAAAAAACTTCTAGATTACAGCTAGACAGAGTCTCCAACATTAATGTGAACACTCTGGAGGTTCATATGTCTGTTTCCTGGGCAAGAGAGTGTTCTGTACAAATATTTACTTAGGTTCCTGCTATCTCACAGTCTCTTTATGGTTATCAAATCAGCCTAAAAGTCTTGTGACTATGAGGAGTTGTTTAATGTGCCAAATCTATGTTAGAAGCAATCTATTGCTATGAAAGTATACCTACAACAATATGATGTGAGATGATGTGAGGGAGAAAAACGTGTCTAACTAGGTTAGTGAGTTGTGCCAAATTTGTGCCATTATCGCCCTGGGTTGTTTAGAATGCGAGCCCCCACCCGAAGTATCATGTGATGTCACATGATGATCTTTTGAAAGATCATGCAATAGGTGGAGATCCTCAGATCCATGCCACTTAAGTTTTTTCCCCTTATATACAGTGCTATAAATAACATAATACTATACATTATAGAGCAGGGGTGGTATAGCAGGGGTGGTATATAGCAGGAGCCCACAGATAGCCTCCTGCATACAGCAGGAACCCACACATAGATTCCTGTAAACAGCAGGAGGCCATTAACACAGCAGGAGCCCGCACACAGCCTCCTGTTCACAGCAGGAGCCCACACACAGCCTCCTGTTCACAGCAGGAGCCCACACACAGCCTCCTGTACACAGCAGGGCCCACACACAGCCTCCTGTACACAGCAGGAGCCCACACACAGCCTCCTGTACACAGCAGGAGCCCACACACAGCCTCCTGTACACAGCAGGAGCCCACACACAGCCTCCTGTAGACAGCAGGAGCCCACACACAGCCTCCTGTACACAGCAGGAGCCCACACACAGCCTCTTGTACACAGCAGGAACCCACACAAAGATCCTGCATACAGCAGGAGCCCACACATAGCCTCCTGTACACAGCAGGAGCCTACACATAGCCTCCTGTACACAGCAGGAGCCCACACATAGCCTCCTGTACACAGCAGGAGCCCACACATGTCCTCCTGTACACAGCAGGAGCCCACACATAGCCTCTTGTACACAGCAGGAGCCCACTCGTAGCCCCTGAATACAGCAGAAACACACAAACAGCCCCTGCATACAGCGGGAGCCCTGACATGACCCCCTGCATGCAGCAGAAGCACACACATAGCCTCCTGTATACAACAGGAGCCCACACACAGCCCTTGAATACAGCAGGAGCTCACGCATACAGTGTGTGTAAAGCTACGTTCACACATTGCGTATTTTGCTGCGCTTTTTTACGCGCTCTTTTCAAAATACGCAATGTGCCTTTTGTCTGCCAGCAAAGTGAATGTGAAATTCACTTTGCAGTGCAGACATTGCGCAAAAATACGCAGTGCGTTTTCCGGGAGAAAGCGCAGCTCCGTAAACAATTGATATGCCAATTGTTTACGCAGCTGCTCCTGTGTATTCTCCCAGAGGGGAGGAAGAATCCTGCTTCCTCCTCCCCTCTGTGACATCTGTGGCCACCCATTAGATTTCACAGTGTATTAATATACACTGTGAAATCTAAATTAAACAGAGGCAAGTGTATGTAAAATAAAAAAGAATGAATACTTCACCTGTCCGACGCTTTCTCCCGCTGTCTGGTCTCCGGTTCTAAGTGAGAGATGTACTGACAGGACCTGTGGTGATGTCAGAGGGGCGTTCCCGGGCACTTGCGGTCATGTGATACATATCACATGACCGCGAACAGCCAATCAGCGCCGGGAACGCCCCGGGAACTCCCCCCTCTGACGTCACCACAGGTCTTGTCAGTACAACTCTCACTTAGAACCGGAGACCGGATAGCGGGAGAAGGCGTCGGACAGGTGAAGTGTTGATTCTTTTTTATTTTACATACATTTGCCTCTGTTTAATTTAGATTTCACAGTGTATATTAATACACTGTGAAATCTAATGGGGCTGTCACAGAGGGGAGGAGGAAGCAGGATTTTTCCTCCCCTCTGTGACATCACTGCACTTTCTGGAGTAAAGAAAGCGCAGTGTGTGAAAGCCCCTGCGTATTTTGTTGCGCTTTTTTGCGTGGCCGAAAAACGTGGCAAAAAGCGCGCGCAAAAAAGCGCAGCAAAATACGCAAATGTGTGAACGCAGCCTAACACTGGTAAAAAAAATGCAGGATCATAATGCCTTGCAGCAAAGCTCATTTGAATTTCTCCTAGCACTGGAGGGGCTTCTGGTTTGGAAAGCTCCACTCAGCGGCCTTCAAGGGACAGCCATCCTGAAAAACAACAGTTCATAACAGCAAAATATTAGTCAATTCTTCAATTTATGACCTTTAAAACAAATAAAAAAATCTATAATTTTTCTTTCTATTCAGTGTTTTATTGATTACATGTTTCTGGGAAAGCTGATGACAGATTTATGAACCTGTCTACAAACAAACTGTTGCCCAAGGCAAGCAATCAAAGCACAACTTTCATGTCATATTCTGCTCTTGTAAAATGAACTGTGCTGTATTTGGTTGCTATGAGCAACAAATATGTCCTGCACTTACTTAGGAATTTTTCCGGGGGTGCTTGGGACATATTTTTTTAAAGCTACCGCAAAAGGTATAACTTCTATATCTGAAGAATGAGAATTAGGACACAACTTCTTTCATAACATTGCTATGCTACACTTTTGATCCTCCCTCTTGTCAAAAATAGTGCCCCAACTGAAGCCGCTAAGTGGGGTCTTTTTTTTACCTCCCCAACTTGTCACCTGTCCGGCCAACCCGCATGCTCCTGCAAAGATCCTCTCCAGCGGGAAGCAGGAGTGCAAGGCGCACTGTGTGATGTCACAGGAGACGCAAGCTGCAAGCAGTGTCTGCTAACGTGATGCGGACAGGTCACCTCACACACAATTGAAGGTGCTGTGCAGCCCGGCTGATTAGAAACTGGTGGCCCTGCTAAGTCCCAGCCTGAGCCTGCTGCCGGCAGATCTGTGCTGGGGGAGCAGGAACAAGGTAAGTATCTGTTGCACAACATTATAATACGGGCAATGTGGCCATGATGGACCCCCCTGGAGCCTTGGGCCCAGGCGGAGGTCCAGATTGCCCTCATGATCGCTCCCTGATTGTGATACTTTTGTCACAGTAACCTTATGTCGAGTCTGCCTTGCTTTCTAAACCATGAATATAGCTGTCAGCTAAAGTACGGTACCCACTTCCCCATCACCCCAAGATATTACAAGGTAAATATATCCTTTTAAGTATGTAGGGAATAAGTGGCTGCCAGATGCCTCAGTTTTTCTCTCCCTAAGAATTTTGCATACCCAAAGGATTCCATCAGAGATTTGCAATGCCATTTCAGTTCTTAGACAACCCTGGCAGTGCCTCAATGTCAAGCAGGGCAGGAAGTGTCCAGTTTAAGAAGACTGATGAATTCCCCTCAATAAATACTAGACTGGCAATTTCTGCATGTCTCATTCCCACGTCCTAAAACCACCCTTCAGTTCAGAAGCCAAGCAAAAATGCAGTCTGTTCAAATTGAAAAGCCACAAATAGCTTATAGAGAATAAATGATTTGTCTTTTATCTGATTCCCGCCATGGACGCCGCGGTCCTGTATGTTCATTTATAATGTCCTTTATTCATTCTATAGGCCTTTTATTTCGTGAGAGATCCCCTTATGTAAGGACTTTGGTGTGGAGGGCATTGGAAGGAGAGCAGCCAAAGTCTGTCTGTTGCCAAGGAAGTCTTATGGTGACGAACACTAGTCTTTTTGTGTAAAGAGAAAAATGTCTGTTCATTTAATAGACTATCCTCTGTGCAGCAGGTCCTTGGTGAGTAAGACAGACCATAGTTACTATTTAGAATGCTGAAAATCAAGATGAAAATGGATATTTTTAATTGTATTACAACTTAAATTTATATCAATCATATTGATAATGTATAAACTATATGTCTATTGAAATGGGTATCATCCATACTGGGGAAAGGCAAAAAAGGATAAAAGATTAATTCGTTTCATTTAGTTGAAATTAACAATATTCCCTTGACTTATGACCTATGGACCAATTTGTATTTAACTTTCTGTTATCAACTAAGATTTCATTCACATAGTATTTCTTTTGGGCTCACTTGGTGAAATGGATTCTTTAAGGCTAAGATCAGAGTGAGCAGCACATATTGAATGCAATGGCACACCAGGCAAGACTTTCCAGACGGATTGTGGATATGAAGCATTAAGACAGCAGGGTCATCCAGGTGGATCAGGAAACACAAAAAAAAACAGCCAAGAGTTTCGGTATACACAAAAAATGTAGATGAATAAGTAATCCAGGACATGCAGTAAACAAATGGTTAATAGCAGAGTTGTATGCTCTGAGCAGACAGATATTCATGGCAGAGTTGTAAGCAATCTATAAGCAAATGGTTAGCTGCAAGCAGAAGTGAATAGGTGAACTGGCTCTTGCTAGCAGAGAAATTATACACTGTTGCAGCAGCATGAACAACGCCATTATAGCAGGGAAGAGTTCATTATGCTTACAGAAGATGTATGGTTAACCACTTGTCACCAGTATTGAAGAGGCAACTGTTTACTTGCTTTCAGAGATTATTACACACTATTGCTTTAGCATAAGGAGAAGCCACAGTATTGCAGAGAAGACTTATCCTTACAGCTAGAATGGTTACATTGAGATAGAAGATAATCAAGGTTATGCTGAAGAGATCATTAATCAGTTGAAAAGAATTTGTGGTGAGGCAAATTGGAGAAGTATAAATGAAAATAAATTCAAAGCTTACTGAATACTCAGGCAGCACATTACTGTTTGATTCGGTCTTAAAAGGACTTGGGTGATGATGTAAGGGTAGTTTCCGGATGACCACAATAAATAGGTGTGAGTTTGCACAAAGGGAACTAGACCTAGGTGGAGGAACCAAAAGCTGGAACCTGTACCAGGACAATTGTAAATGTCTTATGTACACATTGGTTCCCATATTCGTTCTATCTAAAAAAGCACCTGAAAAGCAGGGTTGGATTATAAGCCTTTGGACCTTTATTATTCAGTTTCCCTGAAAACTCTATAGGGGAGTTTCACATAAAACCTTTTTGCTGTTGTAGGTATAAACCTCTAATATGTAGCATACAGTGCCTACAAGTAGTATTCAACCCCCAGCAGATTTAGCTGGTTGACACATGCGGAATTAACTTGGCATTGTGACATTTAGACTGTAGATCAGCCTGGAAGTGGGAAATGCACTGCAGCCAAAAATAATTTTTTTTTTTTTTTTTTTTAAAGCGTTAAAAGTTAATTCAGAGGGTCATTTATTATTCAACCCCTCAAACCACCAGCATTCTGTTTGGTCCCCCTAAAGTATTAAGAAGTAGTTTAGGCACAAAGAACAATGAGCTTCACATGTGTGGATTAATTATCTCTTTTGCCAGCCTTTTCTGACTATTTAAGACCCTCCCTAAACTTGTGAACAGCACTCATACATGGTCAACATGGGAAAGACAAAGGAGCATTCCAAGGCCATCAGAGACAAGATCGTGGAGGGTCACAAGGCTGGCAAGGGGTACAAAACCCTTTCCAAGGAGTTGGGCCTACCTGTCTCCACTGTTGGGAGCATCATCCGGAAGTGGAAGGCTTATGGAACTACTGTTAGCCTTCCACGGCCTGGACAGCCTTTGAAAGTTTCCTCCCGTGCCAAGGCCAGGCTTGTCCGAAGAGTCAAGGCTAACCCAAGGACAACAAGGAAGGAGCTCCGGGAAGATCTCATGGCAGTGGGGACATTGGTTTCAGTCAATACCATAAGTAACGTACTCCACCGCAATGGTCTCCGTTCCAGACGAGCCCGTAAGGTACCTTTACTTTCAAAGCGTCATGTCAAGGCTCGTCTACAGTTTGCTCATGATCACTTGGAGGACTCTGAGACAGACTGGTTCAAGGTTCTATGGTCTGATGAGACCAAGATTGAGATCTTTGGTGCCAACCACACACGTGACGTTTGGAGACTGAATGGCACTGCATACGACCCCAAGAATACTATCCCTACAGTCAAGCATGGTGGTGGCAGCATCATGCTGTGGGGATGTTTCTCCAGCCAAGGGGCCTGGCCATCTGGTCCGCATCCATGGGAAGATGGATAGCACGGTCTACCTGGAGATTTTGGCCAAGAACCTCCGCTCCTCCATCAAGGATCTTAAGATGGGTCATAATTTCATCTTTCAACAAGACAACGACCCAAAGCACACAGCCAAGAAAACCAAGGCCTGGTTCAAGAGGGAAAAAATCAAGGTGTTGGAGTGGCCTAGTCAGTCTCCTGACCTTAACTCAATTGAAAACTTGCGGAAGGAGCTCAAGATTAAAGTCCACATGAGACACCCAAAGAACCTAGATAACTTGGAGAAGATCTGCATGGAGGAGTGGGCCAAGATAACTCCAGAGACCTGTGCCGGCCTGATCAGGTCTTATAAAAGACGATTATTAGCTGTAATTGCAAACAAGGGTTATTCCACAAAATATTACACCTAGGGGTTGAATAATAACTGACCCACACTTTTATGTTTAAAATTTATTAAAATTCAACTGAGCAACATAACTTTTTGGTTTGTAAGATTTATGCTTCTGTTAATAAATCCTACTCTCGTTTGCAGTTTGAGGGCTCTAACTTATTTGCATCTTATCAAACCACCTAAATCAGCAGGGGGTTGAATACTACTTTTAGGCACTGTATATCTTTATACAGCTTTTACTGATGTTTTTCAAATAGTCATCCAGTGATTCATTAGTCTCCTTGGTTCTGCTATCAAATAGTCTATTGTTGATGCGCATTTAGACCAGTTAGCAAAAGGGTAACGATGTTTTGAACTTTTAACTTTCAGGCTCCTTATCTCGCCATCCACTACAGCTTTAAGTTTGAGACTGCCTTCATTTTATAGACCATCATCTTGGCTATCTCATACATAAATTTAACTTGCAAATATTTGGTGCATGATTATTTATGCAGATTCCTGTCATGTCTCTGCATTGTTATTGTTGTGCTCCTGATGTTTGAAAAATCGTTTTCTTCTTGTATACTACAAATTACAACCTTTTTCCACATTCCCTGATACCTCAGTGTATTATTTGGTTGACTACCAAGTGTGCACCACTGGCTTTAACTGAGTGCTGTCCCATGCAGCTAATGGTCACCTTTGCCTCTGCAGGACGCGAGAACTGCAGTCAGACTTTAACTTGCCATATCCTGCCATCAAGTCATCTTTAGAGTGTTGAGAGAAGGCTAGATCAAAATGCCTACAACCTCCAATAGGCTATACGAAACATCAAATATTGGTCAGCCGATGTTAGAGTTTTAGAGACCTTGCGCTCCTCCACCTTCCGTTTGAGGATGCCCCACACATGCTCAATAGAGTTTAGGTCTGGAGACATGTTTGGTCAGTCCAGCACCTTTACCCTTAGTTTCTTGAGCAAAGCAGTGGTCATCTTGGATGTGTGTTCGGGTTTATTTTGGAATGCTGCCCTGAAGTCCTGTTTCCATATGGGATTATGTTCTGCTTCAGTATGTCACAGTACATGTTGGCATTCATGGTTCCCTCAATGAACTGTAGCTCTCCACAGCCAGCAGCGCTCATGCAGCCCCAAACCATGACACTCCTACTAACATGCTTGACTGTAAGACACAATTGTTTTTGTACTCTTGACCTGTGTGGCGACACCATCTAAATCAGATAAGTTTTATCTTGGTCTGATCAGACCACAGATCTGCGAACAAAAAATGTGCATATAGGGTCTTATCTCAACTAAACACTTTCGCTCGGCGATGTGGAATTGCTCACCTTTGTCAGTTGTGATCACCCACAACTGGTAGAAAAGCGTTATGGCAGCTGCTGCAGGGACCGCACTCCCACAGGAAACCGTGGTTGTGATGCAAAAGTTCTTTGGACGAAGTGCCTTAATGCCTGCGCTGCTGCTACAGGATCAAAGGAACCGAGACACAGGAATGTCTGGATCAGCAAAAGCCTTTATTTTCCAACGCGTTTCGGAGCCTCCTACCGAGCTCCTTCCTCCAGGATGTTCCCTGAGGAAGGAGCTCGGTAGGAGGCTCCGAAACGCGTCAGAAAATAAAGGCTTTTGCTGATCCAGACATTCCTGTGTCTCGGTTCCTTTGATTCTGTAGCAGCAGCGCGGGCATTAAGGCACTTCGTCCAAAGAACTTTTAATCAGACCACAGGACATGGTTCTAGTAATCCATGTTTGCGAGCTTTCTAGTGCATCTTTAGAAGAGACTTCCTTCTTGGATGACAGTCATGCAGACCAATTTGATGCAGTGTGTAGCATATGGTCAGAGCACTGACAGGCTGAGCCTCCACCCATGTAACTATACAGCAATGCTAGCAGCACTCATACATCTGTTTTGAAAAGACAACCTCTGGATATGACACGGAGCACGTGCACTGAACTGTGCTTAACCATGGTGAGGCCTGTTCTGCTTGGAACCTGTCTTGATAAGCCAATGAATGGTCTTGGCTTCTGTGCTGCAGCTCAGTTTCGGGGTGTTGGCAATCTTCTTATAGCCCTTTCCTAATTGGAAGCCTGTATATGTAAAAATCGCCATATACACATTAATTTACATTACCAGTATTCCCCATGCTGCCAGGCACCTGCCTCCTTTCCATGTGTTCTCAGCGTCCTGGAAGTGACATATTACCCACTGCCTTGTGGGTCATTACGCCTTGCGCATGCGCGGCTCCTAATTGCAATGGTTGCTATAGTAATGTGGGCTTACATGTCTGCGCCATCTTACTTACTGGCACATCTATAACATTCTGCCCTCTCTTCTCCCTGCCCCTGTCTGGAGCTCTCCAGGGCGCCATTTCTTTATAATAAGTGCCTTAGTGAAATACAAATTGCGCTAAATTAATAATATCTATAGTTAATAGAAATATATAAAGTGCTTAAGTGCTACCATTGATAATGCCTATACTCAATATAGGCTATATAAGGTGCTAAGTGCTTATACTTACAGTGGTGTTCAAAAGTCCTGCATAGGCGTGAAGAAAACTATATATTTCATACTTCTGCATCTCTACAGTGAAACTG
The DNA here is from genome assembly GCA_033576535.1 of Allobates femoralis. Classification (NCBI taxonomy): domain Eukaryota; kingdom Metazoa; phylum Chordata; class Amphibia; order Anura; family Aromobatidae; genus Allobates; species Allobates femoralis. The sequence goes on from JARQOC010000004.1 coordinate 447,289,270, forward strand.
GTGGAACATATATGTTTTTGTAATCCCTCATTGTATGCCATACTCATTTTTGAATGTCCCAAGTGTATAAATTGTTATGGTAAGCGCATTTTTTATATTTTTTTTTACAACATAACCATACCTACACCAGTACAGTGTGTAGAATGGTGAACAGGTTTCTAAGTTCATTAACTTTCAATGCAAGTTCACTCAGACTTAAATTTTACTTTTTAAGATTTATTATTTTTTATTTAATTCAGAGTCCTGAAAAGGGCCTTTTGAGTGCATCTTTAGCTTCTAATACTTTATTGGCCAGCCTTTGCTCTTGAGCACCAACTTGCATCTCTTTGGCATTGAGTGAACAAGCTTCTGCAGATGTTCACGAGTGATGATGTGGTTCCAGGCCTGTATCAGAGCCTCAATCAACTCTCTCTTGGTCCTTGGCTGTTTTTTAGATATCTCTATTGATACCTTGTGCCACAAATTTTCAATTGGATTGAGGTCCGGGGACTGGGCTGGCCAGTCAATAGTAGCCACCTTCTTCTTTTTTTCCATTCCGTTACTGTCTTAGCTCTATGACAAGGAGCATTATCATCCTGGAAGATATAATCTCCCGAAAACAGGTGTTGAGCAGAAGGCAGCATTTTCTTATTAAGGATGTCTATGTATTTTTTTGCATTAACCATACCCTCCACAATATGAAGCCTTCCAACACCATTGGCTGCCATACAGCCCCAGACCATTACTTTCATCGGATGTTTCACAGAGAAGCTCAAACACTCTGGCTTGTACTCTTCATGTGGAAACCTTCTCACATAAGACTTGCCATCATTTCCTAAAATGCAAAAAGTGCTTTCATCACTAAATAGCACTTTTTCCCACTCCTCCTTCCTCCATTTTGAATATTTCAATGCCCACAGTTTTCGCCTTTGTCTTTGTATGGCTGTCATCAATGGCTTCTTTCGGGCCTTGCACCCTCTCAATCCTGCTTCCAAACATCTCTTCCTAACAGTTGATGTTGCTACCTCAATTTTGCACTTTTCTTGCCATTCTCGCAGAAGCTGAGGAGAGGTGAGCTTTCGATTGGCAAGGGATGTTCTTATCAGTACTCTATCCTCCCTTTTAGTTGACTTTCTGGGCCGACCAGATCTGGGCCTATCCTGGGTAATTCCAAGCTGCTTATGTTTCTGCAAAATTCTTACGACTGTACTCTGATTACAGCCGACCTTCCTTGCGATCTGGGGGCCAGTATAACCCTCTTCATGTAGCACCACAACTCGCACACGATCCGCCACTGACAAAAATCTGAAGGCTCCCATCATAGAGCTCTACAGTATGATTCACTAGATAGACCAACAGATAAAACACACAAGCAAAGCAGCAGATGTGATGCAATGTAATGGAAAGTGATTGGCTGCCATATCCAAGTTATGATTGGTCACAAGAACCTCATCTGTGATTGGCTAATTTTGGATCTGAAGCTGTACAATATTTAGTTGTGCTTTCAATTCCCATATTGTTGCAATAATTTCAGGCAAAACTGCTTCAAAAGCTAAAAATATTACAGGGAGAGAATGCAAAATTGTATTCCGAACAAAACCATATATAATATGTCATATTAGCATCGAAGATATTCGACAGAAAACGTTTAAAACTTGAAAAATCTATTTATCCTGTGCCTATGCAGGACTTTTGAACACCACTGTACATATAATTTGAATACCTTTTGTCCCTATGTGGGAGGGCACATAGTTTATTTTCAGAACTATAGAACAATTGGAAGCCTAAGAACAGGATGACAACCATAGTAATAAAAAAAACTTTTAATATACATTTTAAATCCGGGGAACCCTAAAGCTGAAAGGCACCTGTAGCCATATATAAAAAAAAACACTTTATGTCGGGAATGAATATCCCACGGTAACTCACTTTAGTATATAGACAGAAGTCCGGTTGGAGAAGAGGCACGGAGCAGAGCCCACAGACCCCTGGGACATGCAGCCAGGCTTGTATAAGGTTATCCCAGAGCCTGTAAGCTGATGAAGCCCACCGGCGAAATGGAACCCGTATATTGGGGGACAGACGGGTAGGATTCGGAAGTGCCCTCCCACATAGGGACAAAAGGTATTCAAATAATATGTAAGTATAAGCACTTAGCACCTTATATAGCCTATATTGAGTATAGACATTATCTAATGGTAGCACTTAAGCACTTTATATATTTAAATTAACTACACCCACAGTCTTTATACTTCCAGCTTATGGCTGGAAGTGCATGTGACCAATGCCACTGAATACAGTGGTGACATGAAGAACAACATTGACTTTAAATAAAAAAAATAAAAAAAAATCTTTCCCTAATAAATTTATGTTAATGATTCTCATTCATTTGTTTGTCTCCAGCCACTTCGATGAAAAGCTAGATCACACATTTATGAATGTATATACGGTAATTCCCTAATGTGTCTAGAAAATAACATAATCTCTGACCATTGCAAAAAGGTACAATGAAGTAGGAACGGTCTCCTCAAATTTAACCTTATTTTGGTGCTTTCTGTAGGACAAATAAACTCAAGAAGCCAAACACAATACAAAAAAAGAGTATGCAGTAAAGGAGAAAACAGTTTAGTTTGTAAAATTGAACCATTATCTACTCCTGACTTTAGGGTGTTTGTCTGGAGAGATAACATTATTTTTCTTTGTTATGGGAGGGAAGGTGAAATTAGGACACAGCATTTCCCAGTTTCCTGAACTGATGGAACGTATGGAAAACATCTGCTTGCTATAGAATTGCTCCCACAGCTTCATATTAATCATACTGATGCATCCGCTTTTTTTTGAGACCAGTGATTAAATACAGAACCTCACTTCTAATTCCCAAAATACAGCAAAACATTCAGTTCCCATTTTATGTGTTGATCAGCACTGGAGACATATTAGCCAATCCATCCGCAGATGGGACTGGCTAATGTAAATCCTATATACAGTATGTCTGCAAAACAGGACTTTTCTAGGTGAGTCTGTCTGAGCCAACTGAGATCATTGCACTTAACTGAAATTTAGTAACTAAAGTTCTGACCACAGATGAACTTTTTGAGTTCATAGAGATTACTTCATAGTTAATAAATGTCTATACATGCCTTGTACAATTATACAATACCTTTCAACTCAAACATTACATTTTTTGATGTCAGAGATATTTACTAAGGTTTAACTCCTTCATATTCAAATAATGTTTTTTGAATTTTCTTAATAATCCAAAGAATTGTCAATCAATAATTATATGAAAAAATTACATTGTTGTACAATCATTATATTATACATTTTGCTTAATTTATTTAATTACTTTAGATTGTTTGTAAATGTGCTGCGTAGAATTTTTAATATTCTATTTGTACAATAGAAGTATAAAAAGAAGTAAGATATAATAATAAACATATTAACAATAACAACTTTCTGGCGTAGGTTGCTAAGTTAAATTTGCAGGAAAATAATATTTTTTTTTCAATAAATGTATTTATTAATTTCAAAAGGTCATAAGAAAAAAAAAAGGTAACAATTCAGATATAAAGAATTACACATTCGTACATAGTCTGGGGTATGACAGAAAACACGTTCCAGTTCCAAGGCCGAGACCCCGGCAGCCGTCTCAAAAGACCCTGATGAATATAATTCACCAATTATATCACATCAAGATGAAGCTTGAAGCGAAGTGTAAGCCAGTTCTTGCTATTCCGTAGCCATCTAAACATCTCCATCACCCCTGCAGACCATGAAATAAAAAAGAGAAAAAAGAAGGGGAAAGGTAATTAAAGAGGACATGAAAGGAGGGAACAGAAGGGAAGAAGGGGTGGAGAGAGAAAAAAAAAAAAAAAGGGAGGGGGTGGGAGGGAAGATGAAATCTGGTTAATCTAGCTCAAGAAGGAAGAGAGGATCGCAACAACCAATCCGCAAACTCCGGGCTCTCCTTAAAAGAATGCCATAGATACCATGTACTACCCCCGTCTGATCTGGTGCCATGATCATCGGCCATCAAAGACTCTATGCGACTGGAAAATAATATTTTAATGTCTAAATTACGTTTTTAGAAAGACCGTCAAGGTTCAGAACACCAAGATTAATTGTTCATGTAGATAATTGATTAGGAAGTTAGCTAAAATGTTTTCAATGTCAAGAGGGCTAGTCCAGCTAAGAACTAGTAAATTCCTGCCACGGGTCCCATTTGTTATAAAATTTTACTTGGGTGTTGTTTTTGATTGAGTAATTGTATTCAGGGGTGCATGAAGCCTTCCCGCCACCTGAACCGTGGGTGAAGAGCGTAGGGTGGGGTGCTGTTAGCGCCGGCCGCGATTGTATTAACGGCGTCTGCAAGTAAGGAGCGGGAAGGGGGTGTTGTGCTGGTGCTGTTGGAACGGGGAGAGGGGAGGGGGCTGCTGCGCAGAGGCTGTGCCTTACCACACTGCAGCCGGCGGTTCTAAAGATATTTAGGAGCATAGGTAATTCTAACATTTTATATGCGTTCACTCTGCCCAACCAAGTGAGTTCTATTTTTGATAGATGTTGTAAGTCTTTTTCTAAGGGCCACTTTACACACACCGACTTATCTGTCCAACTTCTGACCAACTTACTGGTTGCAGTGAAATCATGGACACATTGCTCCATTTTGTGGCTGTGTACAAATAGAGCAATGTGTCCATGATTTCACTGTAACCAGTAAGTTGGTCAGAAGTTGGACAGATAAGTTGGTGTGTGTAAAGTGGCCATAAGACTTTATATATGTCAGCCATGTTTTGATCCATACATTCTTTTAGGTTCTTTGTTAATTTAATTCCCAGATAGGATAGGTTGTCAAGAGACCACTGAAAGTTGAATTCTGACTCTAAGAACTAAGACTATTAAGAGCTCTTGGTCCATTTTAAGATGTATGGCTTGGGTTTTATTTATATTAATTTTGCATAGAGACACCTTAGAACATTTTCCAAATATCTCCATGGCTCTTTTGACCGAGTTCAGTGGGTCAGTAAAGGACAAAAATATGTCGTCCGCAAAGAGCGATATCTTAAATTGTCTGTTATTAGTAGGAATGCCCCTGATCCTGCCATCCATCCAAATTCTCTCTGCTAGTGGCTCGATAAAAAGATTGAGCAATGACGGGGACAGTGGACACCCCTGCCTTGTTCCATTTGAAAGATTTATTTTATTCATACCAATGGATAATACTCTTGCCAGATGGATTGGCGTAGAATGCACCTCTTAGGTTAACAACCCTTACTCCAAAACCAAATCTTTTCATAGTTTTCATTAAGAAACCCCACTGAACTTGAATGATGTATCAAGTCAAGAGTTTTTCTGGTGGCGTCCTCCGCTCCTCTTTGTGTTATAAATCCGACTTGATCTTTATGTATGAGTTTTGGTAGTAGTTTTTGTAATCTAGTAGCCAGGGTTTTGCCATTATTTTAATATCTCAGTTTAATAATGAAATAGGCCTGTAATTCCCAACAAGCTCTCTGTCTCCCTTCCCTTTATAAAGCACACAGATTGTGGCTTCTTGCATTTCATGGGGTAATTTCATACCTGTCGATATTGAGTTAATTAAAGTAGTTAAATAGGGGGACAATGATGCGGTATACTTTTCATAATAGTCATTTGGGATACCATCTGGACCTGGGGCTTTGTTTGTTTTTAAAGAATTTATTGTGGCCAAAGTGTCACTATTCTTATATGGTGCGTTCAGGAAATTTAAATCATCTGTTGACAAACATGGTAGTTTAAAGCGAACCTGTCACCCCCTCCAGGCATCTAAAGATAACATAGCCACCTTCTGCAGCACTAAGGCTGCATTCTGACAAGGTGTCTATAGCATTTATGCTCCCTTGATTCACTGAAATAAAGACTTTTGTAAGATCTGTTTCAAACCTGATCCAAGACCGGGAGGCGGGTTTTCATGTGTCTGTCTCCCTCCTCTGTGGTGTCAGTCATCCCTCTCTGCTCTCTGTGCACCGCCTCCAGGGCCATCTCCCTGCATTACAGAGCTTTGTCAGCTCTGCTACAACACAGAGCTGCTGTTATAGGAGACCTCACAGTAGTAAATCTAGCAGGAGGACCCTGAGCAGACAAAGCACTGCCTGCTACATAGCCCTTGAGCTGAGCAGTTTTCACTTTCAGTTTCTTGTAAACAGCAGCATTGCTCCTCAGCCTATGATCTAAAGCACAAACTCAACTCTGCTGCACTGCTGACAGCTCAAGGCTGCTATGTAGCAGGCAAGGCTTTCTCTGCTCAGGATCCTCCTGCTAGATTTACTACTGTGGGGTCTCTTATAACAGCAGCTCTATGTTGTAGCAGAGCTCTGCTCTGTAATGCAGGGAGATGGCCCTGGAGGTGGTGCACAGAGAGCAGAGAGGGATGACCGACACCACAGAGGAAGGAGACAGACACTTGAAAACCCGCCTCCCGGTCTTGGATCTGGTTTGAAACAGATTTTATATAAGTCTTTATTTCGGTGAATCAAGGGAGCATAAATGCTATAGACACCTTGTCAGACTGCAGCCTTAGTGCTACAGAAGGTGGCTATGGTATTTTTAGATGTCTGGAGGGGGTGACAGGTTCGCTTTAACAGAATCAAGAAATTGGTTTATCACTTCAGCAGTGGGTGTACTCTCTAGTTTATCTTTCAAATTATATACATTTTGATAGAATTTTTCAAATTGTGTTAAAATTTCCTTTGGATTTTTGTGAAGTTTGTTTACACTGTCTTTTTTGCTAGTATTTTTGTCTTTGTCCTCATAATTCTAGTTCTTTTAGCTAAGAATCCAGATGGTTTGTTCATAAGATTATAAAAATTTGACTTTGAAGCTAGGATAAATTTTTCATATTCGTTCGATAGAATTGAATTTAGTTCTAGTCTAAGTTGTAAGATTTCTTTTTGGGTATCTAAGGGTCCTTTCACATCAGCGTTTTTCGCTGATTGCGGCAGTTGCGGTGAAAAAAAAACGCAACTGCCGCGATTATTGCATAACGGCCGCGATCACGGCACACTTGCGGCAAGCCCCATACAATGTCTATAGGGCTTGCGGTAAGTGTGCGGCAAGTGCGGTTTCGGCACTTGCAGCAGGTGCGGCCGCGAAAAAAACGCGGTAAGCCGCGTTTTTTTCACGGCCGCACCTGCCGCAAGTGCCGATACCGCACTTGCTGCACCTGCCGCAAGCCCCATAGACATTATATGGGGCTTGCCGCAAGGGTGCCGCGGCCATTATGCGGTAATCGCGGCAGTTGCGTTTTTTTTCACCGCAGCTGCCGCGATCAGCTGGTCCTAGTTTAACCAACCCCTATACAGGGATTGTCAGGGGCAAGCCCAGGGGGTCTAAATACCACAGCTGCTAGTACCAGGGGGGTGGCTCATAGGGAAAGCCTATACTATGGTATAGCAAGGTAGGAAACACAGGTACAGAGCCCGAGGCTGGGAGAGCATGAATGGCTCTACTGGAGGAGAGTACAAGGAAGGCCTGACCAACAGTCAACAAGGCAGAAGCAAGCTAACTTAATAATAAGGCACCTCCCATCAGTGGAGATGGCCTGATATACCAGAGGACGGGTAGCTATTGGTCAAGGGGAGTGTCAGGTTGCGCTGGGCCGGTCCCAAGAGTCACAGGGGAAGGGTGCAGCCGCGCCTAGTGCACCGCTCATGATACTCAATAAACCTGACCCCTGCAGCGTGCTGGTGCGTGAGCTGGGCGGTCAGCAGACAGGAAGGCGACGGCTCCGAGACACAGTACGCCTGGTCACCGGATGCCTGGTTTGCAGAGGAGCAGGAGATGCCGACCCAGGAGAGGTGAGCTGGGGAGCGGTACCAGGGGACCTAACAGTACCCCCTCCCTCACGCCCCCTCCTCCGAAGGTGAGCTAAGAACCTCGCCAGAATGCGTGGTGCAGCAATGTTCTCCCAGGGCTCCCACGTCCTCTCCTCAGGACCGAAGCCAACCTAGTCAATCAGGAAGAGGGTTTTGCCTCTACTCTTCTTCATGGCAAGAATGTCCCTGACCTCATAGATGTTCTTGGAGCTGAGAGGCCGTGGCGCAATGCCGGAGGATGGATGAAAATGATTAAGCACCACTGGTTTCAGCCAGGAGACATGAAAGGAGTTAGGGATGCGAAGCGAGGCAGGCAGTCTCAACTTGTACGCAACATTGTAGATGCGCCCCAGGACTTCGAAGGGGCCAATGTAACGTGGCCCTAGCATGTAGGACGGCACCTTCAGCCTGATGTATCTGGAAGAAAGCCACACTTTATCGCCTGGGAGATAAGACGGTGCATCTAAGCGTCTCTTATTGGCATGTCTCTTCATCCTGCCGGAGGCTTTTGTGAGGGCATCTCTGGTTTCTCTCCAGATCTTGGAGAAGTCCACGGACAATGCATTAGCCACCAGGTTGCTGGACGCTGAGGAGATCAGAAGAGGCAAACCAGGATGTTGCCCGAATACTATCACAAAAGGAGATTTAGCAGACGACTCACTGGAGTGATTGTTGTAAGCAAATTCCGCCCAAGGATGGAGCCATTTTGGAGAAGCGATCCACAACTACCCATATGACCGTACAGCCGGAGGAGCAGGGTAGATCTGTAATGAAATCCATATCTATGTGTTGCCAAGGAGACGATGGGACCGGGAGAGGCAGTAGACGTCCAGCCGATAACTCTCTGGACACCTTATTTCTAGCACAGGACGGACATGAAGCAACAAAGTCGTGGACGTCTTGATGGATGGTAGGCCACCAATAGTGACGAGAGTTCAAAGAGAGAGACTTTTTAACTCCTATGTGACCGGCAATTCTCGACGAGTGTCCCCATGCCATGACCGCCTTCCTCTGATCCTGTGCTCTGAAGGTCTCACCTGGCGGAAGTCCAGCTACACGTAAAGGGCCATGGTGATTATCTTGGTAGGGTCGATGATATGGAAGGGCTCCTCGTCCACATCTGACTGCTGGAAGGACCTTGACAGAGCATCAGCCTTGATGTTTTTACTGCCAGGCCGGAAGTGCAGTTCGAAGTTGAAACGGGCAAAGAACAGGGACCACCGCAACTACCGGGGGTTGAGCCTTTGGGCGGACTGGAGATAAGCCAGGTTCTTGTGGTCGGTGAAGATAATGAACGGATGAACGGCACCCTCGAGGAGGTGTCGCCACTCCTCCAATGCCAATTTGATGGCCAGCAATTCACGATCCCCCATAGAGTAGTTGTGCTCCAATGAGGTAAATGCTTTGGAGAAACCCCCGCAGGTGACTAACCGACCTGAAGAGGATTTCTGGGAGAAATCCAGTAGTGTTGTCTTGATAATTTTGGTAACATATGTCATAAGTTCAGCAGCTTTAACCTTTTCCGGGATTCCCTGGAATTTTAAGTTGCTTCTTCTATCTCTGTCTTCTCCGTCTGTCAATTTCTGTCTCAGAAATTTCACCTCTTCCTTCAGCTTGTCTTGTTCTTTTTGCATGTTCTTTGAGTTCCTTGACAGATCTTCTACTTGTCTTTCAGTTCTTTCTGATCTAGTAGCTATCATTGCCATGGAATTCTTCATGTCTTCCAAATCAGTCTTGAGTGATTTGGTGTAGGCTTTAAACAGATTATGGAAGAATTCCTGGTCCAGTGGTTGACCCATATTATAGTTTACCAGAAACTCATTATCACTTGAATCTCTCCTAGCACCCTTTTTAACTGGACTTGCGGTTGATGAGACACTTCCCTCTGATTCTGAGTCATCGGGCAGTCTTGCATCAAGGCTAGAACTGTGACCACTTCCTAGTTCTTTCCTTTTTTTGTCCATGACATTTGTGTCTTCTTCTTGTGAGGTTGCGACATGTGCCCACACGTCTTTAGTATTTCCTTCAGTGTTCCTCTTTGATGGTTGTGTGTGGGCTTGAGCTGATGGGGGAGTTTGGTCCATATCTTCTTCTTTCTAAGCATAATTGATTTCTGTTTTGGTAGTGTTTCTATTTTATATTGGTAGAAGTTTTGTGATGTGCCTTTCCTGAGAAAAGTTAATTAAGGTGTTCTTAGTAATATATGATAAGGTAAAAATGTGTGTACCGTGTTAGCCAGTAGATAGAAAAATATTGGAATCTGAGAGTCCTCAGTGGTAGATACATTTTAATGGCTAACTGAAAAGATGGTAAACATGGCAAGCTTTCGGGACACTAAGGCCCCTTTGTCAGGCTAGTAATGACACAAGTTCTGGCTAGTCCCGTGTTTGAGACTCTTAATCGAGGCTCCACGGACTCCATTTGCATATACAAATTCTGAAGACACATACATATATACATAAGCAAAAGAAAAAACAAACAAACAGTGTTATAAGCTGTGGTAAATACGACAGGTGACGTTAAGCAGACTCAGGTTAGGGAGGGGTAAAGGAGATGGGAAAAGAGAAACCAAATTTCTAAGATAAGCTGAACAAATTGTATTATTATATAGTTAGTGGCCTGTGGAAACCTAAAACTACTTAAGTGAGTTGTGGAGAACAATAAATGAAGCGAGAGATCTCACATAAGAAAAGTCAAAAGTTCATAGTCCTGAAAATGAAGTCTCTTGGAGATGTAATCTCCCCAAGTGTCCTTTCAATTTATATAAAAACGCATAAATCGGTGATGTCCCCAAATGCCCACTCATTTTATATAAAATCCCATGAATCCATGTGAAATATTTAATCCTGTTTTGAATGTGTCAAAGGTCGTTATCAGTTTGTATTCCCAAATTCATATCTCTCTCTGTGATTTGAAGTTGCTTTTTAAGATGAGCAGTCTCATATCGGTTTTATTGTCTTGGCTGGAAAAATGTTTTACTACAGGTAAATTCATACGCTTTTCTTTTGAGTGGGGATGAGAATTTGTTCTTGTCCTGAATTTTTGCCCGGTCTCAACTATGTGCATGCCACCCGTTGGACCTTTGGTACATATGATTAAATACACTACATTGCTTGTGATGCAACTGAAATTACCTGGGATCTTGTAGTCCTGATCTGTCCCAGGAATCATTATCTTGTCTGTTGTCATTGTAGATGGACAGGTTTTGCACCTGTTCTGGTTGCAGGGAAAGGTTCCTGTTGCTGCTGGAGAGGACAGGGTGCTTCTGACAATAATGTTTTTTAGATTCGCAGGTTGTCTAAAGAGTGGGGAATCCGGAAATATTGATTTTAGTCTGACATTTTTTTGTAGGAGTGGTTGCAGTTTCCGTGCAGCTCCTCTTAGCACCTCCAGACTTGGATTGTAGGTGACTACGAGAGGAACTCTGTTGTTTTCTTCTCTAGTTTTGTAATGTTGGAGATGATTCCTTGATATTCTGGTAGCTCTTCTAATCTGGTTTTCAATTGCTCTTGGATGGTAGCTCTAGTTCAAAAAGGTCTTTCTGAGGTCCTCAATGTGATTGTCTCTGTCTGTAGGGTGGGAACATATCCGATTGTATCTGATGGCCTGGCTGTACACAATAGAGTTTTTTTATGTGTTTTGGATGGAAACTGTCCCATCGGAGATATGTTGGATGGTCAATTGTTTTCTGGTACAGGGATGTCTCTATTTCATTGTTCCATACTTTAATGATGGTGTCCAGAAAGCTGATTTCAGTGCAGGAGTGGTTGAGTGTTAAGTTGATGGTGGGATGAAACTGATTAAAGTGTTCATGGAAAGTCTTCAGCTGTTGTTCAGACACTGTCCAGATTATTAAAATGTCATCAATATAACGATAGTAGGCCAGAGGCCTGATAGGACAAGAGGATAAAAAGTCACCTTCAAGCTTGGCCATAAAAAGATTTGCATATTGCGGTGCCATTTTCCTTCCCATTGCTGTGTCCAGTCTCTTGTAAATATATGTTGTTGTGAATACTTTAATCAGTTTCATCCCACGATCAACTTGAAGATGTCAGCATCACTTCCATGGCCAGCTCACCAGAGTTTCAATGTGCGCTCGCCATGGAGGTGATGCTGAAATCTTCAGCACCATGGAGAGAGGCGCCTTCACTACGCAAATTGCGTAGTATACCGCACGCTGTCAGCAGGAGCGCTGGCTTTCTGCATTGATTACAAAAAGCCGACAAATGCCGGCTAATCATAAATTTATACCACCAATTAATTTAGGCACCATGTCTCTAGGGAGGGTGGTCACTCCCTAGAGACATGGTGATAAGTTATTTGGCACATATTAACCCTTTATTACTGGGGTACATTACCGAATATGCAGCATCTGTGCTTATATGCCGCACAGATGCTGCATATGCTGTTTAACCCAAAAAAGACACATAGATGCCCAGCAACAGGGTGTTTATTAATTACTGTACCGGGAAAGCGGTAATTTTAAATTTGCCGGCTTTGACAGCGATGAGTTTAAACCGGTTTGCGCAGCACACTCGTGCGAATATCGCACAGTGTGCTGTATGGGGGCGAGATTTTCTCGCCCCCATATACTTGCATTGGCCTCACGTGCGTCAGAATCGCGTGGAGTCGCAGCATGCTGCGACTGCACTCACTTCTGACTCGCAATGCGAGTTATATGCGGAAGACTCACATTAGTGTGCCCTGCCTGATAGGGTAACACTGGTCCGAATGCAATGCGAGTTTCCCTCACCTTGCACTTGCGCAAGTCCCTCGCACAGTGTGCCTTCAGCCTTATAGTGTCAATTCGAAAAACGTTAATTCAGATCTGTTCAGCCTGTGGTCTAAAATTGTGGGGTCTATATTTACCAAATAATCCATGATTTTTAGATATTACTGTATTATTTTATTATGTTACAGCTTAGAAGCAGGAGAGGACAGAGGAGACAGCTTTGTTAGGTCTCAATCTGAGAATGAACAGGGTGTAGACAATTAATGCAGAGAAGATGACAGGCCAGCAGCTTTGTCAATCATGTTAAGTATCTGCCCACCACAGAGTCAGGAAAACAGAGCTTCAGAGCTTTCATGTCCTGACATATCTGGACATGTTCACTCTTGAACTAACAATAGTCTGTACAAAGTTATCAAGGCAGTCGGTGTAGTACAATATTGGTGAGTGTGTTTAAAGATTGAGTAAATTTATATTACTAGTTTCAATGCTTTTCTTATTAAGGGCTAATAAATACACAGTGCTATTCTGAGTGATCATCGTTCGGAAAAACGCCCTCCCCCCATTGATTTCAAATGGAGTTAAACACAGTGTTTTTGAATCAATCAGAGAAGTGAGTAAATCACTGCTTGCACTACTTTTTTCGCTGCAATAAATGCAGCATTTATCACTATTTATATATATAAAAAGTTGACATAGTTTTCACTAGCGATTACAAAAACTAATGCGGATGTGGTAAAAATTTGGTAGAAAAAAGTTGCCAAAACTCAAGCGTTTATCGCAGACAGAAAATCTGCGTATGCGCTAGCCCTAATGCTCACTTTATAGTAACACAGTTCTGTCTCAAGCATACTGTAAATCTTTATTTTTATTACCCATCTTCCTTACTTAATATTAACTGTATTTTTCTCACATAGCAATGGCTGCTACTTCTCAAGGAACAATATTTTATCATATATTCTGTTGCAATCCTTTTGAAAAAACTGGACACACAACAAGAAAAAAATCTTAGGCCGGTACAAGAATGGATGTTTCATATAAATCCATAAAAATTTAAAAATTCATATAAATTTCATACAAAATCTGTAAAAAATTAACTGATAAAGAAAAAACTTCAAAACTTTTAATTTGTAATTAACTAAAATTGTACTTCATATAGAAAAAAAAAAAAAAATCTAAAGACGGCAAGTAAAAAAATATATTCATATTTGGATCTCTTTATATGGATTGACCCATTGACGTTATCATAGTTATATATTTTTAAATATGATCCTTCCCAATCCCAACTTGAATTTTGGTACAGATGTGGCTAAGATCATAGCAGGCACATGTGCATTTTTGGGAATTTTTAAATTATACGTTTTTTTCGGAAATGCGTTTTTTTTTTTTAAATTTATGTTTGCGTTCGCAAAAATATTAACAAAGATACTCATGTAACATATCTGGTGAAAGTCTGTACAGTTCTGAGTAGAATGCTGTTTATTTTATTTATCTTATTTCCGCCGCGAAACCACACCCAGGCACACATACTGATGCAAACACATGTCCCTGCGTACACCTGTGCACACAATGTTAAACATAGGTGTGCAATACACTTGCAGATTTTAGAAAATACGTACGCAGCCCATCCTGCGTTCAAAAACACTATGAAACTGGCCTTAAGTAATGTATGTACATACATTGTGAAAGTGAAAGTACAGACCCGCTTGCCTGTGCTTTGCAGGCTCGGCTCCTCCCAGCTCTTTCTGTGTTCGCATCCCCCAAAATCACAGATCCGGACACAGAAATAGCATCCGGAGTTCACATCCGGACCTGTCTGTTCCTGTCGGTGGGGTCCTGCAAAAAACAGGATCCCCATGGACAGGAAAAAAACGTGATGTGAAGGGGGCCTCACTACTTTTGCAAAAGCCAGAAAGCGATGTGATTGAATAGGTTATTTTGGAGGAAAATGTACAATTTGTTGTTTTCTGTGGATGGCTTCTATGACAGCACTCATTCTATGAATGTCATGCTTGATTCATTCCACTTCACACAGACTTGCTATATGTGTAATATTGTATTAAGTAAATTGTTTAGATGCTTCTGCCATCATGCAAGGACGACCTGCGAAAAGGCATAATGAATGAAACACAGTAATGGCAATACATTAAAACCTACATCTGTGCAGGAATTCCTTTAGAGTATAAGATAAATAAACGCGGCGCAGGAAGGAATCGCTTATAGGATCCTACTCTGGTCTGGTGCCTTATATAAATAAATGCATTAGCTTTACATGCACAGATGGCAGGTGAAGAATGCTTACTAAGGTATATATTTGTTGTTGACTGTAATATACACAGAACATTCCATGGAAACGTATTAGCTAATATATACACGTGTGTTTCAACCTCTTTTGATGTACGGTATATGATACTTTAGTTGATGTGACTGGAAAAAACATCATGGTTTTAGTTGAAAATATTCAGTTCTTAAATTCAACATGACCTATAAAGCTTGAAATAATTAGTATAGCTGAATGTTGAAGTATTTGTGCAAAATCTACCCCACTTACATTATGTATGGCAAGTTTCTACCTTAGTCTGCGCTCACAAGAGCGTACATTCTTTCATGCGACAGAATCGGATCAATTAAGCAAATGACACTCCAATCAAACTGTGATCAGGGTGTCAGCTTAATGTGATCCAATTCTCTTGCAAGAAAGAAAATGAGCACACTGCTGATTATAAAAACTACATTTCTCCATCTTCTACATTATTTAAGTCCCAGGAACTGATTTCCACACACTCTTAGACTTTAATGGGTGCGTGCCATCCAATTTACGCTGCCAATCGCAGCATGCTGCAATTTTTATTTTCATGCCAAATCAGATATCATGGATTTAGAATATTCTCCATTAGGAATAAATGCTAGAAATACACTTTTAAAGCTACATCTATACACTGAACTGTACTGAGTTATGAGAAGACATGATATTAGGACCCCAATTCATCATTTGCGTTATATTGACGTTTTCTTCCTTTGTCTTGTGTTATTCACTGACGTTTAATGCACAAAATTAAGCAAAATAACACACGCAGTTCATGAATTTGGTGCAGAGGAAAACAAAAAGGTTTATTTTCCTGTCACGACTTGGAGGATTGCGATACCAAGAAAGGTTATTTAAGTTTGGGTTATTTAGTTTTGAAAAACAAAGGCTTTAGGCTGTGTGCCCACATAGTGGTTTAGTGACGTTCAAATCGTCAGTAAACCGCTGGAAAATTCAAGCAGCCTAGACTCCTGAGCTCAGAATCTCCATAGGCTATTTCTGGCGGTTTTCCGGCGGTTTTTTCAGCGTGTGCACAGCGGTTTTCCGACGGTTTTTTCCGCGGTTTTTCCGGCGGTTTTCTATGGAGGATTTTTTTAATGGAACGATCAAAAACACGCTGAGAAGAATTGACATGCTGTATGCTGCTAAACCGCTGGAAAACGCTCAACGCGGGCAGATCTGCTCACATAAACCCACTATGTGTGCACAGCGGTTTCTAAATTACATAGGGTTACTTGTAAGTCCTAAAGCTGTAATGATTTACATAGATTTAAATAAAACCTATGCTAAACGCCGGCGGTTTCGCTGCTAAACCGACGTAAAACCACTATGTAATAATGTATAAATATATGAGGGGACAGTACAGAGAACTTTCTAATGATCTCTTTACTCTTAGGCCTGAGACGGGGACAAGGAGGCATCCTCTACGTCTGGAGGAAAGAAGGTTTACGTTCTTTACTGTGACAACAGTGAGACTATGGAACTCTCTGCCGCATGATGTTATAATGAGTGACTCACTACTAACATTTAAGAAGGGCCTGGATGGCTACTTGAAAAATATGATATTACAGGTCATATATACTAGATTCTTTGATAGGGTGTTGATCCAGAGAATTAGTCTGATTGCCGTATGTGGAGTCAGGAATTTTTTTTTAGTGTTTGCCGTATGTTTTTGTTTTTTTTTGCCTTCCAATATGTTAGGCTATGGGTTGAACTAGATGGACTTAAAGTCTGCCTGTAACCTTAAAAACTATGAAACATATCATTTTTGTGACTTTTATTGTCAATAAACTGCCAGAGGAACAAGTAGGATTCAGAAAAGGTAGATCAACAAGAGATATAGTTGCTAACATGACATGAATATCGGAAAAGGCCAAAGAATATAACAAGGAGCTCTATTTTTGCTTTCACTATAGCATAGCCATTGACTGTGTTGATCACCATAAACTTTGGAATACCTTGAAGCATATGTGTGTGCTAAACCATCTGATCAGCCTCATTAGGAACCTTTAAATTGACCAAGGAGCATAAGTCCAAACGGAACACGGTGACATGGCATGATTTAAAGTAGAGCGATGTGTCAGTCGAGGTTGCATCCTGTCACCATTTCTCTTCAATTTATAGGAAGAAGCTATTTTCAGGAAGGCTGGACTTTCCAAAAAAGAAGGAATAAAAACTGATGGATTTGTCATCAACAATCTTAAATACACAGGCAACACAACATTGATATCCACAAGCGTAGGTGGAATGAAAGACTTATTACGGAATGTCAAGATTGAAAGCTTGAATATGGGACTCCTTCTCAATAAAAAATAAACAAAATATTGACTACTGCCAGGTATGACCAGGACATATTTGAGATGGATGGTGATGAACTGGAAGATGTAAAGGACTTCAACCTACTCGAATCAAACTCAAGATGAATTGACAACACTGGAAGCCAATAAGAGAAAAGCTATGGGAAAGTCAACAGTGAACTCACTGTACAAAATCTTCAAACCTAGGAATATTTCACTGGTGATGAACAACACAAAGCAATCACTGATCTCAGGGAGACCAGTCCAAGAAAACACTGCAGGCAGCCGGCTAACGCGCTCAACACAGTGAATTCTTAGGCACATTGCCCCCTGGGAATTTCAAATATGCAAATAGAGTCTGTGGAGCCTCGTTTAGGAGTCTCAACACAGGACTAGCCAGATATCCCTCCAGGGAGGGACCTAGCAATGGGATGGCTCTTTGAGGAGACAACCATAACCACCATATTAAGTGGCCCTTTGAGTCAATATACAGCTCTTTACAAGCTGGCCTTGGTATTCCCTTGTCATATCTTTAAGCTTGTAAAGATCATAACTGGTGATGAGGACATGGCTTGTGCATAATCTGTTTTTTTTTGCATTTTAACATATGGATGTGAAACCTGGAGGATAAAGGAACAAGATACAAGAAAAATCAACGCCTTTGATATATATAAACTCTGCTGCCCGACTAATCTACCTGTCCCCCGGCTAATCTCTGGCCTCTCATCTCTCCTAAACCCTTCACTGGCTTCCCATTGTCCAGACACTCCAGTTCAAAACCCTAACCATGACATACAAAGCCATCCACAACTTGTCCCGTCCATATATTTGTGACATGGTCTCCCAGTATTTATA
Organism: Allobates femoralis; assembly: GCA_033576535.1. Classification (NCBI taxonomy): domain Eukaryota; kingdom Metazoa; phylum Chordata; class Amphibia; order Anura; family Aromobatidae; genus Allobates; species Allobates femoralis. The sequence continues at coordinate 447,307,282 of JARQOC010000004.1, forward strand.
TATGCAACCTGCGATGCCCCCAAGATCTCCTCTATTCCCCTCTTATCTCTTCTTCCCACAATCACATGCATGATTTCCTTATACTCTGGAACTCTTTGCCGCAACACATCAGACTCTTGTCTACTCTGGAAACCTTCAAACCTGAAGACCAACCTTTTGCAACAAGCTTACAACCTGCAGTGAGCCTCAGTCCACCAACCGCTGCACGACCAGCTCTACCCTCACTTACTTTATCCTCACTCACCCCTTGTGGACTGAGAGCCCTCACAGGCAGGGTTCTCTCTCCTCCTGTACCTGTGTGTGCCTTGTATTGTTCATGATTATTGTACTTGTCTATATATGCCCCTTTTCATATGTAAAGCGCCATGGAATAAGTGGCGCTATTATAATAATAATAATATGGTGCGGTAGAAGGATGTTATCATAACCATGGATGGCAAGCAGAACAAACTAATCAATTTTTGAACAAATAAAGCCAGACAATGTTACTCGATGCAAGGGTCATCAAGCTACAACTTGCCTACTTTTGAGGACATCATACAAAGAGAGAAATCACTGGAGAAGGACATAATGGTTGGAAGACTAGAAGAAATGAGACAAAAAGGAAGACCAGCAACTGATGGCTTGACACTATTAAGCAAATGGCGAAGAAGATCCATGTAGACCTATCTGAGCTTGTGCAATTTTGATCTTCTTATAAAGCAGGGGTCCCAAACATGTGGCCCGCGGGCCGTGTGGGGCTTCATTATGCGGCTCACTGCACTGTGGATGCCTTGACAATCGCGGCTTGTTCCAGGGGGCCGATGCTGTCCGCGCTCTGTATTCCCGGAGCTGCACAGAGATGAGCACTCTGTGACTCAACTACATCAATGCAGCCGCCGGCCAATCAGATGTCAGCAGCTGACGTCAGTGTGAGACGTCAGCTGCTGGCATTTGGCCGACTGCTGCCATTAAGGTTGTAGCTGAACTAGAGGACTTGTCATTGTGCTTCACTGGGAATACATAGCGCGGACCGCGGTGGCCCCCTGGAACTGTCCACAATCATCAATGCGTCCACAATGCTGCGGTCTGCAGAAAGGATGACTGATAGAGCAAAAAACAGGTGAGAAAAATGTGTATGTGGACAGGTGAGAAAAATCTGTGTATCTATGGCAACCTTACTAAAAAAAAAAAAGGGGATCAGGATCTAGACACTATTGCAAGAATAGGATCAGAAGGTGGGCATTACTACAAGATCGGGCCATTACTGTAACAATGGGAGTGGAATGGGGGCATTGGTACAAGATGGGGCCATTACTGCTACAAGGGGATCAGGATGGGTCCATTACTACTACAAGGCATCAGAATGGTGGAATTACTACAAAATTTGACCATTACTGCTACAAGGGGATTAGAATGGGGCATTACTGCAACATGTGGCAATTACTGGTACAAGGGGATCAGAATTGGGTATTACTACAACATGGGGTCATTACTCCTACTAGGGATCAGAATGGGGACATTACTGCAAGATGGGGCCATTACTGCTACAAGGGCCATGAAGTTGGGAACCTTGGCATTGAGATTAGAATGGGGCATTACTACTAGTCCAGCCACTACTAGCACAGGTAAGGTTGCCCATTGATGCACACCTCGTGAGCATTTTCAGAGAAACCATGCCCATAGTGCTGTAGAAATGATAGAGGACAGCGAGTTATGGAACACTAGCAGTCTGTTCTTGTATGTGGCACACAGAGAGACTGAGGAATCACAGCAATATTGGATCTCCTTCTATTACTGCTTAGGAGGAAAGCTGTAGAAATTTCCTGGGCAGATCAGGAAATAGTTTGAGTCTCCTTGGAATTCTATAGCTCTGACCGATCTATTAGCTGGCAGCAGTTCATAACTAGTTTTGTGCATTGAAATTTGCAATTGATATCTCATCACAGATCGCATTGCAAGGTGTAGGTATGCAGAAAGCGTCATCAATAATTAGGGACCCTTGGAATTTGGTTGGGAAACTTTGGTAAGGTTTCATGCAGATGAGGTAATTACATTCTAGAATCGTGCTCTCTTTAATATTGCTTCTCTTTTCTTGTGATTGTAAATTCTCAACAAAACAAAGACAAGGATTGTAGATGGTAAGCTTTTATGAGGATAATCAGTTTGTTTGAGGGAAGGAACAACCCTTGGCTGGCCTCCTCTATAAAAATTATTTAAGCTCGTCTTTATCTTTTCTAGAATAGGCAAGCAGTTCCAAATCAGTTTAGTGCAGGAGCAATTAAAATAATTTCTGATGTAATCCATTTTACCTAGCTAGTTATTGATTTTCTTTATATTTCAAAACGTTTTTATTGAAATTTTTATGAACAAGGGGATACAGAAGGAAAAGGGGTAGGGAAGGAAATCAGCTGTAAAGCTGATACATTATGCATATAAACAATCGTTATCATTTGTGAATCATAAGACAAATCTATGTACAACGTTACTAATAGTACATTGAGTTCTAAGTATAGATATAAAATTGAGTCATTATTACATTGGATACTACGGTTTAACTAGAAGTGAGGGGAGGAAGGGGGGAGATTAACACATAGTTGTAAACTAGGTTAGTAATTTATAACTGGCTTGTAAATATAGAATTAGGAATATATTTACTAATGATAGGAGGGGGTAAGACTATATACAATCAGGTTGTATAACTAGTTACAACCTGTAATTTATTGGTTTTCTTTAATGTTTGCACTAAAAGGTTTTTCAATTTTCAGTTGATAGATTGCATCTACTATATAAAATCCCTATCCAGTCTGTCTGTGTGTCTGCTACCGTGTTTCCCCGAAAGTAAGCCCCCCCCCCCGATTGTAAGGCTGCCTAGGGGTAAAGGAGGGGCCTGCTAATGTAAGGCCTCCCCCGAATATAAGGCCTTACAACCGGGGGGGCTAATGTAAGGCCCCCCCTGCTGCTGCTTACATCTTACCCTCCAGCGTCTTCTTGCAGCAGCCAGCGCGTCGGTCCTCCGGTCCCGTCTTCAGCTGTTTCCCGGATCATGTGACCGGCCGGTCGCACTAGCGATGACGTCATGCGCTGCGACGGGTCACATGATCCGGGAAACAGCTGAAGACGGGAACGGAGGACCGACGCGCTGGCTGCTGCAAGAAGACGCTGGAGGGTAAGATGTAAGCAGCAGCAGGGGGGCCTCAGAGCTGGGGGGGCAGTGTGCCAGCAGGAGGGGGGCTGTATACCACACTGCTGGGCTGTATACCACACTGCTGGGCTGTATACCACACTGCTGGGCTGTATACCACACTGCTGGGCTGTATACCACACTGCTGAGCTGTATACCACACTGCTGAGCTGTATACCACACTGCTGGGCTGTATACTACACTGCTGAGCTGTATACCACACTGCTGGGCTGTGTACCACAATGCTGGGGGCTGTATACCTGTGCTGGGGGCTGTTTACCGGGGTGGCGGTCTGCTGTATTTCCCACCCTCGGCTTATACATGACTATATACGGTGTGTGTGTGTGTGTATGTGAGTAGGCTGGGGCTGCCAATATAAGACCCCCCCCGAAAGTAAGACAGGGGCCACTTTTGGCCCCCCAAAAAATGTAAGACAGGGTCTTACTTTCGGGAAAACACGGTAGTTTGTCCTGAAAACTGCACCTCTTAGGCTACTTTCACATTACGATTTTGAAGGGAGCCAATGCTGTCCGAAAAATTCGGACAGCATCAGCTCCCTTCTGATGCCTGGAATCGGATGCCAAATAGGCATCCGATTCTGGCATTAAATCGTAGCCTCTGGGCTGAAAAAAAAAAAAAAAAAAAAAAAAAGCTTATGCTCACCTCCCCTCGAGCCGAGCCCCCGCCGTCTCCAGCCGTCTTCCTGCAGGCTCCCGGTGGCTCCCGCAGGCTCCCGGTGGCTGCAGAGGTCTTCTTCATGTGTACAGGACCTGCGGTGATGTCACAGTCACGTGACAGCAGGTTACACCATGGTAACCTGCGGTCACGTGACTGTGACATCACCGCAGGTCCTGTACACATGAAGAAGACCTCTGCAGCCTGCGGGAGCCACTGGGAGCCTGCAGGAAGACGGCTGGAGACGGCGGGGACTCGGGGGCAGGTGAGCATAAGCTTTTTTTTTTAACCCCTGCGCTCCCAGTTTGGAGCAGTTTTACTATACTGAGCATGCTCAGTACAGTAAAATCGGGTCCGAGGAGACATCAGATGTTTCCTCGGACCCTGCTCCATAGGGCCCCATGTTAAAGGGATCGGATCGGATAAAAACATCGGACAAAATCGGATCGGACCAAATCGGATGGCATTTAGTGCATGGGGTCAAATTCAGATCCAATGCTGTCCGATTTTGATCGGACAGCATCGGATTTGAAAAATCCGCAATGTGAAAGCAGCCTTACAGGACAAAAGGCAGTTAAACTGCATTGTGAGAATTTAAACTAAATTTGGTTGATCAATCATTTTTGCTTGATCACTCTAAATGTATGCCAAGATGGGCTGTCCCATATAGTATGCAGATGATATGGGAAAGGAAAGCAGCAGCACAACGGAAAAGGTAACAAAGTGTAAACGAGACTACTGAACAAAGCAAGTATCACCCTGACCAAGCCACTACACAGAAGTGCATATGTCAAGCAAATGACTCCCCTTACTCCAGACCCATTAGATTGTTGCAGGATGCCATTTTGCAGTGACAGCACCGACAACATGTATATCTGGTGTCAATATGAATGAGACACTCACAAAATTCTGCATCATGGCGAGCATGTCGCGTGGCCATATCTCTGTCAAGCAGGGGTGGACCTACCGTGGTGCACCAGGGCCCCGACCGGCTAGGGGGCCCCTCAAGCCTGCAGGTGGGCCCCCAGCCGACCCCCGTAACCCGATGTCAGAGGAGAGTAGGGTCAGGCTTCCTGCTTCCCTTGCCTGATCCCGCCTCTACGCTGCCGCACTCTGCATGCACGCAGCGTTCTGCAGAGGGGATCCGCAATGTGACCGCAGCACCGCAAGCCCCTATCTTTATAATGGGAGCGCACGGTGCTGCGCTTGACTGTGCATGACCATTCGCACCCATGCATTCACTCCCATATGTGATCTGTGCGCAGGCGGACGCCTGCGCACAAATCACCCAGTCTCGTCCGCACCACGAACGCGACATGTTGCATTTCTGGTGCGGATGAGACTGGGTGATTTGTGCGTAGGCATCCGCCTGCGCACAGATCACATATGGGAGTGAATGGGTGCGCACGGTCATGCGCAGTCAAGCGCAGCACCGTGCGCTCCCATTATAAAGATAGGGGCTTGACGTTGCTGCAGTCACATTGCGGATCCCCTCCGCAGAACGCTGCGGAGGGGTCCGCCAATGTCAAGGCAGCCTAATTAATAGTGCACTGCCAGTGCCATTATAAGGAGAGAAAGCAGAATGGAATCTGGCATATGCATTTTATTTTGTTTTATATATTTACAATAGCTTCAGTTTAATGCCTGACTGAATAATAACAACATATAAATATTTTTTTTTATTTTTTCCCAGGCAAAATCTTGTTTCGGCGAAGTCACATACGCGATGTTGCAGTTCGACGCCTGATTCCGATTGACGAGTATTGTAAAGTGAGTATATCCATTTTTTAAATACGCATGAACACAAGTGTAACTTAATTATATTACTTCTTGTCTGGATAGTATCTGTGAGTTGTAGCAACTGATAGATTGTGATTCTCAAAATTATGTTGGCAAATATCAATATATCTACTATTTGGACCACAACAGGCACAAGAGAAAGAGCACCATTTGAATTTTGGAGTTCAAACTTGGTTGGAATAAATATCAGACTCTGTCACTTTTGGAAAGCCCCTTATGTGCCTAAATAGTGGAAACCCCCCACAATTGACCTCATTTTGGAAACTACACCCATGCCAAGCTCAGTAAGGCTGTAGCACCACATCAAAGTGCATATTTGGCTGGAATGTCTTATGGGTGCCATGCCACAGTGGCACAGCCTCTGAGGTGTCAGAACAGCAGAATCCACCATAAGTGATCCAACTTTACAAACTACACCTCTTAATGAAATAATCTAACCATGCAGTAAGCATATTGAAACCACATACGGTATGTTTAACAAAATATTTTACCATTGGCAATGAAAATAAAATAATTACATTTTTACCACTAAAATATAGTTTTATCTCCTAATTTTACATTTTCACAATTGAAAATAGGTAAAAAGGACTGCGTAATTGTTAAACGATTTCTTGTGAACATGACAATACCCCTTAAGTGACTGTACAGTATTGTTTGACAACGCAGTGAGATTCAGGAAAAAAGGAGCGCTGTTTGACTTTTGAGTGCAGAGTTTTTTTAGAAAAGTTTGCAGACTCCATATACAAATATACAGAGCCCCTAATAGGCAGAAGAGAATGTTTTCCCTCAAGTGATCCCAATTTGGAAATTGCACTCCTCTGAGAATTCATGTGTGGATGTAGTGATGATTTTGTCACCATGAGTGTATTCCAGAAACGTACATTTTACCAAATGATTGAATGCCAACAGTATAGGCACTATGTGGAGCTCAGAAGGGAGGGGGATTTGGATTTGGGAGCACCGATTTCACTGGATTTCTTTTGGAGGGGTGGAGCCATAGGGCTTTTTTAGCGCATTTCAGCTTTCAGTATTATGGAATCCCTCTATATTTCTGTTAACAGATGATGGACCTAAGAGGGGACTTTTTTTTGTGGGTTGAGTAGAATCTTTTAGGCTGGCTTCAGACTTGCGGACCTGCGGAGGGGATCCGCAAGCTGACCGCAGCCCCTATGTTTATAATGAGAATGCACAGTGCTGCGCAGGTCTGCGCATGACCATGCGCTCCCATTCACTGCAATATGTGATTTGCACGCAGGCGGATGCCCGCACACAAATCACGCACTCTCCTCCGCACCAGGAACGCGACCATGGCTTTTACGCTTTGCACAAAGGAGGTGGTTGATTGTAATTTTATCACACCTAAAAAGACAAGCACAGCTGGATCACAGTCCATAGGGATTTCAAATTACCTCCATCTGCCTCATTATAGGGAATCTTCCTTTGGGGGTTCTGTCTAAATCATGTATTTCAGAGATTTACACGGAAATCCTAATGTGAGCGCTTAGTGTAGAGCCTTTGTCTTTGGGAGACAGAATAAACTATATTTTTTACGATGTGATTACACACCTTTTTTCTTTGGAACGGTGCAATTACAGCAATACCAGATTTATATTGTTTTTTTATGGTTTGCTGATATCACACACTAAAAAACACATATAGCAACTATAAAAAGTTTTGCATCAACTTATTTTGAGAGCTATAATTTTGTTATTTTTCTGCCTACAGACTCATGTGAGGGATTTTTTTTTGTGGGATGAGATGACGTATTTACTGGTACCATTTTAGCACTTAGTACAAATAATATTTTATGATTGCTGTCTGTTATGATTTTTAGGATGCACAATGAAGAACGAACAAAAACCAGCAGTATAAAAATAGTTTTTTTTGGGGTGGGGGGCTATACTGTTCACTATTGGGTAAAATTGAAAAGATGAAAAGAAAGCTTTATTCTTCGGATCAGTACAATTACAAAGATACCTTATTTATATAATTTTTTATGTTTTACCACATTTGCAGAATAAAAACAATTTTATAGAAAAAGTATTGGTTTTGCATTGCTGTATTTTGAGAGCTGTAGCTTTTTTATTTCTCCACTGATGGAGCTATATGACAGTTTGATTTTTGCAAGACAAGATGATATTTTCAGCAATACTATTTTTAGTTCCATTCCACTTTTTATTTTGGAGTTATGATGAAAAACCATAGTGTTTTGCCATATTTTTTATTTATCTTTTTATGGTGTTCACTGTACGAGTTAAATAGTGTAACAGATTTATATGTTGTGTTGTTTCGGACAAGGCAATATCAAGTATTTGTACTTTATTAGTTTTATTTTTATTATTATATAAATATTCTTATTTATTGGTGTAATATTTTTTGTCTTTATTTTGTGGTTGTTTTTTGAAACCAATAAAATTTTTATTGAAGTATAAGGAACAGAACAAATAAGTCCATTGACAAAGAAGGAAAAGTTTCACGAGGAGGTTACAAGGAAAGCATCTGACCAAATAGACTAAACAAGCACCAAGTAGAGTATTCTTAAACTAGACAGTCATAAAATATTAGGAGGATGACCATGGTTCCACAGGAGAGGACTTTATTTCTCCTGACCAAGGACTTCGCAAAGGACGTCTCATACTGATAATGCAGATTCAAACGTGCAACAAGCTTGTCCCTGGAAGGAATTGATGAAGACTTCCAATGTTTGCTTATGCATTGTCTAGCTGCAATTAGGATAATAGAAACAAGCGGTCTGAGAGAAGGGGGAAGGTCTGACAGTGAAGTACCCAAAATAGCCAGTGGGCCTGTTAACTTAATGGGAACCCCGGAGACTGTCTGAATGACCGACTCAACTTGAGACCAGAAGGGGTGAACTTTCGGGCAGTCCCACCACATATGAGCCGGAGGACCCGACATACCACAATTTTTCCAGCACTTCGGAGAGGTATCCGGGAACATACGACATAGAGGGTGGGAGTATGATACCAGAGGAGCTGAATTTTTTTTGCTTGCTCGAAGTGATTGATGCAAGTTGTGAATTGATAAGGGAGAGTAAAGGACGTCGCCATTCCTCAACTGTAGCAGAAAAGGCAAGGGAGGTTTCCCATTTTTGCATAAAGGGGAACTTGACATCATCACTAGGTGCAAGAAAAGCTTTGTACAAAATCAATATACCCTTGGAGGATACAGTATTAGGTTTCAAAAAACGTTGAATAGGGTCTTCGGGGAGAAGAGGCACATTGTGTAGAAGCAACAACTTTGTAAAAAAATGTCGGGCTTGGAGATATTGATAGAATACTGTACTCGGTAGGGCAAATTTGGTGGCTAAAGTTGAAAATAAACAAAGTACATTTGCTTCGTAGAGCTCCGACACCAAAAGAATCCCCCTGGAAATCCAAAGGGCAAGGGAAAGGCCCTTCATGAAGCATTCAATGACCTTCAGAGAGATATATCTAAAAAGACTAGTCAAATGGGACAGGAAAACCATAAGTTGATTAACAATTGAATTGAAAGGAGTGCAGAGGAGCAAGGGGCCTTAAGTAATAGAGACATCTCCAAGAGGAGTCTCAGAATTTTGTGGAACAAAATTGGACTCGAACTGGAGCCACATTGAAGACGAACCACTCTCCCACCATAGGTTAGCTGGTTCCAAGAGCGAGGCACGATAGTATGATTGAATTAAAGGGACTCCCAAACCTCCCCTGGAGTACAGAAGGGTCATGATCGAGCAGGAGACCCTGTGGGGTTTATTATTCCAAATATATCGATCAACTGTAGTTTGAAAAGCTGATATATATTTGGAAGGTATCGAAAGGGGCAGGCATCTAAACAAATAGAGCAATTTGGGAAGAATTAACATCTTAATTGTCTGAATCCTTGCCATCCAGGATAGCAGAAGAAGGGAGAATTTAGATAATCCAGTTTTAATTTCGGACACCACGCCTCACAATTGGTGCAAACAATATTTTTAAACCTGGTTATTTTAATCCCCAAGTAAGTAAAGCCCATAGGTAGGGGACCAAATAAAGGGATATGTAGATTGAATTTGGATTTGAGAAGCAGTTGGAAGGAAAAGGGTGAATAAGGTAGATTTAGTTAAATTGAGCTTGTAAAAGGACGCCTAGTAGAACTCCTGTAGGACAGAGGTAATCGCATCCAACGATCCAGTCGGGTCAATACAGGTAGAGACCACATCGTCGGCGTAGAGGCCGATCTTGTGTTCTAGATCTCCCACAGGAATACCCCTAATGGGTGTCCTGTCTGATGATAGCAGCGAGAGGCTCCATGATCAACTCAAAAATGAGGGGGGAGAGGTGGCAACCTTGTCGGGTGCCATTGGTAATGGAAAATCTGGATGAATGGAACCCTGAGGCACAGACTGAGGCACAAGGGCTAGAGTAAAGTGCCATTATTGCCCTCTCCACCCGACCAGACAAACCGAACCTTTGCAGGACAGCAGCAATAAATCCTCAGTGTACCCTGTCAAAAGCTTTCTCAGTATGAAGAGACAGGGATACACTGAGGAGACGCCCCCTCTCCACCACATCAAGGAGGTCTATGAGCCGCCTCGTTCCATCTCTAGTTTGATGACCTGGTACGAACCCAACCTGGTCAGGATGGATCACCTGGGGAAGAATGGCCATGAGCCTATTGTCCCAAATCTTGGCATAAATTTTTGTGTCACAATTTAGGAGGGCAATTGGACGAAAGTCCCCAGGGAAGTTAGGGGTTATCCCGGTTTAGGGAGGGTTATTTTGTGGTTGTTTAGTCATTTTAAAATTTTTCAAATTTTTTTCTAACTTCTTAAACTGTTTTTATTCAATCCCTCCCTGGGACTTTAAAGGGAACCTGTCACCTGGATCTAAGCCCCTACACTATCACTACCTGTCCCTGCACCTTCTATCTGTTCCCTATCTATCCCTCTCTGAGCTAAATCCGCCCTATAAAACAGCAGAAAAATAACTTATAACTTACTGAAGTCCCTGAGGCTGGGGACTGAAAAGGCGGGCCCAGGCTCCATTCTGCCCCTCCTCGATGCAGCAGCACACGCCCCGCTGGGCGGCGTTATTCTTTCTTCATCGCCACCTCCTCCATTTGGAATCTCCCGCCTGCTTTACACCTATCATGTATACTTAGGTATTTACTCACACAGCACACAGTTTAATTGCACAGTTCAGGTATTCACAGACCTCCAGGTTCCAGGGCGCAGCCGAGTACAACCTCATACAATCCCAACAGCTGATATAGAAGCTCTGTACCTTCCCCGGGTAGGCTGTGTTAGGTCAGCAAACAACCTTTCACTCCTCACCGTCCGCTCTTTAGCCTCATGAACATCCACTCTGAGAGAGCTCCCAGGCTGTGTTAAATCTTCACACAGCTCTCTACACAGCAGTTTCCTGCTGCTGTCCTGACACACTCCACCCCCTCCCCACAGCTCAGGGCAGCTTATATCATCTCCTATTCACCCGCACACCTGGGTGCCAGTGCTTTCAATCAGCACTCAGCTCCAGCAGCAGCTAATCCTGTGTGTGCTGCTACTGAGCAGAAGATACAATCTCCCATATGCTGTGTCCCGGTCAGGGGACACATCGAGGTCGCATCACCACTACATGATCGGTGTAAAGCCAGGCGGGAGATTCCAAATGGAGGAGGTGGCGATGAAGAAAGAATAACGCTGCCCAGCGGGGCGTGTGCTGCTGCATCGAGGAGAGGTAGAATGGAGCCTGGGGCCGCCTTTTCAGTCCCCAGCCTCAGGGACTTCTGTAATTTATAAGTTATTTTTCTGTTGTTTTATAAGGCGGATTTAGCTCAGAGAGGAATAGATAGGGAGCAGCTAGGAAGGTACAGGGACAGGTAGTGATAGTGTAGGGACTTAGATCCAGGTGACAGGTTCCCTTTAACTTTTATTTTTTTGATCACAGGTCTCAGGCATTGCAACAGATGTGTATTTCATTACATGAAACCTTTCAGATTACACTGACAGAATGTTTATTAGACCCTGCCTATGGCCACCATACCTATTATTTAACCTACTGGTGCCATGAAACCATCGGCTCCCCTTAATTTTGTTATGGGGTTGAGAGAGGGAGACATCTGAAAACCTTCTAATTGCCGCAATCGGTATTGATCGCAGCAACTGAAGGGCTAATCAGCCAGGAACATTCCGCTCGCTGGCCCTGGCTATTACTGCAGGGGTTCGGCTGTCAGCTGAGCCAAGCTTTGGCAGTGATCATGCAGGGAAGTGCTGATATTTCAGCACCTCTTGTACGATCATACTGTGATTAGTCAGTCAGATCTGAGGGTGAAAAACCGCTCACATGGGTCCTCTCATCTCTTACTGCGCCTTTCAGCTGTCAGTGGCTGGCACAAAGCTGTTACTGTATGTTTTCACTCAGTGCCACTTTAAATCCATGATGGCCATAGCCCGTCATGATGCTGAACTGACCGCTGCTCATGATGTGCAATGTCTGTCATTCAGTGTTAAGGGTTAAATATATATAAAGAATGCATTTTCCCTAAAAAAATAAATAAATAAATTAAAAAAAGGTCATATTAACTCCTAGCCGCAAATAAGTGTAACTGTACGCCTTGATTTCGAGTGATTTACCGTAGTCCCCCTAATTACCGTATATACTCGAGTATAAGCCGACCCGAGTATAAGCCGAGGCTCTAATTTTACCCCCCGAAAACTGGGGAAACCTAGGGTCGGAAATGCAGCACCCCCCCATCCTGGTATATAACCCCTCATCACTGTGGATAGCCCCTCATAATGGTGTATATAGCCCCTCATAATATTGTGCCTCCATCATTGGTATATAGCGCCCCCATCACTGGCATATATCTCCCCCATCACAGTACATGCCCCCCATCACAGTACATAGCCCCCATCATTGGTATATAGCCCCTCATCACTGTTATATAGCCTCCATCACTGTTATATAGCCTCCATCGCTGGTATATGGTCTCCATCATTGTTATATAGCCTCCATCACTGGTATATGGCCTCCATCACTGGTATATAGCTCCTCATTACTGTATATAGCCCCCATCACTGGTATAGCGCCCCTATCGCTGGTATATAGCCTCAATTGATGATATATGGCCCCCATCATTGTATATAGCCTCCATCACTGGTATAGCCCCGCCATCTCTGGTGTATAGCCTCCATTGCAGATATATGACCCCCATTACTGGTACAGTGCCCCCATCTCTGGTATAGCTCCCCCATCCCTGGTATAGCTCCCCCATCCCTGGTATAGCCTCCCCCATCCCCGGTATAGCTCCCCATCACTGGTATAGCTCCCCCATCCCTGGTATAGCTCCCCATTCCTGGTATAGCTCCCCCATTGCTGATATAGGAGCCTCCATCATTTGTATAGGGCCCCATGCTGTCGCTCACCATAAAATAACAACCTTCTTACTCACCCTCCGACGATTCTCTGCACTGTCTGCAGGCTCCGTGCTTCCTTCCTCCGGTCTGCCAGCTTGTAATCATGTGACCGGCGCTTCAGTGACATCATCGAAGCCAGCAGACCGGAGGGAGGACGCTCGGAGCCCGCAGACAGTGCAGAGAATCGTCGGGGGGGTGAGTAAGAAGGTAGTTATTTTATGGTGAGCACCAGCATGGGGCCCATATAGCAGCGATGGGGGGCTAGTATATATAATGTAGTGCAATGTAATATGCACCCCACTCCCTGTCGCTGAATGACAGGGGGATGCAGTGCTTATTACATTGCACTAATGAGCGGGCCCACGTGACCGCCCGCTCCTACTTCAGCCTCCTCCAGCCCCCAGTCACCGCCTTCCCCCCCCCTTCCAAACAGCATGTACACCGTGACTTGAGTATAAGCCGAGGGGGCACTTTTCAGCACAAAAATTGTGCTGAAAAACTCTGCTTATATTCGAGTATATACAGTAATTCGCTCATCTCTTGTACATACCCTCCTGGTTAGTCAGGAAATCTCTCCTTATTTGTACTGAACATGTATTTCAACTGTTATCAAATTGTAAAGATTACTGGTGATATGAAGAAAAGTGGTAATGATTTCGGGTGTAAACCTCTCCCAATTTGCCTATTTTTCATCATGCACCATTAGAACTGTATGTATGTTCTCTAGTTGCTTAATCAGCCCAGTTATCTGCCTCTCGTGCACAGGAGCCTAAGGGACCAGAGAGATAAATATTCCTAAAGAGCAGTGCTGTTTTGGTGATGAAACAAGTGCTATTTAATTCAGGACATTTTAATAATAAAGTGAGGATTATTAATGAAAGATGGTCTTCTGTAAGAAACTGTAATTTATTATAAATGCTGATTATACTCAAATGTAATCTGAGCTAATCAAGTGAATTTTTACCTTTTATCTTGTCTATGTCCTGGAGGATTTCTGAATCTGTGACCAGCCCTCCATTGTGTACATTTATAGGCAGGTTTTTTCTTTAATTACTGTATATATTTTCTTCTGTAAAATATTCCATCTTCTGGAGCACAAAAAATGAGTTGCATTAAACTTCAAGGTTAGCCTTCTAGTCATTGCTTGTATAAGATGCAGATAGGATATTATTTTAGCTTAGTTCTCAGAAGGGGTCCAGGATATGTGATATTCCATAACTCTACTCATTTCCTTTGCAGTCAGTGTTTTGCTAAAAGGAGCAAACCCAGAGTGGCATGCATGTGCATTCTGTAATGAAATGACTTGATGCCTGACTAGTTATTACTGGAATTGCTGGGAATAAAGGTCTGTGTGCGGTAATACAAGATTGTGCATTAGTCATTTTGTAATAGTGCACCTGGCTCTTACTTAAGAATGCATCTACTAAGCTGAGATGAGAAGAAAGACATAGCCTGAAACTCCATACATATGATTTACAATTAAATATGTATGATGCATTATGAAAACAGATGATTCTGTTACAGATTTAGAAGAAAACCATAATGCATACATTCCACATATTAAGAGCATTACTCTATACATTTTAAGGCACTTGTAAGGCTAAGTTCCCATGATGAATATTTGGTGAGGTTTGATGCTGTATATTTTTCCTCGTCATTTATTGTACATCTTAGGCTACTTTCACATTAGCGTTCCCCTCTGCAGCGTTCTGCGGAGGGGAGCCGCAATGTGAGCGCACCACAGCAAGCCCCTATCTTTATAATGGGAGTGCACGGTGCTGCGCTTGACTGCGCATAACCGTGCACACCCATACACTCCAACATGTGATCTGTGCGCAGGCGGATGCCTGCGCACAAATCACCCAGTCTCGTCCGCACAAGAAATGCAACATGTTAATATTAGCTCTAGTAGTGCCCCCCTTCTTGTTGGGTCTTACATAAGTTGTGAAAAGTAATTGTCTTTTATTATTGTCAAAAACCTATTACCTTTGCTTTAACTGCAGGTTTCTGATCCCCAATGTATTTCAGGGTAGTTGAAGTCCCCCGTAATAATGACTTTCCCTGAGTCGCTGCTTCATCTATTTGCTTTATGAGGATATTCTGCTCCACTTCCATTATTTTTAGAGACTCCCTTTATCTCCACCCATACGGACTCTACATTTTCATTAGCCTCACATATATTATCGCGTAGGATACATTTTATGGATGATTTTACATATAAACACATACACCCTTTGTGCGGTCATTTCTCAACAGACTACAGCCCTGAAAATTAACAGCCCAGTCATGGCTCTCGTCCAGCCACGCCTCTTTATCATCTCAATATCTTAAAACAATATTAATTCTAATTCCTCCACCTTGTTGGTTAGGTTTCTGACATTAGTATACATGCACTGTATGTATATGTATTTTTCTGAATCTCTATTCCTCTTGACCATAACAACTGATCTAACCTCTTCCCCCATGCTGCCCCCACTTTCATTATTTCAGCCAGTGTTACTATTTCCATCAGTGGTCCCCAACCTTTTCACTCTAAGGGCTTGTTCGCATGACTACATAAAAATTATCCATAGTTTAATCCAGAAAAGTGGGATGATTATTTTTCTCATTTGTCATCTGTGTGTTGTCCATGGGCAACCAATTTTTTTTTTTACAGCAGCAGCTGTTAATCATTTATGGGAGCATTTACAGTTTCCTACATTACAGAATTGCAATGTATCTATAAAAATCAGATGCCATACCTATAGACTTGAATGAGTCAGGGAAATGCTACATTTGCTACTATTTATGTCACACACTGTGCGTGACTGCAGACTTGTGAATCCTCCCAGTGCATGCATTCTGCACTGCGAAGATCGTCGGTGTCTGTGTCAGGAACGGTGGTCAATTATGCGATATGGATATTACCGGTCAGAACCCATCTAATTGTCGTGGCTTCGCTCATTACATTTGTATGCATATACTTGACTGCTGTTCTCAGCGCAGGCACCCACGAATCCTCATGCACTGGGAGGATTCACAAGTCTGTAGTCAAACAGAGTGACTGCAGATTTTTCCTTCCACACTGAACAACCCTTTTAAATTAGATAGCTAGTTAATACTCCTGTATCATAAATGTGCGCTGTAGATCCACACCTAATCTGCCACTAGTCTGATCCCAGATTAAATTAGGAGGAAAAAGTGGGCATGCTGTGTATGATTGAACCTGACAGCATGCTGTTGTATCCCAGACTGTGGCCATGATGCTCAGATTATATTGTGTTTCTATATGAAGCCAAAAGCCATGAAATGATTGCTTTTGACTGCTCATAGGTGCTCTTAGGAATTAGGTGGAATAATGGTGAGACTATACATGAAAAATGCAGCTTCAAATCTGCACCCAAAATGCATCAAATAAAGGGAAAAACCTGTTTAAAAAATGCATCAAAAACACAATAACCAGAGAAGATTGTTGTGTATTTTGGTGTGGACACCTGCAGAAAACATTCATATAAGGCCACGTTACACATCCATGTTTAAACACTGAAGGGACAAAACGGTGTCATCAGTGGTGTCTCCCAGTGTGTCATCAGTGTACGGTCCGTGTGTCATTTTTTCTATCAGTGTCATCACGGGGTTTCACAAATGGATAAATAAATCACAAAGTTTCTCCTATCCATTACAGTATTAAACACGGAGAGCACATGGACATCACCAGTGTGTGCTCCGTATTATTCATATACCCATAGACTTCTATTGACCCTTTTCATCTATGCTACTGAAAAACCACATTCTCCATGAGTTTTGCATAGACACATGGTTTGTGAAAAAAACAAGAACATGTGAATAGCGCCATAGATTATAATGGGCACATGAAAAAATGGACACATCTGAGGGAGACCTAAAAAGCAACAGAACAACGCATCAAAAACACGTTGTGGGAACATGTCCAATTGGTATGTTCAGTTTGAATTTGTGGCAGATTTTTTTTGCATCCCAATCTGCATTTTCCCCAAGCTCAGAAAGGTATTAGCTATGGAAAAGAAAATAAATAATAAAAATAATAGCAGTGGGAGGTAGAGGAAGGAAGATCACAACTTCCATCTGTGAGTACTACATAAAGGCAGAACTTTGTCATTAGTTGCAGGGATAGCTTACAGTGCTACAAATCAGCTCTTGCACAGCAGAGTAGAGGAATATTGTTGATCAGCTCCTTCTCTCTCTCTCTGTGTGCTGAGGCCCATAGTGAATTGTAACCCCAACTGATCACATTGCACTCCTGCACTTTACAATGATGCTGAGAGTAGGACATCACGGACTGGCAATGATGTATACTCTGTCCCTATGTCCCGCAACCCAGTCCCAATTGCCTGGTACAAGCACATTCAGTGCCTCCCTAATGATACCGGCAAAAAGATAGTGGTGTAGGCTTGAAGTGTTCTAAATATGGAGGCAAAACGCCTGCTTTGGTGCTTCCTCAGTTGCGCAAGTTTATATTGCTCTGATTAGTAAACCTGCAGTCACTACCGTGTTCTGCTGCTGCACTGTTCTGCAGCTCCACTGCTGTTCTCCTTCTGCTCCATTGTATTCTCCTTCTGCTACATTGCTATTCTCCTTCTGCTACATTGCTATTCTCCTTCTGCTCCTCTGCTCTTGTCCTGTTGTTCCACTGCTCTTGTTCTGCTCTACTGCTCTTCTTCTTCTCCACTGCTCTTCTTTTTCTCCACTGCTCTTCTTCTTCTCCACTGCTCTTCTTCTCCACTGCTCTCCTTCTGCTCCACTGCTCTCCTTCTGCTCCACTGCTATTTACTTGTTCCTGGCACCCCCACCCACTACATGCTAACCTAGGCACTGAACCTCCTAGGCACTGACTATATAGTAGTAGAAGGTGAAATTAGGAATGTCATTGTGCATCCTTGTCCCACATGCAGATTATAGCTTGCATGTGGCTTCTGGCACTGTCTGTTCATTGTAAATAAAGGTCAGTTTCTTGTAACTTCCCATGCTGTATATGTGTATATATATATATGTGTGGCGCCCCTGCGTCCAGGGTGGCCACAGGAAGAAACTGCAGCCAGGCAGGAGGGTAGACAGTTTGTTTAGCAAACACCTCAACACACATATCCACTCATGGGGACCTAACCCTGAACCTGGGACTCTAGGCAGGCAAGGGGTAGTAGGCTAGATATGAGTGGATGAGCGTAGTCAAGGTAACGGATGAGTATATAAGGGAGAAACAGGAAGCAGTTAGTGAGTAGGCCAGAGTGAGCTGAACAGAAAAGACCAAGAGTAGGCCAGTGGTGCTGAGCAGAACAGATGAAGACCAAGGAGTAGGCCAGAGTAGGCTGGGAGGACCAGTACCATCAGGTCCAGGGAAGATGAGAGGGCCAGCAACTAACTAACAGGAGAGTCTCCCTTATTATACTAGGAAGTTACACGGGAAGGAAAGGACCCGGTGATCTCTTGAGATATAGGGATACCTGTGGTTTGGCTGAAACCAGAGTGTCAGCTCTGAGGGGGGCTGAAGATTAACCCGGTGCCC
Source organism: Allobates femoralis (assembly GCA_033576535.1). Lineage (NCBI taxonomy): Eukaryota > Metazoa > Chordata > Amphibia > Anura > Aromobatidae > Allobates > Allobates femoralis. Next base: position 447,325,831 of record JARQOC010000004.1, read on the forward strand.
CAGACAAACTGACGGGGATCACAGACTCCAGATCTGTGTTCCCACCAGAGGATTGGGGGCACAGCAGCGACTGAGAGGACCCGGCTTACCGCCCATAGATTTAGGGGGAAGCTACTACTAGGGACCGAGCTGCCGCTCCGCAATTCACTTTAAAGAGAAACATCGAGAATAAGCCTGAAAGGACACGTAGAGGGACTGAGGAGTCTAGGAGAGATAACCTGGCTGCAGTGGGTTCAGTATATCGGATTCAATTGAGCAAAGCTGTAAAGAACTGTATTGTACTGTGTACTAACTGACAAGAGAGATGGAGAAGTAAACCCGGGTGAACCCTGCTACTGTGTCTGAGTCTGATTTCAGGTATGAAGAACTATCAGTCCTCCATTTGACTCTGACAGGAGCCATCTCCACATCACCCCCTTAGCCTGCATCAGCTATAACAACCATCACTGACTTTATTACCACTGCCCTGGGGAACCAGGCTCTACCTGCGGGGAGCTGTTCCATCTACAGCTGCCAAACATCATGCCCGGAGGTTCTGCAGCAGCGGTGGTCACCCTGACCACAACCCGTGGGTGGCGTCACGACAAACCTAATCCCTTGTAAATAACCCCCATTTTATTGTGCGGGCCCGGGACATAGTCCGGACCAGGACCGCCGTGACATTCCCCCAGCAGTACCCCGGTCCGGCACCGAGTACCCCGTCCCAGTGGGCTCCACATATGGGCTAATATATATTGAAGCAGATTTTTTGTCCATGTATGTAAATAGTCACAAAGAGCATCATAAACTCATCTTGTTTTCTTAACATTTCAAATGTACGATATTAATCAATTTGGCTATTTTTATAACTGGGAAAGACTTTAAATGTAGTCCTGCCAAAATGGTGAACTAGTTGTGAACTAACTTTTCCACAGCCTGCAGGTGCCAAGCATAGATTCTCAGTGTCTGGTTTCTAAACAGGTGGAAAAACAATAAAGGAATTAGGCAATTAAATTATACAGCTTGATTTCCTTTCTGGTTTTAACTACTAACACCTACAAATGATTATTCGTCATCTTACATTATTCTATATTTCAGTGATCAGTTAACACCAATGATGTTATGACTATTTACTTACACTAGTCTTAAGGGTACTTCACACACTGCAACATTGCTAGCGATATCGCTGTAACGTCACAGGTTTCGTGATGTAACAGCGACCTCTCCAGCGATGTTGCAGTGTGTGACACGCATCAGTGACCTGGCCCCCGCTGTGAGGTCACTAATCTCTACAAATCGTTCAGGACCATTTTTTGGTCCGTGGTCTCCCCTGGTCAGCACGCATCGTTGTTTGTGACAGCGAGAGACCAACGATCAGCGACCTCCCAGCCAATACCCATTACCGCACATTAGATGCTGGGCACTGGTAACCAGTGTAAATATTGGGTAGCTAAGCAGCGTGCTCTGCTTAGTTACCTGTTGTTTACCCTGGTTACCAGCGTCCTCCCACTTAGCCCAGCCTGTAAGCGTGCTGCTTAGTTACTCAGTGTTTACCCCGGTCACCAGCGATGTCGCTGCTGACTGGTCGCTGGTGAGTCTGCCTGTTTGACAGCTCACCAGCTACTGCATATAGACTTTCCAGTGATCCCGGCCTGGTGGGATCGCTGGTGGGATCGCTGGTAAGTCTCAGCATGTAAAGGGGCCCTTGGGCTGCTTTCACATCAGAGTTTTTGCCCAATTGCATCAGGTCCGTCAGCTTTGCAAGTGATAATTCCAACACCTTGTGCAATGCTATGGAAATCCTGAAAACATGCATTGTTGGAGGCCCTTGAGGAATCGAGTTGCCCACGCTTGTACTAAAGAGCGATAAACAAGTAAACTGTCCAAAATATGTATATAACCATACAGTATATAGGAACCATTAAAAAACTTTTTTATTATATACCCTGTACAAATGAATGACAAACTCTTATCGCATATTTTAATCTCATTTGAGATATCGATTACCGTATATACTCGCGTATAAGCCGAGTTTTTCAGCCCAAAATTTCGGCTGAAAAGTCCCCCCTCGGCTTATACGCGAGTATATAAAAAAATAAAAAAAATACCGCAGCAGCCCCGGAGGTATACAGGCCCCCCATCAAGTTCCAGGGCCCCCTTGCGCGCCAGCCTGTAAAGGAAAATCATACTTGCCAGTGTCCAGTCACGCCGTCCGCAGCTGCCGACACGCGATCCCGGGCTCCATTCAGCGTCTTCCGCATTTCCTGTAGTCGCGGGCAATGACGTCATTGCCCGCGACCACAGGAAGTCGGAAGCCGGAAGACGCTGAATGGAGCCCGGGATCGCGTGTCGGCAGCTGCGGACGGCGCGACTGGACACTGGCAAGTATGATTTTCCTTTACAGGCTGGCGCGCAAGGGGAAGGGGGCCCTGGAACTTGATGGGGGGCCTGTATACCTCCAGGGCTGCGGCTGTATACAGCCCTGGGGCTGCGGCTGCTGTATATACCTCTGGGGCTGCAGCTGCTGTATATACCTCTGGGGCTGCATATGGGGCTGCATATACCTCTGGGGCTGCATATGGGGCTGCATATACCTCTGGGGCTGCATATGGGGCTGCATATACCTCTGGGGCTGCATATGGGGCTGCATATACCTCTGGGGCTCCATATGGGGCTGCATATACCTCTGGGGCTGCATATACCTCTGGGGCTGCATATACCTCTGGGCTGTATATACCTCTGGGGCTGCTGTATACTACCACTGGGGCTGCTGCTGTATACTACCACTGGGGAGGCTGCTGTATACCTCACTGCTGGGGGTTGTATACCTGTGCTGGAGTCCACCCTCGGCTTATACGCGAGTCAATAAGTTTTCCCAGTTTTTGGGGGCAAAAGTAGGGGGGTCGGCTTATACACGGGTCGGCTTATACACGAGTATATACGGTAATACTCTTTTCATTTTTAGACTATGTCGACTTAGACTAAACAGTTTTTTAAAATGCACCAGATTTAAAAAAGTGGTTCATGCTGTTTGCTGAGTCTGTCTAATATTACAGAGTAAACTGTCTTTTACCACACACGAAAATAAGAAACTTTGTAATATATCATCCTAGAGAAATCTGCTTCAGTCTCCTCCTATGCTGAACATTTATTATCAAGATTCTGGGGTAAACATCAATTTATTTTCAGTGGATAGAGATTTTCCCAATACAGGGCTAGAAGATCAAGAGAACCTGCAGTAGAAAGTCTGTTACTGCCTCTAGCCTTCCCCCCTTCATCTCATCCACTCTCCATAGAATTTTAAAAGCACCAACTGTCTTCATGGGAGATCATTGTTTAATGAATACAAATTTTACCTATGAATTTGAATTGAAATTCAGTCTATAAGGAGAAAGAAGCAGATTTCTCTGATAACAAATATTACAAAGTTTCTAATTATATTGTGAACTAATGATTTATTATTGTGAGACAGTGCGGGGGATCATATGCGAGGGGCGCTATGTCTCCCCCAGAATGCGCACTGTCACATATTGAACCCGGTATAGGGTGTGGAAGAGAGAGGGACGGTCCGCTCCATCCACTCCGGGTCTTGCAGGATCCCGGAAGGAGACACAGAGTTAAAAGCCTGGTTAGGAGGCAGGGCGGGGTTCCCTGTGGAGAGCTTTTTGTCTAAGCTGAAGGAGCAGCAGAGATAGACAGGAGAGGTCAAGAGTTCCAGGGGCCGTGTGCTACAATAACACGGTCTAGCCCAGGAGGGCTGGGAGCTCAGGGCGACCTATATCGGAAAGCTCATAACCTGAAGGAACCGGGTTACTTTATGTGTGGACTGTATCCTGTCTACCCAGCTGCGACCCGGATTCCAGCAGCTTGTGCCATCGCTGTGTTTATCAGCAATAAAACCGGGTACTGTTTGAACTATTACCGGGCTCAACGTTTTCCTGACTTGCAATCCCAATACTGCCCCACATTATGTATTAAAAAGATTGTTGCCCTTATTTTTTTTCTCAACTTTGTTAATACATTTTTGTATTTATAACAGAAATGAACAAAAACACATAAGGTTAATACAGAGAAACAGGATATCAAAACATATGATAGTATGACAAGCAAAAGATAGGATTTCCAAATGCAGTGATTTGTATGTCAAATAGACAGATTCCATCAAAGTCCTAACTTTATCAATTTTTCCAGTCTCTATATAATTCAAAGAGTGGTAGAACCAATAGAGTCCAACGGGTCGAGAGTCGCCTAATAAAAAAGCAAGATCCACTAGTTAGAGTCAGCGGCTTCAAACGATTTTACAGTTGGAAGTTTTTAATGAACAGCATCCAGGCATTCCATATCTTATTAAACACTTCTATATTATTATGCAATATAACGGTCAGCCGCTCCATAAGATATACATCCTTTATTCTAGCATTTAAGTCGGACATAGTGGGGAACTGCAGTCTTTTAGCTCTGGTTTGTCTAAACCCGGAGTTAAAAGGTTCAGCAAATAGGTTAAAGGGTCCAGGGGTATGTTCCCATCTAAGGGCCCTTTCACATCAGCTGACCGCGGTTTTTTTCGCGGCCGCACCTGCCGCAAGTGCAAAACCGCACTTGCCGCACCTGCCGCAAGTACGCCTATACATTGCATGGCGTTTACCGCAACCGCGCCGCAAGTGCAGCCGGTATGCGGTAATCGCGGCAGATGCGGTTTTTTCACCGCATCTGCCGCGATTTGAAAAAAACGCTGATGTGAAAGGGCCCTAAGACCCTCTCCACCAAGGCCACTACTTCTCTCAAATAGGCCTGTACCCCAATGCATGCCCAAAAGATGTGGTATAGGGATGCACCCCCCACCCTGCACCTCCAGCATATGTCCAGGATAGTTTGTTTTAATTTGTGGAGTAATTCAGGTGTATGGTGCAAAGTCATCAGTAACTTAATTTCATTTTCTTTATAAAGTGTGTTTGTAGAAGATCTGAAAGCTCTGGACCATACCACCTACCACTTTTGTTGGTAGATCTCCTGTCCCAGCTATCTTTCCCACCTCTGCATGTATAGATGTTTAGTTGGGGTTCGCGGGTCGGGAGCATGCCATAGACTGTAGATATCAGTGATAAGGCCCTTGGTTGAGGTGCCTCTAGAGCATGAACGCTCAAATCCTGTAGGGGGAGAGTCTCCTGGGTAACTCAGAGTAGACCTGAAGTAACTATTTGCTGGTGTGAAATGACAGAGTAGGTGGTAGGTTATATTTTTCCGAGAGATCTTTAAACGCTCTGGGTCTCCTAGTGAGAGGATCCACCAGATCCCTGAAACTAAAAAGTCCTGCCTCTGCCTACCAATGGGACACATCAGTACTCCTCTTCCCCATTAAGTAAGATGTGTAGAGCAATGGGGACAGGAATGAAGCGTGAAAAGCCAGCTGGCATTTTATTCTGCACTTATTCCACAAGTCCCTAGTGAAAGCCATGGGGCCTAGTAGGGAGTTAGAAGGCACATCATAAGGCTTTCCCAGGATCAGTCAACTTGCGTGATATGAGGCTAGCCATAGTTTTTCTATTTCTGTCCACTTATTGTATGCCTGAAGAGTTGTCCATGATGGCAGTTGGCGCAAATGTACTGCATAATAGTATTTTATAATATCTGGGCATGCCAGCACACCCTGTGATCTAGGAGCACAGAGGACAGAGCTTGGTATGCGATGCCTTCCCGTGTGCCATATGAATTTTAAAAATAGTGATTGAATTCTTTTAAGTATGTTCAAAGGGACTTTCACTGGGATGGTCTCAAAAAGTTAAAGGAATTTAGGGAGTATCGAAATCTTAACTGATGCAATCTTTCCAAGGAAAGAAATCTGCATGGAGTACCCCTTTCTAAGTCGGGTTTCAGTCTCCTGTACCAAGGGGGAAAATTTGTGCAAAACATCGTTTTAAAGTTTGGTGCTATATTAACTCCTAGATATAGATGATTGCGCTTTAAGACTGTCTGATTAAAGTTGGGACCACCAATTGGTTGGCTCAGTTTGTGCCAGAAATTTGGGCCAAAACTTAGGTGCATTTTTTGACTTATGCTAATGCACGTTAGTCTACTTCCCCATTTCTAGTAAGCCACACAATTTTCAGTAAGATCACTCCTTTTTGTAGGCAAGGTGTTGACGTAATTTTAACACAAATCTGAGCACATTTAGCTTGATAAATATACCTCATTGACTTTAGTGGTCAGCCTCCTACAGATGGGGTAGTGTACAAAACACACCCACCTCACTTAGGCATAGGCCTCCAAAGGTAAATCAGTGAAGGTAGGATCCAACTGTATTTTGTCCTAATTAAAAATAGCTGTATATTGATGAGATTAGAGCACAACTAAGGCCATGTGCTCATGTTGATTATCTGCTCAGTATTTTATCTCAGCATTTGGAAGCCAAAACCAGGAGTAGAACAGTTAGAGGAAAAGTATAATAGAAACACGTCACCACTTCTGCATTTTTCACTCACTCCTGATTTTGGCTTACAAATACTCGTGTGAACATGACCTAGGATTGAGGCAGCTACAACTCCCAGATCTGCAAAATTGTACAATATTTGTGATCTATAATCATAAATTCCCTTCTCTTCTATATTTTGGGTCCACACCTGGATTGACTTACAAATATCGACAAAAAAACTACACAAAATTAAAGACATGTACAGCATATAAAGCCTAAGTTTGGAGGTCTGAATGTGAGACCATGCAGTGATTCAGAGAACTTTTGAGTCTCTCTCTCTCATTAATCAGTGAATGGTGGTCTCTGGAGTCGATAACATTTTAATCCATGATGAGAAGAGCTATACATTATGTAAGTACTATGATCTCTCGTCTGCAGGCCCTGATTAGAATGCCTCCCTACATCTCCCAGTGTGATGAAGTCCTGAATTTCTTTGAGGCCAGACTGGAAGACTATAACCCACCTAAGGAGTAAGTAATATCCTGAAATTGTATGTACTCAATACAAAACATTCTTTTATGGAGAGGGGCCTTATCAGGAAAAAGCATTCACTTTTGTGTATGCATTGGCAGTGTTTTCACTGAAATTTGATGGGTTTGTATCCTGTGCTTTTTATTTTTTTTACCAAAATTTACAAGCAGAAACTGCTTTAGCATTTTTTTTTAAAGAGGACCTGTCACCAACCACACATTGTGATCTAATTACAGCACTGAATGCAGAATGTCTGCAGCATGCAGGCAAGGGGTCCCCCAGCCCTTGAGCCCCCCTGTACCCCGAGATAATACACTTTGAAAACTTACATTGTGGAGCCAAATAGGAGGTGACTTGTGGCTGGAGCCAAAGGGCAGTTTCACACCCCCTCTATGTTTAATCCACCCACCGCCTCCTGATGCCAATCATTGTCTCCCTTGCCTGCAGCATAACACAGAGCTTATTGCAGTGATGGCCGCTTAGCCCCGCCCCCTGCAGTGACGTCACCGCTTATACCCGCCTGCTCCATTGTTAACATGTTAACCGCCTTGGTGATGTCAGAGCAGGACGACGGCTGCCCCGCCTCCTACAGTGACATCACCGCTTATATGTGCTTAAAAGTTTGTGAATCCTTCAGAATTCTACATATTTAAGCATGCCTTAGACGTGCTTAAAAGTTTGTGAATCCTTCAGAATGCTACATATTTCAGCCAAAATTTGACCTAAAACTATGTTTTCCCAAGTCCTACAAGTAGATAAAGAGAGAAGCAAATAAGACAAATTGGTCAAAAATATTAAACTTTACCTATTCCAAGGCATATGTAGACAAAGTATGTCACCCTTTAGATAGCTTAGGAGGTTAGATCTTACTAAGAAATTCCCTTTAACCCACAGTGTAGGCCAAATATATAAAACAAAGTACAACATACAATGATGAACATACAATGATGAAATTGCTGTTATAGCTCCATTACTCTCCACAAATATTACATTTTTTTTCTTTAGTACATTGCATTATCATGTAATAGTACCTTTAAAAACACAACTAATTCCATAGAAAGACAGCTCTGATATGGCTAAGTTGATGTAAAATAATAAAAAAATTATGGCTTGTGGAAGAAGGAAAGTGAAGAAGCAAAAAAAAGTTGTCACAAAGGGGGTGAGATTGGCCAAAATTAGAAGTCTTCTGCTTATTCCCCGAAATGAACCAACTTTGCAATGTATCTAGCATTCTAGTTCTACTCTTGTTTGAACGGGAACAAGATGCGACTCTAGACACCGCCAAAGTACGGGCATAGTGATTTGTTTGGGAAAGAAGCTGATTCTTTTTTCTGATCCATTACAACCTCTTTAATAACCTTTTATATGAAAATAATGAATTAAAATCTGTATATCATTCAGCTCAACATCTCCCTCTACCCTATCTGCCCTTTGTAAAGGTGCTGTGCAGCATCTTTCAGCTGTTCAGAACTTTCAGGTGAATTAATATTTTAAACTTTTACAGTTAGATTTGTTTAACCACACGCACATTACCTCATACGCAGGGTCAAATGCATGAAGCAAGCTAAAGAACTGAAGAACTGATTGCAGGGTACCAATGTGTTACCACGGCCTCTGTGGACTTTCTGAAGGTCATATTTGTCGCAATTTTTGCCCATCTATTAAGGTTGTGCTTAAAATCCTAAAAAAAAAGAAAACCTAAAAAATTGAATTGCCCCCTCCCCCTTATCACATTCAGAAAATTATGATAGTTAAAAAATAAAGTATTATCTGTGAAAATATAAAGTAAATTAGCACATCGTGAACAGCGGAAGAATCAAACACATGGACAAATGCAAAGGCCAGGGGGTACTCGGTAGCCGTGCCAGCTGATTCTTTGGGAAGTCACTGGGTGGCCATCCGTGGCCCTGGCCATGAAGTGAAGGGGTTATTTACTGGGGAATTTAGTCTTTTCATGACACCACCTGTGATATTTGGTCAGGGATGGCCAACACTGGAGATTTGGATTGCAATGGTGCAGGAGGGCGTGGAGAATAATTCAAGGACACCGAGGTTGGAGTTCTCAAGTGCTTACTCACAATTCAGTGCAGCAGTCCAGCACAGCAGGGGCACCGTGTCTTCCAGCTCTGCGATCCAACTCCTAGGCAGCTTGGGTCTACTCCTCCGAGACACCCTGTCGTAAGCCTCTCCTGATTGACTCTCCCACAATGGCTACTTTCCTCTCCTGTCCTGCATCTTTATGCACAGTGTCCCAAGCAGATAGCTTTGGGCCTTGTTGGGCAGCGACACGTCCCCTGGCCCTAGGTTTAGCCACCTTTTCAGTGAGTGTGCACAGTTAGTAGCCACTGCCCATGCAGAATCAGCGGTTTCTGGTTTCCTGGTGGAACCTTGCAGCATTCCCACCAGATCGGGGCCGGTCCCTCTGCCCAACTCATGTCGGGATGGATTTGGGGTCCGATGGGTGGATCCTTCACTCCCGTGCCCCCTAGGACTCTCTCTCTGTCTAGATGTTCCTCACAGACTGATCTGACTCCTCCTCTTCCTCTCTGCTTTTCCTACCTTCTCTTCCCACCCCCTCTGTTTATTCCCTTCCCCAGCCAGTAAATGGGGCCCTTCCTCAATATGATCCACCCAAGATCCCTGGCCTGCAGTTAGGATGGGTCTTGGGTGAGGTGTTCATGTGTCTCGGATTTGTGTCCCCTCCTTATCTGGGAGTGGAATACCACACCTATGGCTTAGGTGCAGTACCTCTGTGGTTACCAGACCGCAGGGGTGCCAACATAAAAGGTGCAGGAAGGTGAGCGACGTAAAAGAAAAAGGATTCCACCCCTCTTGGGTCTTTTTCACAAAATTTGCTTAGCCCAGTCTTTTTCCAGACACCCTGACTTAGGCACGGGAGCGCTTCTTGGCAAGACTGGACTTAGGGACTTTTACAATACATGGTACAGTCAGTTCAGATGTATTTCTTTTTTCTATGTTTTTTTCTATTTTCCTTACATGTGCTCTGCTGCTCTTCTTTTAGAACATCAGTGAACAGTTGTACAGCAGCCACGTCAGAGGAAACCTATGTATGGACACTGTCTGTTTGTTAGTTACCTGGGCTTGCTGTATGATCAGCAGGGAGGGGGAAGAGGGGAGCTGTGACCAACGCTTGTTGAAAATTATGTGATCCAGTGTCATCTATATGTACATTTTACTGTAATACAAGTGTGATGATGAAATGACTGCTCAGAAGTGTCCGCACAATAGAATAGTTGTCTGTAAGAAATCAGAGAAACAAGAGTAGTAGTAATTTTTCTGTCCAAATCCTTGATGTAAATTAGAGAAAAGACTGCATACTTTTAGTACAATTTGGCACTCAAGTATAGCGGGCCTGTAATTGTAATATACTGCCCCTAGTTAGGAAAGGATATAAATTTGACAAAAGCATTCTGAGCCTTGCGGCTTTTATTTTGCTTGGCTCCGCCACAGTGATTTCTATTTGTGTCTGCACAACAGTCATGTGATATCTAGGGAGAGACAATGTATACTTGCCCCACTATTGGTTTAACACTAGAAGTCCCAGAAATTTCGAGCTCCCCCCTGAAGTCCTGAAAGAGGGTCAAATGACCCTTAGTCCAAACTGACAACTCTGATGGCTCCAATTAGCATCCTTTCATTTGTAAATGTGGCCTAAAATCCTTAAGGTCATTCGACCAGTCTCTGGGTTCCAAAGGGAGAAATATTAAATGACCCCTCTCTGGGACTTCTAGTGTTAATGGTATAATTATAATCATGAGATGAACTTTATTATATGATATCATTCCAGTTGTTATCCTGCTCCATGTGAAATCCTGAAGGAAAAGATGAGGCAGGGGTCTTGGGTATGATCTGCATATCTAAGGTCAGGTTCTAGGCTTTTTTTGTATCCGCCATAATCAGGTGAAAACTGCATCTGACCGGATGCCATTTTTGCCCTTAAACCGGATGCAGTTGGATAAAACCGTACCAGTATTATACCGGATCTGTTTACCGGTTCCTTTATAATACTGGTACAATTTCATCCAGTACCATCCGTTATTGTTCGGATCTGTTTGCCTGTTTTGGATCTGTACTGAACACCTGAGTGTTTCCTGAACTTTACATGTGTGACAATATCATGCATTCTCAGTAGGTATGTCGGATTCAGTTTTACCAGATCAGGAATGATCTGGTAAAAACAGATCCAGCACCCATCGACACACATTATAAATCATGCCACAGTATACTTGTCACGTACCCACTTCTCAGCACATGACTTGGGGTTGCACCTGCGAAGGTTAATCTATTTCTTCTCACTCAATCCACCACTCAACCTCTGTTCTATGCTGAAAGGGAGCATAAATCACACCCCGAAACAGACTGCGCACCCCGCTTCATACACGCTGCCACCACTCACCGGATTTGGGGCAATGAGTCCCCTAAACTAAGGCAATCACCAAGATTCCACCCTCTCTAGGGTTATGGGTTCTTTAGAGCTAACAAGGCTCAAACTTATTTGCATAACGGAGCAAGGCACGAGCGCCACAAGCTTAGACAGCACAGCCAGGTACACAGTGTTCCAGGGACCAGTGTTGCTCAGTCAGCAAGAAGCATGATTTAAATGAGATAAGACGGCACTCACCGAATCTCTTCGACGTGCTCTTTATTCACAAAATGTGAGGGTACATAGTGCAGTGAGGGGTTGGCAGGGTGGACAACGGCTGGACCCGCAGAAGCGCTATACATGCGAAACAGAGCCGTTGTCTACCCAGCCGACCCCTCACTGCACTATGTACCCTCACATTTTGTGAATAAAGAGCACGTCGAAGAGATTCGGTGAGTGCCATCTTTTATCTCATTTAAATCAAGGTTCACACTCATTCAAGTTTTAATCTTTAATATAAAAGGTATACTGCTTACAAGAAAAAATATAAAAATAGAAATAAAAAGTGACATACAATATGCAAGAAACAGTTGTAAAATAAAAAGGGAGAAACTTGCAGAAAACCTAATCTTTGCAGCTTGAATTCTGTATCCCAATAAGGAAGGAGGAAAATGGATGGTGATTCACAGCAGTGTTTCAACTGCCCCAAAATCTGTGACAAAGACTCTTGGCTTGCGTGAGTTCTTATAGAGTCTCTTGTGAGGTCAGATTTCTAGACCAGCCTTCCATTTTAATATCTAATTCTGGGACTACGATTGGGGCTCTCACTAATTTAGCCATGCATACATTATTTTTAAAATGTTCTTTTGTCTTAACCCATTCTCTTTAAATAAAATAAATAAGTAAATAAAAGCTGTCCAGCTATATTAGCTCCCTTGGAAGTTCGCTATAGGTGTGAAGTGTTGTTTTATTGCCGTGCTGGCAGGATGCCCCTTGGTGAGATTGGAGTCTCAATCCAGGAAGCTAGCTGGATAACATAAGTTATGACCTTTGTGTTGTGTTGTAGAGTTTAACCCTTAACTGCTTGGCGTCCATTCCCCTTAAATACATATTTCACTACAATGTCGGAGCCAGTCGGAAACGTTTTTTTTTACTGAACCCAAAAACGTTACATGTTGCATTTTTTGGACTCTGTTAAAAAACAAAACAGTTTCGGACTGACTTGGCAGCAATCGGATGCAAACTAAAGTGCTGGGGTGCCCATTGAAAACCTATGGGCACACCGGATCTGGTTTGCATCCGGTTTTTAACAAAGCGATGGATCTTCGATGGATACTAAAAAACGCCTATGTGAAGGCGCTCTTAATAGAATGTTTAACAGGAGCTAACATCAAGTATGTGAAATTACTAATGACAAGTCCTGCATTCAGTCTTCCTGAAGGGTACACTAAACAAAGATGTGCAGATTACCAGTAGTGGAAAAGTTGCTCTACATTATTACTGACATACAGTTGCTCTCTATAGCTATACCAGGTGAGAATGGTCTGCAATATTATTATAACATTATTGTTTCAAATCAATTTAAACAGGAAACTTTATGGTTTCTTGGAATGTTTGTAAAAAATGATCGCAGTAATGACACATTGATGTTGGCTGAGAATCAAGCTGATTGCACAACTCCGTGTGTAAGTGTCTTGTGATGGGGAATAACCGACCAAAATAGGACATCAGTGCTGAAATTGATACCTTCTGTCAGACAGGGCAACCATGCTGGTTATGATTGACTGGCATATAAGGCTGTGTGTCCTCAATAAGTTGGGTCTAATTACTCAGAATTGTGTTTTTCAATACTTGAGCAAGTAAGTCTATTATGAGGAAATCTAACAGAAGGATTACCCAAGTAGTGCATTCAATTTTAGGTTTAGTAGCTAGGGCTCTTTCATGACGCATCCATTATCATTGGTCACCTTACAATGTATGTACTGACCGTGCATCTCCCGATTCTAGCGAGAAAACTTCAAAGAAATATATGAGGCTGTGATGCTCGGGTCGGGAGATGTGCAGGCAAGTACATGCATTGCAATCCAAGATCGATCCAACAATGACAGACATCTGAAAGAACCCTTAGTTTTAATTTACACAATAATTACTGATTTTATTTACTTTCATTGTTGAAGCAATATCTGTTTATAAAACCTTCCCTAGGGACAGCCCGATTGAGACCTTCACCATGAATTCTTAAACCTGGCATTTTGTTCTCCAGTATTAAAAAGGGGTATTCAGGAGTAAGATTTGCCGAATTGATTAAGGGGCGCACAAAACGTTTCAGTATTTTACACCAGTTTTCTGGCGTAAAACCTGCAATGAATTGGGGCCATTGAGTTTCTTTCTGTATTTCTTGTGTTTCAGTCCAACATGATGTAACCACTTTATTGCAGATGAGATAAATGAAAGTCAATTGACAAAAAAAATCTCAATCTAATATAGCCTTCAGGAATGATGGAATATAACCCTAAATTCTACGACCTCCCCAGAGAATGAGGAAGATGCCTTCAAGGCCTGTCTCTATTATGTGCATATAGTGTTACCATCCAACCATATCTCTAGAAAGTCAATAAAGGTGCCTTTAGGCTAAGTCCACACACATTCTTTTTTGTTTAGCAAAAAAGCAGCAAATTCTATGGGTTGCTTTTTTCTTGGCAGGAGGTTTGTTGTATTTTTTTCCTGTGGATTTGTTAGTATTTTGGTGTGTTTTTGCTGCGGATTTGGTTCCTGTGTTTTGCCGCAGATTTGCAATAGAAACTATAGCAAAAACGCAGAAAAGAATTGTCATGCTCATTCTTTCAAATATGCAGCAAAACCTGTGGTGTTTCCACTTTCTGCAGCAAAAAAAATCCAATGTGTGTGGACAGCTTTTTCAGAAATCACAAAGATTTTGATGTTAACCAGAAACGCAGGAAAGGATTATCATATATTTACATAAAACCAAAGCAAATCCGCAACAAAAACGCACTGTGTGAACTAGGCCTTAGAGGGAAGAGATCCTAAGAAAATAGCCAATTGTTTAAATCAAGATTGTGTGTTATATTTATGTTTACCTATGTTTTTTTCACCTTCTTACATATACAATATAGAGGACACAGCTAACAAGTAAGAAAGTGCTTTGGTAACATAAGACCAAAGTCAAACTTTTTCAGCAAAATGTTGTATGTGGCAGAAAACTAAAATGTCACATCACCGTGAAACACCATTCCCACCGTCATACATGGTGATGGCAGCTTCATGCTGTGGGGATGTTTTTCTTTAGCAGGGACAAAGAAGCTGGAACACCAGTTAGAGCTTGCAAAAAGGCTTGAGATTGGGGCATAGGTTACCTTTCCATCAGGACATGTTCCCGGAGCGGTGTCCAGAGATCAGCGGGGACCCCCACAAGTGACATCACTTGCGGGGGCATCGCTGATCTCTAAACACAATCAGTTGATCTTACAACGTGCCATGAGTGTCTGATCTGCTCTGTTGGCTGATTACATCTGATCTGAGGCACCAACATTGAGCTGGCTGACATTGTACACGTCACACATTCATTGTGCACAATGAATTTCAAAACAGATGTTTGCCAGTGTGAAAGCAGCCTTAAACGTCTTCACTAATTTGCCTCTACCTAAGAGTTCTTGTCCTGGAAATGTTTGACCCAGCACTTTGGTGAGATGACATCACTTATCCTGTGCTGGAAGTTAATTGTAGAAACATTGTGTAGCGCAGATTTCCATTACTTGTAAATATATGCGCATATATATATTGTGATGTGACCCCTGGCCGGGTGCATCACTCGGGTTATCAGTGCAGGTCTCTGTTCACATTGGCCAGTTTTCCTGTGTGTGTGTGCTGTGTGAAACCTGTCCAGTGCATAGTGGGTGAACAGTTGAAGGGTTTTCATGAGCTGAGTGAACAGCTGAGTGTGAGTGCTGTAACATCTAGAAGGAGTAGATGAGCCTAATGAGCGGCTGAGAGCAATGTGTGCTGATTACTAGCAGCCCAGGTGGGTGTGGCAGCTACGATAAGAGCCTGCCAGGTGTCTGAGTGAGAGAGAGGACAATGGGAATCAGAGCAGTCCAGACCACTGCCATGTGAGGACGTGCTGGAAGTGATCCGTTCAGAGTGGAAGAAGTGAAGGGAGCCTGCCAGCTCCATGCCGGTGGCACCTGATGTGTGCGTGCCAGCCAGTGTCCAGGACCGAGGACGACTCAAGGGCCAGGCGGTCATATGTGTGATATGAGGACCGAGGACTGCTCAAGGGCCAGGCGGTCATATGTGTGATATGAGAGACAAAAGGAAGCCGGTCTATGCCGATTTGACTGATGTGGTGTGAAGGTGTATTAGTGTATATTATACAAGGGCGTATGTATAATTACCCTGTGTGATATGTGACTGGGTGACTCATAGTGGTGTATAAAAAAAGTACTATATGATGTATCCAGGTGTGAAGAAAGGTCAGGCTGCCATAACCGCCATTGGGTCCTACTGGGTAGTCGTGAAAGGACCCGTTGAAAGTGTATGAGTGTAGACTCCCTAGGGGTAGGTTGAGGACCCCTACAGCAGGATGGGGAAAGATCCCTGTCAGGGTAATAGATGGTGATAGCCGTCTTTCGAACCAGACTGGGGTCTGCAAGGGTCGGTAGGTAACGCCTTGAAGTTCTGTGGAAAACGTAATTCTAATGTGACTGTAAACATGGTGTAATGTCATATGTGACTGTCATATAATCTAATGTCATTTCCTCGTTGCCAAGCGAGTTCAATATATATATACACACACCGTATTTTCCGGCATATAAGACGACTTTTTAACCCCTCAAAATCTACTCTGAAGTTGGGGGTCGACTTATACGCCGGGTACATAAGCTGACTAGCCTGACCAAAGCACGAACAGCTTTTGTGCCTCCGTGCATAGTGTTAAGAGCTAGGAACACTAAGCGCTGCAGTTATTGCGGCCCCTGACAACCCGATGTTTACCTTGACAACTGATCCCGAGGGTGCACACAGACATCCTCCACACCGCTCCTGCAGCCCCAGAGGAAGCAGCCCTGGGACGGCACACACTGCCTGGAAGGAAGCATCACTGCCGCATACCTGAGGTACCGGGTCTGGGTGTGAGAGACGTCGGGACATCTGCCGGAGATCACACTGCCAGTGCAGCCTCAGGGAGAGTGGGATTAGGGGGACACTAATCACCTGCAGGCATTGGGGAGGAAGCGGCAGCAGAGACTTTTATGATACACCTGCCCCAGCAGCCCAATCACAAGGCAGATGCCATTGTGCTCTCCTCCTTAATACCTTGCCAACTGTCTCTATTCAAAGCTCCCAGAGACCGCTTTAGGACAGCGCACAGGAAACCGCTGCAGACTGCGTTTCCTGTGCACTGTCCAAAAGCTGTCTCCGGGAGCTTTGAATAGAGACAGAAGTAAACATCGGGTTGTCAGGGACCACAATACCATAAATACCGTACTGTACTGTAAGCTATCAATCCACCGATACCTCTTTTTAAGTTTTACCATAGTGAGTTGGGGGTCGTCTTATACGCCCAGTCGTCTTATACGTCGGAAATATATATATATATACCGTATATACTCGTGTATAAGCCGACCCGTGTATAAGCCGACCCCCCTACTTTTGCCCCCAAAACCTGGGAAAACCTATTGACTCGTGTATAAGCCGAGGGTGGACCCCAGCACAGGTATACAGTCCCCCCCAGTGGTATATAGCAGCCTCCCCAGTGGTAGTATACAGCAGCCACAGAGGTATATACAGCAGCCCCAGTAGTAGTATACAGCAGCCTCCCCAGTGGTAGTATACAGCAGCCTCCCCAGTGGTAGTATACAGCAGTCTCCCCCTGTGGTAGTATACAGCAGTCTCCCCCAGTAGTAGTATACAGCAGTCTCCCCCTGTGGTAGTATACAGCAGTCTCCCCCTGTGGTAGTATACAGCAGTCTCCCCCTGTGGTAGTGTACAGCAGCCTCCCCCTGTGGTAGTATACAGCAGCCTCCCCCTGTGGTAGTATACAGCAGCCACAGAGGTATATACAGCAGCCCCAGTAGTAGTATACAGCAGCCTCCCCAGTGGTAGTATACAGCAGCCTCCCCAGTGGTAGTATACAGCAGTCTCCCCCTGTGGTAGTATACAGCAGTCTCCCCCAGTAGTAGTATACAGCAGTCTCCCCCAGTAGTAGTATACAGCAGTCTCCCCCAGTAGTAGTATACAGCAGTCTCCCCCTGTGGTAGTATACAGCAGTCTCCCCCAGTAGTAGTATACAGCAGTCTCCCCCTGTGGTAGTATACAGCAGTCTCCCCCTGTGGTAGTATACAGCAGTCTCCCCCTGTGGTAGTGTACAGCAGCCTCCCCCTGTGGTAGTATACAGCAGCCTCCCCCTGTGGTAGTATACAGCAGCCACAGAGGTATATACAGCAGCCCCTCCCCTGTGGTAGTATACAGCAGCCCCCCCTGTGGGTATACAGCAGTGCCTCCCCATGTGGTATATACTGCAGCCCCTCCCCTGTGGTAGTATACAGCAGTGCCTCCCCCTGTGGTATATACAGCAGCCCCTCCCCTGTGGGTATACAGCAGTCCCCCCCTGTGGTATATACAGCAGCCCCTCCCCTGTGGTAGTATACAGCAGTGCCTCCCCCTGTGGTAGTATACAGCAGCCCCCCCGTAGTATATACAGCAGCCCCCCCCTGTGAGAATACAGCAGCCCCCCCGTGGTAGTATACAGCAGCCCCCCCGTAGTATATACAGCAGCCCCCCCGTAGTATATACAGCAGCCCCCCGTGGTAGTATACAGCAGCCCCCCTGTGGGTATATAGAGCCCCCCCCGTTGCTGCCGCACACCTGTAAAAAGAAGATCTTTCATACTTATCCTCCTGCTGTCACCGCGCGCATCCTCCGCTCTCCTTCTTGCTGCTGTATTCTCACAGGGGGGGGCTGCTGTATATACTACGGGGGGGCTGCTGTATACTACCACGGGGGGGCTGCTGTATACTACCACAGGGGGGCGGGAGAGCACTGACAGTGCTATGTAATATGCACGGCTCCCCCTGCCGCTGATGGACAGGGGGATGCAGTGCATATTGCATTGCACTAATGAGCGGCCCCACGTGACCGGCCGCTCACTATACAGCCTCCCCCTGCCTCCTCCATCCCCCGGACACCGGCCCCACACAGTCAGCCGTCACTGACTCGTGTATAAGCCGAGGGGGGCACTTTTCAGCACAATTTCTGTGCTGAAAAACTCGGCTTATACACGAGTATATACGGTATATATATATAAATATATGTATATATATATATATATATATATATATATATCACATATATAATATGTATGTGTGTGTATATATATTATAATTATTTTGGTTGTTGTTTTTTCAATCTATCAAGGTGTCTTACTGGCGCTCAAGATGTTCCTCTACTCCTCCATCTACCTGTACTTTTGGACCTTAGTATTGGCACCCTAGAATTTGCTATTAAGATTTAATTATTTATGCTTATCTTTTGGTCAATTTAGTCCAATTTTGAAAATTGTATTCACATGGGGCCAATAATTCCGCAGTGGGAATCATTGAAATATATGTCCTTTTCAGTGTATTCTTTCTCACTTTTGAATGCTTACCAGGATCACCTTTTCCACTGCAATTTTTCCAATCCACTTAAAGATAAAACTCATACAGATATGATTAACCTACAGTATATTCTTCAATTTCAAAATGGCAGAGAGCCAAGGAGGATGAGCTGAAATGTCCTGCATGCCCTTTTTAACTTGCAGTTGACGTGGCTTATTATACTGAGTGCACTTAAGGCTTCATTAGCTAATAGCACTATCTGACATGTTATATTTTTCATTTGTCCTGTGCGTTTACAGCTTAGGAGGTGACCTCTCACCCGTTACATCTCCCAAGAGTATCTGAGATTTCTCTCAGTTAAAGATCCAGACCTTACACATCCATATACTTTTATGTCAAGATCACTTTAAATTCACTTATACTATTGGCTGTGTTTGTATGTGAAGTGAACAAACTGTGTAAAAATGTAATTGATAATAAAGGAATACTACCAATAGAAATGTATAAGGCCTCTAGGATTGACATCGAAGATAAACCAATGTAGAGGTATAATTTTTTTTAAAGCTACTGATTCAGAATGTAAGGGTACAATCAAGGCAGACTAGTAAGGCAATCAATTGGCGGTCATATAACAGCTTGTTTAGGCAGGTCCACTGCACTTCCAGAAGGATTTTTAATACGATAGAGTATCATTGTTCTCAGCTTCACATGTCCTGCTTATGCAGGTCGATGAGCTGACAAGAATGATAATTTTAAAGCAAGCTTGTTTATCGGGTGATTGTCAACCTGTCTAGATAGGCCAATAATCGAGAAACAGTTATTGACTAGTGTAAATGCACCCCACTCAGTACTACTGAGAGATTCTGATAGCAACTTTGCCTTCCTTATTTTATGTGCAGGCTATCATGGAGGAAATGTTCCATTTAGACAGATGTGCAGAAATTTCTATTTCTCCTGCCTTTCAGCTTTTTTATTTCTCTCTTTCTTGGCAGTCAAATGCCAGGGGGTAACTGTTGCAAAAATGTATCCCATAGTTTGCTAGGGAATCGTTCATATTTATCTGGTAAATAGCATCGGACCCTTGCTCAGAGTTTTGAGGGAATTCAGCAGAAAAGTTCTTTTAAATATGTTGGAGAATTAACCACGGATATTGTGTAGTTCTAGGGTTGCTCAATCATCCTTGTCCCGTAATGCAATCCCAGAAAAACTTGGTGATGTTGAGATCAGGGATTTGTAGGGGCTATTCCAGCCCTTCAAGGACTACTTGTTCTTATTTAGACTAAAGAGAGTTCCTGATGATATTGGCCATATATTTGGGGTCATTGTCCTGCTGCAGAATAATTTTGGAGCCAGTCACATGCTCCCCTGGTAATTTTGCATTATTAATAAGTATCTGCCTGTATTTCTCAGCACTGAGGATACCAGTTATCTTCACCACATCCCCAACTTTGCTGAAATGCAGCCCCATTCTTGCAAAGAACCTCTACCATTTGAGTTAATGTCATTCAATACATATGTCCAATTCCATCAGCCATGACTGCGTCTAATCTTTTGAATAGCCAGCCTAGTGCAACATCACGTGTTCCCTTGGCAACAATGACATTGCGTCAGGCCATCTAAGGCCCCTTTCACATCAGTGACGGTTTTTTTCAATCGCAGCGATGCTAAAAACGCAATCTGCCGATAACCGCATAACCGACACTTGCCGGCACACTTGCGCAAGCCCCATTAATGTCTATGGGGCTAGCGGTAAGGGTGCGGCAAGTACGGTTTCGGCACTTGCGGCCGCGAAAAAAAACCGCTGCTGACTGCGTTTTTTTTCGCGGCCGCACCTGCCGCAAGTGCCGAAACCGCACTTGCCGCACCTGCCGCACCCTTACCGCAAGCCCCATAGACATTGCATGGGGCTTCCCGCAAGTGTCGCGGTTATGCGTTAATCGCGGCAGATGCGGTTTTTTTCACCAGCATCTGCCGCGATTTAAAAAAACGCTAGTGTGAAAGCACCCTAAGAATGAAGAGACATGGCGTTACTTCCTCTGCCATTAAAGTGGCAACAGACCGCTGTCATGCCAATGGAATGGGACGTCGACTAATTTTGCATCAATTCTATCCACCATGCTCCACTGTTTGCTGCAAACACTCTGTTACATTCTCCAGGGTTTATATTCAGTCAGATATTTAACATTTTGACTCCTCAGTCCACACCACTGACTGCCATTTTTCGTCAGCTTCATTCTCCCCATTTTCGAATACAAGAGTACTCCTCAGGATGTGAGCAGATAACCATAGCCCTCACTTCCCATTAATTCCTTAACCATACAAAGACAGGGAAAAGAAAGCCGGCGCTGATTGATTGCAGGGCTCATGTGTCATCACAATATCATATTGGCCCCGAGATCATGTCTTCTGACATCACTGGAATCATGTTTGTGTCAGGGGTGAGCATTGTTTTTTTTTATGGTGGCGAACATGGGGAATGAGAAAGGGTTGTCCAAGTAGTAGACTTTAACCTTGTAGCAGAGGTTTGCTGCACCCAGTTTTAAGCCTCCTACAGAGATATTTCTGTTTTAGTTAATAGCTGTGTTTTATCCTGCAATGAAAATTATGATCTTATACACTGTTTGGTATAATCGTTTATTCATACCTATCCTACAAAATCCCTAGTTTTGAAAGTAGACATAAAAGAATAGATGCTCTTTTGAAAGCTAAAGGTGGTCATGGCAAAATATTGATTTGATTTACGGTAAATTTTCTTTTGTTCTTAGACTTGACATTTTGTTAACTGCGTGGATAGTTTATTTTTACCAATCAGGAATACAGCGCTTTGGACGCAGTGTGTTTTCGCTGCATCCACAACCTGGATTCTACAGTAAAAGCTCAGGAATTAGATTTATAGAAATCTCCTGCCCGCTGTGCTTCTTTTAAATGCAACATAAACTGACATGCGGCACAGTTTTCTGAGATGCAGCATCTCCATTTATTCTTGCGGAGGCGCAAGTGTTCTGAGCAGGAGAGTACAGGGAAAATATATGGTGCATCAGTAATCCTGATCATGGACACGGACAATGCATTCTCCCACCCACACAGGATTCTAGCGTCTCCAAAAGATAAATGACGCTTTGTCTAGAATGCATGTAATCTTGATCATAACTCTTCTATTTTGGAAATCATTCTTTTCAGCATTTTTCCATATTTGTCTAATACTTTTGAACAGTATTGTATATTTCTTCCATCTTCCATAGGTAAATGCAGTGAAAATTTTACAATGACAACTTATTTAACTACCTGACACAGATGCAATCTATATTTTTAGAAATGTATTGATGTTCCATCCATTAGCGCACATCTGTGTATACTATTATTCTGAGCCACAAGCACATTCTTCGAACCCAGCAGAGATCAATATACTCATGTGATACTGAGAGTATCTGTGGAACACAATGTCTTGCGTAAAATTTCTTGAGTACTTAATGATCTGTGGAGTTGAGCCATTGCTGTCTTAGATGATTCCAAAAGATTTTTTTTTTTACTCCATATTTTCCAGACATCTATATTTTGAAAGTGCAGACAGAGTGCATCCTTATCTCAATAGAAATTGATTGAAGAATTGCATAAACTGTAGTTGCTCAGGCATGGAGCTTCAATTAAAGGACCACTCCAGTGATTCTTCTTATTGCACCGCTGGAGTGGTGCTTAAAATGTATGTTCATTGTCTCTCTCATACTCGCGTTACAATGGCTTCACCTTTTTCCAGCTTTGCTCTGGTCGGTCTCGGAGCATGGAGCAAAACAGAGGTCACAAATCAATACATCTCTATCAGGGCTTTGTTCTAGCCTCATAGAGTTGCAGTGGAAAATGATGACCTAACTGCTGACTTCCGCCCAGTCAGACGTTACGAGCACAACATTGTGCCACATGATCGTAGCAGCGTTGGTAAATGGTGAAGTTGCCAGAAGGGGCAGGGGGCTTAGATTTAAGGTGCCACTCCAGCTCAAAAAAAAATGGTGCGGTGATGCTTTAATGAGGTTTCAGATGATTCGGCCATGTGCTAAATTTTTTATGCCTCAGCACTGGAGTGTCTCTTACCATGAGCTTGTGCAGTTTATTACTCAGATTAGAGCTTTTATTCTTAATGGATATTTGCTATTCACAGCAATAGTAGCTCTGATAACGACTGGCAAATTTCTAAGTAAATGTTGACTTTTTGAGACCCTTTCTCCCTATTAGTTCCACTTGTAAAGAAAACATTAATACTTTTCTAAGATATTTTAAAACTTGAGTTTTTACATTGCATTTGCATGGTAAAATGTCCATTTTAAGTTTTAATTTACACATTTGAAATGGATTTGACATAAATATATAAAAAATACCATTACCTACAGTGGGGAAGATGAGTATTTGATACACTGCTGATTTTGCAAGTTTTCTCACATACAAAGAATGGATTAAAATCTATTTTAATCCTACCTCATATTTTACTGCATTGTACCCTCCAGACCTTCTGCCATATTTCATTGAAAGTCTAACCATGAATTCATCAACTGCAATTGGATATGCTAATGTTAGAAAGACCTTGAGTTTGTCCTTCTGATCGCGTATAATTTATTTGCTTTCTCTTGGTGGAAGCTAATAGTCAATGGTTGTAGAATTCAAATTAATGTACAGTAATAATATATGTGTATGGTGAACAGCACTGAAATAGAAATACGGTAGTCTCTCCTGTATGTCTGTTAAACGCGTGTTCCCTTTATTGTTTCTGAAAGGTTTGCAGTGCAAATAAGTATGTATCTTTTAATTTACTTATTTTTTCATATTCCTTTATATACCATTAACACATGCATTTATTAAAAGTAGTGGAAAAGTTAAGTGGTTGCCCATAAGTGGTAATTAAAGGGAACCTGTCAAGTCCAATAACACTGTTAATGTGCAGATATAGGATTAGTCTGCAGGTAAATAATGTTATGAAGGTGCAAAGAGCAGCCCCCAAGAGAACATTAACTTCATTTATTTGTCCGGGGAGCTTCTGTCTTTGTTATGTGAAAATACCCAAAGCAATTGGAGTCACTGCTAACAGCACTGAGAACAGCAGCTTTTAGCACGCACCCCAGCACTGACTGATAGCCAACTCTACACTAATGCACTGCATAGCGAGCTGTCAGTAGGTGGATACTTACAGCTGTCATTCTCAGCACTGTGAGCAGTGAGCACAATTTCTTTGGGCAGGACAGAAGGACAGAGAAATAAAGTACATTTTGTCCCAGGTCCCACACAAAGACAATCTGCCATCAGGATCACTCTTGGTTAAAATAAAGGTTTGGGCATTATGGCGCTGTTATACTGATTCTGTAGGTACCTTCAGTGTACAAATCTGTAGCCTGGCTGGGTAGGGTATTTATCTGTTCCCTGGCCGCTCTGCTGCTTCTGGTGTCCATATCTTGGTATTGTTTAAATTTCGCACAGGCACATGCACGCACTCAGTGGTGCACCCTGAAATTTCCCAAGGTAGGGGTCCAAGAAACACACACCGGCCCTGAAAGGGGGGTGTCATCCCCCAGCGGGGTTCCGAGGGGCAAAGCCCCGGTGGGGGGCTTTGGGGGAGCAAAGCCCCCCTAAAAGCCAAGCAATTTTGTAAATTTGAATACCTAATTAATGCTTAATACTGCACGAAAACGGTCTTATTTGTTGTGCCTCTGTGGTAGGAATTACATTGCGTAGTAATTAATTTTTTTTCTAAAACACTAGTTACTTGCAGAAAAAAAGGTCTGAATGTGAAAGCAGCCTTATGGCAAGTGACATATACATTTTTAGTCCAAAATTAAGAATTGCTCTTTTGTTGCCTCTATCTTTATCTTTCTTTTGTGACCCGGGCAGGTAAATACTCTTGTTGTCTTTGATTTGTTATATTTAGATATTTTTGGAGGAGTATGAATTCTTTTTTCTGCAACTTTGCTTTTAATTTTAGTTTAGGGACTCACGTGGAAGAAAATAGAGGTGAAAAATAGGAGCTCAGAAATAGTTAAAAAAAACGTTAAACACACGATGAGCGTTCAGTTGCAAACAAATAATCAAAAACCTGAAATTGTTAGACAGCTTATGCTGTACACTCTGTAGATTAAAATACGCAAAAGACGCAGAAGCAGTAAGAACAACATTGAGACAGTCAGTCACTGAACTTACCTGGTGCCGGCGGCCCCTTCAGTAATAGGGCTCCCCCGGGCTGCGGCGGGGCCTTGTGTAATGTGGCTTACCCGGCGGGCGTGGAGGCTGTAAAGAGAGTGCGGCGGTGGTGGAGGCAGCAGCGTGCGGGGTTGTGCAGTGACGGGAGCATGCAGGGAGCCGCCGGCAGGCAGCGGCATGGGTGTCGCAATATGGCGGCACTTCCGGGGTAGGCAGGCATAATCTGCAGTTTAGCGCAGGCGCCCTTGCTCCATAGCGGCATAGTGGCCGGAAGCTCTAAACTGACGATTATGTATAGAGACTAGTAAAAAGGCCCAATGCAATTGCATCGGGAGCGCGGTGAAATGAATTGTGTGTATACAGGCGGGTCAGTGGGTATCAGAGTATAGAGGCAGCTGTGGGTAGCAGAGCATAGAGGCGGCTCTATGGGTAGCAGAGTATACAGGCGGCTCTGTGGGTAGCAGAGTATAGAGGCGGCTCTGTGGGTAGCCAAGTATAGAGGCGGCTCTGTGGGTAGCCGAGTATAGAGGCAGCTCTGTGGGTAACCGAGTATAGAGGCGGCTCTGTGGGTAGCAGAGTGTAGAGGCGGCTCTGTGGGTAGCAGAGTGTAGAGGCGGCTCTGTGGGTAGCAGAGTGTAGAGGCGGCTCTGTGGGTAGCAGAGTATAGAGGCGGCTCTGTGGGTAGCAGAGTATAGAGGCGGCTCTGTGGGTAGCAGAGCATAGAGGCGGCTCTGTGGGTAGCAGAGCATAGAAGCGGCTCTCTGGGTAGCAGAGTGTAGAGGCGGCTCTGTGCGGCTCTGTGGGTAGCCGAGTATACAGGCAGCTCTGTGGGTAGCCGAGTATAGAGGTGGCTCTGTGGGTAGGAGAGTATTCAGGCGGCTCTGTGGGTAGCAGAGTATAGAGGGGGCTCTGTGGGTAGCAGAGAATAGAGGCGGGTCTGTGGGTAGCAGAGTATAGAGGCGGCTCTGTGGGTAGCCAAGTATAGAGGCGGCTCTGTGGGTAGCCGAGTATAGAGGCGGCTCTGTGGGTAGCCGAGTATAGAGGCAGCTCTGTGGGTAGCCGAGTATAGAGGCAGCTCTGTGGGTAGCCGAGTATAGAGGCGGCTCTGTGGGCAGCCGAGTATAGAGGCGGCTCTGTGGGTAGCCGAGTATAGAGGCGGCTCTGTGGGTAGCAGAGTATAGAGGCGGCTCTGTGGGTAGCAGAGTATAGAGGCGGCTCTGTGGGTAGCAGAGTATAGAGGCGGCTCTGTGGGTAGCAGAGTATAGAGGCGGCTCTGTGGGTAGCAGAGAATAGAGGCGGCTCTGTGGGTAGCAGAGAATAGAGGCGGCTCTGTGGGTAGCCGAGTATAGAGGCGGCTCTGTGGGTAGCCGAGTATAGAGGCGGCTCTGTGGATAGCAGAGTGTAGAGGCGGCTCTGTGGGTAGCAGAGTATAGAGGCGTCTCTGTGGGTAGCCGAGTATAGAGGCGGCTCTGTGGGTAGCCGAGTATAGAGGCAGCTCTGTGGGTAGCCGAGTGTAGAGGCGGCTCTGTGGGTAGCAGAGTATAGAGACGGCTCTGTGGGTAGCCGAGTATAGAGGCGGCTCTGTGGGTAGCAGAGAATAGAGGCGGCTCTGTGGGTAGCAGAGTATAGAGGCGGCTCTGTGGGTTGCAGAGTATAGAGGCGGCTCTGTGGGTAGCAGAGCATAGAGGCGGCTCTGTGGTTAGCAGAGCATAGAGGCGTCTCTGTGGGTAGCAGAGCATAGAGGCGGCTCTGTGGGTAGCAGAGCATAGAGGCGGCTCTGTGGGTAGCAGAGCATAGAGGCGGCTCTGTGGGTAGCAGAGCATAGAGGCAGCTCTGTGGGTAGCAGAGCATAGAGGCGGCTCTGTGGGTAGCAGAGAATAGAGGCGGCTCTGTGGGTAGCAGAGTATAGAGGCGGCTCTGTGGGTAGCAGAGTATTGAGGCGGCTCTGCGGTGGAGGGGTGAGGAGAGATGGGGCTCTGCGATGGAGGGGTGAGGAGAGAAGCGGGTCAGTGGTGGAGGGGTGAGGAGAGAAGCGGCTGTGTGGTGGAGGGGTGAGGAGAGATGCGGGTCAGGGCTGGAGGGGTGAGGAGAGAAGGGGCTCTGTGTGGTGGAGGGGTGAGGAGAGAAGCGGCTCTGTGTGGTGGAGGGGTGAGGAGAGAAGCGGCTCTGTGTGGTGGAGGGGTGAGGAGATAAGCGGCTCTGTGTGGTGGAGGGGTGAGGAGAGATGCGGGTCAGGGCTAGAGGGGTGAGGAGAGAAGCGGGTCAGTGGTGGAGGGGTGAGGAGAGATGGGGCTCTGCGATGGAGGGGTGAGTAGAGAAGCGGGTCAGTGGTGGAGGGGTGAGGAGAGAAGCGGCTGTGTGGTGGAGGGGTGAGGAGAGATGCGGGTCAGGGCTGGAGGGGTGAGGAGAGAAGGGGCTCTGTGTGGTGGAGGGGTGAGGAGAGAAGCGCCTCTGTGTGGTGGAGGGGTGAAGAGAGAAGCGGCTCTGTGTGGTGGAGGGGTGAGGAGATAAGCGGCTCTGTGTGGTGGAGGGGTGAGGAGAGAAGCGGCTCTGTGTGGTGGAGGCGTGAGGTGAGAAGCGGCTCTGTGTGGTGAAGGGGTGAGGAGATAAGTGGCTCTGTGTGGTGGAGGGGTGAGCAGATAAGCAGCTCTGTGTGGTGGAGGGGTGAGGAGATAAGCGGCTCTGTGTGGTGGAGGGGTGAGGAGAGATGCGGGTCAGGGCTGGAGGAGTGAGGAGAGAAGGGGCTCTGTGTGGTGGAGGGGTGAGGAGAGAAGCGGCTCTGGGTGGTGGAGGGGTGAGGAGAGAAGCGGCTCTGTGTAGTGCAGGGGTGAGGAGATAAGCGGCTCTGTGTGGTGGAGGGTGAGGAGAGAAGCGGCTCTGTGGTGGAGGGGTGAGGAGAGAAGCGGCTCTGTGTGGTGGAGGGGTGAGGAGAGAAGCGGCTCTGTGTGGTGGAGGGGTGAGGAGATAAGTGGCTCTGTGTGGTGGAGGGGTGAGCAGATAAGCAGCTCTGTGTAGTGGAGGGGTGAGGAGATAAGCGGCTCTGTGTGGTGGAGGGGTGAGGAGAGAAGTGGCTCTGTGTGGTGAGGGGTGAGGAGAGAAGCGGCTGTGTGTGGTGGAGGGGTGAGGAGAGAAGCGGCTGTGTGTGGTGGAGGGGTGAGGAGATAAGCGGCTCTGTATGGTGGAGGGGTGAGGAGATAAGCGGCTCTGTGTGGTGGAGGGGTGAGGAGATAAGCGGCTCTGTGTGGTGGAGGGGTGAGGAGATAAGCGGCTCTGTGTGGTGGAGGGGTGAGGAGATAAGCGGCTCTGTGTGGTGGAGGGGTGAGGAGATAAGCGGCTCTGTGTGGTGGAGGGGTGAGGAGATAAGCGGCTCTGTGTGGTGGAGGGGTGAGGAGATAAGCGGCTCTGTGTGGTGGAGGGGTGAGGAGATAAGCGGCTCTGTGTGGTGGAGGGGTGAGGAGAGAAGCGGCTCTGTGTGGTGGAGGGGTGAGGAGAGAAGCGGCTCTGTGGTGGAGGGGTGAGGAGAGATGGGGCTCTGCGATGGAGGGGTGAGGAGAGAAGCGGGTCAGTGGTGGAGGGGTGAGGAGAGAAGCGGCTGTGTGGTGCAGGGGTGAGGAGAGATGCGGGTCAGGGCTGGAGGGGTGAGGAGAGAAGGGGCTCTGTGTGGTGGAGGGGTGAGGAGAGAAGCGGCTCTGTGTGGTGGAGGGGTGAAGAGAGAAGCGGCTCTGTGTGGTGGAGGGGTGAGGAGATAAGCGGCTCTGTGTGGTGGAGGGGTGAGGAGAGAAGCGGCTCTGTGTGGTGGAGGCGTGAGGAGAGAAGCGGCTCTGTGTGGTGAAGGGGTGAGGAGATAAGTGGCTCTGTGTGGTGGAGGGGTGAGCAGATAAGCAGCTCTGTGTGGTGGAGGAGTGAGGAGATAAGCGGCTCTGTGTGGTGGAGGGGTGAGGAGAGATGCGGGTCAGGGCTGGAGGAGTGAGGAGAGAAGGGGCTCTGTGTGGTGGAGGTGTGAGGAGAGAAGCGGCTCTTGGTGGTGGAGGGGTGAGGAGAGAAGCGGCTCTGTGTGGTGCAGGGGTGAGGAGATAAGCGGCTCTGTGTGGTGGAGGGTGAGGAGAGAAGTGGCTCTGTGGTGGAGGGGTGAGGAGAGAAGCGGCTCTGTGTGGTGGAGGGGTGAGGAGAGAAGCGGCTCTGTGTGGTGGAGGGGTGAGGAGATAAGTGGCTCTGTGTGGTGGAGGGGTGAGCAGATAAGCAGCTCTGTGTAGTGGAGGGGTGAGGAGATAAGCGGCTCTGTGTGGTGGAGGGGTGAGGAGAGAAGTGGCTCTGTGTGGTGGAGGGGTGAGGAGAGAAGCGGCTCTGTGTGGTGGAGGGGTGAGGAGAGAAGCGGCTGTGTGTGGTGGAGGGGTGAGGAGATAAGCGGCTCTGTATGGTGGAGGGGTGAGGAGATAAGCGGCTCTGTGTGGTGGAGGGGTGAGGAGATAAGCGGCTCTGTGTGGTGGAGGGGTGAGGAGATAAGCGGCTCTGTGTGGTGGAGGGGTGAGGAGATAAGCGGCTCTGTGTGGTGGAGGGGTGAGGAGATAAGCGGCTCTGTGTGGTGGAGGGGTGAGGAGAGAAGCGGCTCTGTGTGGTGGAGGGGTGAGGAGAGAAGCGGCTCTGTGTGGTGGAGGGGTGAGGAGGTAAGCGGCTCTGTGTGGTGGAGGGGTGAGGAGATAAGCGGCTCTGTGTGGTGGAGGGGTGAGGAGAGAAGCGGCTCTGTGTGGTGGAGGGGTGAGGAGATAAGCGGCTCTGTGTGGTGGAGGGGTGAGGAGATAAGCGGCTCAGTGTGGTGGAGGGGCCCGCCGTCTTCCTGCAGGCTCCCGGTGGCTCCAGCAGGCTCGCAGTGTGTGCAGAGGTCTTCTACTGCAGGATAGGACCTGCGGTGATGTCACAGTCACGTGACCGCAGGTTACCATGGAGTAACCTGGTGTCACGTGACTGTGACATCACCACAGGTCCTGTACTGCAGTAGAAGACCTCTGCAGACATCGGGAGCCTGCGGGAGCCACCGGGAGCCTGCAGGAAGACGGCGGGGGCTCGGGGAGAGGTGAGCATATATATATATATTTTTTTTTTTTTAACTGTAGTGCGGCTGCAGCTTCTCAGGGCCGTCCAAGGGGGGTGTCCAGACACATAGGTCCCCCCCTTGGGTGCGCCACTGCACGCACTGACCTCTTGGCAAGCTTCAGTAAAATGGCATCGTTGACGGCTTATGCACAGATTGATATTGCAGCTCATTGAGCAGAGATCACAATCTGCGTATGCATTGCCGCTGGCTCCATTTTCCTGTGAAGGCCGGAGGAGGTCAATGTGCAAATATGCCAGTGCAAAATTTAAAATACAGGGTGGGCCATTTATATGGATGTACCTAAATAAAATGGGAATGGTTGATGATATTAACTTCCTGTTTGTGGCACATTAGTATATGGGAGGGGGAAAACCTTTTTAGATGGGTGGTGACCTTGCTGGGCATTTTGAAGTCAGACATTTTGGATCCAACTTTATTTTTTCGATGGGAAGAGGGTCATGTGACACATCAAACATATTGAGAATTTCATAATAAAAACAATGATGTGCTTGGTATTAACTTAACTTTATTCTTTCATGAATTATTTACAAGATTATGACCACTTATAAAATGTGTTCAAAGTGCTGCCCATTGTGTTGGATTGTCAATGCAACCCTCTTCTCCCACTCTTGACACACTGATAGCAACACCGCAGAGGAAATGCTAGCACAGGCTTCCAGCATCCATTGTTTTAGATGCTGCACATCTCGTATCTTCACAGCATAGACAATTGCCTTCAGATGAGTGAT
Organism: Allobates femoralis; assembly: GCA_033576535.1. Lineage (NCBI taxonomy): Eukaryota > Metazoa > Chordata > Amphibia > Anura > Aromobatidae > Allobates > Allobates femoralis. Next base: position 447,356,765 of record JARQOC010000004.1, read on the forward strand.
AAGGCAAAATTTTTTGTGAATGGTGAAGTCAACAAACAAAGCCACTTCTATTGGTCTGACACTAACCCACAGTGGATAGATCCCTCCAAGAAGTGAGGAGAGCAACGGCACTCAGGAGATCTTTTTTACATACCGGCTTTATTGTGCTTTTTCAGGTTACATCTTAGGTGCTGGGCAGGGAGGTGCAGGGGAGCAACGGTCCGTTTCGCGGACTTCCGCTTCAACAGGTAGCCTGTTGAAGTGGAAGTCCGCGAAACGGACCGTTGCTCCCCTGCACCTCCCTGCCCTGCACCTAAGATGTAACCTGAAAAAGCACAATAAAGCCGGTATGTAAAAAAGTTCTCCTGAGTGCCGCTGCTCTCCTCACTTTTTGTTTGCAAGATTAACCCTTCAGCTGAGCAACAGGATTTCACTAACGCCGCTGTTACGACACGAGAGACTCTAAGCAGGTCAGTGCCCGGTTTCTTCTCCACTTAGCAGATCCCTCCAAGACTGTTGGAACACAAAAAATGACGGTATGGTGTGGTATATGGGGTACAAAGATAGTGGGGCCATTGTTCCTCAATGGAAACCTCAATTCCACTGGATATCTGAAATTGCGACAAGATTCAGATATCCAGTGGCATAGAGGTTTCCACTGATGAAGAATGGTACCACTATCTTTGTAGCTCCTATACCACACCATATCAATCATTTTTGTGTGTGTCATAAACTTGTAAATGACTCATGAAAGAATAAAGGTATGTTAAAACTAAGCACACCATTGTTTTTCTTATGAAATTCTCAATAAGTTTCACGTGTCACATGACCCTCTTCCCATTGAAAAAAATAAAGTTGGATCCAAAATGTCCGACTTCAAAATGTCCGCCATGGTCACCACCCATGCACAATACACATGTACCATTTTACTGCCGAGTCCTTTATCTAGATAACTTATGTGATTTGTGTAAGACCTGACACAAATTTGCCAGAGATGTGGTCCAGGCTCTGGTGGCTGTGCTTTTTGGCTCCCTTCTTTTAATGTTAGAGATAGCAGTAGTGAGGTTAAGGAGGTCATACATTAGATTAAAGTTTTGGGAGGGGAAGCATTTACATACTTAGGAAGAGTATAAAAAACAGGCTGTAGTTAGAGAGGAAAACAGATTTGTTTCTTCAAAGATAAGGGTTTGTATATATTGGAATGCAAGTGAAGGTAGCAGCATCATGGATATACAGATCTCCGTTTCAACTCCAAACTGGCATCTTCATCAGGACAACACAAAAAATAACAACAAATTAACAAATACCCTAAAATTATAAAAGTAAAAATGCTAAAGTGCAAAAAAATAAATCGGGGTACTTGGTGACATAGATATGATCATATCAATGCGTAAGCTGTCCCACCAGCAACAAGGTGACCCTATCGGGACAGTACCTGTCTAACAGTACTACTAATACCTTGCCATCCGTCAGTGCAGTGACAAGGACAGAATTAAGCAGAACCGGGCCCCAAGAGAGCACACCATACAATGGAACGCCACACACTATATCATGTCCAGCTCAAAGGTAGGCCACACCTATGTTTGCATGACTGCAAAATAAACATTAAATAAAACCAGGGCTTGAACTAAAATGATACTCTGCACTAATGGTGCTGTCACACCTGGCGACGTCGCTAGCGACATTGCCGAAAAAGTGACGTATCAGCGATATCGCTAGCGACGTCGCGCTGTGTAAACGAGCGGCGCGACTGCGTTTTATCGCTGGTCGCAGGTTGTCAGGTTTACGGGAAGAACCGTAAACCTGTCAACCGGCGACCTGCGATAAGGCTGGATCGCGCCGTGTGACATCGCCAGAGCGATGTCGGCGGCGATCCAGCCTACAGTGCCTACAAGTAGTATTCAACCCCCTGCAGATTTAGGTGGTTTGATAAGATGCAAATAAGTTAGAGCCTTCAAACTGCAAACGAGAGTAGGATTTATTAACAGAAGCATTAATCTTACAAACCAAAAAGTTATGTTGCTCAGTTGAATTTTAATAAATTTTAAACATAAAAGTATGGGTCAATTATTATTCAACCCCTAGGTTTAATATTTTGTGGAATAACCCTTGTTTGCAATTACAGCTAATAATCGTCTTTTATAAGACCTGATCAGGCCGGCACAGGTCTCTGGAGTTATCTTGGCCCACTCCTCCATGCAGATCTTCTCCAAGTTATCTAGGTTCTTTGGGTGTCTCATGTGGACTTTAATCTTGAGCTCCTTCCACAAGTTTTCAATTGGGTTAAGGTCAGGAGACTGACTAGGCCACTCCATCACCTTGATTTTTTCCCTCTTGAACCAGGCCTTGGTTTTCTTGGCTGTGTGCTTTGGGTCGTTGTCTTGTTAGAAGATGAAATTACGACCCATCTTAAGATCCTTGATGGAGGAGCCGAGGTTCTTTGCCAAAATCTCCAGGTAGGCCGTGCTATCCATCTTCCCATGGATGCGGACCAGATGGCCAGGCCCCTTGGCTGAGAAACAGCCCCAGAGCATGATGCTTCCACCACCATGCTTGACTGTAGGGATGGTATTCTTGGGGTCGTATGCAGTGCCATCCAGTCTCCAAACGTCACGTGTGTGGTTGGCACCAAAGATCTCGATCTTGGTCTCATCAGACCATAGAACCTTGAACCAGTCTGTCTCAGAGTCCTCCAAGTGATCATGAGCAAACTGTAGACGAGCCTTGACATGACGCTTTGAAAGGAAAGGTACCTTACGGGCTCGTCTGGAACGGAGACCATTGCGTTGGAGTACATTACTTATGGTATTGACTGAAACCAATGTCCCCACTGCCATGAGATCTTCCCGGAGCTCCTTCCTTGTTGTCCTTGGGTTAGCCTTGACTCTTCAGACAAGCCTGGCCTCGGCACGGGAGGAAACTTTCAAAGGCTGTCCAGGCCGTGGAAGGCTAACAGTAGTTCCATAAGCCTTCCACTTCCGGATGATGCTCCCAACAGTGGAGACAGGTAGGCCCAACTCCTTGGAAAAGGTTTTGTACCCCTTGCCAGCCTTGTGACCCTCCACGATCTTGTCTCTGATGGCCTTGGAATGCTCCTTTGTCTTTCCCATGTTGACCATGTATGAGTGCTGTTCACAAGTTTGGGGAGGGTCTTAAATAGTCAGAAAAGGCTGGGAAAAGAGATAATTAATCCACACATGTGAAGATCATTGTTCTTTGTGCCTGAACTACTTCTTAATACTTTAGGGGGACCAAACAGAATGCTGGTGGTTTGAGGGGTTGAATAATAAATGACCCTCTGAATTAACTTTTAACGCTTTTTAAAAAAAAATTAAAAAATCTTTTTGGCTGCAGTGCATTTCCCACTTCCAGGCTGATCTACAGTCCAAATGTCACAATGCCAAGTTAATTGCGCATGTGTCAACCAGCTAAATCTGCAGGGGGTTGAATACTACTTGTAGGCACTGTATACCGCAGCGTGCTGCGGATCGCTCGCTGGGCTGAGCCCAGCCCAGCGAGCGATGTCACTGCCCGCATTGCTGCGGCATCGCCGGCCGCAGCGATGCTGTGTGGACAGCTGGCCAGCGATGTCGGAAGCGAGCGGGCACCCGCGCATCGCTTCCGACATCGCTGGCCAGATCGTGCTGTGTGACGGCACCATAAGGCTGCCTTCACATTAGCGTATGTGAACGCAGCTTATGCTGCGTTCCCATATGCAGTCAAACGCATGCGCACTGCGTTCCTATGTTTAACATAGGAACGCATAGTGCCTGCGTTTGTCTGCGTTTGCTGCGTTCGGCTGCGGATGCGGACGATATCTGCTCCTTCCGGTGTCCAGCGTCCGCACCTGGGACGCAGCATGTTGCATTTTTTGTGCACTCAGGGACCTTGGAAAATCAGCAAGCGTCCCCAAGCGCACAAAACATGCATTGTCTTCAATGGGTCCGCAGTGTTCTGCGCTTCACAGCGCAGGAGAACGCTGCGGACCCATTGAAATCTCTCCCGGTGGCCGCCGGTGATTCACAGGAGCTCACTGACGGTCACTGGGAGATCAGCTCAGCCTCTGCTGATCATCTCCTCCCCACCGCCGGTAATCTGCTAGCGATGTCGGCGGGGAGAAACAGCTGATTTGACAGCTGTTTGAATCTTCCCGCGCCGACATCTCCTCTCTGTGTCGGCGCGGGAGATTCAAACAGCTGTCAAATCAGCTGTTTCTCCCCGCCGACATGTCCCGGAGCTTACCGGCGGCCGGGAGGAGGAGATCTCCGGTGCTGATCTCTGCCCCCGGACACCGCTGATTGGCTGCCGGGCTGCACAGTGATGTGTCCGCAGGCGGACATTCTCCGCTGCGGACACATCAAAATGGCACTGCTTTGCACTGCGTTTGTGTCTGCATGCCATCAGCTTGCAGACACAAACGCTAATGTGAAGGCAGCCTAACACGAGTTCACATTGGCCTCGTAATGGAAAACACTTGATCTTCATCAAGTATAATGGAACTTAGTCACTGGTTGCAATATATACAGTGCAGTGACCCCCGTAACTCATTTAACAAATATGCAATACAAAAACTCAAAGTAAAAACCAGAAGGTACGGTGAAAGCAGACATAAAACATGAGGATATATGACAATAATCTGAAAACGAAAGGGCAGTAAAAAGTGCCTGTTTTGTAGGTTTTTACCTTTCAGTAAACTTTTCAAAAAATTATGCACTTAGATGTAGATCTAAGAAACAGTAGATTTAGGCTGGCTTCACATTAGCGTTTGTGTCTGCATGCTGATGGCATGCAGACACAAACGCAGTGCAAAGCAGTGCCATTTTGATGTGTCCGCAGCGGAGAATGTCCGCCTGCGGACACATCACTGTGCAGCCCGGCAGCCAATCAGCGGTGTCCGGGGGCGGAGATCAGCACCGGAGATCTCCTCCTCCCGGCCGCCGGTAAGCTCCGGGACATGTCGGCGGGGAGAAACAGCTGATTTGACAGCTGTTTGAATCTCCCGCGCCGACACAGAGAGGAGATGTCGGCGCGGGAAGATTCAAACAGCTGTCAAATCAGCTGTTTCTCCCCACCGACATCGCTAGCAGATTACCGGCGGCGGGGGAGGAGGAATCAGCAGAGGCTGAGCTGATCTCCCGGTGGCCATCGGTGAGCTCCTGTGACATCACCGGCGGCCAACGGGAGAGATTTCAATGGGTCCGCAGCGTTCTCCTGCGCTGTCAAGCGCTGAACACTGCGGACCCATTGAAGACAATGCATGTTTTGTGCGCTTAGGGACGCTTGCTGATTTTCCAAGGTCCCTGAGTGCACAAAAAATGCAACATGCTGCGTCCCGGGTGCGGACGCTGGACACCGGAAGGAGCAGATATTGTCCGCATCCGCACCCGAACGCAGCAAACGCAAGCACTATGCGTTCCTATGTTAAACATAGGAACGCAGTGCGCATGCGTTTGACTGCGTATGGGAACGCAGCATAAGCTGCGTTCACATACGCAAATTTGAAGGCAACGTAATTGCTTCTGGACTTCCTTAAAGGGGTTTTCCCTCAAACAAAGTTTATACAAAAGTTAATTTTAATCAATACATCTTGGAATAATAATAATTTCCACAATTGGATGTTTTAAAAAAAAATATTTCTGTGCTGAGATAATCTTATAAATGTGCTCCTACTATGTTCAGTTTCATTTTTGTTTCTGACCGTGCACAGAGCATTGGTTTGATCCTGGGCAGGGAAGGATGAAATACAGTGAACAGACATTACAGAACGGGATCACAAATAATTGTTTCTTTGAGGTAAAACATATTTTACAAACAGGCAGAGAAATGTTTTACCTTATATAAAGAATCATCAGTGATCCCATCCTGTAATGTCTGTATATTCTCTTTCCTTCCTCCCCTGCCCAGGAGATGTGGTATGATCAGACTGTTGTCACGCTTCCGGGGGAAGGCGTCCTAGAGTGGACCCACTGGGCCGTGGTACCGAAACTCCCCTGGGCGAGCTGATCCTAATTTACCCAACCCCTATACAGGGATTGTCAGGGGCAAGCCCAGGGGTCTAAGTACCACAGCATCTAGTACCAGGGGGGCGGCTCGTACGATTAGCCTATACTAAGGAATAGAGAAGTATTCCAGGTAACAGGGTACAAGGCTGGAGGACAGGAATGGTGCTACTGGGGAGGAGCACAGCAAGGGTTCCAGGACACAGAGCACAAGGAAGGCCTAACCAACAGTCAGCAAGGCAGAAGCAAACTGACTTAAAGGGAACCTGTCACCTGGATCTAAGCCCCTACACTATCACTACCTGTCCCTGCACCTTCCTAGCTGCTTCCTATCTATCCCTCTCTGAGCTAAATCCGCCCTATAAAACTGCAGAAAAATAACTTATAACTTACAGAAGTCCCTGAGGCTGGGGACTGAGAAGGCGGCGCCAGGCTCCATTCAGCCCCTCCTCCATGCAGCAGCACACGCCCCACTGGGCGGCGTTATTCTTTCTTCATCGCCGCCTCCTCCATTTGGAATCTCCCACCTGCTTTACACCTATCATGTTGTGGTGATGCGACCTCGATGTGTCCCCTGACTGAGACACAGCATATGGGAGATTGGATCTTCTGCTTGGTAGCAGCACACACAGGGTGAGCTGCTACTGGAGCTAAGTGCTGATTGAAATCACTGACCCCCAGGTGTGTGGGTGAATAGGAGATGATATGTGCTGCCCTGGGCTGTGGGGAGGGGGTGGAGTGTGTCAGGACAGCAGCAGGAGCTGCTGGGATTGTATGAGGTTCTACTCGGCTGTGCCCCGGTGTAACAGGCCAGACTAACCCCCCGACCAGAATATACTCGGGGTTAAAGTGGCCTAGGCCAGATTATACCCCTCCGTATACCACAGCAGCTTTAGATCAGGGCTCCAAGCAACACATGGGGGCCCGAGGCAGCACAAAGTGGCCCCATGCAGCAGAAAGTGGCCCTACGCAACATACAGGGGCCCCAGGCAGTGCTAGGGGCCCCAGGCAGTGCTAGGGGCCCCAGGCAGTGCACGGGGCCCCAGGCAGTGCACAGGGCCTCAGGCAGCACAAAGTGGCCCCAAGCAGCACAAAGAGGCCCCAAGCAACATACAGGGGCCCCAGGCAGTACTAGGGGCCACAAGCTACACACAGGATCCCAGGCTACACACAGGGGCCCCATGCAGCATACAAGGACCCCAGGCAGTGCACGGGGCCCCAGGCAGTGCACGGGCCCCAGGCAGTGCACAGGCCCCAGGCAGCACAAAGTGGCCCCAGGCAACATACAGGGGCCTCAGGCAGTACTAGGGGCCCCAGGCTACACACAGGGTCCCAGGCTACATACAGGGGCCCCATGCAGCATACAAGGGCCCCAGGCAGTACAAAGGGGTCCCAGTCAGCGCATGGGGGCCAGAGGCAGCACACAGGGGCCCCAGGCAGCACAAAGTGGCCCCGGGTGGCCCACTGCCTGGGGCCCCTGTATATTGCCTGTGGTCACTTTGTGCTGCCTGGGGCCCCTGTGTGCTGCCTGGGGCCCTTGTATGCTGCATGGAGCCCTTGTGTGTAGCCTGGGATCCTGTGTGTAGCCTGGGATCCTGTGTGTAGCCTGGGGCCCCTGGTACTGCCTGAGGCCCCTGTATGTTGCCTGGGGCCACTTTGTGCTGCCTGGGGCCACTTTGTGCTGCCTGGGGCCCCGTGCACTGCCTGGGGCCCCGTGCACTGCCTGGGGCCCCGTGCACTGCCGTGGGGCCCCGTGCACTGCCGTGGGGCCCGTGCACTGCCGTGGGGCCCCGTGCACTGCCTGGGGCCCCGTGCACTGCCTGGGGTCCTTGTATGCTGCATGGGGCCCCTGTGTGTAGCCTGGGATCCTGTGTGTAGCTTGTGGCCCCTAGTACTGCCTGGGGCCCCTGTATGTTGCCTGGGGCCTCTTTGTGCTGCTTGGGGCCACTTTGTGCTGCCTGGGGCCCTGTGCACTGCCTGGGGCCCCTAGCACTGCCTGGGGCCCTAGCACTGCCTGGGGCCCCTGTATGTTGCGTAGGGCCACTTTCTGCTGCCTGGGGCCACTTTGTGCTGCCTCGGGCCCCCATGTGTTGCTTGGAGCCCTGATCTACAGCTGCTGTGGTATACGGAGGGGTATAATCTGGCCTAGGCCACTTTAACCCCGAGTATATTCTGGTCGGGGGGGTTAGTCTGGCCTGTTACATCGGGGCACAGCCGAGTAGAACCTCATACAATCCCAGCAGCTCCTGCTGCTGTCCTGACACACTCCACCCCCTCCCCACAGCCCAGGGCAGCACATATCATCTCCTATTCACCCGCACACCTGGGCGTCAGTGTTTTCAATCAGCACTTAGCTCCAGTAACAGCTAACCCTGTGTGTGCTGCTACCGAGCAGAAGATCCAATCTCCCATATGCTGTGTCTCAGTCAGGGGACACATCGAGGTCGCATCACCACAACATGATAGGTGTAAAGCAGGTGGGAGATTCCAAATGGAGGAGGCGGCGATGAAAAAAGAATAATGCCGCCCAGCGGGGCGTGTGCTGCTGCATCGAGGAGGGGCAGAATGGAGCCTGGCGCCGCCTTCTCAGTCCCCAGCCTCAGGGACTGCTGTAAGTTATAAGTTGTTTTTCTGCAGTTTTATAGGGCGGATTTAGCTCAGAGAGGGATAGATAGGGAGCAGCTAGGAAGGTGCAGGGACAGGTAGTGATAGTGTAGGGGCTTAGATCCAGGTGACAGGTTCCCTTTAATAATCAGGCACCTCCCATCAGAGGAGGTGGCCTGATATACAATGGGAAGAGCAGCTATTGATCAAGGGGAGTGTCAAGTTGGACCTTGCCGGCCCCTAGAGTCACAGGGAAGGAGTGCACCTAGCACGCCGCTGAGTAGGCTCATGAAAATGACCATAGTAATGTGCTCATGTGCGAACCCGGCGGTCAGCTGACAGGAAGGGAACATGGTGACGGCTCCAAGACACAGCACGCCTGGATGCCGGACGCCCAGTCGGCAGAGGAGCAGGAGATGCCGACCCGGGAGAGGTGAGCTGGGAAGCGGTGCCAGGGAGCCTAACAACTGTGTTCCGTGCACGGTCAGAAATAAAAATGAAACTGTACATAGCAAGGGCACATATATAAGATTATGTCCACAAAGAAACATATTTTTTTAAACGCATCCAGTTGTGGAAATTATTATTATTCCAAGATCTATTGATTAAAGGCTCAGTATTGTCTTCGAGAATTTATTTGAAGTAGTTGGGTGGATGTACAGATGGTAGCTGGTTCCTCATGTACTCAGATGCTTTTGGATGTACACTGCATGCAGTCCCTTTAGTGTTATGCCCTCTCCTGGCACAACCTCCTAAAGTGAGCAGATCTTCAGAGGGTTTCAGCTAACCTGGGCTTACAAACCCATCGTAAAGTTATGGCGCCATGAAGCACGATGTTTTCTCTTTTTTTCTTTCGTGCCCATTTTATCATATATATCTGGTTAGAAGAATCCTATACAAGAAAAATCTGAAATTAGGCGCATGTTGTAAAAGCTACACATCAGGAAATCTGAAAATAGATGAAGAGATGAATACTTCAGCCTGAAACATAGAACAACTTTTTAACTAAAAGTAACCAGTAACATATGTAAAAATATTTTGTTTCCATGTCAAAGGTGCCCTTAGCCTTTCACTATGGTTTTTACATGTGGTGTCATAATGAAGTTTTCCTAATTCAATGTGTCTGTGGTTTTCGATGCTTTCTTTTGACAGGTGCTAATCGTGTGGCTGTGTAAAATACCATTTCTAGTAAATGTGTGTTTGGCCATAGATACCTGATGAAGAGAATCCAATTTTGGATTTTTAGATATTCTTGATTTTGTCTCCGGTCAGATCTGTGGCACTTAACAGTTATTTACTGCAGTCAGCTATGAAAATGACAGGTCCATACGTGGCCAAATTCCTACATTAACTCTCCATTGCTTTACTTCAATTAATGTGCGCAAAGGAAAATGTATACTACAGCATATCATCTGTCACCATCCATCATTTTTATGCCTTTAGTTTAAGAGCTTTCACACATTTTACACGCTTGGAACATGAATGGAAGCCTATGGACATTTGTTGAGCATATTAAGTATAAACTGTTTGGCTGCTGTTCAGTATAACCCTGCTGAGCTCCTTGTCTAGGAAAATAGCTGCATTCAAGGACACAGCTGCAAATCAAGGAAAAGCGCTGATCCAAAGGAGGGGGATTCTTTCTTTTGGCTAAAAACTTGCTATTAAACTGATGTTGAACACAAGTTATTCCATTATCACACATTAAAAGTGGAATGTAATCATTACCAGAAGCATTTTTATATATAATCTTTGTAATGAGAAAATCTGCTTACTTTTCTTAGTGAACATTTGATGAATTTCTTCATTTCTTTTGTCAAATCTGTCTTTTTTCTTTTTTTGCATTTGTCACAGTTGGAAGTGAAGGAACATTGTTGGGGCTGTTAACCCCTTCCCGATCCATGTCATAGTAACATAGTAACATAGTACATATTTTAAGGTTGAAGGAAGACTTTAAGTCCATCTAGTTCAACCCATAGCCTAAGTGGTTCACGCCGCGATATCGGCGTCCAACTCCGACAAAAGTCACGTGGGTCGCGAGTTGGAGCCGATAGGTCGCTGTATTGTTAGCATCCAACCGATCTGGACGATGCCAAAACGATATCGAGTTAATCAAAGCATTCAACTCGCCGATATCGCAAGGCCGTTGTACCAGCATCCTGCGTGGACACCCAACTCGATGTCTACGTCACGTCACCCATTCACTCCATGTTAACGGTCGTTCCTGGTGGTGGCGTAGACATCGAGGACGTTGCATCCCGATATCGCGCGTGTAAACTGGCGATGCGATGCAGGAGAAAAGTGCACTAATGCGCCTCCCGTCGTTGCTCATCGCCGCGATATCGACGTGTAACCCCACCATGACATGTTGATCCAGAGGAAGGCAAAAAAACCCATGTGGCAACACTAAGCTCCACATTGGGAAAATTCCTTCCTGACTCCAGATACGGCAATCAGACTAATTCCCTGGATCAACACCTATCAAAGGATCTAGTATGTATAACTGATAATATTATAGTTTTCAAGAAAGGCATCCAGGCCCTTCTTAAATGTTAGTAGTGACTCACTCATTACAACAGCATGTGGCAGAGAGTTCCATACTCTCCCTGCTCTTACAGTAAAGAATCCAGTCTGTGATTATGATTAAACCTTCTTCCTCCAGACGTAGAGGATGCCCCCTTGTCCCAGTCTCAGGCCTAAGAGTAAAGAGATCATTAGAAAGGTCTCTGTACTGTCCCCTCATATATTTATACATTATTATAAGATCACTCCCTAAGCCTTCGTTTTTCTAAACTAAATAACCCCAAGTTTAATAACCTGTCTTGGTATTGCAGACCCCTTAGTCCTCTAATGACTTTTGTCGCTCTTCTCTGGACCCGCTCTAGTTCAGCTATGTCTTTCTTATACACCGGAGACCAGAATTGTACACAGTATTCTAAGTGTGGTCGCACTAGTGACTTGTATAGAGGTAAAATTATGTTCTCCTCATGAGCATCTATGCCTCTTTTAATGCATCCCATTATTTTATTTGCCTTTGCAGCAGCTGCCTGACACTGGCCACTAAATGTGAGTTTGTCATCTACCCATACACCCAGGTCTTTTTCAGTGACAGTTTTGCCCAGTGTTTTACAATTAAGCACATAATTATACCTTTTGTTTCCTCTGCCCAAGTGCATAACTTTACATTTATCCCCATTAAAGCGCATTTGCCATTTAGCAGCCCAAGCTTCTAGTTTACATAAATCCTCCTGTAATATAAAATTGTCCTCCTCTGTATTGATTACCCTGCAGAGTTTAGTGTCATCTGCAAATATTGAGATTCTACTCTGTATGCCCCCTACAAGGTCATTAATAAATATATTAAATAGAAGCGGGCCCAACACTGACCCCTGTGGTACCCCACTGTTAACTGTGACCCATTCTGAGTGTGTTCCATTAATAACCACCCTTTGTTTCCTATCACTAAGCCAGTTCTCAACCCACTTACACATATTTTCCCCTATCCCCATTGCCCTCATTTTTTGTATCAACCTTTTGTGTGGCACGTATCAAAAGCTTTTGAAAAGTCCATATACACCACATCCACTGCATTTCCTTGGTCCAGTCCAGAACTTACTTCTTCATAGAAGCTTATCAGATTAGTTTGACAGGAACGGTCCCTCGTAAAACCATGTTGATAATGGGTCATGAGGTTATTTTTCTTCAGATACTCCAGTATAGCATCTCTTAGAAAACCCTCGAGGATTTTACCCACAGTAGAGGTTAAGCTTACTGGCCTATAATTTCCAAGTTCAGTTTTTGTCCCCTTTTTGAATATTGGCACCACATTTGCTATACGCCAGTCCTGTGGTACAGACCCTGTTATTATGGAATCTTTAAATATAAAAAATAATGGTCTATCTATGACAGTACTTAATTCCTGCAGCACTCTGGGGTGTATCCCATCCGGGCCCGGGGATTTGTCAATTTTAGTGATTTTTAGACGATGCCGTACTTCCTCTTGGGTTAAGCAGGTGACATTTAATTGAGACTTTTTGTTATCACTGATCATATTGTTGTCATGGGATTTTCTTGTGTAAATACTGTTGAAAAAAAGTATTTAGCATATTGGCTTTTTCCTCATCCTCATCCACCATTTCACCCAGACTATTTTTAAAGGGGCCAACACCATCATTTTTTAGTTTCTTACTATTTATGTAGTTAAAAAATATTTTGGGATTCTTTTTACTTTCTCTGGCAATGAGTCTCTCTGTCTCAATCTTTGCTGCCTTGATTTGCTTTTTACAAATGTTATTTAATTTTCTGTATTTATTTAATGCTTCATCACTACCTACTTGCTTTAATTCCCTAAATGTTTTTTTTTTGTCACATATTGCACTTCTTACCGCTTTATTTAGCCATAGTGGTTTCCTCCTATTTCTAGCATGCTTATTCCCATAGGGTATATATTGTGCACAGGTCCTATTCAGGATGCTAATAAACATCTCCCATTTGTGTTGTGTACTTTTATGTCTCAGGACATCGTCCCAGTTTATTGCACTAAGATCATCTCTCAACCGTTGGAAATTTGCCTTCCTGAAGTTTAGTGTCCTTGTAGCCCCTCTACTACACGTCTTAGTAAAGGATACTTGAAAGCTTATTAAGTTATGATCACTATTACCCAAGTGACCTCCAACCCGTATATTTGATATGCGGTCCGGCCTGTTGGTTAATATTAGGTCCAGCAGTGCCCCCCTTCTTGTTGGGTCCTGAACCAGTTGTGAAAGGTAATTGTCTCTCATAGTTTTCAAAAACTTATTACCGTATATACTCGTGTATAAGCCGACCCGTGTATAAGCCGACCCCCCTACTTTTGCCCCCAAAACCTGGGAAAACCTATTGACTCGTGTATAAGCCGAGGGTGGACCCCAGCACAGGTATACAGCCCCCAGCAGTGTGGTATACAGGCCCCCTCAGTGATATACAGCAGCCTCCCCAGTGGTAGTATACAGTAGCCTCCCCAGTGGTATATACAGCAGCCCCAGAGGGGTATACAGCAGCCCCAGAGCTGTATACAGCAGCCCCAGAGCTGTATAGAGCAGCCCCAGAGGGGTATACAGCAGCCCCAGAGGGGTATACAGCAGCCCCAGAGGGGTATATAGCAGCCCCAGAGGGGTATATAGCAGCCCCAGAGGCGTATACAGCAGCCCCAGAGGGGTATACAGCAGCCCCAGAGGGGTATACAGCAGCCCCAGAGGGGTATACAGCAGCCCCAGAGGGGTATATAGCAGCCCCAGAGGGGTATACAGCAGCCCCAGAGGGGTATATAGCAGCCCCAGAGGGGTATACAGCAGCCCCAGAGGGGTATACAGCAGCCCCAGAGGGGTATATAGCAGCCCCAGAGGGGTATATAGCAGCCCCAGAGGGGTATACAGCAGCCCCAGAGGGGTATATAGCAGCCCCAGAGGGGTATACAGCAGCCCCAGAGGGGTATACAGCAGCCCCAGAGGGGTATATAGCAGCCCCAGAGGGGTATACAGCAGCCCCAGAGGGGTATATAGCAGCCCCAGAGGGGTATACAGCAGCCCCAGAGGGGTATACAGCAGCCCCAGAGGGGTATACAGCAGCCCCAGAGGGGTATATAGCAGCCCCGTTATATAGCAGCCCCAGAGGGGTATACAGCAGCCCCAGAGGGGTATATAGCAGCCCCAGAGGGGTATACAGCAGCCCCAGAGGGGTATATAGCAGCCCCAGAGGGGTATACAGCAGCCCCCGCTGTATACAGCAGCCCCCGCTGTATACAGCGGTACCCGGCTGTATACAGCCCTCCCCCCTGGTATACCGGGCCCCCCCTGTGGCAACCTGTAAAGGAAGCGATGATTATACTTATCGGGTCGCTGTCGCCGACGCCGCCGCCGCCGCTCTGTCACTGTCCGTCACCGCGCTGCTCCTGGTCTTCATGCTTCCTTCACCGGCGCACAGAAAATGACGTCATTTCCTGTGCGACCAGGAGGAGCGCGGTGACGGACGGTGACAGAGCGGCGGCGGCGGCGACAGCGACCCGATAAGTATAATCATCGCTTCCTTTACAGGTTGCCACAGGGGGGGCCCGGTATACCACGGGGGGGCTGTATACAGCCGGGTACCCGTATATACTCGTGTATAAGCCGAGGGGGGACTTTTCAGCACATTTTTTGTGCTGAAAAACTTGGCTTATACACGAGTATATACGGTACCTTTGCTGGAACTGCAGGTTTCTGATCCCCAATGTATTTCAGGGTAGTTGAAGTCCCCCATAATAATGACTTCTCCCTGAGTCGCTGCTTCATCTATTTGCTTTATGAGGATATTCTCCTCCACTTCCATTATTGTTGGGGACTTATAACGAACCCCTATCAGTAATTTATTATTTTTTCCCCCTCCCCTTATCTCCACCCACAGGGACTCTACATTTCCATTAGATTCACCTATATTATCACGCAGGATGGGTTTTAAGGATGATTTTACGTATAAACATACACCTCCTCCTCGCCTATTTGTACGGTCATTTCTGAACAGACAATAGCCCTGTAAATTAACAGCCCAGTCATGGCTCTCGTCCAGCCAAGTCTCCGAAATCCCCACCATGTCATAATTATTTTCCAACAAAATCAATTCTAATTCCTCCATTTTGTTGGTGAGGCTTCTGGCATTAGTGAACATGCACTTTATGCACCTCTCTTTACCTCTATTCCTTCCTACTAGATTGACTGTTCTAACCCCACCCCCCATGCCACCCCCAATTTTATTACTTGTGCCCAGGTTACTGTTTACACTATCTTCCCCTCCTATACAATGAATACCCTCCCCCCCCAATCCCTAGTTTAAACACTCCTCCAACCTTCTAGCCATTTTCTCCCCCAGCACAGCTGCACCCTCCCCATTGAGGTGCAGCCCGTCCCTAGCATAGAACCTGTAGCCAACAGAGAAGTCGGCCCAGTTCTCCAGGAACCCAAACCCCTCCTTCCTACACCAATTCCTGAGCCACTTATTTATCTCCCTAATCTCCCTTTGCCTCTCTGGTGTGGCACGTGGTACAGGCAGTATTTCAGAGAATACTACCTTGGAGGTCCTTGCCTTAAGCTTGCAGCCTAATTCCCTGAAATCATCTTTAAGGACCTTCCACTTACCTCTAACTTTGTCATTTGTGCCAATGTGCACCATGACCGCTGGGTCCTCACCAGCCCCTCCCAGTAATCTGTCAACCCGATCAGCGATGTACCGGACTCGAGCGCCCGGTAGGCAGCACACTGTTCGACGATCCCTGTCTTTGTGACAGATTGCCCTATCTATTCCCCTAATAATTGAATCCCCCACTACCAGCACCTGTCTGGCCTGCTCTACTCTCCTGTTTTCCCCCTTACTGGAGCAGACACTCCTCTGGCTTTCAGAGGTCATGCCCTGCTGCAGCAGTGCTGTACCTGAACTCACACCCCCCTCATCTGCCAACATAGCAAATTTATTGGGGTGTGCCAGATCAGGGCTAGCCTCCCTGGCACCCTTCCCTCTACCCCGCCTTCTAACTGTCACCCAGCTAGCTACCTCACGGTCCTGCAGCTCCATACTACCATCCTCCCCCACATCTATCCCATTGAGCAGCTGTTCAGTGAGCAGCAGACTCCTTTCCATATTGTCTATGGATCTCAGCGTTGTCAGTTGTTCATTTAGATCCAGTATCTGGGCTTCCAAATGCACAACGTACTCACATCTCACACAGCAGTATGCACCCTCGACCGGCTGGTCAAGGAATGCATACATGTGGCAAGATGTACACTGGATGGCATTGCCAATCATGGAGCTCATTTCCTAATGGGGATTGCACTAGACAGAAATGATGTCACAGCGTCTATGACTCCTGCAGCTCGAGTGATGGTGTCACTGACACGTCACTTCGAGCGGCAGGTACTTGAGGACATGTACTATAGCCCAGGGAAGGTGGCTTAGCCCCCCCAGTGGCTATGGACGCTCCGATTGGCAATTGAAACTGAAACTACCAATCGGAGTAATTGTAATATCTCACCAATGAAACTTGGTGAGATGCTACAATGCAGCCATGGATCCGGTGCCCTCCGCTCCTTCCCACTGCCTCTGTTCTCTCCCCCTGCCCTCCTATTTGATCTCCCTGCCCCCAATCCTATCCCCTTGCCCCTGATAACATCCCCCTGCCCCCCGATGTCATTCCCATGCCCCCCGATCTCATTCCCCTGCCCCCAGATCTCATTCCCCTGCCCCCCGCTTCTTACCCCTGCCCACTGGACCTCCTCCCGTTCTCCTCCTCCCGCTCACCCTCCGGTCGGCTCCAGCAGTCCACACTCACCCTCCGGTCAGCTCCTCCGGTCCCCGCTCCTCCGATTGGTTCCTCCTCCCCCTGTCTTCTGGTCTTCTGTTCCCCGGCTCCTCTGCAGACTCATCTCACTGCATGAAGATGAGGCTGCAGAGGACTGGTGAGACACAGAGCCAGGGCACAGCGGCATCCCTGACACAGTGATCTACTATGTGATCACTGTGCCCTGGCACAGTTATCACATAGTGGATCACTGTGCCTGGGCTGTCAGTTCGCTTTCTGCAGCTCGATCCCCATGCAGAGGAATCAGGCTGCAGAGTAGTGATCTGACAGCTCGGGCGCAGCGACTGTGGATCACTGTGCTGGAGCTGTCAGATCGCTTTCTGCAGCTCAATCTCCATGCAGGGGATCAGGCTGCAGAGTAGCAATATGACAGCTCGGGCGCAGTGATCCACTATGTAGATCACTGCGCCCGGGCTGTCAGATCGTTTTCTGCAGCTCAATCCCCATGCAGGGGGATTGGGCACAGTGATCCACTATGTGGAAGCAGGGAGATCAAGCTGCAGTAAAGTAATCGGACAGCGCCGATGCAGTGATCCATTATGTGATCACTGTGTCAGGGCAGTCAGATCACTTCACTGCAACGTCGGGTCACCTGACCCAAGTCTCAGATCATGTGAGACTTGGGTTTGCACAGTGATGCTGCACTGTATGTCAATGATCTGCCATACAGTGCATCATCACTATGCCACCAGAGACTGCAACAAGAGGACACTTGATCCCTTGCTGCAGTCTCTGGATGTAGCAGAGGCGATCGAGCATTGTGGGACATTCGTTGTGGACTACGTCGGATCTTTTTATAATAAAGATGTATATATAGATATAATAAAGAGTCCGATTATTTTTTTTTTTTTACATAAAAAGATTTTTCTCTGTGTAGTGTATTTTGTAACTATTTACTAGAGATTCCTAATATTGGCCCGACATTATGAACCTCGGGCTTAGTGCCAGCTGCCTATAAAAAAAGCTGACATTAACCCCTTTATTACCCAGTTTGCCACCATCACCAGGGCAACTGGAAGAGCCTCGGTACAGTGCCAGAAAGTGGCACTTTAATGAATGTGCCATTTTCTGGGGTGGCTGCGGGCTGCAGTTCACAGCATGGGGGGCCCAGAACGCTTGGGCCTCTCCATGCTGAGGATTTTAGCCCCCAGCTGCCTAGTTGTACCTGGCTGGGCCAAAAATATGGTGGAGCCCCATGTAATTTTTTTTTTAGAATTGGGTCATTCCATGTCAAGTGATCCAAAAATGAATATTTTTTTTCCCTGACGTCCTCAGATTTTTTTAATTTTTTTTCTATATGAAGAACAACTTTAGTTAATTACAAAAAAAAGTTTTGAATTTTTTTCTTTATCAGTTAATTTTTTACAGATTTTTAAAGTTTTAAAAAAGTGCGAATTTTGGCCTGGTATTGCTTTACATTTTCTATCATATCTCGGGCTAGAAATAAGATAAAGAAACAAAATAAACACCAATCTACTCAGAACTGTGCAGGCTTTCACCAGATGTGTCACAAGAGGATCTTTGTTAATATTTTACCCATGTGATCGCAAGGGCAAAACTTTAAAACGCATTTCCGAAAAATCGGCGCGCTTTAAATATTTCAAAAACTGCCCATGTGTCTGCTATGCTCTTAGCCACATCTGTACCAAATTTCAAGTTGGGATCGCGATGGGATCATATTTTAAAATATTTTAATATTAATAGCGTCAATGGGTCATTCTATATCAAGTGATCTAAATATGAATATTTTTTTTACCTGACGTCTTTAGATTTTTTTTATTCTTTTTCTTTATGAAGTACAACTTTAGTTAATTACAAATTAAAAGTTTAGAATTTTTTTCTTCATCAGTTAATTTTTTACAGATTTTTAAAGTTTAAAAAAGGGTGAATTTTGGCCTGGTATGACTTTACATTTTTTTTATCTCAGGCTAGAAATAAGATAATGAAGTGGGAGAGGCATCATTTTACTCAGAACGGTAACAGCTTTCATTTGATATGTTACAAGACTATGTTTCTTTATATCAAATTCAAACTATTGACGGGCAATTGTGAAAAAATGGCTGATTGTGTTCTTGGTTATATTTGTGCAGAGATTCAACTTGGGAGCTGTCAAATTTATATATTTTTTATTTTATGGTTGTATGAGTTATCACAACTTATTGAATAAAATAAAAATTTATATGCAACAAAAAAGAAACACAAAAAACAAATCCCATAAGTGCCAGGATAAATACATCTTAATCATCAGAACACAACGCTCAGCATTTTCAACTTGAATGTATTAAACAAACCAAAAGAAGAAAGGTGATCATATCCTCAAGTTTGATTAAACAAGATTAAAAGAACCAAAAATGTTAACCCCTATTTATACATATAAATTTGTTTTCTATTCTATCACTAAACATGTGATTTATGAAGTGTTTAATAAGAATAGTACAGTAGTTAAATCATCGTTCTATAAATTATGAACTAATCAAACAATTAATAGTATGTTTTTAAAGTGGCATTTTATCAATTTGTCCCTTCTAGTGGGTGAAATGTAATCTTGTCCATAAACGCTTACTAGCAATCGCTATTTCCTTGTGTGTCAAAGAGTATGTCCGGCCTGTCATGGTGTTAGGCTCCGCCTGAGTTAATATCTGATTTTTGTGCACTTTTAAAATGTCTGGCTTTCTTGGATACAGAAAGGATGGCCCTGGACCAGAAGGATGCAATAAAGTCAATTCTACTTCTTCATTTTCACAATCTTTGGAGAGTACAGTAGCCAGCCACCAGCGCCAATCATATTCATATTTTTTCAAAAGGATTGCAACAGTGTCTATGATAAAATGCTGTTTCTTGAGAAGTAGCAGCCATTGCTGTGTGGGAAAAATACAGTTAATATTAAGTAAGGAAGATAGGTAATAAAAATAAAGATTTACAGTACACTTGAGATAGAACTGTATTACTATAAAGTGAGTTTTAGGGCTAGCGCGCACAGTTTTTTCTGTCTGCAGATACACGCTGCAGTTTTGGCAGCTTGTTTTTCTACCAAGTTTTTACCACATATGCGTTAGTTTTTTTAATCGCTAGTGAAAAAAATGGCAGCTTTTTTATATAAATGATAAATGCTGCGTTTATTGCAGCGATTAAAAAGTAGTTCAAGCAGTGATTTACTCACTCTTGAGTGTTTCCAAAAACACTGCATGTGGTGAACCCCATAGAAATCAATGGGGCTGTTTTTCTGAATGATGATCCCTAAGAATAGCACTGTGTATATTGGCCCTTAATAATAAAAGCATTAAACTATTAATATATTTACTCACCCATATTTTAGTACACAGTCTTGATGGCTTTGTACAGACTATTGTTTGTTCAGGAGTGAAGATGTCCAGACATGTCAGGACATGAAAGGTCTGAACGAGCTGTCTTACTTCCTGAATGCAGTGGGTAGACACTTAACATGATTGACAGAGCTGCTGGCCTATCATCTGCTCTGCATTCACTGTCTATCCCTGTGCTTTCTCAGGTTGAGCCCTAACAAAGCTTTTTTCTACATGTCCTCTCCTGCTTCTAAGCTGTAACATATCAAAATAATACAGTAATGTCTAAAAATAATGGATTTGATAAATATAGACCCCACACTTTTAGACCACAGGTTGAACAGATCTGAATTCAAGATTTTTGAATTGACACTATAATAGTTAAATATTTTAAAATATGATCCCATCACGATCCCAACCTGAAATTTGGTACAGATGTGGCTAAGAGCATAAAAGACACATGGGTAGTTTTAGAAAATTTTTATTAAAACTTTTTTTGGAAATGCGTTTCAAAATGTTGCGTTTGCGTTCGCATGGGTAAAAAATTTAAATGAACAAATATACTCTTGTGACATATCTGGTGAAAGCCTGGACAGTTCTGAGTAGAATGGTGTTTATTTTGATTCTCTATCTTATTTCTAGCCCAAGATAAAAAAATGTAAAGTCATACCAGGCCAAAATTCACACTTTTTTTAAACTTCAAAAATCTGTAAAAAATTAACTGATGAAGAAAAAAATACTAAATTTTTAATTTGTAATTAACTAAAGTAGTACTTCATAAAGGAAAAAAAATAAAAAAAATCTAAAGACGTCAGGTAAAAAAAAATATTCATATTTAGATCACTTGATATGGAATGACCCATTGACGCTATTAATAGTAAAATATTTTAAAATATGATCCCATCGCGATCCCAACTTGAAATTTGGTACAGATGTGGCTAAGAGCAAAGCAGACACATGGGCAGTTTTTGAAATATTTAAAGCGTGCCGATTTTTCGGAAATGCGTTTTAAAGTTTTGCGCTTGCGATCACATGGGTAAAATATTAACAAAGATCCTCTTGTGACATATCTGGTGAAAGTCTGTATAGTTCTGAGTAGAATGGTGTTTATTTTGTCTCTCTATCTTATTCCTAGCCTTAGTTATGAGGAGAAACGTAAAGGCAGGCAACAGCGAAATTCGCACTTTTTCCGAACTTTGAAAATCATTTAAAAAAAAAATAAATTTTTTAAAAAATTTTTCTCTTCACATTTTGCATTGTCTGACATGCTATTATCAAATAACAAAATCTCAAAAGAATTAAAAATATAGAGGTAATAATCATTGGTTCACTTGACATGGAATGACCCAATTAGTTTTAGAAATAAAAAAAATGGGCTTCACTGTATTTTTGGTTGCTAGCCAGGTACAACGAGGCAGCTGGGGGTTGTTGGCAGTCCATAGCTGCCAAGTTGTACCTGGCTGGACCAAAAATATGGCGGAGCCCCACATCATTTTTTTTTCTAAAGTCAGTTCTAGAAATAAAAAAAAGGCCTTTGCTGTATTTTTGGTTGCCAGCCAGGCACAACTTGGCAGTTGGGGGGCTGGAATCCTCAGTGTGAAGAGACCCAAATATTGTGGGCCCCCCACGCTACAAATTGCAACCCACAGCCACCCCAGAAAATAGCGCATTAATTAGAGGTGCCATTTTCTGGTGCTGTAACCCAACTCTTCCAGTTGCCCTTGTGCTGGTGGCACACAGGGGCTCTCCATACACGACATGGTGTTCGCTAACAAGTTGAATGGAAAATTAGCTCCAAGTGTTAGCAGACACCATGTCGCGTATGGAGAGCACATGTGTGCCTAAATATTGGAGCTCCTTCACAACTGACCCCATTTTGGAAACTAGACCCCCCAAGAAACATATCTAGATGCATAGTGAGCACTTTGAACCCCCAGGTGCTTCACAAATTGATCCGTAAAAAGGAAAAAAGAAAATGTTGGTGAAAAAAGAGTACTTTTTCCTTATTACGGATCAATTTGTGAAGCACCTGGGGGTTCAAAGTGCTCAATATGCATCTAGATCTGTTCCTTGGGGGGTCTAGTTTCCAAAATGGGGTCACTTGTGAGGGAGCTCCAATGTTTAGGCACACAGGGGCTCTCCAAACGCGCCATGGGGTCCGCTAACAATTTGAATGGAAAATCAGCTGAAATTGTTAGCGGACACCAGGCCCGGCGTCAGCACCCAGCGCACCCGGGCAAGTGCGGGGCCCGACTGCTTGGAGGGGGCCCACCGGGCCCCTGAGGGCTAGGGTCACACTTGCATTGTGACCCTAGCTGACGCAAGTATTGTCTGCTGCAGCGCAGAGCGTTTAATGCTATGCGCTGCCAGCAATGGAGCCCATAGAAACCCGATGTTTACATTGACAACCAATGGTTGGCAAGGTAAACATCGGGTTTCTATGGGCTCCAGCGCATAGCATTAAAAGCTATGTGCTGCAGCCAAAAATACTTGCATCAGGCTAGGGTCACAATGCAAGTGTGACCCTAGCCTCAGGGGCCCATGAGCACACTGCCCCCACAGCCAGGGCCATATCCAGGGATCAGGGGGCAGCTGGGGGGGTCATTTGCAGGGAGGGCGCACTCAGCCTCCTGCAGCATCGGAGATCTTCCTCCGTGGGAGCCGACAGAGCTGTACACTCTGGGCTGACAGGACCTGTGATGATGTCAATGGAGGGTGGAGTCAGGGGTCACATGACCAGCTCCTCAGTGTATGCAGGACTCTGAGCATCATGATGGCCAGCATAGCAATTAGGTGAAGTATTTTGATATATGCAAACTGGTACATGATCCCTGGTATGTGTTAAATAAGGGCCAGCAGCATAGTAAGAAAAACGTGCCCATATAATGATGCCTGCACCACTATGATTCACTGTCTTCAGAGTGTACTGTGGCTTGAATCAGAGTTTGGGCCCTTGGACCCAAAAAGAACAATTTTACTTTCATCCGTCCACAAAATGTTTCTCCATTTCTCTTCAGGCCTGTTGATGTGTTCTTTGACAAATTGAAGACAATCAGTATCTAGGGAGGAAATAAGCGCAGATATGGTCTTATCTTTTATTTTAAAAAAATGCGCTGTGGCCCCATTATCATCTGCTCACCTGGTATGGTTGTGGCACCCACAACCCGTATAAACACTTACAGCCACTGCAGGACCCACACTTCCACGTGCAAGGTGGAGTAGATCAATGGTGTGTAGGACAGTGTGTTCAGGTCCACGCTGCTGAATAAGGATGGAGACCACAATAGATCTTCAACCAATGGTGCTGTTTATTTCATCCAACGTGTTTCAAAGCCAGCCGTGCTCCTTCATCAGAGTAATCATACAGTTCAATATTGTATGTATTCCCTCGTGAAGGAGCACGGCCTTTTCAGCAGCGCAGACCTGAGCACGCCGACCTTCACACCTTTGACAAATTGAAACCGCTTTAGTGTATGTCTTTTTTTGGACAGTGGCACTTTGCAGGGACTCCTTACTAATAGATTAGTTTCACACGTTTCTTATGTCACAGTACACAAAGGTAACTTGAGACTGTCTTTGATCATCTTGGAGCTGATCATTGGCTGAGCCTTTGCCATTCTGCCTATTTTTCGATCCATTCAAATAGTAGTCTTCTGTTTTCTTCCACGTCTCTCTCATTTTGCTTGCCATTTTAAAGCATCGGGGATCATTTTAGCTGAGCAAGCTACCATTGTCTGCACGTCTTTATAAGTTTTACTCTCTCCAATCAACTCTTTAACCAAAGTATGCTGTTTTTTCTGAATGTCTCGAACGACCCATATTTCTCAGGCTTTCAAGGAGAAATGCATGTACAGCATGTGCTGGCTTCACCCTTAAATAAGGGCCACCTGATTCACTCCTCTTTCTTCACAGACTGATTGACCTCAGAAATTGAACTCCACACCACTATTATTTTGAACAGACCCCCCTTTCAATTAACAAATACACAGACTCAAAAACATGCAGATCATGACTGCTGAGTCTGTTTGTTTTCTAACAACCTACTGGTAAATTGTTTGACATGTGGTAATAAAATTTATATCAAAAACTGTGAATAATCCTCTTAGTCATATTGGACTGCTATTATTTTGAACACTACTGTAAGAATAATTGTTTTTTTTCTTCTCCTTTAGTGAACCAATTGGGCGGAGGAAACTTGGTAAGATTCTTAAATGTATTTATATGAATCGTAGTATTACATCTAATCTAATTTTTTGTTATTGTCTAGTTTCAAGAAAATTATTGGAATCCTGAGGTTCGAACCATTTTAAGGACCATTAGCTTAACCCTTTCCCGACGCTTGACATAATACAACGTCAACGGTCAGGTTCCAGTGTTTGATGTGAGCTCTGGTGCGGCGCTCATGACATGCCCAGATCCCAGGGCAATGGGGTACTCAGAACTGGGCCGAACAGTACTTTCTCGGGATGTCACGGTGGCGTGACCCGACTCCGTGGTCCTAGCCGTGTCATAAAATGGAAGGAAGTTTATATGGGGAATTAATTTGTGACGTCACCCGTGGTATTCGGCAATAGGATGGCCGATGCTGCAGTTCAGATACACTGGGGCTGTTGGTGACGCAGCAGAGGTGTTACAGCTCTCCACGGGTAGTGCGAGGCCCCAGGGCAGTTGTAAAGTCTATTTGATGATGGTAACTGTTGTAGTACAGGGCAGGTGACGTAGTAAATAATTTGAGGACACAGAGGGTGCAGTCTTCACATTTTACCCACAGTTCTGGACAGTTCTCCAGGTTTTCAACAACCAGCCGAGGCGCTGTGTCTTCTGGGTCAGGGATCCAGCCAACTCTCGATAACTTAGGTGCCCTTTACCGGACCCACTTCTGGTGTACCTTCCTGGGTTGTCTCTCTGTCTGGCTCTCAACTCCTGCCCTGTGCCTCAGACTCAGTGTCCCAAGCCAGTAGCCTTGGGTCCTGTCAGGCGACTTCTTCCTAGTCCTCTTGACCGTATGCGGCTTTCCTTTTCAGCAATTAAGTGTGGATTTGGCTGCTGCACATGAAGCTACCACAGCCTCCGGTTCGCTACTGATTCCTACAGTGTCTTCACTAGTCTGGGGCCGGTCCCCTCTGCAACCCGGTCCCTCCACCTGACTCCTGTCATGGTCGGTGTGGATTTGGGTGCCACAGGTGGATTCCTCACTTCCCATGCCTATGGGATCCTTTTCTGTCTCCGAAGCCCCTCACCAGCTCCCAGGTCTCTCCTTTCCTTTGTCCTGGAAAAAGCCTCTCATCGCTCCAGTCCCCAGGAGGTCTCTCTCCCACTCCACTCGTGACAGACTCCTGTCACCAACTGAACACCCTTCTAGACTCTTCTACACGTTTTCTAACGTCAGTCACGTTCTCTGTGTCCCCAACGTACGTCCCACGTTGTCTTTACTTCCTTCACTACTTCCTGGTGTGCTCCACTTAACTACTTCCTCCACCCACACCCTCTACTTAGTTCCCCCTCCAGCCTGAGATGGGGCCCTCCCTCAATAGGGTCTGCCCAGATCACCTGGCCTGAAGTGGTGTGGTGTTGGATGCTGGTGTGCGGGTACTGGGTAGTGCCCCCTCCTTACCTGGGAGTGGGGTACCACACTTATGGCTGAGGTGCAGTACCTCTATGGTGACTGGACCCTCAGGGGTGCCACACTTGCATCAAACACCCGACATCTCAGCTGATCTCATCAGCTGAGATGTCGGGTTTACAGCACTGATTGGATCCGGGATCCAATCATGCTCTTAACCCCTTAGATCGGGTTGTCATTCATTGACAGTATGATCTAAAGGCACCTCACCGTGACCGGAGATACAGTGATAATATCGCGAGATCTCTGGCCATCACCTGATAGCCTGGGGTCCTGCTGAGACCCTAGAAGCCATCAGCATTCACTTAAGGTGAGTGGTTAGCAAGCGCTGCCAACCATTCACAGTGCACATTTGTGACAGGTCCCGATGTGCTGCAGCTCATCGGGACCTGTCACAAGCAAGTGTAAAATCAAGAATGAATGAAAAAATAAAGTTCATAAAAATATGAAAAAACCCCCACAAAAATTCAAATCACCCCCCTTTTTCCCGATTCAAAATAAAAGTATTAAAAAAATGTAAAAAATACACATTTGGGATCGCCCCGTTCAGAAATGCCCGATCTATCAAGATATAAAATCAATTAATAGAGCTGTAAACTGCGTAACGGAAAAAAGGTCCAAACGCCAAATGTTTTTTGGGTCGCTACAACATTGCTATAAAATGTAATAATGCGATCAAAACAGCGTATCTACTCAAATAGGGTATAATTAGAAACGTTAGCTCAAGACACAAAAATAAGCCATCACATAGCCCCAGATCCTAGAAAATGAGAACGCTGTGGGTCGCAGAACATGGCGCAAAAAGTGTGATTCTTTTTTTTTTTCCAAACTTCAGATTTTTTTCTTCACCACTTAAATACCAGTAAAAGTATACATGTTTGGTATGCACAAACTCGTACCGACCTGTGGCATCACAATGTCACATACGTTTTACCATATAGTAAACATGGCGACTAAAAAACCCAATAAAAAAATTATTGATTGCACTTTTTTTTTGAAATTTTACTGTACTTGGAATATTTTGTCCCATTTTCCTGTACACTATATGGTAAAATAAATGATTGCATCTGAAAGTACAACTCGTCCCGCAAAAAAACAAGCCAGTCATGTCTATATTGACGGAAAAATAAAAAAGTTATGGCTCTTTGAAGCAGGGGAGCAAAAAATGAAAAACAAAAATCTCCAGGTGGTGAAGGAGTTAAAGGAATTTTTAGCTTCTGGCCAATCCCTTCATAATTGCTTAAACAGGACCTGTCACCAAACCAGGCATGGTGATCTAATTTACAGCATTAGCAGCAGGCAAGGGGTCACCCAGCACTTGAGCAGCCCTGTACCCCAAGATAATACACTTAGAAAACTTACATGCTCCAGCCATTAAGGAGGTGGCTAGGGGCTGCAGCCAAGGGCAGTTCACACCCCCTGCATGTTAATCTGCCCACCGCTGCCAATCATTCTCTCCCTGTCTGCAGCATTTAAACTAGGATTTTTTTCTCTCTCCCAGAAAGTCTGTTAGCCCCGCCCCCTAGGGGCGGGGCTAAACGGGAGAGGAAAAAAAACCTCAGTTTAAATGTCTGGAGAGGGAGACAATGATTTGGCAGCGGTGGGCAGATTACACAGCAGGGGGTGTGAATCTGCCCTTGGCTGCAGCCCTCTAGCCACCTCCTTAGTGGCTGTAGCATGTAAGTTTTCTAAGTGTATTATCCGGGGTACAGGGGGCTCAAGTGCTGGGGGACCCCTTCCTGGATGCTGCAGACATGCTGCATCCAGTGCTGTAATTAGATCACCATGCCTGGTTTGGTGACAGGTCCTCTTTAAGTGCCCCGCATGACATACAAGAACCCATATACCAGCTCTGTAGACAGACGCCACTCCTACAATGTGATTTTTGTCACATGACCACTACAGCCATTTAATTAAGAAGTTATTCCTTGTACATTCATATATGTTAGTATACCCTACGTGTTCCAGAATAAACTTTAGTCTTAAGGTACCGTCACATGCTTCAATCGCGATCACGATATCGTCTGAGAAGTCACGTGATAGAGATCGCATGAACAATTCTGCGATATCGCTTGTGCTGTCACAAGCAAAGATGTCGTTTCCGATCTTCAATTTGGCAACGCGCTAGTGATCGTTGGCAGTACTCTGCGATCAAGAGCAGCCAGTGTCAGGAATAGGTGAAATCGTCAATAAGATCGTTACACAGGTGTCACACAGCACGATGCAGCAAAAACATTGTGTGAATGTAGCCTTATTCTTAGACGAACACAAACATATTTGGATGTACCGGGATTGTCTTTTAATTTGTGTTCAAATAAAACTCATACACATTTTTTAATCCAGAATACAGCTGGAACGCGTCACCCTACAGATCACAATAATGAGACAGTGTATGATTCATTCTGCCCTTGGTTCGGGCTGCAGGTATCAGATGTAAGGTTCACTGTTCAAGGCAACAAGAAATCGGAGCTATGGGATGCTGTATTAATACTTGTGCTGGATAAATGCTGGATTCTATGCACTTCTGCTGGAAGAAATGCTTAGAGTAGGTACTTGTAATACACTTCTTGTATTGTGGGCCATCTAGTGGTGACTAAACATTATAACATTGAAACTTTATTGTTAATCTATACTATTATTATTATATTACATATTTAGCATAATATTTAGAAGCCCCAATGTTGCTTAGGCATATTAATTATGGAAATCTATGGTGATTTGTAAATGATATTTTTGTGGTTAATGAGACGATATATGTAAGTTGTAAGGTAGGCGTTTCAGCTTATCAGCTTTTTATCTGTCTTTTACTACCTTCATTAATATGCTAAGAACGAACATGCAGTTTACATGATCTGCTTATTTTCTGCTTAGGTGCAGACTCTACATCAGCTGACCCCTTAGTCTTGGATCAGTATGTGGTGGTTGCCCCATACGATAAACAGGAGAGCACAGAAATCACCCTTCGTGTTGGCCAAGTGGTAGACATCATTGAGAAAAATGAGTCTGGTAAGAAGAGAAGTACAGAGCATTTTTTCACAGAACTTGATGTGTTTTATTGGTTTGAACTGGTGTGCATTAACCCTCAAATGATCTTCAAAGCAATGATCATACAAGTCTTATTGAACCTAGCTCGTAGACCACAGGTATTAACTCAATGTCTATCATAGATAACAAAATATTAGAATTTGCATATATTCAGGGGTGAAACAATGGATGTGGTATGAAGCAAGAGTGTTTTATTTATTATGCTTAATGAACTACTACTACACCTCTGTTCACATGTCCACGTTTGGGATCGTTTTTTTTTTTTTATGATTCTTTATGAATATCCTTTTTATTAGTTATCCAAAAGTTAATAACATGGCAAACCATCTTTAACACTGCAATAGCTTACATATCCAAACCCATGACCCATTACCCAATTGATACAATGTGAGCATAGTCTTCATCGACAGTTTACATTGAATCAGTAGTATCGACCTGTCTCCAATATAGTTGTCAAACATAATGTATTAACTATATAAAGTATCTCAAACAATTGTCATCGTTTTGTGTCATGGTCTTCATTCCGTATTAATGTTTAAAGAGCATAGTGTCCAGTCCCCTAACCGAATTCTTCTAGATTTTGAGAACCCCTAATGACCCATTCAGGTCCTCGGTTAGATACCACTCAGAGTTCCTAAAAGGCCAGATTGTCTGGATCATTTCATCATTCGTTAGCTTCGTAGCTATCAATGGTCTCCAAGTGGCAAAAATTTCTCAGTTAACAAATCTTTTTTCCTTTCAGCCTCTTACCTCTCAATCCTCATGGTGTCCTTCAATATTTGTAGTAGATCTGCAATGTCCGGACACGATTTACACAACCAGTCTCTCAATAACAGCCTTTTAGCCAACAATGCAATTATATGAAGCAATCTGGCCCTCCTCCCCTCCACTCATCAGAATTTGGGGAGTGTAGAAGCCATGTCAAAGGCTCACGGACAATGACCAGATTATTAATATCATGTACGAGGTCTCCCACGTGATCTCAGAATTTCGCCACCTCAGGGCATGACCACAACCCATGGTCTAGGTCAGTTCTAAAGGTGTTGCACGTTGGGCAATTTTGGATTCTATCTGGAGCCCGTGATGATGGAGGGATGGTGAATGCGTATATTGCCCTATGCATGACATGAAACTGGGTATCCCTCCATTTTTCATTATGAATGAATTTTCTGACTAGCCCCCACCCCTCTAGTATTTTGTCTTCTAAGTCATCTACTGACATTAATTTCCTCTAACCTAAAAAGATTTTTCTTGGATTCACTATTGGTATTACGTCCCGTAAGTGATTATATATATAAGATATTGTAGTGTGAGAGATATCGGCTTCCACCAGTTTACCCCATGAGTTGGTTACATTCTTGGGATACATCTCTCAAATGTTGCAGGATGTGAAGGTTTAGTTGGCTGTATTGAATCAGGTGTGGATTGATTTTTTTAAAGGGACACTGTCAGGTCATTTTTCAGTTGATACTAATATTAGCCTCTAATAGTGCCTGGGCAGACCTTTTAGAAACATGTAAAATCATTATTGTAGGTTTCCATGTTATTAGCATTGTCAGACCCTGCAGGCAGCTCCTGGATTAGTCCTCTCCATTATAACCAAACAGGAATAGTCCGTTGCTGTATAAACTGTCATGTAATTATGCACTCCCTCTCAGCAGCTCTCTCCTGCCTCCTCCCTTTGCTAACAGTGCAGTGTCAGGTTTCAGTAGCTTCTGTTATAATGAAGACAAGGATGGAGAGAGCTATTGCTGATCTCACTTATTTAGACTTCATCTGTTTCTGTAAGCAGGCATCCCTGCTATGACAGTTTCTGTTTTGTATTTCACCTCTTTCTTGGCAGCAGACACATTGAGGAGAATACAGTCTCCCCCCCAGTGATCTATGCAGTGATGTAGTGTGAGTATATGACATGCATATTCATGCTATGGGGATTGGACAGCAGAGAAGTAAGTGGATCACTCACTGTGAGTGACAGATGGAATGAATCTTTTTATTTGAAGTATACAGAAGATAGGAGGGGGATATAAATAAACGAAATACATCAATAGAGAGATTTTAGAGGGGAGAATTAGAAAATTATAACAGTTACATTTGAGTCATTTCATGTCAAGTGATCCAAATATGCAAAACCAGAAAAAGCCATGGCATATATAAGGAGCACACTTGGGTACTTATACGTGTACAAAAAATGTATTAATTTCAACACAGTTACAGACAAGATTTTAAAAACAGTTAAAGTTCACAAATGAATCAAGACTAGGGTTCCATCAATTACATGTATCGCACGTGTATTATAATAAACTACTGAAGGTTCCAAGGAGCACTGTTGGGGCCATAATTCGGAATTGGAATGAACACAATTTCACCATAAACATGGCCATAACAAGAAACACCTGGAATCAGCAGGTACAATTGTTTAAAAGAAAACAATAAGTAATGCAGTCAACCTCAATGGCCTATATGTACTGTCAACACACAAGATTCCATTGCTGAACAAAAAGCTTGCTTAAGTGCATGTCAAATTTCTCAACAATATTTAGACAAGCCTGTGAATACTGGGAGAACATAGTCTGGTCAGATGAGAACAAACCATGCTTGGAGGCACAGAATATCACTTCAAAAACACCATACGAACAGTGATGTATAGAAGTGGGAACATTATGGTGTGCGGGGAGATTTTCAGCATATGGCACTGGCAAACTACCATACTTACAATTGAAGGTAGGATAAATGGACAAATCTACCAGGACATTCTTAATAAAAATCTGCTGCCATCTAACAGGATGATGAAGATGAAATGAGTGTGAACATTACAGCAAAACAATGATCCCAAGCACAGAACTAAGGAAACTCTCAGTTGGTTTCACAGAAATAAAATAAAGCTGCTAGAACCTATGATTCTAGGATTAGCTGTCCCAACACATTGGTTTTTGTTTGGTGAAGAAAGTGGAAACACCTCAGGTTTTGCTGTGTTTTAGAAAGAATGAGCAGGTCAATTCTTTGCTGAACTTTTACTAAAGTGGGATCACCTGTGGTATTTCCATTTTCTGTAGAGAAAAAAAAAGTGTGTGTGAAAGTTTTTCCCTGATCACATAGGTTTTGATGGAAACCAATAACTCGGAATTAGATTAGCATATATTTACATAAAACCATGGCAAAACCTGATCTCAAACGCAGCAAAACCTTCCTGTGGGCACACACCCTCACTCGTAGGTGATGTGAAATAAAATGACATGTAACATTCAACATATAGACAGAGGACCAGAAAGGAGAGGTAAGAGGGGACGAGTAGGAGGCAAAAAAACAAGGAATCATTATTGCAAAGCAAACCTGCAGGAACAAGTGTATGACGTTAATGACAAAAGCTTTTTCAGTTTTAAGGTGTATTATACAAGAAATAGCAAATTACGAAATGCCTGTAATTAATATCCCTTAGCAATAAACAATACTGATTTTTGTGAAAACCAACCATTTAAGGAGTTGTCTGGGCTTTTTGGATAATTTCTATGTGTATCCAGGCTGGAAAATGTTGTTCCTGTCAACATTTTGCATAGTTACCCAGATATCACCTATTTGCATCTGTCAGGGAATGTCCATGTGGCATGTTTGTGTTGGAAACTGCATGTAAATGCAAAACTGGACGTTACACCTAGACTCCTCCAAACACGCCCCCTCACCAGTCTACAGTATGCTCGGCCACCCCCAGACTGCTACAGGCCCACCCCAGCCTCTAAGGTCACCACCCCATGATACACAACAGTCCCCTGCACCACTGACACACTGTGCCTAATCCACAGCTGAGAAGGAGAGTCGGTACACTGTCAGTGCAGGAAGGGACTGCTGCAAGTGTGTGCGCTCACCCTGTGGTCACCATAGAGCGAGGCACAGAGCCGACACTGCGGTATAGAGAGGACTGGCTCCACCGGCTCTGTGCTCCACTCTGTGGTACAGGAGGTATAGAGAGGAGCAGTTTCAGGGCACAGAGACGCAGGCTGCGGACCTCGGTTCCACTGACAACGGCCACACGGTGAGCACACACATATGCAGCCATGCCCTCCTGCATTGATAGTTTACTGAATCTCCTTCACAGCTGTGGATTTGGCACAGTGTGTCAATGGAGCAGGGGGACCGCTGTGTACAATGGGGCTGGGTGGTGACATTATAAGCTGGGGCAGGCCTGTAGCAGTCTGGAGGTAGCCGGTCATACTGTACACTGGGGGACGGGGCGTGTTTGGAGGAGTCTAGGTGTAACATCCAGTTTTGCATTTACATGCAGTTTCCAACACAAACACGCCCCCTGGACGTTCCCTGGCACATGCAAATAGGTGATATCTGGGTAACTATGCAAAATGTTGACAGGATGTATATTACAAACTGTCAACATTTTGCAGCCTGGACACACATAGAAATTATCCAAAAAGCCCGGACAACACCTTTAATGTTCACACAACATATTCTTGTGAAAATGTGTTGTTGTAATATATCGAATTGTTGACAACAGTGGTTGGCTTAAAAAGTTTTTTATTTGATCACTGCATGAAAAAGCTGCATATAAAAAATAGTTCTGCAAAAAAGAAATTGCTGTGTGGAAATCATTATGTCAGAATGAATTGTCATAATCGTTACAATATATCTTTTGTGTGCGAACACTAATACACATGCAAAAAAAGTTTTTTATTCCATTCAAAACAATGGTAATTTACTGTAGAAACAGCAATTCATGACAACTCCTACTTCTCCTCCTGTCATGTATTGTCTGGGATTGTAAAGAATGAAAAATAAAATTAAGTTTTAACCCCTAAGAACCACTGAGGACTTTGGTGCTGGAATGTTGTGTTTCCTTGCTAATTCTATACAGGGCTAGCCACCCTGCAACCTCCATGCACCAGGTGTAATCAGGCTCACGGTAGGCTGAATATTTATCATTATCTTATACGTTTCTCCATACCAGAGGCGTCTTGAAGCTGTCATCAACAACAAAGACTTTTGTGCAAAGTATTAAATAAGTTTCAGCAATCGTGTTCAATACTTTTTTCCTATGTCATTTGTCATTATTACAAATCACTAAATTTATAAATGACTATGGTTTGATTGGGTGGGTTGTTATCTACATCTGGTAATAATTTCATGTTAACCCCTTAAGGACCCATGTGTCACTCCCTGCTCCCATCGGCGGCCTTGTGACATTATTGCAAGGTGCCGATGGGTTGTCAATACAGACAGTGGTCAGCTTATATCCCTGTGTGTGTCAACATGATCCCAAGGTGAACGCTGGCTGTGAGCCGGCATTCACAAATTTCACGATTTCTAGTTTTTCTACTGACAAGTGATCAGATGATCGCAACTTCAAGTCACCTAAGGAGTTTATCAAAAACGGTAAAAAAAAATATTTTTTTTTAAATGTATGAAAAAAATAAAATACAAAACTTCAAATCACCGTTTTTTTCCCCCCATTTAAAATAAAACAGTTTTTGGCATTAGCATGTTCAGAAAGCCCAATCCATTAAAATATATAATAAATTAATTCGATTGGTAAACTCCTTAACGAGAAAAAAATCAAAACACCAGAATTAAGGCCGCCTTACACGTCGCAATATCGTTCCAATATTGCATACAATTTCACGGGAGCGCGCACGTTTTTGGCACTTGTCCAAAATCGCATAGGAGATGTTACACAGGGAGATATCGGCAGCCAACGCAACTACGATGTTGTACGCCCCTTTTTCACACGGTGTTTGAGCAACTCAGGGAACGACCAATTAACATTGGGGTGAATAGGGGAAGTTGCGCTCCAAATCGTAGTTGCGCTGTCACACAGCACGATCCAGCCAGATCACCTAGCCAATATTGCACGGTTGAAGAGCATGCACAATTCAAAAATGATATCGTAGTTGCATCGTTTTTGAGTTGCGTTGCCCATTTACACGACACAACGCATGAACGATATCAACTGCAACGCCCCTACCACGTGACTTTTTATCGTAGTTGCGTTGCGATATCGTGACGTGTAAAGCGGTCTTTACAGTTTTTAGGCCAATGCAGCAACAGAAAAAAATGTAATAACAGGCGATCAAAACACTGTATACACTTCCAAATAATACCAATAAAAACATCAGCTCTGGGTGCAACAAACAGCCCTCGCACAGCCCCATGTCCCAAAAATTGAAAATGTTATGATTCTCAGAAAGTTGCAACACAAGCAAGATTTCTTTTTTGTTAAAATGTCAGATTTTTTTCTCCACTTAAATAAAACAAAAACTATACATGTTTTATATCTATGTAATCATATTGAGCTGGAGAATCATAATGTCAGTTCAGTTTTATAGTAAAATGAACGCTGTAAATAGAAATAAAAAAATTGAAGATTTTCACTTAATCTTTTATATTTCACCACATTTAGAATTTTTTTTTACCACATATCATTACATCATATAATAAAATGAATGTTGTCAGTCAAAAGAACAAGTCAAAAATAAAATAGTTATGGCTTTTGGAATAAAGGGAGAAAAAAATTAAAGTGCAAAAAGAAAAATCGCCGGGTGTTACGTATTGACTGGCTTGCTGTATGGAAATGCTGCTGCTGTGGTTTAAGGCCACGTGCACATGCTGAGTATTTGAGTTTTTTACCTCAGGATTTGTAGACAATCAGAGGAAAAGTCTAATAGAAACACCTGCACCACTTCTGTATTTAATCATCCAGTCCTGGTTTTGTCTACAAATCCTGAGGTAAAAAACTCATCAAATACTCAACGTGTGCACATGGCCTCAATGAAGCCTTTTTTTTTCCTACTCTCAGTGTGGAGAGAGGAAGCTTATGAGCGGAAGCTGAGAGTGCAGGTGTGTGTGATGACTATGACTCATGCTTAGGGGAGCTGAGGGGCAAGCCTGGGCTGATTGCTCCCCACCCCTTGGCCATAAATGGGTCAGCTTACATCCACCTGATGTCGTTGATTCAGTTCACTTCTGGACTGTGACCTGTTGTGAGTGGATGCTGATCCAAAGTTGCTCCTTTGATCTCCATTGGAAGTTGTTGGGTTCTGTGGTACGTGGGTGGAGGTAGGGGATTATGCCTAGGGCTTCTCAGGAGTTAGGTACTTAGGCTGGTGGCTCGGACCTCCTCACCTTTAGAGGTACCTCCGAGATCAGGGCAAGTCAGGGACCCCAGTATCAGGGCCAGAGCAGGCTCTCCTGACTCCCTACGCCAGCTCCCTCCTACTTCTGGGCACTCCGCCCACCCCCCCTCCCAGCGTGACACCGAGTCCTTCAGGTGTTATTAGCATCTTAAAAAATATACCATATTTACCTAGAAAATTGGTGACATGTTGAACACTTATTTAACCCGCTGTAGAGGACACATTAACTGATCCCCTTTTTTGAGTGTGTGTGTGGGGGGGAGACAGAAGTGTCCATTCAAAGCTGTTAATTTTTTCATCCAAACACCAGTTAAAAGACAACTCGTATACAATCTGATGACAGTTTAGGAAAGTAAAACCCATTGTTTTATTTATTTTATGTTTTTGTGTGTCCCAAACAGATCATAAATACAGACATAAGCTGATATGAACACAATACATTCACCGTACTTATCTAAAGGGAAAAGAAATGTTAAAGAAGTTGTCTGATAAATAGAATGCCCATACAGAAATCTATTTTTCAGGCCTAACCACTTGTATAATTTGCTTTATTTGAAATCTCCTACTGTTATCCCTATACAGCTTATCCCTGTATCCTTTTTCTTACTTTACATCCTGTGATGTTCTGTTCGAATCTCAGAATTCTGAAACAAGACGTCATCAAGAGGTTGGCCCTGAAGTTACTTTCCTGCAGCTTTGATCAATCCATCTGAAAGAGGATGTCATTATGGGCAGCGAGGGGTTTACTTATTACAGTTTATTTCCCCAGTGCTCCCTGATGATGTGTCCAATCAATTGCAGGAAGAAGTGACTGCAGCGCTGACACAGAGCTTCTGTCATTGCCTTGAAATGGCTCATCGTCAGGGGGCAACACTGTGGTTATTCCACCTGCTTCTATGCCCATCACCTCCTAATGATTATCCATTTCAGGGCAGTGACCAAGACTATGTTGTGGCACTGTGGTTACCCCACCTTCTTCTATCACCATCACCACTTAATCACTATCTGTTTGCAGGTGGAGGCCAAGACTATTGGGCGGCACTGTGGTCACTCCACTTGCTTTTATCACCATCACCTCCTAATGACTATCCATTTCAGGGGAGTAACAAGGTCTATGGGGCGGCACTGTGGTCTCTCCACTAGCTTTTATCACCATCACTTCCTCATGATTATCCATTTCAGGGAGGTGACCAAGACTATGGAGCGGCTCTGTGGTCCCTCCAACTACTTCTATCACAATCACCTCGCATTGACTATTCATTTCAGGGCTTTGACCAAGACTATGGGGCGGCACTGTGTTCAGTCCACCTGCTCTTATCACCATCACCTCCTAATGACTATCCATATCAGGGCCCTGACCAAGACTATGGGGCGGCACAGTTGTCCCTCCAACACCATCACTTCCTAATGACTATACATATCAGGGCCATAACCAAGACTATGGGCGGCACTGTTGTCCCTCCACCTGTTTCTATCACCATCATTTCCCAATGACTATCCTTATCAGGACCATGCCAAAACTTTGGGGTGGCACTGTTGTCCCTCAACCTGTTTCTATCACCATCACCTCCTAATGACTATCCATATCAGGGCTGTGTCCAAGACTATGGGGCGGCACTGTTGTTCCTCCAACTGTTTCTATCACCATCACCTCCTAATGACTATCCATATCAGGGCTGTATCCAAGACTATGGGGCGGCACTGTTGTTCCTCCACCTGTTTCTATCACCATCACCTCCTAATGACTATCCGTATCAGGGCTGTGTCCAAGACTATGGGGCGGCACTGTTGTTCCGCCACCTGTTTCTATCACCATCACCTCTACCTGACTATCCATATCAGGGCAGTGTCCAAGACTATGGGGCGGCACTGGGATCACTCCACTTCTTTTTCTGCAATTTCATTTAGGACATCATCAGGGGACTGGGGAAAGAGGCGGTGATAAATTAACTCAGTGCCACTACCTGATGACATCCTGTTTCAGGAATAGTGGGGGGGTGATCAAAGCTGCGGGAAAGTAACTGCAGGGCCATCCTCCTGACAATGTCCGTTTGAGAATCCTCAGTGAATGCTGAGACTCAAACAAGACAGGACATAAACAGATACAGAGATTATCTGTATAGGGAGATTACTGGGGAATTTTAGAATAAAGCAAATAAAAAAGTAGTTACGGTAGGTCATAAAGAGATTTTTATACAAGGCATTTTATGTATCAGACAGCCCCTTTAAAATAAGTAAGGCTTTTTTTGTCTGGATTTTTAGCATTCTTTTCA
The DNA here is from genome assembly GCA_033576535.1 of Allobates femoralis. Lineage (NCBI taxonomy): Eukaryota > Metazoa > Chordata > Amphibia > Anura > Aromobatidae > Allobates > Allobates femoralis. Next base: position 447,395,088 of record JARQOC010000004.1, read on the forward strand.
GCTTTTGCAGCTTTATAAAATATATATTATACATTGATTCCAGGCTGGTGGTTTGTGAGCACTGCAGATCAGCAAGGATGGGTACCTGCTACGTGCTTAGAGGCTCAAGATGGAGGACAAGAAGACTTTACAATTCAGCCAGAAGAAGGTAAGAAGAATGAAGTGCCATTTGTGAAGTGTTGTCACTTCATCCTGGCTAGCACCCTCTACAGAATAATAATGGGCCAGTGCATAGGATCTGTGGTCTACTGTAATAACATTTCATGCTTTATATGTACACTTTTTAATGACGTTTCCAGATAAAATGAACAGGTGAAGGATGTTTGTCAACTAAAACAGTTTTCCCCAGCACTCCCTTTTATGTTTATACTAGTAAAAAGGCCCGATGCAATTGCATCGGGAGCGCGGTGAAATGAATTGTGTGTATACAGGCGGGTCAGTGGGTAGCAGAGTATACAGGCGGCTCTGTGGGTAGCAGAGTATGCAGGCGGGTCTGTGGGTAGCAGAGTATGCAGGCGGCTGTGTGGGTAGCAGAGTATACAGGCGGTTCTGTGGGTAGCAGAGTATACAGGTGGCTCTGTGGGTAGCAGAGTATACAGGCGGTTCTGTGGGTAGCAGAGTATACAGGCGGCTCTGTGGGTAGCAGAGTATAGAGGCGGCTCTGTGGGTAGCAGAGTATAGAGGCGGCTCTGTGGGTAGCAGAGTATAGAGGCGGCTGTGTGGGTAGCAGAGTATACAGGCGGCTGTGTGGGTAGCAGAGTATACAGGCGGCTCTGTGGGTAGCAGAGTATGGAGGCGGCTCTGTGGGTAGCAGAGTATACAGGCGGCTCTGTGGGTAGCAGAGTATGCAGGCTGCTCTGTCGGTAGCAGAGTATGCAGGCTGCTCTGTCGGTAGCAGAGTATGCAGGCTGCTCTGTCGGTAGCAGAGTATGCAGGTTGCTCTGTCGGTAGCAGAGTATACAGGCGGTTCTGTGGGTAGCAGAGTATAGAGGCGGCTGTGTGGGTAGCAGAGTATGCAGGCTGCTCTGTCGGTAGCAGAGTATGCAGGCTGCTCTGTCGGTAGCAGAGTATGCAGGTTGCTCTGTGGGTAGCAGAGTATACAGGCGGTTCTGTGGGTAGCAGAGTATAGAGGCGGCTGTGTGGGTAGCAGAGTATAGAGGCGGCTCTGTGGTGGAGGGGTGAGGAGAGAAGCGGCTCTGTGGTGGGTTGGTGAGGAGAGAAGCGTCTCTGTGGTGGAGGGGTGAGGAGAGAAGCGGCTCTGTGGTGGAGGAGTGAGGAGAGAAGCGGCTCAGTGGTGGAGGGGTGAGGAGAGAAGCGGCTCAGTGGTGGAGGGGTGAGGAGAGATGCGGCTCAGTGGTGGAGGGGTGAGGAGAGAAGCGGCTCAGTGGTGGAGGGGTGAGGAGAGAACCGGCTCAGTGGTGGAGGGGTGAGGGGAGAAACGGCTCTGTGGTGGAGGGGTGAGGAGAGAAGCGGCTCTGTGGTGGAGGGGTGAGGAGAGAAGCGACTCTGTGGTGGAGGGGTGAGGAGAGAAGCGGCTCTGGCCTGGAGGGGTGAGGAGAGAAGCGGCTCTGGCCTGGAGGAGTGAGGAGAGAAGCGGCTCTGGCCTGGAGGGGTGAGGAGAGAAGCGGCTCTGGCCTGCAGGGGTGAGGAGAGAAGCGGGTCTGGGCTGGAGGGGTGAGGAGAGAAGCGGCTCTGGGCTGGAGGGGTGAGGAGAGAAGCGGCTCTGGGCTGGAGGGGTGAGGAGAGAAGCGGCTGTGGGCTGGAGGGGTGAGGAGAGAAGCGGCTCTGGGCTGGAGGGGTGAGGAGAGAAGCGGCTCTGTGGTGGAGGGGTGAGGAGAGAAGCGGCTCTGGGCTGGAGGGGTGAGGAGAGAAGCGGCTCTGGGCTGGAGGGGTGAGGAGAGAAGCGGCTCTGGGCTGGAGGGGTGAGGAGAGAAGCGGCTCTGGGGTGGAGGGGTGAGGAGAGAAGCGGCTCTGGGGTGGAGGGGTGAGGAGAGAAGCGGCTCTGGGCTGGAGGGGTGAGGAGAGAAGCGGCTCTGGGCTGGAGGGGTGAGGAGAGAAGCGGATGTGGGCTGGAGGGGTGAGGAGAGAAGCGGCTCTGTGGTGGAGGGGTGAGGAGAGAAGCGGCTCTGTGGTGGAGGGGTGAGGAGAGAAGCGGCTCTGTGGCGGTGGGGTGAGGAGAGAAGCGGCTCTGTGGCGGAGGGGTGAGGAGAGAAGCGGCTCTGGCCTGGAGGGGTGAGGAGAGAAGCGGCTCTGGCCTGGAGGGGTGAGGAGAGAAGCGGCTCTGGGCTGGAGGGGTGAGGAGAGAAGTGGCTCTGGCCTGGAGGGGTGAGGAGAGAAGCGGCTCTGGGCTGGAGGGGTGAGGAGAGAAGCGGCTCTGGGCTGGAGGGGTGAGGAGAGAAGCGGCTCTGGGCTGGAGGGGTGAGGAGAGAAGCGGCTCTGGGCTGGAGGGGTGAGGAGAGAAGCGGCTCTGGCCTGGAGGGGTGAGGAGAGAAGCGGCTCTGGGCTGGAGGGGTGAGGAGAGAAGCGGCTCTGGGGTGGAGGGGTGAGGAGAGAAGCGGCTCTGGGGTGGAGGGGTGAGGAGAGAAGCGGCTCCGGGCTGGAGGGGTGAGGAGAGAAGCGGCTCTGGGCTGGAGGGGTGAGGAGAGAAGCGGCTCTGGGCTTGAGGGGTGAGGAGAGAAGCGGCTCTGGGCTGGAGGGGTGAGGAGAGAAGCGGGTCTGGGGTGGAGGGGTGAGGAGAGAAGCGGCTCTGGGCTGGAGGGGTGAGTAAAGAAGCGGCTCTGGGCTGGAGGGGCATCCGATTGGTCCAGGACGCCGAGTCCTGGTCAATTGGATGGGCGTGCTGTGTTTACAACACAGCGCCCAATCCGCTTGCAGGGGCGGCGGCGGCCAATGGGAGTGAGCGGGGCGTGTGAGGCTTTGGAGGCAGAGATGCCCGCTCACTCCCATTGTCTGGCGCCGGGCACAGGACGACATCAGTGGGTTGCGGCAGGCGGCCACAGGCCCTACACGGCAAGTCCAGCAGCAGCGAGGCCCCAGCGGTGAGCGAGGGGCGGAAGGCACCGGCGGCATCCGGGCAGCGTCGACTTCGTGGCGGGGCCAAGGGTTGGCAGGATGGCGGTGGTGTGAGGTAGTGCGGGTGCGGCTCGCGATGACGCAAGCGTCATCGCTCGCAGTGCCACAAAGGATTATGGGATTCGGCTTCAACGGGCGAATCCCAAACTGGTGATTATATAAGTAGATATGTGTATAAACTGTATATGTACATCTATCTATATATGTGTATATACAGTATATGTACAGCTATCTATATATGTGTATATACTGTATATATATATATCTGTGTGTATATGTGTATATACTGTATATATATATATGTGTGTATATACTGTATATGTGGGTATATAGTGTATGTCTGTGTATATACTGTATATCTATATGTGAGTATACACTGTATATCTATGTATATGTGTATATACTGTATATCTATGTATGTGTATATACTGTGTATCTATCAATATGTGTGTATATAGTGTATATCTACATGTATATATGTGTATATACTGTATATGTATGTGTGTGTATATACTGTATATGTATGTATATATGTGTATATACTGTATAGCGATATGTGTATATACAGGATATGTATATATGTGTACATACTATATATCTCTATATATATGTGTATATAAACTATAACTACATCTATATATGTGAAAATACTGTATATGTATATGTATCTGTGTGTATATACTGTGTATGTATATATGTGTGTATATACTGTATATGTACATCTATGTATATATGTGCATATAGTGTATATGTATCTGTGTGTATATAGTGTATATCTAAGTGTATGTGTAGATACTGTATATGTAAATATATATGTATAGATGTGTATATACTGTATATGTATATATGTGTATATAGTGTATATCTATCTGTGTATATACTGTATATCTATATATGTGTGTATAGACTGTATATGTGCATGTATGTATATATGTGTATATACGCTATATGTATATGTGTATGTGTTTATATACAGTATATCAATATATTTATGTGTATATAAGGTATGTGTAGATACTCTATATCTATATGTGTGTGTTGAAATAGTGTATATGTATATAGAGTGTATGTATGTATATAGAGTGTATGTATGTATATAGAGTGTATGTATGTATAGAGTGTATGTATGTATATGTGTATGTTGTGCTGCTGGTTAGTCGTGCTGTGTGTGGGGGGATGTTTGTCCCCTGTGGTGTGTCTCTCCCCGGATCTCCTCTCTGTCTCTCAGCTGCTGTGTGTGGGGGAGGTGCAGGGTGTGGGGCCGAAGCAGAGCAGGGGTAGACTGTAGAGGGGCAGAATGGGCTCCCCCCCCTGTTTCCCCTGGGCTCTATTTGCCCCTGCAGTGTCTTAACTCGCCCTGCCCCCTGTGTGGCTTCTTACCCTTCTTCCTAGCTCTGATCGATTAATAGAGGGCCTGAAGTGATGTCTGAGTCATGTGAATGATCACATGACTCTGACATCACCAAAGGTCCTTTACCCTTGTAGTGAAGATGATCGGAGCAGAGAGAGATGCGGGAGTGTGCCGGAGCAGCAGGAGGTGGGGGGGGATCTACGGCTGGCGGGGGTGTATGGCTGGCGGGGGTGTGCAGGCGGGGGGTAGTTCTCCGGGAGGTGCAGTGCGGCTGCGGCTGTCAGCTGCTGTGTGTGGGGGTTGCTGTCCCGGGGGATGGAGTGTGCGGGGCCGGAGCTCCTCTCTCTCTCTCTCTGGCCGGGTCTCCTGTGTCTGTGTGTGTGGGTTGTTGTCCCGGAGGTGCACTGCGGCTGCTTCTCGCGATGACGCTACGCGTCATCGCTCGCAGTGGCGCAAAGCATTCTGGGATTCGGCTACAACGCCCGAATTCCAAACTGCGGATTATATAAATAGATGTCAATGTTGTTCTGTTCTGTCTTTTCACATCAAGTCTGTGTATTTTATATCTGTGGGTTGTATTTCTGGTAATTCCATGAGAAATAGCCTAAGTGGACCTTTATACATCAGGAAGTGCTGTTAATAGGGCAGTCTGCTCCGATTCCTAAAAGTATGCAGCTATTTAAAGAGATATTAGGAAAATTTTGACAGCACCTCATTTCTTTTGTCACTCCTGCTTCCCGGCGTGATCCAGCCCCATGGAGGTATTGGTCCTTGCCTAGGCACGTCGGCCGTCGAAGGACACTAGGGGACTTGTACACCAGTGGATGGGGTCGAGGTGCACAGAGGCTTGTTCTATTTGTGATTGCTGTCTGTGGTTGATTTTCTTGCATGAGATCCTACCACTGTTGTTTGCATGTCTTGTATATAAATGTTTTGCTTACAAATGAAATTTTAATATGCATGCCAGAGGCATGTTTCTCACAGTACAGATCATGCATTTAAAAGTAAGAACTGCATTGTAGTGAAAAATTTAAGTACGTTACATACTTAGAGAGTAACTATTTCAAAAATCAATAGTACACATGGAAATAAGAAACTCAATAATATATGTTATAATAGAAATATTTTTCTTTCTCCTCTTGGACTGATCATTCATTCTCAACTTATGGGTAAAATCTATATTTAAGACGACATAGGAAATAGGAAATGACAGTAGGTGTTTATAAGATTCTATGAAAAGGGGAAGGCGAGGAGCTAGAATCATACACATACCACATCCTACTGAAGCTCTTCTGAAATAGTTGTTCTCCACAAGGCTGTGGAGTCAGTAAGACAACAAACCTCCAACTCTGACTCCTCAATTCCCCTGACTCTGACTCCACGACTCTGCTCCCTCATACATGGCTCATGTTTAAGTGATAAATTTACTGTTATACAATGTGAACATCAGACTTTTAATCATTATCATGATACAACAATCAAGATATTTAGATGGAGCATAAAATATATTTGTTGGATAGGTCGGGTGGAGGGGTAGAGTAAGATGGGAATATTTACAATATATTAAAGTTTTTTGTGTTCTAAAGCTCTATTCCAATAAAGTAAATGGCTTCTCCCTTTCTCCATTCCTGCTTGCTCTGTGCCTTGGGGTAATCCTCAACTCTGCCCTCTTCTTCAAAGCCACATATCTAAGCCCTTGCCACCTCCTGCTGATTCCAACTCAAAAATATTTCCTAGATCTGTACATTCCTTGACCAAGAAACTGAAAAAACACTTGTGCATGCCCTCATCATCCCCCACCTCAACTACTGCAACCTCCTACTCTCTGGCCTCCCCTCTAGCACTTTAGCACCCCTCCAATCTATCCTAAACTCTGCTGCCCGACTTATCCACCTGTCTTCCCGCTATTCTCTGGCCTCTCCTCTTTGCCAAGCCCTTCACTGGCTTTCCATTGCCCAGAGACGCCAGTTCAAAACCCTAACCATGACATACAAAGCCATCCACAACTTGTCCCTTCCATAAATATGTGACATGGTCTCCCGTTACTCACCTACACATAACCTGCAATCTTTTCAAGATCTCCTTCTCTATTCCCCACACATCTCTTCTTTCCACAACCGTATACAAGATTTCTCCTGTGCATCCCCCATAGTCTGGAACTCTCTGCCCCAACAAATCAGACTCTCACCTACTGTGGAAACCTTCAAAAGGAACTGGAAGACTCACCTCTTCCAACAAGCCTGCAACCTGCAGTGATCCTCAGCTCACTAAACCACTGCATGACAATACCAGTTCATACTCGCCCATTTCTTGTAGACTCTGAGTCTTCGCGTGCAAGATCCACTCTCCTACGGTACCTGTGTGTGCCTAGTATTGCTCATAATTATTGTACTTGTCTATGTATGCCCTTTTCACATGTAAAGCGCCATGGAATAATTGGCACTATAATAATACATATGCAATACCCTATGCAAAACAAAAATATAATACATAACATTTGCGCAGTCTGTGAATTTGTTCTGAGAAATAGTATTGCCTCCATGAGATCCTCCTTCATAGATAACCTCAAATCTGACCTAATTATTTTAAGGCTAGAGTACAACTCCTCTACACTATCTTGAGTTTTGTGGCAAAGCCGTAACCACATGGGCAACATCTCTAAACAATTTCAGGGTATAAAGCAGTTGCCTCATGCACAGTTAGTTTTGATGAATGGTTGAACTCTTCTACTTCTTTGAGAGCAAGTGAAAAAGTTTGCTGAAATGTGGTCAATCTGTTTGCATTAGGAGTGGATTATTTAACCCTGCGGCAACTCTTTGCTTGCTCTATGTCATCCAGATAATTTTTAAAATTGATAAGACTGAAGATGTAGCAGTATCAACACTGGCAGGATCCAAGTCCTCTTGCTCTCAGTCCTGTGACACACTCATCCTAACTGCTACCTCAGTCAGAGCTTATCTTCATTTAGAAAACTGTTGATCATTCAGCAATATACGATGACTTGGGTCCACATAAACTGCTGCCAGAATAATTTTTATTTTCTAATAACAGTGTCTCCCTCCGGTTTCATTGAAGCAGCAATTCCATCTGTGATGAAACCTCCTCTTTGGAATGGGCAAAACAGCAAGTTCTTCCATTACTTTATGAAAATGCCAAGAGTTAACTCCTCAGCTTGTAATTTTTTTTAAGAGCACGTTACACGTGTCAACATCGCCACCGATTACATAGGCAACGTAGGGGCGTGGCCTATTGGCGGCGACATTGCCCCTACGTCGCCTCATGTAAAGGGGCGATGTCGGCGCCGCCGGGAGGTTGCCTGGTTTCAAAACCATGTAACCGGCCGCCGGCGAGCTGACAGGCGATGGGAGCCATAGGCTCCCATTGTCCTGCATCGCCGCTGAGGTTTTGAGAAACCCCAGCGGCGATGCCGCCTGTCAGATCGCCGGTGCGGTGCTGTAGGTGTCGCCCCATGTAAATGGGGGACGGCGATGTTGGCGGGGCGCCAAAAAAGTGCGCGCCCCCGCCAGTCACCGCCGACATCTACAGCGCCGTCGCCTAGTGTGACGGTACCTTTAGTCAATGTAAATATGTGATGAAGCAATTCCTTCAGTTCAGCCACCTGTGTCCATCAACCTTCATTTAGTAATTTCTGTTTGTTCCTCAGTTACAGGAACAGGACTGTGGCCTTCCATCTCAAACACTGAATCTGAAATTTTCTTCTAGCTACTATTCACCTTTAGTATTCTCATTCATCAGTTTTATTGTAGTTACGTTTAAAGCATTGTCAGTTACAATAAAAATAACCTGTTCTTTTTTGAGTTCATAATCTTGCAGACCTTTTTCCATTAAGGCCTGGAGAAGGTAGTAGGTGTGATGAGCTTTAAAGTCTCTTTCTGCCAGTGTCTTGGTAACAATTTTTTTGTTGTCACAATCAAATCTTACCTGTAGAGGAGGAGCTTCACTACTTAAGTACATAAAGTGCATTACAGATTCATCTCAATTAAAAGGTTAGATCCTTTGATCAGGAATAGAATATACATTTTATTTATAGGACATTGCATATCTTTCCCAAATTGTTATGAAAAAATATTCAGCACTTACTGCATTGAACTCCTGTACCCAATGTATTATATATTTTAGGATTCAGAATTGGTCCATTTTATGCCAACTCCGACTCCACCAAAATGGACAACTCTGACTCCACAGCCATGGTTCTACATAGAACTTTGAGCACTAGCTGCCATCTACAATTTGAATACGGTAATTGAAAAATTGGTGTTCACTGATGTCACATACCCACTTCTCAGCACATGACTTGGGGTTGCGCCTGCAAGGGTTAATTTATCTCCTCTCACTCAATCCCTATTCTAGGCTATAAAGTGAGCATAAATCACACCTGGAAAAAGACCACATCCCCCCAGCTACACAACATGCTGCCACCACTGATCATATACACAGGGTGAGGAGTCCCTGAAATACACTACTATTTGCCAATCAGATCATACACTCTAAGGCTATGGATTCTTTTAGAGCATGCTAGGATCCAACTTATTAAAGTTTTAAGCTTTAATATAAAAGTTAAAATGCTTACAATAAAAAAATATAAAAGATAACAATAAAAAGGACATACAGACATGCAAAACAGTTGTACAATTTGTAGATTGTGAGCCCTCACGGACAGGATCCTCTCCCTTCTTGTATCTGGTCGACCGAATTGTCCACGTTTATTGTACTTGTCCTAGTCTCCCCTTTTTGCATGTAAAGCGCCATGGAATATAATGGCGCTATATAAATAAATAATAATAATAACCATAATAAAATAAAAGGGAGAAAATTACTGGATACTTAAAGTTTCCAGTCTAATATTGTCTTCTGCTTTCCTGGGGGAGAAGTAATGAAATATGGATCACAATCAGCATTGTCTGATCCCCAATCTGGGGACCAAGACCTCTTTGCAAGCCTTTCAAAGATCAAATTTCTAGCACAGCGTTTTATTTAAATATTCTAATCGCAGGTCTGTGACTGGACCATGGCTAATTTAGCAATGAGCACAAATACATTTCAAACGCCTTTGTTTTACAGGACTTTCCTTTCCCACAGCAAATATGGAATCTGGTACCAGCGACCATTTGTCGATTCCTTTGAAAGCCACCAGAGGTGTGAGGCTTTTGTGTTCTCAACAAGACCATCTGGGGTCTCAGATTCTGTGTACAGGATGACTACAGTTTCTGCTCAGATAAGCACATGTTATGTCCTCTGGGTAGTGACACACAATTTAACAAATGTCCATTAGCTGCTGTGGTCTCCATTCCGCTAGAAATACATATTTTCCTCTACAACTGAAGACACATTTTACCTTTGAATTGTGAATTTTGAAAATGAATGATCAGTCCAGGAGGAGAAATAAGCAGAGTTTTCTAAACAGATATATAAGGTTTCTCATTTTCACTTGTACTATTCATGTATGGAAAAAAGAAATTGAATATGACGGTCACTCTTTAAACAAGTACTTATGTAACATAACATATGTTACCTTATCTATGTGTTGGTATTTGACTACAGCATTACTATACTACATACACTACGATGATTGAAAATGCCAATGTTCTGCATTCTGTATACTCTAGTCACAACTCAATTTGGTCTGCTCATCAGATCCCAGACATGATTATTTGTAAACTACTGAAACCCATATCTAATCTGCAGTTTTGACTTTGCATGTGGTTTACCACTTTTTTTTTTAGCACTTTTATGCTATCTATACATTTATTCCTTTAATGATTAAATAGTTCAGTTTCCTTTGAGATTGCCCACTGCACCATAAATAGAACATGATAACACAAGACTGACAGTAGACATTATATGAGTATAAAAAACTCCAACCTTGCAAATATCCTATTATGCTGCATAAATGAAACTTCTTACGCCTACAGTTCTACATGTGAGAACATGAAAAAGCTTGGACAAGATTTCCAAATACAGCAATTAAACTTAAATGAATGATGAATCCAACCATGAATAGTTTGTATCTGCTAATAATTATTTTCCCTCTTTCTTATATGAGCAGAAGAAAAATACAGCGTTATCTATCCTTACACTGCAAGAGATCAAGATGAAATTACTCTGGATAAAGGAGCCATAGTAGAAGTCATTCAAAAGAATCTTGAGGGATGGTGGAAAATTAGGTATGTGTATGTATATTCATTGAACAGCTGTTCATAAAATACTGGAGGTGGGATGAAAAAGAGAATCCATGTTTCCCCTGAGTGTTTGCACAGGATGATGATTATTAGGTCTCATATATTAAAACGTGTACAGTAAAACTTTTTTGCTGCCTATTGGAAACAGATATCAGCTTACATTTTACCAAATCATTATAAGACATGAAGACAAATATTGGATCCTTCCTTGTTAGTAGAGTGAAGCTCTTTGGGGAGGGTAGGATTGTTGTGTCCAACACGCGATCTTTGCATCCACAAGTGTGATATTGGTGGCCAATATATGCATAGTCTCAACCCAAAAAACAATTCACTATTTTTCTAGACAATTTCCATATCTTCCACATACAGTAAAGAGTAATATAAATAGTTTGAGGATGTGGCAAAACACAGTGGCCGAAGAAAAAAAACATAGCCCACCACATATTTGGATACCTATTATTTTTGTACACGTCTAGGAGTTGATAATGAGAAGCCCCAGGATATTGATCTGTAAATGATCACAGCAGTTGTATATCAACGGAACAACAAGATGCCAATATATAGTGAAATCGAAAATAAAAAGTGGCGAAAGAATGAGGGCACCACCTTACAGGGGAACTCCAATTAGGAGGTGAACAAACACAGGAGCCGCAGAAATCACTCAAGGTGCCAGCAAAACAAAGTACAAATTGAAAGAGAAGAAAAAAGCAGCACTCACCGAGGATGCTGAACGCGGTGTCCTTTATTGGGGTTGCAGATGCATGGTGCAGGGAGGGGGAACCGGGGTGACACCATGTATCTGCAACCCCAATAAAGGACACCGCTTTCAGCATCCTCGGTGAGTGCTGCTTTTTTCTTCTCTTTCAATATAGTGAAATCGCTTAACCTGAAGTCACCAGTTGTGAAAGAAGTAAAGGGGCAAACAAACGTGTTGCAATTGACTACGTTATCTGGTCGTAAATAAGCATTTAGACTCCTTGCAATACATCATGTCCAATCAAGCGGGGTTCCATCTAATCAGGTTTGTTAATTGAATCCTGACACAGGAGATTCACATGAGCTCCACCAACAGTCATTTCATGATCCAAAAATCCACATTTAATTCTCAACGATGGGTACACAAATTGTAGGTCCAATATTCTTTAACCCCTCAGTGACCAAGCCAAATTGTTTAAATCTGTCGTGTCACTTTATGTGACAATAACTCTAGAAAGTTTCAATATATCCCACTGATTTTGAGAATGTTTCTTTCATGACGCAGTATACTTTGTTAGTGGGATAACTTAGGTCGATATGTTTTATGTTTGTATAAAAATGGCAGACATTTGACAATTAAAAAAAAAAAATATAGCAATTTTCAAACTTTGAGCGGCCGATTCATCAAGACTAGGGTAGCATACAATCATGCTTTGCCAGTCTTGCTGAAATAGAAGGTGCCAAATTCATTAAGAGTCACCCACTTTTTAAAGGGAATCTGTCAGTAGGATCAACCTTCCTAAACTGACTAAACAGAAATGGAATAAAGTGATACCTTGATATCTGCCATTGAATGACTTATTCAAGAGTAATCCATGTTTTTTCTTATGTAAATGAGCTGTTAGGAACTATGGGCTGGGCTCTGATCTCCCTGAGAATCTACCTCGAGAGCTCATTTTATCCCCTTCACAATATATGGCATACATTTATGTTGTGTCCCTTACTTGATGTGGGCTTGCACATTGAGCCCGTATTTTTCCTGGCAGATGATGGCTGAATTATTCACCCATCATCTGCCAGCAAGAGCTGTGGTTGGAGCGGAGCTCTGACAGTATCATTTAAGACGTGTTGGCATTTAGGTGTGCCATTGTGCTATTCCACCCTTCGTGATGTGATCACAGGGTGCCAATGAGTTACTATGACAACCATGATCTGCTGAACACCCCCTGCTTGTCATGGCAGTTCTCTTGTAAAAGCCAAAGTTTAGCTGATACACTTCCCTGTCAAGTACAAGCGATCAGATGATCACAAGTTCAAGTCTCCTTGAACTTTCTCTTCTTATAAACACATGTACTGTAGCTTTCACAGCTCTGCTGTATTGCAACACTGTCTGCCTGTCAGGTGGAAGCTGAAGCTGAGAGGAACCTGCAGATGTGTCAGTAAGGCTGGGGTCAGATCAGCGTATAGCATCACATGCGAGAGCCTCAGATGTGATGTGCTACTGACCCTTGGCTTCTGCTCTGCTGCGAGCATAGAGTCTCATCACATGTGATGTGATCCTGTGATTGGATCACAGCTGCGGAAGAGAGGGAGAGATTAATCTCCTTCATTGGCAGCCTCATCGAAACTGAGCTATGAAGAAGCACTACAATACACTGTGTGCAGAATTATTAGGCAAGTTGTATTTTAGAAGATTATTTTTATTATTGATCAACAACTATGTTCTCAATCACCCCAAAAGACTCATAAATATCAAAGCTTAATATTTTTGGAAGTTGGAGTGTTTTTTTTAGATTTGGCTATCTTAGGAGGATATCTGTTTGTGCAGGTAACTATTACTGTGAAGAATTATTAGTCAACTTAATAAAAACCAAATATATTCCCATCTCACTTGTTTATTTTCACCAGGTAAACCAATATAACTGCACAAAATTTAGGAAAAACATTTCTGATATGCAAAAACAAAACACAAAAAAAATAGTGACCAATATAGCCACCTTTCTTTATTATCTGCAAAATAAGAATGCGCAAATAGGGTCTTATCTCAATTATACACGATCATCTTGCGATGTGGAATTGCTCACCTTGTCTAGTTGTGAGACCCACAACTGGTTAAAAAGCGATAAAGCAGCTACTGCAGGGACCCCACCTCCACAGATAACTGTGGTCATAAACGTAGATTTCCTTGGACGAAGTGCCTCACTGTCCGCGCTGCTGCTCTAGATAAGAAGGGACCAGGACACGGGGATGTCTGGATCAACTGATGCTTTTATTGTTCTACGCGTTTCGGAGCCACAAACCGAGCTCCTTCCTAAGGGAAGGTGTTCCCTGAGGAAAGAGCTAACTTTATTATGACACTCAACAGCCTTCCATCCATAGATTCTGTCAGTTGCTTGATCTGTTTACGATCAACATTGTGTGCAGCAGCCACCACAGCCTCCCAGACACTGTTCCGAGAGGTGTACTGTTTTCCCTCCCTGTAGATCTCACATTTTAGGAGGGACCACAGGTTCTCTATGGGGTTCAGATTAGGTGAACAAGGGAGCCATGTCATTATTTTTTCTTTTTTTTTAAGACCTTTACTGGCCAGCCACGCTCTGGAATAGTTGGATACATATGATGGAGCATTGTCCTGCATGAAAATCATGTTTTTCTTGAACGATACCGACTTCTTCCTGTACCACTGATTGAAGAAGTTGTCTTCCAGAAACTGGCAGTAGGTCCGGGAGTTGAGCTTCACTCCATCCTCAACCCGAAAAGGTCCCACCAGTTCACCTTTGATGATACCAGCCCATACCAGTACCCCACCTCCACCTTGCTGGCGTCTGAGTTGAAGTGGAGCTCTCTGCCCTTTAGTGATCCAGCCTCTGGCCCATCAAGAGTCAATCTCATTACATCAGTCCAAAAAACCTTTGAAAAATCAGTCTTAAGATATATCTTGGCCCAGTCTTGACGTTTTACCTTATGTTTCTTGTTCAAAGATGGTTTTTCAGCCTTCCTTACCTTGGCCATGTCCCTGAGTATGCAAGACAAAAAGGGGGGAGGGGGTGGGAGCGCATGTGAAGAAAGTTTTTGAAGTGGATTTAGGCCCAGGGCTGTGTGGCCACTTACCAGAGGTGGTTGTGCAACCCTGCACAACTGCGGTCTTACGCCTGTGAATCCACCTCCGCCCGGAGGTATAGTGGAGGCACCGAAAGTTGCTCCGGGAGCTCCAGCTCCTGTCGCGATCAATGACCGGAAAGATGTCACCACAGGTCCTACAACGGTGACCGTGTTGTATTGCTAGGTCATGGAACTCAGGATCTAGGATTAATGGTATCTCTTGTCCAGAGCTGCTCTTGCCAGGTGTGCACAAGTGCAAGAAGCTAAGAGTAAAAAAATCCCTGGTCTGTGGAGCGCTAGGGCTAGAGATAAATGGCACTAGGTTATTTTAGAAAAGGTTTCTTTATTGCAGAAACGCGTAGTGGCCTGTAAGAGGTTAATAAAGAAACCTTTTCTAAAATAACCCTAGTGCCATTTATCTCTAGCCCTAGCGCTCCACAGACCAGGGATTTTTTTACTCTATGTCCCTGAGTATAGCACACCTTGTGCTTTTTGATACTCCAGTAATATTGCAGCTCTGAAATATGGCAAAACTGGTGGCAAATGGCATCTTGGCAGCTTCACTCTTGATTTTCCTCAATTCATGGGCAGTTATTTTGACCCTCTTTTTGCCCAACACACTTCTTGCGACCCTGTTGGCTATTTGCCATGAAATGCTTGATTGTTTGGTGATCACGCTTCAAAATTTTGGCAATTTCAAGACTGCTTTATCCCTCTGCAAGGCATCTCACAATTTTGGACTTTTCAGAGCCCGTCAAATCTCTCTTCTGACCCATTTTACCTAAGGAAAGGCATTTGCCTAATAATTAAGCACACCTTATATAGGGTGTTGATGTCATTAGACCACACCCCTCCTCATTACAGAGATGCACATCACCTGATTTACTTAATTGGTAGTTGGCTCTCAAGCCTATACAGCTTGGAGTAGGACAACATGTATAAAAAGTATCATGTGATCAAAATACTCATTTGCCTAATAATTCTGCACACAGTGTATTACAATTCAGCAAGTTCTAGTTTTCGTAATTCACATGTCAATTTTTCACATGTGCATACTATCCATGTTTTTCACATATAGCACTCGTACCCGTGATAGTCTATGAGGCCGTTCACATGTCAGTGATTTTTTTTGCAGACTGAGTGGTCCTTATAAAATTGCTTTGGCCGTTTCAAACTCGACAATAAAAGTCTATAAGTCTATGGGTCTGTGAAAAAAATTGGACTGCTCTCAGATGCCATTGTCTTTTACTGATAGGAAGGCTTCATTCCGAATTTTTTTTTTTTTTTACATACAAAAACAATATTCAGAACCGATGGGAAAGTGGACGGACATAAATAAAGGGCAGAGGAAAACCAGTTAGAGGGTTACAAAGACCTGAGACTGGGCCATAGGTTCACTTCCAGCAGAACAATGACCATAAACATACTGCCAGAGCCACTTAATTTTGTTCAGAAGTATGTGGACACTCTCCTCTGTATACCATATGAGCCACCACACAGGCCCCTATATATAATCTCTGCCTTCATATAGCCCTGCTATATACGGTATGAGTCCCCACATAGCCCTCTTATATACTGTGAGCCTTCACGTAGCTATACAGTATGAGCTCCCACATAGCCCCTATATAAGAGTATGAGCCTTCACATAGCTTCCTATATACAGTATGAGCCAATGCATAGCCCCTATATACAGTATGAGCCCCCATACAGTCTCTCTATGTACAGTATGAGCCCCCACATAGCCCCCTAAATACAATATGAGCTCCCACACAGCCCTCCTATATACAGTTTAAGCCCTCACTTAGCCCTCTATATACAGCCATACGTCACATAAATGGAAAAAAAAGAACACATTCCCACCTCACTCCCATTCTTGTGATCCCATGCTCTGGTCTGCAGTAAACTGACTCTCCACAAGACAGATGTGATAAAGTGACATCATCGCATCTGTTGTCCCAGCTACATACAGTGATTGGTGGAAGAAGTTGCTGCCGGCTCCATTCTCCACCAATCCTGAGGATGCAGATACCCGTAACATCAGAACATGGGTGGCAGAGGGCACTTTTCCCAGTTCTGGCTTAGGTGAAAGCATATTCATGTGCTTGAATGGCCCTCCCAGTCCAGAACTATATCTCATTGAGACAGTGTGACAAGATTTGAAAATTGCTGTTCATACACTCTACATCCAGTGTCACCCATCTAGAGCTGTTTTACAAATAAGAATGAGTAATTAACATTTCATGATGATTATTATTGCAAGAACAGTCACCAAATCTGTACAGTCAGAAAATACATGTTTGACTGTAAATTTTTTATATTTAATTTTCCATTGTAATGCATCTTAGCTACCATAGAAGACTTGAGGCAAGGACACTATATTTTTCCATTGCCGTAAACTTTTTAAAGAGATTGACAATAATATAAATAATACCATTTACATTTTGTGGGGGATTGACATATAAACTTCACTAGGAATCATCATTTTTAATGGTTTGTCTTGTTACAGATACAAAGGAGCGGAGGGCTGGGCCCCAGCATCCTACTTGAAGAAAGTTAGTGGAGATTTACTCTCTCAAAAGTTGTCATCAGGATCCAGTGCCAATTCCAGTGCTCTAGATTTGGATGGGATCTCCAGGCAGCAGAATTACGGCGGTCGGGATAGGGAGACTCCAAGTCGCCAGCTTCCAATCACAGATTTTAAAAGAAGTAACAATCTTAATATTATTTCACATTTGACTCAACTTTGCGGTCTCCTCCCAAATTCTTACAGTAATTTTCATAATTTTAAGGATGTTTAAAGGGGAATTCAAGGGAGATAAAAAAAAATTTGTATGGATCCTTGCACTCCTATACTATAATGCTAAGCTGCCTGTCACACTTGTATAATATTTAGAACTCCTATAAATCAATTATTGACTAACTGCTCTTTACCTGTCACTAATCCCAGAGTGGACAATGCGTTTTGCCTGATTGAACAGCTCTTCCCCCTCCCTCTCAGAAATCTTCAGCGCCGTCCGACACTTCCTCATTCAATCACGTGGGCATGACATCACAACAGGTCCTATACTAAGCTGGAATTTGGATGTCTGTTTCTATACAGGGAGCCGGATGTGAGACTAATGTGACACCAGGACCTTATGTGACATTATGCCCTTGTGATTAAAGGAGGAAATGTTTGTTCTCGGACGCACAGATGCTCACTGCAGTGGGAGGGGGGAGAGCTGCTCAATCAGGCATGATGCATTGGCCCCTCTGGGAGTGGTGACCGTTTAAGGAGCAGTTAGTGAATTATATGAGTTCTAAACATTATACAAGTGTAACAGATAGCTTAGCATTGTAGTACAGGCATGCAGAGACTTTACAAAATTTTGTCTCCCTGGAGTTCCCCTTTGATCTTTTAGACCAGTGTGCCTAAAAATATAAAACAATAATGCAATCTAGTAACATCTCAAGAACAGTCTGAGATAAGATCTATATTCTATTTACTATATAATGAAAATTATACCAAACAAAGATCCACATGAGTCCACTAGTGTGAAAATCGGTCCTTGCAGTTCCAAAGATCCTGGACATAAGCATGCCAGTGCTTCTGAATTGAACAATTTGTCTTGTACTCTATATCTACCTTCTTCCCCTCCGTCACATGCACTCTGTCCACATTTTCTAAGCCAGCAACCTTCAGCTGGCTGTCATCTAACGCCCCCCAGGATCTACCCCCACCCTTCTCAACCATTTCACCACTTGGCTTCTCCACTTCCTTTCTTCCGACATCCCCACTATCACATGGGTGATTTCAGCATCCCCATTGACACCTCCCATTCTGCTGCCTTTAGACTCCTATCATTGACCACCTCCTCTGGGCTTTCCCAATGGTCCTGCTCAGCTACTCATAAGGATGGCCATACAGGCAACCCTGGCTCACCACCCTCACTAAAGAACTACGTTGGGCATCCAGAATGGCCGAGCGAGATGGAAGAAATCCCACTCCGCGGTGCACTTCGCCACTTACAAACCGTCCCTCTCCAACTTCAAGACTGCACTCACCGCCGCAAAAGAAACCTACTTCTCATCTTTAATAAATTAACTGTCCCAAAACCCAAACAATTATTCAAAACTTTCAACTCTCTACTTAATCCCCCTGCACCTCCTCTCTCCCCCCTCATCTTTGCCAATGACTTTGCTGCCTTCTTCAAACAGAAGATCGACAAAATCAGAGAACGCTTTGACCCACTGTCCCCTTGGCCTCCCCCATCACTGCCCAATCATCTTCGTCCAAAGGAAGCTTTTCCATCATGACAGAAGATCAACTCTCCTCCCTTCTGTCACGATCACACCTCACCACCTGTGCCCTTGACCCGCTCCCCTCCCACCTCATCCTGAACTTCACTACAGTCCTCGTCCCTTCCCTAACCCATCTCTTCAACTTATTACTCACCACCGGCATCTTCCCCTCATCTTTCAAACATGCCTTGACCACACCCATCCTCAAAAAAACCCTCCCTTGACCCAGCATCTGTTTCTAACTATCACCCCATATCTCTTCTCCCCATCACCTCAAAACTAATTGCACAACACGTCCATTCCGAACTGTCCTCCCACCTTTCCTCCTGCTCCCTATTTGACCGCTACAATCCGGTTTCCGACCTTATCACTCCACCGAAAAAGCCCTAACCAAAGTCACCAACGACCTACTGGCCGCCGAGAGCAAACGACACTACTCCGTCCTTCTCTTCCTCGACCTCTCTGACACTGTTGACACTCCCTCCTACTTCAGATCCTGGAATCTCTTGGCATCACTGACCTAGCCCTCTCCTGGATCTCCTCATACTTAACAGACTGGACTTTCAGCGTCACCCACTCCCACACCTCCTCTTTGTCCTACCCCTATCTGTCGACGTCCCCCAAGGCTCGGTTCTAGGATCACTACTCTTCTCCATCTACACCCTCGGCCTAGGACAACTTATTGAGTACCATGGCCTCCAGTACCATCTCTACACCGATGACACCCAGATCTACCTCTCTGGGTCTGACATCACCTCCCTACCATCCAAAATTCCACAATGCCTGCCTGCCATCTTCTTTGCTCACTTCCTTAAGCTGAACATGGACAAAACAGAGTTCATCATCTTCCCCCCAAGTCGCTCTCCCCCTCTCAGACCTATCCATCCTCATCAACGACTGCTTACTCTTCCCAGTCCCCCATGCCAAGTGCCTTGGGGTTACTCTCGACTCTTCCCTCTCCTTCAAGCCTCACATCCAAGCCCTCGCCACCTCCTGCCGACTCCAGCTCAAAAACATTTGCCGAATCCGCACTTTGCTTGACCACGACACTGCTAAATCACTTGTTCATGCTCTCATCATCTCGCGCCTTGACTACTGCAACCCTCCTGCTCACTGGCCTCCCCACTACCTCCCTCGCACGTCTACAATCTATCCTAAACTCTGCTGCTCGACTAATCCACCTGTCTTCCCTCTACTCCCCTGTCTCCCCCTCTGCCAAGCCCTTCCCACCTCTTAGAGATCCCAATTTAAAACCCCGACCATGACATACAAAGCCATCCATCACCTGTTTCCCTCATACATATCTGACATGGTCTTCCGATACCTGCCCGCACGCAACCTGTGATCCTCCCAAGAGCTCCTTCTCTACTCCCCCCTTATCTCCTCTCAAAACCGCATACAAGACTTCTCCCGTGCATCCGCCATACTCTGGAACTCTCTCCCCCAACACATTAGACACTTGCCTACCCTTGGTAACTTCAAAAAACCCTCAAGACTCGCCTCTTCCAAAAAGCCTACAACCTTCAATGAGACCTGGTCGCCGCACCATCCCATGATCGTCTCTTCCCCCTCCTAATGCTTCCTCACCTAACCCTCGTAGACTGTGAGCCCTCGTCGACAGGGTCCTCTCCCCTCCTACATCTGTAAGTTGTTCTCTGAGGCGGTCGACAGGGTAGGGGGTACTCGGATACCGGGATAGACGGTTGCTTCGGTGGGGGAATCACGGCTGGTCAGTTCAGTGCCCTGGACCCTCAATTGTGGGGATGGTGGGGAATGATGATGGATGGGGGAAGGGTAACGTGACGCCACCTGTGGTACCTGGTAACGTGGATACCAGCACTGCAGCCGGCCGCTGAAGTGATGGAGGTGCAGCTCAGAGTAGAAAAACTTTACCTCAGGGCAGGTGCTTTATCTCAGGGCAGCGGGAGCAGATGAGGGGAGAAGTTGTCCTCACCTCTAATGATGATGTTGTAACCTGCCGGGCAATGAGAGAAAGAATCATGGACACCACTTCAGCTCAAGCAGTTCTTTTACTTCACCAGATGGAAACAGGTATACGGTATAGACTGGGTTAGCGGGTATTGTAACCGTTGGGTGTGAAGGTTTCCTCAGAGTCTGACAGTGATGCCCTCAATATGGGGCTCGTAGTCTTGCTGTGCTCTCTCTCTTACCCCAGTTAACAGACCCTGAGTCTCTAGTCCTCAGGGTCTGTTGCTTTGAGTGCTCGGTTAACTTTCCGTGTCCTGAACTAGCTATGGGACTGATGTTGGGCTACTTTAGGGGTGCTTCGGTGCCCTGTGTGTAATGGGCCTTCAGCTTGCCAGTTTGTAGTTAGGGATGGACCTTGCATCTAACTACCTCGGCTCCAGTATGCCGGTGTCGACCTGGGTCCCCGGCTGGCTTCAACCAGGCCCGGGTAAACCCCCTTCCAAAGTCTGGGTCACCTCTCATCCCTTAAGAAGTGCCCTCCTGATGCAGCCGCAGGGTCCCCTGCGTCTGCTTGCTTTCCACACACCGACTGTCTGACTATTCTGTCACTCCCCTTCTCCCGCTCTCTGGGCTCCACCCCCTGGGACCTACTGAATATCAGTCCCCTGTAATAAAGTATCCTGTGTATGGGTGTTGGGGTGCAGACTCTTAAGATTCCCCACATCCATGGTTACAGAGGCATCACATCTCTATTTAGGATGTAATACCTCCCTGTCGCGCCTTGCCATAGGGGCGCCACCCCCCTGCTTAAATATACTCGTCCGCGAGTGTTCCAACCCGGCCGGGTTTGAGCTGACTTTTTATTTTATTGCTATTAACATTTACCCGGTTAACTTTCTAACATAAAAACATACGGTTACTTTATGGTCTTCCCTTGCGCTATGGTTCATACGTTGCATATTATTATTATTATTATTATTATTATTATTTATTTATATAGCGCCATTAGGTTCCAGGCGCTTTACATGAGGATGAGGGAGACAAGAACAAGTACACTAAATCTAGGCGATCAGGACGTACAGGTACAGGAGGGGCAGGGACCCTGTCCACGAGGCTCACAGTCTATGAGCATATAAACATTTTACTTTTATTCACATTGGCCCAACGGGACCGGATTCAAGTCTTTATAGTTCAATCAGGCTTTTTAAATCGACAGTTCACATTATGTTCATGTGGTTATTGTCCAAAGACTGTAGTAAAAAAGGCATAATCTGCAAATGCTGCAAAACAAAGGCACAGTCTGCAAATGCTGCAAGAAAAAGGCATACTATTCAACTATATACAGTGGTGCGGAATACCGGGTTAAACTGGTCAGTCAACACTTCTGCTGACCCGGATCGAGTACCACCCTCGGGGTCCTGCATGGCGTTCATAGGTGATCTTGTCACCGCAATATAGGTCCCGATCCGGGTGTCCTTGAGGGAGATGTCATTCCACATCCCTCCTGGCAACGAAAACCTCAGAGTAGAGGCCTTCTTCCCGGGCAACTGTATCTAGTGCCCAGGTTGACAACAGTGATGACCCCCTTTTCCTGCTGTTCCACGGGCAGTGGGGTTGGGTGCGGGCAAAGGCGCGAGCCTGCCGGATCTCCATCTCATTTGCCCACCATAGCTCGTGGGTCCCGGACGCCTCCATGCCGCTGGCTGGTTCTTCCTCTCGGTCCTCCTCCCCGGAACTCACCTGGCTGGTAGAGCTTTATTTCTCACATCCCTCTATGATCAGTCAGGCTCCTCGGAGAACCGGATCAGACCACGCCATTTTGGGCCTACGCAGTGAAATGAAGTCCAGTAAATAAAAGTCCAATTTAAGGCGCACAGTACCCCTTTTTACCGGGCACGGGATCCTGTTCGTGATGCTAGAAATGAGGCGGTCGACAGGGTAGGGGGTACTCGGATACCAGGATAGGTGGTTGCTTCGATGGGGGAATCACAGCTGGTCGGTTCCCAGTTCCGTGCCCTGGACCCTCAGTGGCTGGGATGGTGAGGAATGATGATGAAGGATGGGACCCCTGGGACCTACTGAATATCAGTCCCCTGTAATAAAGTGGCCTGTCTATGGGTGTTGGGGTTCAGACTCTGAAGATTCCCCACATTCACGGTTACAGAGGCATCACATCTCTATTTAGGATGTAATACCTCCCTGTGGCGCCTTGCCATAGAGGCACCACATTCTCCCCTCTTCATATGTAAAGCACCATGGAATCTAATAGCGCTATATAAATAACAATAACAATAATATTAATAATAAATAATACATCTGGCCTTTTTGAATGCATACATTAGTTGTCTTCTTTGTTGTTCCTTTAGCGTAATTGGGGGGGGGGGTGATTTATCGCCAATGTAAATTACACGAATGTCTTGTTTTTTTTTTAAGAATTACATTGTGAGGATAATATGTGTATTTTGTTGAAGGAAAAAAATGATCTTCTGTACTAAATAAGATTTTTTGGAATTGTCTGCTCACATGTAGGGTTTCAGAAAAGTATTTAGCATAAAACTGTAGTTTGCCATTGTAGTCTACAATTTATAATTTCTTTATGCTTCCAACAGAATCCCCATAATGAGACAGAGACCACCACCCCGCCGGGACCTTACCATCGTAAGTTTTTTCTTTGCTTGAGTCTATAAAATGAACTAAAAACAAGTTATCCAGCAACCGCAGGTGTAAATAAAAATATACCTTTTATTCCATAATTAAAAACATGGAATAAATCAGGACGGCATAGATCAGACATGCCTATGCGTTTCAGGCAACCTAGCCCTTAATCATGGCAAAGTCTGAATAATTATGGCCTGTTGTGTAGGCAGGAAAATGAAAAGTTTACAGAGTAAATATATTTTTAATACGGAATTTATTATATATTGTATATAGGTCCTTTAATGCCGTGCAGATCAATGGCTTTCTATTAATTCTGTACTCCAATTTTTGAGAGCTTTTAGGCAAGACCTTCTCCCCTGAACTGCTTCTGTAGGGTTTGTGCACGCATTGGAAATGTGCTGCAAATACTGTAGTGTTGGCAGAAGGAAAAAATGCTGAGTAAAATATGCACATTTTGCCACATTTTTGTTTTTTTGATGTGTTGTTTTCACATTCTCTTGAATGAGTGAAAAACCTGAAATAATTGTCATGCTTCAGATTTGAAATGGCTTCATATCTGCAGGGAAAAAATAAGCAGCATGTGCTTGAGATTTCAGACATCTCTTTCACTTTGCTAGCACAGTAAAGAGCTGTGTTTTTGTGTGGCAAAAATGCAGAGAAAAGGTTGGAAGAAACACTTAAAAAATGCAATGTGTGAACATCTTTTGAGAATTGTCTACTTCCAGATGTCATCTCTCAATAGATAAGCTGCACAACATTGTACAGCTGCTGGAGTGGGTAGCTGTACACCCCATAGAGAAAGCAGAAATTATTTATTACCATCTCTGCCTTTTCTATTGCTATATGCAGGTATGAACAAGCACTATCTATACACAATAGGAAGGACTAATAGTGCTTCAACCTTCAGTCCCCTTGATCATGTGAGCCCTGGGGGTAGGGAGAAAGCAGGAGCGGCTGGACAACCTGAGACCCAAATCAGCTCTGCTTTGCAGCTAGGGAGCTGGGAAATCACATTATAAAAAGGATTTAATGTTGAAATGACCCCTAAAGGTCTTTTGTGAGCCTTATAGGTGACAGATTGTGTGATATAAATAAATGAAAAAATTTAATAAAAAGCAGGAAAACAATAACCTTATCAAATAAAAAAGCATGGCATATCCAAATTGCTATTACTACTCCTGCAAAAAAAAAAAACATGCTCAATATATATAAAAAAATTATGATTGAAAAGTGTAACACACTTCAAAGTGTGCCATATTTTACAGGTGCTTTGTAGTAGGTTTAATAAAAATAAAAACCTTTGTAAACAGGCATGCATTTTTTTATTTTATCTTACCAATATCAGACAATTTTGTAAAAAAGAAAAGAAAAAAAATCTAAAAATAAAAACCCACAATTAAAGGTGCAAAATTCATTTAAATATCTGTAGTGTAAAAAAAAAAATCTACATAAAACAAAGCCGTGTGCCTGATTAGGAACGGTAAATGGTAAATGCTCTTGAGCTGTTAAGGAGTTAACATCATATAAAAATATTCTACATTTTAGTTACTCTTTCTGAAAGCTATTTTGAATAACAGATGCAATATGGGTGATAAACAGAATACAATTGGAGAAATACAATGCACAGTTATATTAGATATGGATACATGAGTATTTTATTCTCTCTCCATTGATCTCTACCATCTGCAAAATCCTATATTAGCATTGTTTGTGTATAACAAAACAGATGGAATACTGCTAATACATGCAATCATAAAATCTGCTTTTGACCTAATTCACATGGAAAAAACAAATGTATGATCTGTTTTTTATCTGTTTGCTTTTCATGTGCCTATTTTTACAATATTTGTGTCATTCATTTTTTTATATTAGTTTAAGAAAGGAACAGGAGTCCCAAGGGGTTTCCAATAAGTTACTAGCAACTCAGTGTCATATTACTATTTCTTTTTCAAAGTACAGTATGTAGATTAATTTTGCACTAAACGTATGTGCTATTGTATTAACTTTACTATGGTTTTCTTTCCATGGTTTTATTTTCTTCTGATGTAAATACTTCAGCCACGAGGACTAAATCTGCCTAAACCTCCTACTCCCCCACATGTTGAAGAAGAGTTTTACACTATTGCAGACTTCCAGACCACTATTCCTGATGGGATCAGCTTTCACGCAGGACTAAAAGTGGAGGTAAGAGTTGTGTTTCTTTTACCACATTAAAATTTTTTAGGTTTACAATATGAAGATAACAAAATATTTTCAGTATCATAAAAGGTAACGCTTTCTATAGGTATTAAAAGTATACACGATTTTAACATATTAACTGAAAATTAGGAACAATCTAGAATATAAAAAATAAGTATATGTTGATATGAACAGATTATACAATATTCAATGTAAATTAAGAATATTTCCTAAAAGTAGGGTAAGCAAACTGCATTGTGAAAACAGTCAAATGAAATGTGGAATAGCAAGGGGAATGATGGCGGGGATACCAAGGGCGGGAGTGAGAGGGAAATAATAGTGGGAAAAAATGCTAATGATCACTGTGATGAAAACCACACCTCGGAGCCCTGCCATGATGTTTCTAATACATCAGAGCCACGTTCTACAATCTCGTCACGTCCACCAATATGTGGCATTACTCACACACAGAGGTACATAAGGTCAGCTTGGCGCCTTTTTACACTAACACTCCCCTGACCGCATGGCCACAGGGAGTGAGAAAGGGTGATCCACGCAACCTCTGGCGTGGCAAAACATTCGCTCACAACCCTCACACACTGGAAGACCCTTTTCACTAGCCCCAGCAAAACAGAGTCCTGTCAGCCTGGTAGAGCTGCCACCAATTTCTCGTTAGGTATAAGCCTGGTC
Source organism: Allobates femoralis (assembly GCA_033576535.1). Lineage (NCBI taxonomy): Eukaryota > Metazoa > Chordata > Amphibia > Anura > Aromobatidae > Allobates > Allobates femoralis. The sequence goes on from JARQOC010000004.1 coordinate 447,421,245, forward strand.
CATCACAGGTCATACCAGACCAGAAACCAACCCAGGTAGCATGTAATATTAACTGAGGACACGCGACATATGTGGGTTTGTGGATCGAGATAAAAGAGCAACCCAGGATTAAATTAGATATTTAATCGCCGTAAGGGCTCAATAGATAATACAATAAATACACAATGAATTTATGGGAATTGCAGTCAGGTATTCAAATAAATGTAATAGGTTACAGAAGGTATATGCAGTTGAATGTAATCAGTTACCAGTTCCTTGTTGCTGGCGGCCATACAGAGATGGATTGGAGCCCAAGGGTTTCTTGGTTACTCCCAATACATGACATAACCTCATTGACAGTGAACAATGGAGAAATATGGTGGGTACCTTTTAATCCCATGATCAGTCACTCCGTCCCCACCCTCTGAGTGTCTCTAATTCCAGTCCGCTTGTTCCTGTGCTAAAAGATTCCCTCTAGGAGGTCCAAGTGAGATGGTTCTGGTGCCTTCCGAACTGGCTAGGTCCCTTTTACACTTGGAGACCAAACACGGTCTCTATACCTGGTTTCTACTACATACTCAATATCTCCCCACGCCTGGGTGCTAGGAAGAATCGGGACCCAGGTGCGTGTGCGGTTTTTGTTCCCAAGATTCCAGGGATATGATTTGTGTAAGACCTGGGTATTTGGTACTTTCAAATAAAACTGTAGTCTCCTTGGCACCAGGATATCATAAAGAATTATGAAACACAGAAGCTCAGCATGACTTTTTTACTGTTATGGCTGGTTTCACATTGCGATTTTTTGCAGTCCGTGGCTGTCCATTGTAAAACGGACAGCCACAGATCAGATTTGGCCCCCGTATATCCCTATGGGCAACGGATCTGCACGGATTTTCCCTTGGCATCCGATTTGTGACAGATCCGATTCTGTCCGATTTTGTGCTGTACCCAAAATCGAGCTGCTCGATTTTGGCACAGTGACCAATCGGACACAATCGAATCTGACACGATCTGCGGCCATTAACATGGGGGCCTATGGAGCACGGGTCCGGGAAAACATCGGATTGTTTCCCGGACATGACTTTAGTGTACTGAGCATGCTCAGTACACTAAAACTGCTCTGTTTCCCTGTAATTTCACTTCCGCAATGTATATATATACATTACGGAAGTAAATTAACTGAAGCAAGGGTTAAAAATGAAAAAACAAATCTCCTCACCTCTCCGGCGTGTCCTGCGTTGTGCACCATCTAGCTCCCGGGGCTTAAGGATCTGGTGGGGCGGAGCTACCCAATGAGCAGGGCGGGGATACCCAAGCAGCTGATTGGTCACATGACCGCATCAGCTGAGCGGTTTAAATAGCCCGCGCGCCAAAAGCGATCGGCGGCGGGAGATTTAAACCACTCAGCTGATGCGTTCATGTGACCGATCAGCTGATCGGGTTGTCAGATGACTGCATCAGCTGAGCGGTTTAAATCTCCCGCCCGCTGATCGGTTTTGGTGCGCGGGCTATTTAAACCGCTCAGGTGATGCGGTCATGTAACCAATCAGCTGATCGGGTAGCCCGCCCCACCAGGTCCTTAAGCCTCGGGAGCTAGACAGCGTGCAATGCAGGACACGCCGGAGAAGTGAGGAGATTTTTGTTTTTATTTTTAACCCTTGCTTCCATTGCGGGAGTGAAAGTGCCCTGCTTGCCTGCGCTTTGCAAGCTCGGGCTTTTCTGTGTCCGGATCCGTGAAAATCACGGGCCCGGACACAGAAATGTCATCTGAGGCCACATCTGATCCGGTCCTTTCCTGTCCGTGGGGTCCTGCAAAAAGTAGAATCCGCACGGACAGGAAAAATCACAATGTGAAAGCACCCTAAGGCTGCTTTCACACTGTGATTTTGTACAATACGTGGCTGTCCATTGTAAAACGGACAGCCACGGATCAGATTTGACCCCATGTATTTCTATGGGCAATGGATCTGATCGGATATGCCCTTAATGGCATCCAATTTGTGTAGGATCCGATTCTGTCCGATTTTTTGCTGTACCCAAAATCAGAGACTGCTGAATCGGATCTGACACCTGATCTGGCAAATAACATGGGGGCCTACGGAGCACTGGTCCGGGAAAACATCGGATCGTTTCCCGGACCTGATTTTAGTGTACTGAGCATGCTCAGTACACTAAGACTGCTCTGTTCCCCTAATTTCACTTCCGCAATGTATATGCATTACGTATGCTGTCAGGAATATGCTGTGCTGTCAGGAATTTTCCAGCCTGACAGCACACTCGAAGAGCGGGGGGGCGCTGTTTGGGGAGAGCGTATGTGCTAATGCTGCGGCCGCCGCCAGACTTACTGGTCCACATGCAGAGCTGCCAATAGCAGGAGAGGAGGGGCGGGCACAGCTGCAGGAAGTGGCGCTTCACTTCCTCCCCGTCCTCCATCATCACCTCAGACACCCGTGGTCGCGGCGGGCTGCTGGAGGCACAGGGCCCCCCCACGAGGAGGCGCGGGCCCGGTCTCAGCTGCGACCGCGGTAGTTATGCCACTGTTCACATCAGCTGAGCGGTTTAAACCAGCCCCCGACAAAACCGATCGGCGGGCGGGAGATTTAAACCGCTCAGCTGATGCGGTCATGAGACTGATCAGCTGATTGGGTAGCCCCAACCCGCCAGGTCCTTGAGCCCCAGGAGCTAGACAGCACAGGACACAAGCCGGAGAGGTCAAGATCTTTTTCTTTTATTTCTAACCTTTGCTTCACTCCCGCAATGTATATACATTGCGGGAGTGAAAGTGCTCAGTTTGCCTGCACTTTGCAGGCTCTGGCTATTCTGTTTCCGGATCTGTGAAAATCACGGACCCGGACATAGAAATGGCATCCGGAGGTCACCTCCGATGCTGTCCTTTCCTGTCCGTGGGGTCCTGCAAAAAACAGGATCCCCACGGACAGGAAAAAAATCGCAGAGTGAGACAAATGCTGAGTTCTTTCCTCTGGACCACCTGCAGAGCCCGGTGTCCAGTGTCAGCATTATCTCTGTGAATAGGATGACACATCCTATTTCTACTCTAAATAATATGGGTGCAGAAATATCCAGGGAGATTCATGACCGGAAATCTCCCAATATTCTTCAGAATTACCAAGACAGCAATGAGATGTCAGACCTCTTAATTGGTCTGGGCTCCCATAGATCAGTCAGACTCTGCAAGTCAAATTAATCAAATAGTCCCATGATTTATCATCATCATCTCAAGATGTTTTTTTGTTCCGAAAGGTGAGGATTTTTATTCCATGTGTCTGATGAATCTCATTGATACGTGCAAACTATTGTGTAATAGTTGGAAATGTTGTGTATTTCCATATCAGAAGATACTCACTTTATCAGAGTGTATGTAGTGCAGAGTATACAAGGCTAGACAATGTGGACAAGGTTTACCTTCTCTGCTCTTTCTTACCACATCACCAGTCTAGAGGAGAAGAAACAGGAAAGCATTTGTGGGTCATGGTAGGAACTCTGGACAGTAGTTTAGAACTAGTTTACTGGCATTTAGAGGAGATAGAAATTTTGTGTGCTAAAGTGATTAGTCTGAATTTCTCCTCTGTTGTCCAAGTGGTATGGAGATCTTTTCCCATTTCTTAAGAATTGGTGTTGACCAATTTTCAGGGCAGTTGGTGAGCCATCTCTATATAGTGGAAAACAATGTTGCACTAGACCCTTGGACAAGCATAATGTTTCAACATTTCAATAGTGTAAGTGGTCTGGCTGTGCTTAGAGATGATGCAAGGAAGTGCAGAAAATATGCAAGTTGGAGTATGTCCCAATAGTCTAGACTCAGATTAGCTGGAACATCTGTCTTGGTGGCCCATTGGGAGCCAGATGGCTAGTGTGCATTTGAAATATGCCATGGTGGAGCAATATGTTGATTGCACCACCTGATTGACAAGGTGGAATATGTAGGTTTCCAAGTATTGTATAGAGTGAAGAGAGGCATAGAAATAGATGGTACATAGTGTTAAAATGACAATCAGTTTGAAGGGCTTATCTTTGGATAATGTCATAATGATGTGGGGGCTAGAGGGCTTATTGTAGGTAGCCAAGGTTGGTTGTAAAATGAAATTTTAGTAAAGGAATGTTCCATCGAAATCCAACCCTTTTGGGATTTCTGCATACACCAGTCTATTATCCTGGTTGAATATGCTGCTCCTTGGTATCTGTAGGGGTCTGGCCCACCCCTCTGTGCTTTCACATAATATGGGCTGAAGGGGCAATAAATGGACATCCAAGGAGTCAGACAAATATTGTCCAGATGCTGCCTGAACTATATACAAATATTTGGTTATGTTTTTCAAGAGGACTTGGTGAAAGTAGTATTCAAGGCAGTATGTCCTATTTCAGTATTTGCTGGTATTTTTGGAGGTTGTGGACTAGTAGATTTAATGCCTGAAATGTCTGGGTTACAGACTGAGGGTTCAGTCAAGAGGATTAATAACAAAAGAGTACAAGGTTCTCCCTCTTTTCTTGTGTTCTGCTTCAGGAAGGAATAATATTGATTGGGCAAGGAATTGACAATTCTTTCAAACTTAAGTTTATTCAGCATTGTAGAGAAGAGAAGCATAGAAATCTTTCTGAATATTTGCAATGTGAATAGCATGTAACACTATGAAGCAGGAGGAGCTTGACTTGTGTAGGTGCCAATATCTTAGTAAAAATGTTAATGTCCGCATTAAGTAGAGGTATAATGCAATAAGAAACACATAATGCAGGGTCATAAAGATTAAGGTTTAAGATCCTGTGTGTATTGATCTCCCTGAGCGACATGCATGCCAGTCTAATGGATTTTTAATTTGTTGGTGTAAAGTCATCCATATTGGTATCCATAGATAATGCCACGAAATGTAACTATTCTTGATCTAGCTTTAATCATATTCAAGGAGCGTATATGTTTTTGGTTGTTAGTTGTGAAAGTTATGATGGTTCAGGGTTGTGTTTGTAAGACATATTTCAGAGATTATCTCTCAAGATTATTGAATATATATTTACTTTTTAAATGTGCACCTTAAACTAGGGCTGGGCGATTTTGGAAAAAATCAAAATCTCGATTTTATTTAAACCTATGGACGATTTTCGATTTAAATCTCGATTTTTTTTTTCTATTTTTTTTTGCTTTTCTTTGATGAATAAAGAGGGGGCCCCCGTGACCCTGTGACAGAGGAGAGGAGGGTAACTGAGGGAAGCGTCCTGCTTCCCTTGGGTGTTCCCACCCCTCCTCTTGTTTGCAGCCCAGGCTCTTACCCTAGCCCTAGCCCTAACCCTAACACTAGCCCTAACACTAACCCTAGCCCTATGAGTGCAGCTCTGAGGTGCATGAGGGGTTAATGCTGTGAGCGCACCTCTGAGGTGCAGGAGGGGTTAATGCTGTGAGCGCAGCTCTGAGGATCAGGTGGGGTTAATGCTGTGAGTGCGGCTCTGCAGTACAGGAAGGGTTAATGCTATGAGTGCAGCTCTGCAGTAGTACAGGAGGGGTTAATGCTGTGAGTTGCAGCTCTGAGGTGCAGGAGGGGTTAATGCTGTGAGTTGCAGCTCTGAGGATCAGGTGGGGTTAATGCTGTGAGTGTGGCTCTGCAGTAGTACAGGAGGGGTTAATGCTATGAGTGCAGCTCTGCAGTAGTACAGGAAGGGTTAATGCTATGAGTGCAGCTCTGCAGTAGTACAGGAGGGGTTAATGCTGTGAGTTGCAGCTCTGAGGTGCAGGAGGGGTTAATGCTGTGAGTTGCAGCTCTGAGGATCAGGTGGGGTTAATGCTGTGAGTGTGGCTCTGCAGTAGTACAGGAGGGGTTAATGCTGTGAGTTGCAGCTCTGAGGTGCAGGAGGGGTTAATGCTGTGAGTTGCAGCTCTGAGGATCAGGAGGGGTTAATGCTGTGAGTGCAGCTCTGCAGTACAGGAGGGGTTAATGCTGTGAGTGCAGCTCTGCAGTACAGGAGGGGTTAATGCTGTGAGTGCAGCTCTGCAGTACAGGAGGGGTTAATGCTGTGAGTGCAGCTCTGCAGTACAGGAGGGGTTAAAGGGAACCAACCACGTCGGATGCCCCTCATACACTGTTAATATGTGCCCCTGCAGCCTAGTAAAGCATTTGCAGCACTGCTTTTGTGTGAAAAGTGGCTGCAGTAGAAGTGAGATAATGATTTTATATACTTACGGTACATGCCTGCGTTCTTCTGGGCGTCTCCCTGTGTGTGCTGGCACTTGTGGGCTGTGCTCATCATGGCTGCTCTCCCCCTCCCTTATGCACGCCCCCTCTCAGCCTGCTATAGTGATGTGAGGCTGATTGCGTCATAAAGGGGCGGGGCTAAATCGCGGCATCCCGGTAGCCCCGCCCCCTTTATGATGCGGCCATTTTAAATCGAATTACACGATTGTTAACAAAACTACAATCGTGGCCACAGCAGGGGGCGAATTAATCGAATTAATTCGATTAATCGCCCAGCCCTACCTTAAACTATAAAGGTACTGTAAGTGTAGCACTTGTGTGTTCCTTAGAGGATTTAGAATAGAGTCTTAATTGAAAAAGTGGGATAACTTTGCCTCAGCATTCTTATGGGAAGGGATTTGTTTGTGCCAGGGTCTCCAGGAGGGTAGGTTCTGTGAATCCCAGGAAGAGGGAACAAAGTGAGAGAATGGTCAGAAAGCTGTAAAGTGTCAAATGTGGAATCTTGCTTCAAGCCTCATGGTGCTCATACTCATGGTATTTGACTAGTCAAGAATTAATCCTTGTGAAACATGTATAAACAGAAGAGTAGTAGTAAATAAGGTCTTATTCTTTAGCATGAAGGATGTGCCAAAGATTAAAGAGCTGCAATGAATGTGTTTGGATTAGGCAATTACATATCTTCACTGGAGCATGGGAGAGTGTGTCACTCCCTTAGATGCATCAATTTAAGATTCTATTATTAGGGTTCCCTTAGAGAAGGTTTGAATACGGTCCAAATATATAAGCCCCGTCACACTAAGCGAGATCGCTGCTGAGTCACAAGTTTTGTGATGCAACAACGACCTCAGTTTGACACGTAGCAGCGACCAGGCCCCTGCTGTGAGATCACTGGTTGTGTCGGAATGGTCTGGACCATTTTTTGATTGTTGGGTCCCTGCTGGGCAGCATGCATCGGTGTGTTTGACGGGGACAGCGACCGCAATACTACGCCCTAGTGTCACAGGGTCCCAATGATGACGTATCGTTGCTGCATCGCTGGTGAGATCTGACTGTTTGGCATCGCACCAGCGACCACGTAGCGACACTCCAGTGATCCTTACAAGGTCGTATCGTTGTCGGGATCACTGGAGCCAAATGTGACGGTACCCTTAGTCTGAGCTAGGTAGATACAGTTGAAACCAAATGTTTGCATACACTATACAAAAAGACACATGCATTTTTTCTATCTGATATGAAATGAGAATAAACCTTTCCCATTTTATGTCAATTAGGATTACCAAAATTATTAATATTTGCCAGATGAGAGGGGGAATGTTTTGAGGCATTTTTATTACTTTGTGCAAAGTCAAAGTTTACATACATTTTATTAATATTTGATACCATTGCTCTTAAACTGACTTCGGCCAAATGTTTTGGATATCCTTCCATAAGCTTCTCACAATAGTTGGTAGGAATTTGGGCCATTTCTCCTGACAGAACTGGTGTAACTGAGCCATGTTTGTAGGTCTCCTTGCTCGCACCTGCCTTTTCAGCTTTGCTCACAAATTTTCAATAGGATTTTGTGATGGCCATTCCAAAACATTGACTTTGTTATCCTTAAGCCACTTTGTAACCAGTTTGACAGTATGCTTCGGGTCATTGTCCATTTGGAAGACCCATTTCGGCCCAAGCTTTAACTACCTGGCTGATGTCTTCAAATGTTGCATCAGTATTACCACATAATCTTCTTTCCTCATGATGCCATCTATTTTGTGAAGTGCACCAGTCCCTCCAGCAGCAAAACTACCCCACAACCTGATGCTGCCAACCACGTGTTTCACAGTTGGAATCATGTTCTTAGGCTTCCAAGCTTCTCCCTTTTTCATCCATACTTAACGATGGTCATTATGGCCAACAGTTTTTTATGTTTCTTTTGAAGTAATGACTTCTTCCTTTTAGCCCATGTTGATCATCATCTTCACAAGTTCTTTTGTTTTGTTTTTTCTTGGATTGATATGGGCATGTTGGATCAAAACACATTCATCTCTGAGACACAGAACCTGTCTCCTTCCTGACCAGTATTATGGCTGGACATTTCCATCTTGTTTGTACTTGCGTATAATTGTTTGTATAAAGTGTGACTGTGGTGTGTGACAGAGCAGGATGGGACACCAGGTTGATGAACAATCCAAAGAACTTTATTAGGACAGGAAAATAGAACTAGATAAGACAGAAGGGGGAACACAAGCGCAATAGTGCCTTATCCTTTTACAATAATAGTAAGTGATTTGCTGATGTTATTGCTCACCTTGTAAAGTTGTGAGACCCGCAACCGGTGTAAATACATTTAGCAGCAGCCACTGGACCCACACTCCACGCATTCACTGTGGCTGTAGAAATAATCCTAAACTGGACAGTGCTCTTTGGTCCGCACACACTGCAGATAATAAAACGAACCAAAACTCCAAGAGGTATTGGCAAACGTGTTTTTTACTCCTGATGAAGGAGCGTGGAAGTGCTCAAAAACATGTTAAAATCAAAGACACCATTATCTTTTACCTCTTGGAGTTTCGGTTTGGTTTATTATCTGCAGTGTGCGCGGACCAAAGAGCACTGTCCAGTTTAAGGAAAATGGAACAGCACACATGAATGTAATTTTGGAGATTCTATAATGAGTCCACAACAGCAGAAACGGTCCGGGGGCGCCACCCTGTAGTCCAACGCCAGGGAAAATGCAGAAATAATCCTTGGATGAGTTCGCTAGATCCAGCAGATGAGGGACACAACACAATCCCATGATGGCAGCTTCTATCAATCCACAGACAGGCACCAGTATCTTGCCGCAGCCTCAGATCCTATTCCTTCGAAAGTCATAATATCAACTAACTGACAAAGTGTTTATTGTTCTCTCTCTCCTTGGATCAGCTGAAGGGCAGAAGTTTCCTGAAGTCCAGACTCCATTCTGTCTACAGGTTTGTGTATTAGAGGAGCCTCCTGCAGAGAAGGACAAAGGCAGGTTCCTCCACTATATGCAGGCCAGGAAACACTAAAGTAGGCTTCATTACATAGATGACATGAACACAGGCAGCGAGAGGGACAGACTGTTACACAAGGCACCTTCAGGTGTCTGGAAATTGCATCCAAGGATGAACCAGATTTGTGAAAAGTCCACAATTCTGTTCCTGATAACTTGACTGATTTATTTAGTCTTTCCCATGATGCTTCACAAATAAGCAGTGTGTGGCACCCCAGAGTCCGGTTGCCATGATGGCATTGCCTCCCTCGTGGGGTTATGCTGTGCTTGGAAGCAAGGGAAGGGTATTCACACCAGGTAAGCCCACAGCATGCAACACTTTTCCTGACTCCAGACCAGCAGGGGGATCTCTGAACCCGGTTTCAGGGAGCTTCCCCTATAAATGCTGGCCTGGGGGGAGGGTTAGGCAAGATGTTAGAGTGGAGGAGGAAGTGGCAGACATCCTGGGGAACTGGAGCCAGAGGGGCTTGTCCCAGAAAGATGCAGCAAGCATGAGGGACTTATAGGAGAAGGTCTGAGGAAGTGGAGAAACAGGTCTGGGGAATGGAGCCAGTTGCCAGGCTCACTCCAGAGTAGAGAGCCAGAACTGGACATCAGAGTACGAGGCTGTGCAGGGACTTCAGGCCTGGCAGGAGATTCCAAGTCCCCCGTCCACCACAAAGCTTAGGAGGCACAGTAGCATATTAGAGCCCAGGACCTCCACCAGAGGAGAGGTGCCAGAGAAGGGCGCGAGTTGCCTGCCATACGGGTGAGAGACTTTCCACAGGAGGAGAGAGGGTCCCAGCTTAGCTACAAGCAGCCAGGGCCAGCCAAGAGTAGCGCAACAGGGAGGCCTCAGAACTCACCTGGTGAGAAGATTCTCAACACCTCTTGTGGGACGGTACCCTGGAATAAACCTGCTGCTACTGCCAGTAAAGGTAACAGAGACTTCAACCCTTGTGTCTGTTGGCTATTCAGCGCCCTCAGTCCTGCACCCCCAACGGCCTACCATCTCCATAGACTTTCCCGTTTGCCCTGGGGACCTGCTTCACGTGTGGGGAGCAAAACCATCACCGCTGCACTCCTATCATCTCCAGAGATCCTGCACCGCAGCCGCCACTAATAGCCACAATACCATGGGTGTCGTCACAACAACAACCCCCACAAATCCTCTTACTCCAAAAAGTCTTAAACTCCCCATGCCTTTTTATTGACTGCCCATCCGTGATAGCCCCCAAGACATGCAAGGACGTTGAGAAAGAGAGGCCCAGCTCCGAGTACCCCACGGCCCCCACTGGGGCGAGTCACAGTGTGTTTCAGGTGTGCATTAAAATAAATCAACAGGTGTGTCTCTGATTAACTGAGGTGTTGCCAATAAACCTATCAGAAGCTTCCAAACACTTGACATGATCATATGAGCTGTCCCAAATTGTTTAAAGGCATAGCAGTCTTATTGTCTGTAATTTTGTGACTTTGCAGAAAGTAATAAAAATGCCTTAAAACATTCTCTCTCACTATTCTGGCATTTGGCATGTATTAATTATTATGGTAATTCTTATTGACCTAAAATGGTAAAGGTTTATTCTGATTTCATGTCAGATAGTAAGAAAAACAGGCATATGTGTCTTTTTATATAGTGTATGTAAACTTCTGGTTTCAACTGTATGTCTTCACAAAGGTGAAGACTCTTTTTAAGCATGGACTACAATGTATTTTAGTAAAGACGGCTGTGCCAATATTGAGGTTGAATTACAATGTTTTTACATGTCGTGTGCCAAGTTTGAATTTTAAACAGAATCTGTTCCAAGGTTTTTTGCTGAGCCATCTGAGAATGGCATAAAGTAGGAACAGAAACCTTGAGTGGTTTGTGTCACTTAGTGGACTTCTTGCTGTAGTTTGGATAAAGCACTTAAAGCGTAACCGCCATTTCAATTTTTTATTCAATAATAATGTAGAGCAAGTGATTTTAATAAACTTTGTAAAATAGTTCATTAGAAAATTCTGTCGGGTTACCATTCATAATCCTTCCACAAGGTGTCCTCAGTGCACTGTGAGTGAATCTCATTCTGTGCCAGGGCAATTTCTCAGTGAATACGGACATGTGAGGAGATAATGGAGAGGGCGCGTTGCCTGCACTGTGTGCCTGCAGCTCATGAGGAGACAATGTATATCACATTACAGCACAGAGCTGAGCAATGTTAGGATGTAAACTCCTCTATACAAGCTTCTCTGTTCTGTTTCCACCCAGCCTCCCCTTACACACAGTGGTATCAGCTGCTAGCCACTCTCACACACAGAAAATGAAGCTTTTAAAACGCCACAGAAAAATGTGTGAAAATAAATAATGTATCATAAAAAATTATTATTTTAGTTGGTATGTGACCCATCATTAACAACCAGTGCAGTATTGGTTTTTTTTTTCAATGAAATGACATTTACACTTTGAGAGACATGTTTGAGCAAAATAAGGTTAGGGTCCCACCAAAAAAAAAGGTACACCTTGATGTGGCTGGTGGTCACACATGAATTGGCCCATTTGTGTGCTAAATACCGTACCTCGTTTTTATAAGAATGGTCTATTTGCCATTATTGCCATTTAAAATAACTCATATATTCTGGCACACACACAGTAGTATGCAGTATTCTTTTGATTTTATACAGCTTGCACCTGTTCATATTTGCTTCATTCTGTTAGGAAGTGCTGGTCAGTCTGATTTTGATATAACACTATTTTCTCTGCAGCAACTCTGTTAGTCCTCCTAGTAATGAACTCGTGCTACATAGTTCTGAATATTCATAAGTTCTGTTTAACCTCACCACAGTTATTGATTGTCATGGCAGGGAGGTATTTATCTGAAAGTAAACACACAATGTTTGGAATTTTCTGAAATCTGAAAAACCAAACTTGTAGATTAGTTTATTTATAGGGATGAGCAAGTAGTTCGGTATTCAGATTTGGATGAGTCTAACCGAATACCTTTTACTATTCGGATATTCGTCCCAAATGGTGAACATAATGCAAGTCAATGGGAAATTCTGATATTTCTCTATGGAATCTTATACACAAATAGTATTTGTGTAAAAAATGCCCCAGACAAATATCCGAGTTCCCCCTTGACTTGCATTATGTTCACCATTTGGGACGAATATCCGAATAGTAGAAAGTATTCGGTTGGACTCATCCGAACCTGAATACCGAACTACTACTTCATTATTATTTATTTATCGTCTCTTTTCTGAAGTGTCTCTTGTAGAAAGCTTGTCTAGGTAAAAAGATACTAGAATTTTTTACCATTCAACTCAACAATGTTTGGACCGTGTTGGCCGGTAAGGGGCCACAGTGTCCCAAAAGCTTGCTATGTTTACCATCTTTTCAGTTAGCCATTAAAAGGTATCAACCACTGAGGACTTTAAGGCTGCGTTCACACATTTGCGTATTTTGCTGCGCTTTTTTGCGCGCGCTTTTTGCCGCATTTTTCGGCCGCGCAAAAAACCGCAACAAAATACGCAGGGGCTTTCACACACTGCGCTTTCTTTCCCCCAGAAAGCGCAGTGATGTCACAGAGGGGAGGAAGAATCCTGCTTCCTCCTCCCCTCTGTGACAGCCCCATTAGATTTCACAGTGTATTAATATACACTGTGAAATCTAAATTAAACAGAGGCAAATGTATGTAAAATAAAAAAGAATGAATACTTCACCTGTCCGGTGCCTTCTCCGTTGTCTGGTGCCTTCTGCCGCTCTCCGGTTCCAAGTGAGAGGTGTACTGAGAAGACCTGTGGTGACGTCAGAGGGGGGGCGTTCCCGGGCGTTCCCAGCGCTGATTGGCTGTTCGCGGTAATGTGATATGTATCACATGACCGTGAGTGCCCGGGAACGCCCCTCTGACATCACCACAGGTCCTGTCAGTACATCTCTCACTTGGAATCGAAGACCAGATAGCGGCAGAAGGCGTCGGACAGGTGAAGTATTCATTCTTTTTTATTTTACATACATTTGCCTCTGTTTAATTTAGATTTCACAGTGTATATTAATACACTGTGAAATCTAATGGGCGGCCACAGCTGTCAAAGAGGGGAGGAGGAAGCTGGATTCTTCCTCCCCTCTGGGAGAATACGCAGAAGTAGCTGCGTAAACAATTGACATATCAATTGTTTACGGAGCTGCGCTTTCTCCCAGAAAACGCAGTGCGTATTTTTACGCAATGTCTGCACTGCAAAGTGAATTTCCCATTCACTTTGCAGGCAGACAAAAGGCACATTGCGTATTTTGAAAAGCGCGCGTAAAAAAACGCGGCAAAATACGCAATGTGTGAACGTAGCCTAAGATTTGAGTAGAATGGCACATTTCTAAGGATTTCCAGCCCTTCAAGTTGAAGAAATTGTCTGAAGAAAAAAAAAAAAAAGGCATGCAAGAATTAAAAAAAAAAAAAAAAGTGTGAGAAGGAGTGGGGGTGAGGGAGAGGGGAGAGAGGGACTACCCAAGTGTGCCTTATAATAAAAAGGAGTGTCGTGAATTTCACAACGTTTGTCCAATTAGAAATCCAAGAGTAGCTTGACCTGGGGAATCTGGACCAGTTCGGAGCTGTTAAATTATTTAGAGCCATGCATCCAGGTTAGGGTGTAGAGTATAAGAATCGGAAAAGACAATAAAGGGCTAGATTCATTATAATAAACTTAGGAGGGGGGCAATTGGATCACAGATAACATAATGGTAAATAATTATACACTGCAACATAAGGGAGCCTAGAAGTAATCACCAAGTGTTCTTAAATATGCAAATGCTATTCCGAATCATTGACCACTCTGTACTTTTAGATGTGTTTGATGATTATTCATAATTTTTTACATGAAAATATTTGTGTGTGTTTCCTATTAGGTAATAGAGAAAAACCATGGCGGCTGGTGGTACATTCAGATTGATGATAAGGAGGGCTGGGCCCCTGCTACCTTTATTGACAAGTATAAAAAGACAAGCAGTGCTTCAAGACCTAACTTTTTGGCTCCTTTGCCTAATGAGATGGCTCAGCTGTGCTTGGCAAATGCTTCAGCAGAGAATACTTCTTTGGAAGAAACATCTGGACCTTGTAGACCTCTGCCGGAGACACCTCAGAATGGCACAGATTCTGTAGCAAAGTGGAAAAACAAAGAGCAAGGCTTTAAAAGTACGCAGCTAAATGGTAAAGAACAAACATTCAACAGTGTATATGATGAAGCTGCTGACGATGAAGGTGAGGAGAAGCCAAGTCTACCTATAAGAAGGGAATCGATGCTGAAGACCGAAGATATTTCTGAAAGACCAAGCATGCCACAGCTCCGTATTCCTCCTCCAAAACCATCAACCAACATGACTGCCTCTAGTCCACAGAGACAAGTACCTCCAAAAGACATAAAAAAACCTGAGATAAAAGGTGACAAAAGCAAAATGTTTCAGCTTAAAAATGAAATGGGACTGGAATGTGGCCACAAAGTATCACCGAAAGAGCTGAAAAAGCCTGCGCTTAAGCCTGTCCCCAACAAACCAAAACCTGACCAGTCTACAGAGAAAGTAGACTTGATGGTTCCAAACCCCTTTTTAAAGTCCAAACCACAAGTGAGACCCAAGCCAGTCCCTGCAGCTAAAACTGAAAACAACGTAGAAAATAAGGTAGATATTTCAAATCTGAGAAGTAGGCTTAAACCTGCCTCAAAGTCTCTAGAGAAACCTAATGAGCAGGAACCTTTTGTAAACAGTGGAGCAAGTGATGCTCCAATGTATACTGCACCTTATCAAGGGGCTGCTGGCAGACCTCTTGAAAAGCCAGAATCAAGACATCAGTACAAGCAGGATGATGAAACGCCTAAAGAGCCACCATCTAAAGCATTACCGATGCCTATGAGGACTGCAGACAGTGAACCAAAGCCAGGAAGAGATCCACCTCAGAGGCCTGTAATACCACCAAGAAGACCTCCTCCTCCTAAGAAATTGTCCACCGAAACCAATGATGGCAAGACACCACCACAAAAGGAAGGTTTTGATTCCGTAGCTGCTCCCATTTCAAACAAACCAATAATGGTCCCACCAAAAGCAAAGCCATTCCTGCCTTCATCCATTATGGATGATACCAAAGTAAGAAATAGCTTTGTTCCAAAGACACAGGCACCAAGGCAGGTAGATAAGCCAGACTTCAAGGAAAGGTTATTACCTTGTGAGGTGTCAAAAGATTGCTGTTATGTAGCCATAGCTGATTTTGATGGGGATGATGAAACCAGCAGCTTTAAAGAAGGGACAGTATTTGAGGTTCAGGAGAAGAGCTCAAGTGGCTGGTGGTTCTGTAAGGTTATTAATGGAGGCCCGATTTGGGAGGGCTGGATACCTTCCAATTATCTTCGAAAGAGGCCATAATGGCTTGCTTAGTTTACACTTTGCAATAGTCTCTTAATTTCAGGTCTATTTAATTAGTCCATTAATTTATAGTTTTTACATGAAAACTATTATTTTTTATTACATTCCATTTTTTATTCAGTTTTTTTTATTTTTTTATTAAATAACAGAAGAATGAAAGATTTAGCAGGCCAGGTTTTGAGATGAGCATTCTCATGTGATCTTATACTCAATAATCATTTGGGATAGACTGAAAAGAGTTTATAAATATGTGAACAGTGAAATTACGGGAAATGTCGGAGTGTTCTGCTCTGTAGAGGCTGCACAAACAGCCAGGTTATCAAGTCTTCTCCTTATTTGGCCTTCTTAGTATGTTACTCTTCTTGGCTAAATCTTAATTTTGCCACTGTTGACAGTGACATAATAAACTTGGCAGTAACAGTACAGTTTTTAAACTTTGTTTTACATTTCTTTTGTACTTTATAGCAATGTTAGCACGAATGGCTCAACTTAATACTTTAAACCCCTGTCCAAATAGAAACAAATGATGTGTATTCAGTAGCCTATGTGCAATGCCGTTCCATTCCTGCGGCCCCAGCCATTTCTCATGTACAAAAAAAAAAAACATGAAATTGTATCTGTGCTTTTTGTTTGATACTTGTTTTGTCCTCCAAAAATGTGGGGAATTTTTCTGTAGACGCAAAATGTATTACAAACGTGATCTGTAGAGGGCAGTAATGGACAAGAGATTTCAAAAGAAAACCAATAGAGGTAGGAAACTCATCGTTTTAAATGACGTTAATGTGTCAGATAACACGGCCTATTCAGGATGGAATTACAGTGGATCATCAATATTACCAGATAATGAGATAGAAGTTATAATTTTATTGCTTGATAATGGCAAGTTACTGTAGTCCAAACAAAGCATTCACAGAGCTCCTATCCCACAGCTCCAGCAGTGCCACTCTATACTGGTGATTAGGAATTAGCTGCTCCTCAGGGCATAACGGACAAGAAGATGAAGAGTAACAATATGTAAATATGAGAACTCCTTCTACAATCTTTAATGCATGGTCCCTACAGAAAGATTCAGCGCCTCTCCTCTGGAACGTGGAGGAACTAAATGAAACTGTGGCTACTAATGTCAGTGTTTAAACAACAGCTTTTAACGGACCATGCCACCCGAGTAGTAGTGTAACTTGCTGGCGTTATGTTACACTAACTTAAAAATATCCCTAATATATATTTCTAAGGAGCATAATTTGTCACCAAGGAGCTGTGCTCCATGCCTTGCCGCTGCCTATACCTGCTCTAGATCAGAGATGTCAGGCTGTATTCCCTACAATGTGGCAGTGGTGACACCTTTTACCTATGTTCAATTGTTAGCACATTGCACACTTTCCATCCCTACCATGGCAGTATTATATAGCTTGATGAATTGCCTTACAAGTGGGAAAACAAGCCAGGTTCTTCTGCTGCATGTGATCAGTAGCTTTTGTACTTATATAGTGACCTTCCATCCACTTCACGTGGTTACATTTTACACTTACATCAGATATGTCCAAACCTAGCGTAAGGTAACCCAGAACTCAACATGTAGGATTGTGTTAATTTTGATGGTGTCTTTTGTAAAGCCACTTTGGATACAAACCCATTTGATTGTAGTGTGACTGATCTCCATCCCTATGGGCCAAACCAAATCTGCTTTTATATGTCTACCAAGATATTTCCCCTTCAATGGAACCTAAGTGACCTTTCTCGACCCTCTCATTGTGCCTTCATATTCAGTGAACAATGTCAACTCTGAATTTTTGACAAGTCAGTTGGCTGTTATAGTGACATGAGAAACACGCCAAAGAAGTTTCTTTCCTCCATTTACATGGCCATTCATATATAACTATAGTTTGCAATTAAGCAATTTCCTTTCTGTACTTGATATCGGCCATTGATGAGATCTGTTGCCATCAGTATCCTGTACTTGTACTATGGTAAATAAAGCTTTTTGTAATATTCTGTTTTTATGTTTTTTTTTTTATTTATCAAAATAAAAATAGTTTTTAAGGGTATAGGTTAACCGATGTTCATGACCTCGACTTGATTAATAATTCTTTGATTTTGTGAAATACACTATAGGGCCATAACATAAAGCAGTTTTCAACAGAATCCTGGCGTAAAAATACTTGAATATCACAAAATTATTGTACAACTTCATAATTAGCATAAAGAGAACCTATTAAATTATAACCTTTAATTTTATCATTAAAAACACTATTGGGTACCCAGAATTATAAATACACTTGAAAGTATTGTACGGTATAATACTCACTTTCCTGTGCGTTTATACTTCTGAATAACCATTTGTGTTTTTTTAATGATAGAATTAGTGAATTAGCATGAAAAGAATTTATTAAACTGTAATCTTTAATTTTAAGAGACTAACATACTGCTCGGTATCTTAATGCTGAATAACTTGAGCAAAAAATGTGTGACTTTTGGCATTTTTTATGCCTATCCTGGCCAACTACCTTTTGAAAATTGTGTGGTGCTCTGATGGGCTGTGACCAGGCGTGCCCAAGAAATTCATATGTACACTTCTGCTTGTGGCATATAGCAGTCGAAAGATGCTTCACTCTACTGCTCCCTTTATTATTAAACTAGTGTGCAAAATGTCTCATTCAGGACCTATACTAATGAGTATAGAAACACCAATTGAAGCATTTATGACATTCTATTCTAAATTCATAGGCATTAATGTGGAGTTTGCTGGCCTTTGCAAATCCAGAACTCTCTACTGAGCACTGTATTTGAGTTTCGATTGAAATCCTTGGATAACATCATTCCATGGTATGCTTTGGTGCACACCTGAAAAAGATGAACACTACTGGGTCAGAGGCTAGAAAAAATCCAAAGTGATTCCATGAAATGCATAATACTGAATAGCTTGGTTGGAGAGTAAACAAAAATCCTGGTTTTTGGGAATGCCAAGAGAAACGCAGGCTTAGTGGAGAGCTCTGCATATATGTTAAACTAGTCTAAAACTGTTTACACTCTTCTGGGAAGGCTTTCCACAAGATTTTAGAGTGAGTGTATTTGTATGATTATAGGAATATTTGCCCATTCATCCAAAAATTTGTTAGTTTAGACAAATATGCAAATTTGCACTTCACTAAGGAAGTGGAGAAACTCCAGTGCCACATTTAAGCAGCTTCCTCAAAGTCATAATCGCTTTCCAACAAGCTTTTAATATGACTAAGGGATTTGTGCCAGATCAGAACCCCAAACTACAGACGCTGTGTTTCGGGTACCTGCCCCTCATCAGTGTAGTGTGTGGAATATTCTGATCTGGCTGAGTGAGTGGGCTAAGACAAGGTCTGGGAACTTGCTATCAACCTTATGGAGACAGCTGTCTCCATAAGGTTGATAGCAAGTTCCCAGACCTTAGTTTAGACATGGATATTACATGAGATGACAATTTTTACCAAAGGTTCTTGGATGGGCTTGAGGTCAGGGTTCACGGCAACCAGTCAAGTTCTTCTAAAGGGTACTCTGTCAACTATGTCTTTGGACCTTGCTGTGGGCATTGCATCACATTCATTCCGGGATTGAAAAGAGCCTCCCCTAAACTGTTCCCACAACCCCATAGCATTATTTCTCCTTGGCAAAACTTTATTTATACAATGCAGTTAAATAGATAATGTTGTTCTGGCATCTGCGAAACCCAGATATCCATCAAATCGCAAGATATAGAAGCCTGGTTCATAACATTGCAGACCTTGTTTGCTGCAGACACCAGTGGAGGCATTGTTTACACCACTGAATCAAATGGTTGACGATTAAAGAATTGCATTCAAATGTTTGTCCATGGAAACTCATGCCATGAATTTCCTGGTGGACAGGTTTTGTGCTGATTTTAGTACCAGTGGAGGCATTGTGTCGGTGACTTTTATGCATTATGCTCCTCAGCACTCGGCGACAATAATGTAACTTTTCATGGTCTGCACCTCTTGCAGAATTGCTATGGTTCCCAAATGCTTACACTTTTCAATAATCTCAGGTGATACTGGAATATTTAGGAGAAAAGACATTTCAATGGTGGCATCCTATCGGTGAGCTCATTAGAACAAGCGATTTTATCAAATATTTATAAAGGTAGAATACATGTCTAGGGGCTGCATTAGGTACATCTGGGGAAATGCGATTGACGAAATAATCTACAGCAAAATCAGTCATTAAGAGGCGAGTCCAAGTGCTTTTGGTCAACAGTGTATAGTTGTAGTGTACCTATGAGGGTACCTTTACACGCGGCAACTTTTCTAGGAATTTCACTGGCAACTTACTGGTTGCAGTGAAATCTTGGACACATTGTTCTATCTTGTTGCTGTGTACAAATGGAACAATGTGTCCATGATTTCACTGCAACCAGTAAGTTGCCAGTGAATTCCTAGAAAAGTTGCTGCGTGTAAAGGTACCTTAAGAGAACCTGTCAAGACGATTTATCCCTATAATGCATTATGAGCACTTTTTCAGGATTCTGCTTTTATTGCAACTAAAACCCAACAGGAAACCACAAAATAAGCATATTCCTTATAATAAAGTAAATAGTAGTAGAATATTTAGAGTAGAAGCCATCCCACTATGATGTCTGCCAATTGGAATGGTCCTACTCCAATATTAAAGGGAACCTGTCATGTTCTTTGTTTGTTTGTTATTATACCACCCTCAATTTTTTTTTACATCATGTACTGTGCAGTAATAACTATTTTTTTTTTTTATTGTATTGATCACAAAAAACATTATAGGTACATGTTTTCATTAGCTAGCTGGGCAAATAGTCAAGGAGTTGAAAAATTAACATTTATGCAAAGCATGTGTGTGTACTCCGGACAAGTCCGAAGAACCATCAACAGCAGTGTGATTGACAAACCAATGCATGCAGGAAAGAGGACAAGCAGCTCTTTAGTCCTCCTTGTCCTGCATGCTCACTTTGGTTTGTCAATCACACCACTATGCATGATCCCAGCAAACTGCAAGGATGACTTATGGCGCTCCCTAACTAATCAAGGTCATTGTGCTGGAATTAAACTTGACTTTTTCACACACTGCACCAATACTTAACAATAAAGGACATGACAGGTTCCCTTTATTAAACCACCCCCAATGTTATTTAGATCATGTACTATGTATTATTAACCTGTTCTAATTATAATTTTTTTTAATCAATGTATTTTTCCCCAAAAAGCACTTTAGATATTTAGATGTTTCCATTAGCTACTTGCCTAAACAGTCATCGGGGCGGATATCAGACATGTCAATCAACTGAACATGACGAAAATTAATCTCATGCTGTAGAACCTGTGGTGATGCCGTGTCCTATGACTAATGGGCAAAGCTAAGTCTACATTGTCCTTCAGGCAAGACCAGCTTAGCTTAGCTCAGCCCATTACGGACATATGGTCTTATGGTCATGACATCACATAGGTCCTTCTAGAGAACATTACAACAATTTTGGCATGTTTATATTGATTGTCCGATAACCGCCCGGATGACTGTTTTCATTAGCTACTTACCCAAACATCTAAAAATGCGGTTTTGGAATAAATAAGATACTAATAATGATCTAAATAACTTTGGGGTGGTTTAATAACGAAATGGGACATGACATGTTCCCTTTAATAACATTAAAGCATTTATTACCAAAAGGCTTATTTAAGCACTCCTAATACAGTATTGGGAACAAATCCCCTTGACAGAATCCCCTTAAAGCTATTAAATACCATTTATAAGAGTTTGTGGTCCTTTTGTTCTTCTTTCCATACTAGAATCTTTGTAGATATTAGGTTTCTTTTATTATGCTCTACATGTGGAAGGTAAAGACGGCAATGTTTGAGATTAAAGAATGTTGCCTAAGGCTTCAGAGTAAAAGACCATTTCTGTGTTTTTGTCAATAGAGGCATTTTTAAGTTTCTAATGTACAGTATATTTAATTTTTAAGGAGTTTACCCTTAGCCATTTGATTTGACTCAGCTGCACCAGGGATGCTCACTTTCCCTGTACAGAGGAAATTTTATTAAACTGAACAAACATAAAAAATCTAAACTTATCCTGTAGAATTTCTTTAAATTAATGTACAAATTTAAAGGGGTATTGCCATTAAAAACATTTCTGGCACATCTATCAGACATTTATGATATTTGCTATGGTACACTAAGGTGGGTCCAGCATAAATTGTGGTGTACAGAAGCAGGCAGATTGCATCATCATAGAATTGGGTGAAGATGTAACCAAGCTCCCTGCCATACAGTGTATACATTACTCTTTGAACCCCTTTAAAGAGACTCTGTCAGGTCATTTTTCAGTATGATACTAATAAGTACCCTTGAATAGTGCCTGGACAGACCTTTTAAAAACATCTAAAATCTTTATTGTACACTTTCTAGTTCCCATGCTATAAGCATTTTCACACCCTGCAGGTGGCTCCTGCATTAGTCCCTCTCCATTATATTCACAGCCAAATAATCTGACTGTATAAGTGTTATTTAAATATCCACACCCACCCAAGCTGGTGTTCTGTCCCTCTCCTCTGTGCTGGGAGGGGGGAGGTGTTTAGTTCTACACTGTATAAGAAATTTCTATTATAAGAATATTGGTTTTCCTGCATACATGTAATGTGTGTATCTGCTGAGCAAATGTTCTTATAATCACATAGAAATATCTCAGACTGCACACACAGCACATATGTCTCATACAACACAATGAAGATCTCTAGGAGCACACACACCTCCTCTCCCTCCTTTCTGCTCTGCGATGAGTCACCCAGATTACAGAATAAAGAAAGGCAGGACAGTGTAATGATGCATGAATATTCATTCCTTGGGGAGTGGGCAGCAAAGAACTGTGAATGACAGATGGAATTAATCTTTTATTTTGAAGTCTACAGAGGATAGGAGGGAAGTATAAATAATTTAAATACATGAATAGAGAGCTTAGAAAAAGGAATTAGAAAATATCAATTAGATATCTATTTTTGACCTGACTGATTCCCCTTTAAAAGGTTTATACAGAATTCGAAAAACATGGCTGCTTTCATCCAAACCAGAACTATATCAGTAGAAGAGGTGTCTCTGTGAATGGAATTGGGCTTTGATTCAATACCATACATAATTTGTGGGTCATTTTAAGCATAAAGCAGCCATGATTTCCAGAACATAAAAGTATTGGTCAGGGAATAGCCACAGTTTTTTTACACTACTTTGCCGGGCTGTGGAGTCAGCGAGTTGGATTCAGGGAAATTGAGGAATCTGAGGTTTGGTTTACCGACTCCACAGCCCTGCTAGAAAGCGTTTGACCTCTAACCTCACTGGTTTCCCCTTTTATAAGTATATAATGGAAACACTAAAGTTGAATTTCATAGCTGTAATAAGTCACACAAAGTACAATAACACTGGTTTACAAGCCAAATTTTTATTTGCTTTTGAACAGAAATATTGGAACAGATAAAAATGTACAATGACAAAACAAAAGCACAACACAAAAATGAAAAGTGCAAAAGAGACAACCAATTATCAGTCTTGAATACAGACTATATATAAGCGTACAATGCGGTACAGGTATCACAGTAAATAACTAGAAATCATCTCTATTAAAAAAAATGACTAAAGATCTGGGGAATAAAGGTGAAGGTACAAGGTTCACTGAATTATCAAAACAAAGGTCTTCAGTGACACTTTATAAAACGTATGTGTGTTATAGTTACGTAACTTTTAGTGTTTTATTATAACATGGCGCCTGTATATAAAAAGTGCACAAACAAGCTCAATAAGGCACAGACATCGTCTATACAAAGTATTCACCATTCAATTGAAAGTTACAAATCAATAACAGTTTTACAACGATTGTCTTTCTGGAGAGTGGAGAAGGAGGGAGAGGTACAGCTTAAACCCAATCCAATTACTGGGGGTAAGAAAAGGTGCACAGATTATTTTGTCATGTTAATTGAAAAGTGGAGGCACAACATGGGGAAGATGTGGGAGGAATTTTACAATCCTGGGCTCTACAGATTAGATGACTTGTCCATAATTAATTTCTATTACATAAACCATCACAAGCCACCGATGCCTGCACATAGGAAATACATTCTCTGTGTATAGGCCGGTGTTTGCTTGAATGAGATTTTACCTATTACACTTTAGCACAATCATTTCCTCCATTTGCTTTGAGTTCAAAATATAATCCTCAAACCCTAAAACTTCAGGATAGTGGAGCTATGGGGCAGAACTAATCTTATAGGAAATATCCCCTTTTCATGTCATGCATTCTACATTACTTAAGGAAACGTTTGATCACCGTTATGAGTTGGTTAATTGCGCGAATAACTCTTGTGTATACATTAATTTCCACTAATATCAGCGGCTAAATAATTGTCACATTTCCAATTTTTCCAATCACACTTGTCACCATCCTCCATAGAAGTCATTTGGATGAAGGTGATAATAAGTCTCCTGAATTCCATTAGCCATTAGTGTTTAGAGTATATTCAGAGCACAGAACTAGCCTAAATTCGATTTCTCTAAAGTCGTGATTTCTACAGAATTCTCTTTAAACTAACATGCCTAGAACCCTAATATTTCTTTCTGTACACATGCCGCACCTTCAGATTCCACAATCCATTCTATACAATAATCTGTTTCTATGTCCAAATGTTAACATCCGCACCAAGCTATTCTAAAGGTAACCTCTATAGAAAGGTCAGATACTGTAACACACAAGAAACACAACACCCGGCTAGCTAACACATTGCCTGCTATGCCAACGTCACACAATAGAAATATAGAAAGATGTTGAACGCTTCGTTCATTGACAAGACTGTGGTCATTGCCATCAGCCTCAAGGGTCTTGGGAGCCTTCACATTACATGATCTGTAATTAACTGATCTGGTTTAGCCTGCTTTCCAACATGGTCTTGGGAGGCACTATTGTGAAAGCAAGTTTCAACTTACTGCTGTACACACCATTGTGTATACGCTGGAATCGTTGTTTTTTTCTAATTAAGGGACCCTATATGTGAAAAGTCACTTAACAAACCTGGTGGCAATGCAGTCACATACTGCTCACATTACAGTGTATATAATGGTGCAGTCAACAAGAAAATACAGCCAAACCATTCACTAAAAACCCATCACATCACTTAGGCACAATATAGATAAGTCGCTGGTTCCTAGTAAATTCATAATGGCTACTTCCACTGTGTGTAGGAGGTTGCACTGGGGATTTCTTGGTAAAAAGCTTTTTTTTCCCTTTTATGTGAAGATAATGATTGAGGCCAAAGCACCACTTGCTTATTGTTATCTTCATCATAATCCAGACTGTCTATAGAATTGGGGATTATAATTTAACAAATGCAAACACAAAGACCCCGATTCATCATTTGCCTATTTTTATACAGTTACTTTTTTTTTTTTCTCTTGTGATATTCATTGAATTTTTGTGCCAAATTCTGCAAAAAATGGCATGCGCGTGGCAGGACTTTTTTGAAAGTCAAAAAAGATCTTTAGTCTTTAAAACATTTGTTACATCCTTTTAGATGAATAAGAGTCAGGTGTCCAGTAATATGTTGCCAAATTATTGCACATAAAAAAAAACCCTTCTGGGGTGGGTGGGACTGAAGTACATTTAAAAAGTCACATTTGGTAAATTAATCAAATACTTTTGGAAAAGCTTTGCTAATGTGAACATCAGAAAATTAGACAAAAGACACCTATAAAAAGGTGTAAGTCACTGGTTAAGTTATTCCCTAAAAAAAACTGGTGAAAATGCAGTGATGAATTGGGCCCAAAGTGTGCATCTAAGAAAAATAGTGACTACCATCTTCTTTAATGGGGAAACAGTAAGTAAACTATTGCACTAAAAACACAGCACTGGGAGGACGCAGGAGGATAATTATCTACAAGATGTCAACATTGTGTACGGGCTTTTTACGAAGAATGGAGAGCGATGGTAACTAGCGCTCCAGAAAACTGCCGAACAGGTTACAAAGTGTAATAAGCAGCAAGACCAAAACGGATCAACTCATGGAAACCAGTTCCAGAGTCTGAACTGTATGTCCTCGATTCCAGTTGACTGTCAATAAGGCACCAGACTACAGGATAACATTGACTATAAGCAAATTATAGCAGAAATTTGCCATATATAGTTTGTAACAAATAATTTCTTGAGATGTATGGAGGCAAACTTCATATCTTATGCTACTTGCAGTCATGTGAGTATATGGAAAAGGCTAGTGGTCAAGAGTTTGTTTCTTTCCTAAGAGAGGCATCCCATGAGCAACAACCTATGATTTTAGATCATGACGTGTGATCGGTAAAGGAGTCACCATATATTACAATGGATAGTTAGGACACTAGACTGCTGGAGCACATGTACCACCACCCCTGACACTTCATACAAGGCCATATAACTATGGTATAATGTAGCAGTTTGGTAATCAAAATGTGGGATAAAGAAAATCATGCCTTTTTAAATGATTCTTGTAATACGCAACAAGCTCCATAGTATAGAAAATACCGATAGTGTTGATCCAAATCTAGTACTGGCAGAGACATCAGGGTGGAGGTGAGAATCTGAGGTCATGTCTCTGCCAGATTCCCTGCGCCTGGTTTATGTTATTGGAAGGCACTACTTTATGTACTGATAAATGATGATTTGCTTAAAAGGGGCCTTGGGTAATATAATTTTGGTCTAACTTCACCCTGAGTAAAGGCACCTCCACAACCATAATGATGGTGAGCTGGATGGTTTAATAAGGACACCCTGAACAATTGCTTTATGACCCTGTACGAAAAGTGTCCCTTTATCAACTAGCCATGAGTTAAGGACACTGGCACGCCAGTATTGTGCCACATTACTACTATTATGGTTAATCCCAGAGCCAATATATGTAAAGCATTGTTTCCACAGAGGGATGCTTTATTTTCAGAAAAGTCAGCACACAATAAATCCCTGTGAAACTTCAGACTCAATTTTTAAGGACGGTATGTTTTGATGACGTCTTTTATCACCCTCCGGCAGATGGGGCAACACGCATTCACTTGCCTCTTCAACTTCAGCCCACAACTGCTGCACAGACACATGTGGCCACACGTATAGATGACCGTTTCAACTTCATTATCAAAGCACACTGCACATTCTCCATCTTTACTTCCTTGAGGTTCTGGCGCAAACACTGGAGATACGGGTGGGCTCAACGGAGAACTAGGAGCAGTCACTGTAAACGGTAAAAGAAAAGGTAAGGGATTTTCTATTCTCAATTAACCCAACTAAGTCCCTCAACACACATTATATTAATATCACCCGCACTAGCCGATATCGATAGGTACTGCCAACTGTTTAAGGTGTATAGGAGCCCTGGAAAAAATTGTCAGGGGAGTTAAGGCTCTGGCGTTACCGATTTCGGACTGCAGATTGCTTTGTTTTCCAGTAGTTAAGTTGCTGCCAGACTTGTCTGACAGTGGATCTTTCATTGTAAACAGGAGAGCTAGGCTTAACAAAAGCTCCTGTGTATGAGAGAATCGGGAGAGATGGCTACTGGTGTAAAGATCGTCCAAAGCATCGTTTGGCCAACAGCCATCTGAGGTCTATGGCGGCTTAAGCGATAGCTCAAATAACTGTAGTTTTACAGTCCGAATATAAATCCATCACAATATCAACATGTGCAGAATTCACACACATTGAAGGATGTGTGGACAGCATTGGAGGTGGTTATTTCAGTTATGGTTTAAGTGACTGGGTTGAGAAGTTGATTTTTCTTAATTTTTAGAGTTAAAGTATGAAGTCTTAGGCTAGGGTCAGACGTGCATCATGCATTTGCTAAATGCATGTGTATTTTTCATGTACAAATCTTGGAAAAGCATGCGTTAACGCACCTATAGACTCCAATGAAAAAAACGCATTGCAAAAGTGCAATGCGTTTTTACAAGTGCACTAAAAAACGCGGTATGCAGCGTTTTTTGGTGCTTTTGCAAAAACGCATGCTTTTTTTTTTTTTTTTTTTTAACATGGGAGTCTATGGAAAATGCATGCGCTAAAATTGAAAATACATGCCATGAAAATGGCAAGGGGAAAAAAAGGATCCTTTAATGCAAGCTCCCAAATGTGATTTTAGCCTCACTGTATACATGGATCACTACAGAAGGCTCCCCAGTCCTGATGTTACGCTGTACAGACCAACATGTGACCTACATGGTATATGTCACAAGGCAGCATCCAGCAAGCTACATATTTGTTACAATACTCTGACGGGGTCGAAAATAAATGACTTCAATTTTTACTATACATACCTAAAGATGACTCAGAAGCTGAAGAGGATCGGTTCACACTAAACGCCATATCCGAATCACTGTCATATTGGGAACCACTTGGAGATCCAGAAGGAGAGAGCACATTGGATTGGACAGTGCCTGAAAGGAAGAAGGATGGAGATTATGAGACTACACAGGAAGCTGTATTCAATCAAGTAAATACTCTGGATGATGTGGGTTTAGAATACCAGAAGACCCCCAATTGTCCAGATCCATGCTGACTCTTATCATATTGTCCCCTTTCTGATATAAACTACTCTATATTGCCAGACAAAATCGGAAGCTGTAAATTAATATATAACCTATGATGTAACAACATGGAGACAAGTTAGTCAAATTTTCACTCACCCCTGTGCACAATTTCTTTATCCCTATAAGCTGAGGAGTAGGGGCAGCAGGAGGATGTGTCCGGACCCATGGAGCGGACACAGGCGATAAATGAATGCCTGCCCTGCAGCCAGTGTCCAGGATGGTGTGTGGGCTCCTCCCATCATATTTCCTATAGGTGGCGCTGTTTTATTTGACTGACCAATTAAATTTATGGACTTTTTCACATTCCAGTTTAACTGTAATTTACATGATGTTGTAACACAGAGAAAACATACAAACTCTTTTCAGGTGTTGTCCTTGGTGGGATTAGAACCCAGGACCCAGCGCTGCAAGACTGCAGTGCTAACCACTGAGTTACCTTGCTGCCCATTACAATTAAAACTGTGGACTATATAAAGAAATCTTCTCTGTGTCTCAGGAGATCCGTAAGTCCCCCTCCTCTTCATCACAGTCTTGTATGTGACTTAAAGCGGACGTGTCACCATCCCCCCTGGTGCTTTCCAAACTGAAAGCACCCCTGAATGCAGCGTGTTTGCTGCATTCAGGGAAGGGGTCCCCCATGTCTCTAGCCCCCCTATAAGTTGTACAAAACACTTTAGAAAGTGTACAGATAAGGAGTCTGGAGAGACTTACTCATTAATGAGTCCTCACTGCTCCCTGGTATCCTCCCCGCCTCCAGCCCTCTCTGTGCCACCTCCAGCCTCCTCAGTAATTCCTCCTTTATGTCTCTCCTGTCCTCATCCGCTCATGCTCCTATGCATCTGAAGTTACGCAGGCGCAGAGCGAGCAATGGGCGGGAGCGGTCCCGGCAGCTGAAATGCCTCCTGCCGGTGACATCAGCGCCGGAGCTCGCACTGCTGTACATACGTCTGGAGCAGGGCAGGCAGACATGCTGCCTTCAGGGGTGCTTTCAGTTTGAAAAACACCAGGGGGGCGACAGGTCCGCTTTAAGATAACTGGCTGCAACAGAAACCTCACCCCTCAGTCCTGTCAGCAGCAGAACAAAAGACTGCTAAGCTCTGTCTCCTCTGCAAAGTTGATTGAGTTTTACCCACATCCAGCGACTTCAGGATTTTGCAGAAACTGCTGCAGACTAACAGGCAGTAACAACAAATTAAACCCAGATATGAACGATTAACTTTTCCTTAAGAGGTTTTCCATTTTAAGAAAATTGGACCTAAATCCAACATAACAGAGTAGATATTCACTCTCCCCAGGTCTAGCTCTGACTCTCCATTACTGTTCCGTCTTTACTGTGCACTTGAACACTGTAGCCAAGCACTGAGCCCAGAAATGTGCGCGGTTTGAAGTGTCAGAGTCACTTAGGTCAGTGATTGGCTGCAGCAGTTATGTAAGATGTCGATGTGACAACACCACTGCAGTCAAACCACAGACGGAGGAGTGGTAGAGAGCCAGTACCTGCCTTTTTTCGTTCTATTCCATATATAAAAAACGGTTTATTTTCCAGAGGAACCGAGCACTACTCTGTTATATGACCAGAATATGGCAGCCAGCAATTTGACACAAGTAATGAGGTGAAGTGGGGAAACGCCGTGAAATGCGGGAGTTGCTCAGCTCCTATGCAACATGGAATTATCAGAGGATATAGAAAGAACGGCACGCACCCGAGGATTCCGGCATCAGTCTTTATTACCAGCTTTTCATGAGGACAAGTGCAGGGAGAGGTGGGAGGACAGACAACGGTCCACCGTTTCGTACCAAATGGGTACTTCTACGGGTCCATTTGTTACAAAACGGTGGACCGTTGTTCATCCTCCCACCCCTCCCTGCACATGCCCTCATGAACAGCTTGTAATAAAGACTGATGCCGAAATCCTCCATTGAGTGCTGTTCTTTCTATATCCTCGATAATTACATATATAAAAGAGTTTGGAATCCATTTTTCTGAAAGTGTAATTCCAACCTACGTAATCTGTCACTGGGTATGGTGCCAAACTATGAAGATCCACCAAAACTGATTAATATAGCAGACAATAATGACACAAGTGATTATCGATGTACAGTTCTATGGACTATGCAAGTACTACATAAGCCAGGAAAAAATAGTAAATTCCTCACTGAAGTGACAATTTGCATAGTAAATTCAGGAGCCTCCAGATTTAGAGGCTTTATATGTAAAAAAAAAAAAAAAAAAAAAAAGTTTTCTAAATGAAAAGAATGATTTGCACTTGCAGAAATAAAGAATGTGGAATTTATCAATTTCTAATTTCATCTGTTTTCTATCTAATGGCCAATTGTGTCTTCAACTCCTTACAAGGAATCTGCTGGGACAAGGCGGCTCAGGCTACACCGACATCATGGCGGTAGCTGAAGGAGCAGATTCCCACATTATATTAGCAGAAGCCTCCTCCACTTGGAGGAGAGAACATCTGCGGTAAGAATACACATAGACGCCATAGGAAATAACGATATCCGGCAGTGCCAGGACACTCGTTCACACATAGGGCAGAGGCGCAGTCCTAAGGTCTTGGGAAAAGCTCAGTGTCTCATGGAATAGGAGGCAGACAGGAAAAAGTATCGAGGGAAATGTGGAAATACATGCTAGAGTATGTGTCTGTACCCAAATCAACATCTGGGCTGCTGGACGCTCCAGATATACTCCATCCCACTATGTGCTCTGCTGCTGTCCAGATGTCAAATAAACAGATCATTTTACTGTCATAACAAATAATTGAAAATGCAACCGAAAACAAAAAAAATTTATATATTATCCGTCCTCTCTGACAATTATTTTTTTACTTCTGTCCACTTATCGAGACCAGATAATCTGAAAATGTGCCAAATTTATTACTGTGGATCACCCTGGATGACAACCCTGGCACTTCTTTAGCTTGTGTAGCTTTACACTACTTGTTAGCTTCCTTTGTGCCTAAATTTTGACGTTGTCTGATTTTAAGACATGCACTTTCTTTAAAACACACCCCTTTGTTGAATAATT
Source organism: Allobates femoralis (assembly GCA_033576535.1). Lineage (NCBI taxonomy): Eukaryota > Metazoa > Chordata > Amphibia > Anura > Aromobatidae > Allobates > Allobates femoralis. Next base: position 447,452,416 of record JARQOC010000004.1, read on the forward strand.
CATGTAGGCCCCAATTCATTAAAGGGACTAAATTAGAATTTTGAAAGTTATTTTCAGCAAAAAAATTGCGTTTTTTGGCATATTAACGTTCGCTTTGGGCAGCTCAGTCAAAGTAGGTGGAACTGGGTGGAACTTGGGCAACACCCGCTCGTCTACTTAATGACTCCACTTTTCAGATGCACCCAATTCATTCGTTTTTAATGAATCAGGAGTGTATGACCCCACCATGCCGACTTGAAGATTGCTGGTCTTAATAAATTGGTACAAAAAGTGTCTAAAACACCTAGGCTCTGACTAATCAACACCAAAAATTTCTTGCTGGTCTAGATGATCGGGCATGGGGGAATCAGACGCAATGGGTTCTTTAGGAGATGCATACCTCGTTATGAATCAGAAACGTCAGACCAGTGGAGTGCACCTCTGTGCACCCACACTTCAGCTCAGTATAGCTCTGCCTATTTTAGAATAGCTGGGAGATGCTGGCCAAAATGCTAATTTGGAGAATTGCGCCAAGATTTTGCAACTTTTCAAAGCAATTTATGCAAGAATTCTGTCAAAACTGCCTTGCTGAATCTGTTAAATTTACAACTTGTGATGTCAAGATTAAATAAATTTGACTCATTGTCCTCTAAAAGTAAAGGTGCACATTAAAACTGTCCCACTGCAGGGGGTTTAAGTGCACAGTAAGGGATAAAGTGAACAGTAAAGGCCCCGTCACACGTGTCAATCTGGCCTGCGATGTCGGAAGCGATGCGCGCTCACGTCAGACATCGCAGGCCCGCTGTCACACGGCAGGATGTTGCCGGTGACGCTGTGGTGATGTGGGCGGAGCCATTGCTTGCTGGGCTGGAATCAACCCAGCGAGCGAGCGGCATAGGCTGGATCGCCGCCAACATTGCTATTGCGGTGTCAGATGGCGTGATCCAGCCTAATCGCTGGTTGCAGATTGACAGGTTTACGTTCACCCTCGTAAACCTGTCAACCAGCGATATATCACAGTGCGTCGCACTGTTACACAGCACGACACACTTGTGATATCGCTAGCGACGTCACTTTTCGGTGATGTCACTAGCGATATTGACACGTGTGACGCCGGCTTAAGGGATAAAGTGAGACCTAATAACTATCTAAACATATCTCAAGGGCTGTCACTCTGGAGATGAATTGGCTTTGTTCTCATTTGCATAAGTAAAGACTAGAAGCAATGGCATGAAACTGATTAGATATCAGTAAAAAAACGTTTTGACAGTGAGGATGATCAACCAGAGGAAAAGGCTGCCACGAGAGGTGGACAGTTCTTCAATGGAAGGCTTCAAACTAGGGCAGCAAATAGAGTCCGTGGAGCCTCGTTTAAGAATCTCAAACAGAAGACTAGCCAGATATTCCTCTAGGGAAGGACCTAGCCATGGGGTGGCTCCTTGAGGAGACCACCATAACCACCATATTAAGTGTCTCAGTCAATATCCACCTCTTTACGCGTTTAAAGATATAACAAGGGAATACCAAGGCCAGGTATCCATCCACAGACAGCTGTTTCGGGGTGTTGCCCCTCATTAGTGTGGAGTAGGATTCTGGCTAGGTGGGAGCAATGCCTGGTAGACCAACAACACAAAGCATTCACTGATCTCAGGGAGAACAGTCAAACACTGCGGGCAGCTGAGGCAGGACAGACATCGGTCTATAATGATTTTGTGAATCCTGTTTTGCAACTTTTATTTCCCTTCTTATAACATCCCATCCATCTTGGGCACAGCTGATGCTTCCCTGACTGCCGGAAAACTATTTACTCGGTCACCAAGTAACAACGTCACGTGATGGTGATGTATTTCTGGATTACACTAATGCTTATTTGGTATCAGAGCCACGCGGTCACGTGATGGTGACGCGTTTCCGGTCCTGTGCCCACGGCCGGCTGGTTACCGGTAAGGGTAAACTTAATTTCATTATATAAGCTCCAACATTTAACACAGCAGTTACCCCTGATGAAACCGCTTGCTTAGCAGCGATAGGCGTTGGGTCTGACTTAATGCACAGGCACTTTACCATCATTGACATAGGTGACTGAGCCTCCCTCTGGTAATATCTTTCTGCTTTGATTGCTGGCTAATCTACTACATCTACTTGTAACCCTTTATCGATATTGGACTCTGTATACTATATGGCACAATGCTTAATGGGTCTTTGTCTCATTAGGTCCTGGTTTGATTGTACTACACAGCTTGTTATCCATATACTATTGGGCCAGGAATGATTATATGTGATTCATAAGGGCCCAATCATAAATAGCCAGCCTATATTACTTACTGGATGTGGTCTTTTGACCACAAATGCTTGGAGGTTACCTTTTATAATCCTTGTATCTCGGTTGCTGTATATTATGCATACTAATGGTTTTGGTTTACATTTATCATTAACCATTCAGCTCCCTGAGAACTCGATTTGGTTACTAACCATTAATAATATACTGAACATATACTCCTGGAATTGTATTCCAGTAAGGTTTTTGACTAATTGAAACTTGTTTTCTATACCTACAACTATATAATCATTGTTGATGCGCATTCTATACTTATATGGATGAGGTTGTAACTCTCGTTCAATGCAGATAGGGATGCTCCCCATTGTACTATTGTTGGTAAACCTATTTGTATATGACTCCTGTATTATTTGCACTTATGACCAGCAACCGGTTACTGGTATCCCCCTCAAATTGCCCCTAAGATTGTAAGGTGCCGGCCATCTCACCACAAACCCTTGTGATAGATTGATTTTTGCAGGGTCCCCCTTTATGTGTACTTTGTATTTTTAATTGATGTCATCATGTTTATATGTTTATCATGTTACATATGCGGACGCATATGTCTTAAATAAATTGATGTAAGAGATTTTCTTAACTATATTTTTGGTATGCTCCCTCTCAGTGCCATGTCTTTTTCTCTAAATTACATTGTCCTACCAAGTCATGGTGAGCATCTGCTTTCTTTGACTCATTAGGACCAGTGGCGATGCTCTATCTCTTTACAAACTTAACAACTTTTCCTCGTAAAAAAAGACAACTACACTAAGTATAACCCATATGAGAGCACAAGTCAGAAAGTGCATACATGGCCAGCCCCAGGGATTGTATACAGGCCCATTTCCAGCTGCCCGCTCATACAGTATGGGAACAGTGCTGATCATATTTCAGTTTCTGACTGAACCACTAGGGGGCAGCATACACTGATGGGAAAACTCACAATCACCTGGACCCAGTCAGTGTTCGGCTGCTATAGAAGTATAAAGACTGTCTGGATTCAGAAAAGTACATTAAGTCTAACTGAATATTACTCCCATTCTCTCGAACATGTTAACTCTCGATGGAGCAGTTTTCCTTTAAATACAATCATGCACACTAGTCTTTAAATAACGAGAAGCGCACACCTCTCCTCAGCCATTTTCATGAAGGAGAATACGATTGATCCTACTGCATTAGCTTGTGTTAATGAAGTAGATCCCAGATGTGGCGATTTCATTGATAATTCCTGCGGTATATAATATTAACGTATCCTTATATTTCTAGTTCACCACTCATGCACTGTTCATGTGCAATGATCTGAATGTGTCCTGTAGTGGAGTTAGATGGTTTGACCATTATTCACTGCCAGGTTAAGTTCTGCAAGTATGTGCACAGAAAAGAACACACTTACCCATAATCCTCAGCTGGTTCACAATTCCATGAATTGAAAAAAACATCCAGAGAGGCTGCGAGGAGTCCACACACATCAACATCCCGCGACTGTTTCCATTAACGCCATGGTGTATCTCCCCATTGGGCATAAATAAAAAACTATGGATATCTCCGTTGCTCACTGTGAACAAACCTTGATGAACAACCCAATATTCCTTCCTGTCCAGTAAGTAATCTGGATTTGAGGGCAGATCATAGGTTCGTAATGTGCTTGGATCGCAGGAGGTGATGCCAAATGACAAAGACCCATAGTAAGGCAGTGGTAACTGACCTGTCTCTATAAAGAGGGTCTCACCAATGTGCACTGGCCTCTCTGTAAACACTATCGTCCTGTGGCTCTCCTGCCAATTAGTATATGCCACCGATCGATCAGGTGACAGAGTGATTTCAGCACCACGAGTGGAGTGAAAATGAAGCTCCATGTCCAATAATGTTGGCATCCCTTGGGTACGCTGCCGCCTATTTGGACAACAAGGTATGGCATGGTTGTCGGTTGGTGGTGGCACTCGACTTAAGTTCAAGTTAGCAATTTTTGCTACCACCTGATTGTTCTCCAGTTCATTATTATTGAAGTTTGCAGAATCATGGCTGCTTTGTGGCAAGCATGTGCTCAGTCGGGGGCTGCTCAGTCGTCCTGGTGGCATTGTATCAGCAAACATGCTATCTGTGGGTACAAAACAAACAGTTTAATGTACAGAATGTATAGGAAAAATAAACAATTACATACGCTACAAACAAGTCTGTCTTGTGATTAAGGACCGGGTGGACGAGTGTTCGCATTAATACAGTTCATCAGCACATGTCACTGACACCACATTTTAAGAGAACAATACTTGTCCTCTGCCCTAAGTCAAGTCAAGAGATTGCAACCTGACAATCAAAATAGATTGGCCCTCATACATGTCCCAGTGTAATGTCACTGGGTGTAGAGCACCAATAACACAGAATGGGCCCATTCACAATACAAGAATACATTGGAAATACAGATAGCACTTGAATTCACACATACACATCAAGCTATACCATCAGCTGCTGCCAGAACTACAACTCCCAGCATAATATATTCCACTATTTGGCATGACATGCTTAGAATTCACTCTGAACAGTAGAGTCCCCCTTGCTGACATTTGGCTTGGAGGGTCTAGGTATTGAGCCAAGTTTTGAACACAGAATAAAAAGATCCATTTCATAGTAGCGTGATAAATGAGTAGGCGTCAAAGCTTCACAGCTGCCTCCTGTCACAAACGGACATTGTGAAAGCTTTCTTCTAAGCCTGCAGCTACATCGGGCTTTTGTAATAAACAAGAATGAGTGCACGGCATGAGATCCAAGTTGTATGAAAGGTGTGTTAACACTCATGGGCCTGATAAAATATTAACATTACTGAGAATATGAGGTCATACCAAAATGTGAATACGAATATCAAGTCCCTGAGACCTAAATGTGTGAGCTGAGATGACAAAAGCAAACAGTAATCAATGGCATTAGGTCAGAAACAGGACCTAGGGTGTCAAAATGATGGGCACCACCATCAGGGGCCAGAGTTTGTATGATCGATGTATACTAAACCTACCTTTACATGTGCCCTGTATAAATGATAAATGTGAAGTGCTAGGACTGCCATCCTTTAACTGTAACATCTACACCAAGAGATATGTAGAATAACAATGATACAATCAGACAAGGCAAAGATGGACGGCATTTGTGACCCTCAAAGAGGTTAAAAACTGAAAAGGGATTGTGGGTCCTGGATCTGGGAAGGTTGTGTGCACCTAGAGATGAAACAGGGATGTGACATTGTCTGTGCTGTTTATATCCCGTGAAAGATAGCCGAATTCTGTGAACTCTGATACCAGAGGCTCTGTTCTTTCTCAAAGTCTTCTTTCAAATGCACACTACATTTTATGAGCCTTCACTTTTCTTTTTTTCTTCAAAGTATCAGTTGAGAACTACCCAGTACAATGAAGAAATGGTGAAAAAGTTAAATAAAAAAGTAAGCAGAAAATAATATTCAATATTTACTAATATCTGAAAACATTCATTGAGACACTGGTTTGGCCTATACAGTATATCAAGAAAGAGAAAAGAGACAGACAGAGAGAAAAACCAGACAGTGAGAGAAACAGAGGCAGAGAGAAACAAAGAGAATAAGCCAAACAGTCAGAGAAGGATAGAAAGAGAAAAAGAAAGGAAACACCAAGAGACACAACACAAACAAATAAACACACAGAGAAACAGACACAAAGAAAAGACAGTAAAGCCCCCCAGTCACAACTAGCGAGATCGCGGTTTCATCACAGGTTTAGTGACGCAACAGCGACCTCGCCATGTTTGACATGTAGCAGCGACCGGGCCCCCCAGCTATGACATCGCCAATCGTGTCGGAATGGCCTGGACCACTGTTTGATCGTCGGGTTCCTGTTAACCAGCATACATCGGTGTGTTTGACGCCTTAACAACGACCTCATTGGCGACTCAGAACTCAGCCACGTACGTCTGAGTCGTCAGACTAGCTGCTGTGTGACAGGGTCCCAACGACCGCCGAGGTCGTTATACAGGTCGCCGTATCATTGCTGCGTCGTTCAGTAGATCTGACTGTTTGACATCTCACCAGCGACCACGTAGCGAAGTTCCAGCGATCCTTACCAGGTCGTATCGTTGTCGGATCACTGGAACGTCGCCAAGTGTAATGGGACCCTAAGGCAAGACACACAAAGGCAAGAGATAGAGAAAAAAAACGAAGTGAAAGACAGAACCAAACACACACAGAGAAAAAGCATGAGACAGAGCGAGAATCAGAAACAGACATTGAAAGAGAGAGAGGCAGGGAGAAACACACAAAGAGAGAAATAGACAGACACCCTACTCCCTACCCCAGTCCACTTATTTTTACCATTTGCTTTAGCAATGTTAAGGCTACGATTACACGCTGTGTAATCCACCATTTATGCAGTATTTTTTAGTGCTTACATAAATGTAGTAAAACCCAGTGCTGGAAGGCATCCCAGCAAAAGCAATGGCTTTTGCTGAAATACGTTTACACGATGCATCTTTTTGCGCACGCGCTTTCACTGCAAAGTGCGTCCACAAAAAGAATCAACATATCAATTCTTTGTGCATTTTTACGAGCACTTTTCCCATAGCCCACATTATAAAATGGGCTCAGGAAAAGCGTAGGTCAAAATGCGCAGTGTGTGAATGCAGTTGCGCTTTTTTGCGCAAAGAACAGCAAAAACGCACAACTGCAAAAAGCGCTGCTAATATGCGTGTGAACGTAGCCTTACATGTATTTAGTCCTGCCAATAAAGCTCATTTGAATTTGAACAAAAGACACAAAGATGAGAGATAGGGAAAAAGACAGTGCGAGAGACAGACAGTGCAACAGACAAAGAGAGAAAAGAAATACAGTGAAAGAGATATTTCACCCAGTGTAAGGGTACTTCACACACTGCAACACTGCTAGCAATATCGCTGAAACGTCACAAGTTTTGTAACATAACAGCGACCTCTCCAGCGATGTCACAGTGTGTGACACGTAGCAGCGATCAGGCCTCTGCTGTGAGGTCGCTGATCGCTGCACATTGTTCAGGACAATTTTTTGGCCCTTGGTCTCCGGCTGGTCAGCACGCATTGCTGTGTGTGACAGCGAGAGAGCAAGGACCAGCGACCTCACAGCCAGTGCCCAGCGCCGCACATTTGACACTGGTAACTAGGTTAAACACCGGGTAACTAAGCAGCACGCGCTGCTTCGTTACCCAGTGTTTACCTTGGTTACCAGTGATGTTGCCACTGGCTGGTCGCTGGTGAGTCTGCCTGTTTGACAGCTCACCAGTAACTGCAGAGAAACTTTCCAGCGATCCCAGCCAGGTCGGATCGCTGGAAAGTCTCAGCGTGTAAAGGGGCCCTTAGGCTACATTGAGACTGTGTTTTTTTTCTTCTGTACTGCTGGGTTCTTTACTGGAAAACAGGAGCTGTCAAAAAAAAAAAAAACACACCCAAAAACGGATCATCTGTTTCCAATCCGTTGTTTGATGCATTTTTTTGACCCACATGGCTCCTAAGGGAAAAGCGGATCAGAGAAATGGCAGGCAAATTGACATGCACTTTTCCAAAACAAAGCCCTCCAAAAGTGAAAAACTCATCACTTTCAAAGTGCTCTGTCTGAATGGCATAAATGAAAACCCATAGACTTTGCTGCAAGGTCATTTGGGTGATCAGTTTTCTGCAGTGCACTGCAAAAAAACGGATCAGAAAACGCACAGTCTGAATGTAGGCTTATTATTTGATTGTGAAAGATTAATCCATTATATACGAATTGAAGTGTATAATCTATCGACAGCTAAATAGATGGCTACATAGTTTTTCAGCATCACATGCCCATTCCATTTATTACGGTATTTGAAGGCTAGGATCAGACTGTGCATTTTTGAACCGCTTTTTTCTGATCCGTTTGTCTCTTTCAGCTGGAAATCTAGATCAGCTTTCCAAAAAAACGCATCAGAAATGTATAATCCGTTTTTGATTTGTTTTCTTTTTCTGATGCGTTTTTTTTGCCCATATAGAATTGTTTCAATGGGAAAAGCAGATCAGAAAAAGGCAGCAAAAATTCACAAGCTCAATCTTTTTCAGGATCATTTTTTTACCAAAAAACAGATCAAGTCAAAAAAAGCACAGGTTGAACAGCAAAACTTGAAAGTCATTGACTTTGCTGGGATTCCAAATACGGTAAATAATACGTTCACTGTATTTTCACTGCAAAAACAGATCCAAAAAAAGGATCAAAAATACAGTGTGAACCTAGATTATTGCTTGATCCTGAGGCTATCACTTTGAGGTTATTTCTCTGTTTCTCTGCATGTTCAAACTAATGCTTAATAACATCATAATGTAGATCTTTAGTGAACCTTTATTACATTTTTTTTAAATATTGTTGTAAACCAAACAAACAAAAAAAAAAAAATCGGTACAATTGCAGAATGAACAGATCTTTAACTGTAACACATACCCTGTCCCTATTAGGTTTCTCTGACTGCTGTTCTGGGCTCCTAACCTGTCGTGTCAGGGGTCGGAGTGCAGTTGTCACAGCGCACACGGATGTCTAAATCTCCAAGCAAGAAGAGATGTTACCATATGAGGTAATGTAATAAGCCGATGCCTGAGTAGGAATACATCCAAGCACAGGAATCTGTCAGAATGATGGCAGTGGAGGTCACCGGCCGCTCCAAAATCGTCTGGACGTGATAATGATTACAGAATGTAGGTGTGTGAGTATGGAAGCTCATCAGATCCCTTAAGTCGCTGTGACACTGAGGAGACCAGGCATCAGCAGCCTTACAAGGCTATTTCAGTAACATCCCTGGATGAATGCTGGTGAAATTTTAGATCGCAAACCTCTAGGGATCTTACCATTTTCTAGCACTCCAACCCATAACCTTCCTTTCAATATGAGAGAAGAACAATTAACTTGACTACAATAAAAAAAGGTCCAGTAGGCCCTTGGTGAGATTTCGTGCTACCTAAATGTTTGGGCAGAGAAGCCATAAACGCCACACACTTCACACAAAGCATCTAGCGTCATGAAAATAGCTCAAAAGGTCACGGCTTTGTATAGAGTATTATAAAAGTGGAAGAATATTCACCAACTGTTTCTATATTAAGGTAAATGGAGAAAAAAGGATTTTCAGTATCTTAGAAGAAAGTGAACAATATAAATTTCAGCAGCTGATATTTAGAGGCATAATGAAGGGAAACGACCTTTAATACAAGTGGTATTTCCAGCTGATGTCCAGCATGTCGTCAATATACATTTCCACTTGAGATCGACTATATATTCTCTATGCCTATTTTAACCATATTCTTTAGTAATGCCTTTAATAAAGTCAGTCTCTATATTTACCTCTAACTCATATACTGCTGTGGAATATGTTTGTGCTATATAAAATACAAATTATGACTGTTCCTACTTCCACTGCCAAATCTAGTCTTATAATCCAGGAATATTGTCCGCATAATATGCCGGCACAAGCCAAAACTTGCATTGTGTAGAAACTGTCCAACACAGGTTTGGGATAAAAATTGCCTCATATTCTTCCCAGTGTCCCAAGCAGAGAACTCTCATTAAGAGTTCAGTCTCCAACCTGTGGCTCAGGAGCCACATATGGCTCATGGGACCAGTATGTGTGGTTTACGGATGTCTTCCAGCTTGGTGCATAAGCATCAGGTCTATTAAATAGCTATGAAGAGCAGTTCTACATTTGTTGACTTTTGTGAGTAGGCCAACATGGTACAGTAGATCTGAATGTCGGTAAAGTAGGAACCCCTGGATCTTAGTACACTGCCTCGGTGTGATTTCTATGGAAAAGCTTTGGTTGTCATTATACTAGTAATGAGGGATCTGGATGTCACTACTGTGAGAGTAAGGGTACCTTTACACGCGGCTACATTTCTAGGGTGGCTACAGGTAACTTACTGGTTGCAGTGAAATCATGGAGACAAGGTTCTATCTTGTTGCTGTGTACAAATGGAATAATCTCTCCATGATTTCACTGCAACCAGTAAGCTACCTGTAGCCACCCTAGAAATGTAGCCGCGTGTTGGCAGTGGATTATTCAGGATACTGTCCAAGCGTGTGACAACAGAGATCCTTTATACAGCAACAAACAGTAACAAATATGATAAGCTTAATAGCGCAGGAATAAAACATATTTTATGTGTCTCAGTCTCTGTGCAGCATCTGCAACTGCTTCTCTCATACACAAACACAGGAAACTGGATACAGTCACATGCTCTTCCTGTGTGAGCCTCTGGGAGGTTTTTTTTTGTTCTAACTTTATCTACAACATACAAATCTGGAATTTATGTTTGCATATGTGGTTTGTTTTAGAATTGCATGTTTCCCCAATTTTTTATCTTGTCTTAGTACGTCTTTAATAAAGAATTACCGTATTTTTCGCTTTATAAGACGCACCTGATTATAAGACGCACCCCCAAATTTGGTGAAGGAAAAGAGAAAAAAAATAATTTTTAATGTTAAATGGGGTCTGTCTTATAATGCCAGTGTCTGTCTTACAAATCATATACCGTATATGAGGACTAGAGTTGGGGACCTCTGTACTATGTCACCTCACTGTAGTACAATGGCACCTCAGTGCGGTGTGGCACCTCTGTCTAGTAGTATTATTGCATCTCATTGTAGTACAACACCTCAGTGTACTATTATAGCATCTCACTGTAATATGTCTTCTCAGTGTGGTATATATGGCACCTCCGTGTAGCACAACACCTCAGTGTGGTATATATTGCACCTCTGTGCAGCACAGCACCTCAGTGTGGTATATATGGCACCTCTGTGCAGCACAACACCTCAGTGTGGTATATATGGCACCTCTGTGCAGCACAACACCTCAGTGTGGTATATATGGCACTTCCGTGTAGCACAACACCTCAGTGTGGTATATATGGCACCTCTGTGCAGCACAACACCTCAGTGTGGTATATATTGCACCTCTGTGCAGCACAACACCTCAGTGTGGTATATATTGCACCTCTGTGCAGCACAACACCTCAGTGTGGTATATATTGCACCTCTGTGCAGCACAACACCTCAGTGTGGTATATATTGCACCTCTGTGCAGCACAACACCTCAGTGTGGTATATATTGCACCTCTGTGCAGCACAACACCTCAGTGTGGTATATATTGCACCCCTGTGCAGCACAACACCTCAGTGTGGTATATATGGCACCTCCGTGTAGAATGTCATCTCAGTGTTCTATGGCACGGTGCCACCTTAGCTGTGTCTGGAGAGAGTGAGACTGAGATGGTGTAAATCAGGGGTCTCAAACTCGGCTGGGTTGGTGGGCCGCACATAGAAAAATATTGATATCAGGGGGCCGCATTGCTTGTAGGACTAAGGGTGCTTTCACATCAGCGGTAAATGCTGATCGCGGCAGTTGCGGTGAAATAAACGCAACTACCGCGATTACAGCATAACAGCCGCGATCGTGGCACACTTGCGGCAAGCCCCATACAATGTCTATGGGGCTTGTGGTAAGTGTGCAGTAAGTGCGGTTTCAGCACTTGCGGCTGCAAAAAAAAAATGCTGCATACTGCGGTTTTTTCGCGCCCGCACCTGCCGCACACTTACCGCAAGCCCCATAGACATTGTATGGGGCTTGCCGCAAGTGTGCCACGATCGCGGCCGTTATGCGGTAATCGCGGCAGTTGCGTTTTTTTTCACCGCAACTGCTGCGAACAGCGCAAAACGTGATGTGAAAGCAGCCTAAGTAACATTTTTAGTAATACCAGATTTTTTTGCTCAATGTAGTAATGTCAAAATCCTGACCCCTTTCTTGTAGTAATGTCCCCATCTTGGTCCCTTTCTTGTTGTAATGTCCCCATACTGGTCCCCCTCTTGTACTAATATCCCCAACCTGGTCCCCTTTTGCAGTATTGTTCCCCATGCTGGTCCCATTTTGTAATAATATCCTCCATGCTGGTCCCCTTTTGTAGTAATGTCCCCCATCCTGGCCCCCATAGTGTAGTAATGTCCACATTCTGGCGCCTTTTGTAGTGATGTCACCATCCTCACCCCCATAGTGCAGTAATGTCCCCTATGCTGGACCCCTTTTTTACTGATGTCCCCAACCTGGTCTGAATTCTTATCACACACTAACTCACGCACACACTAACACACTCACTCACTGTCACTCATGTGGAACAAAAGGGGGGGGGACCACAACCGATGAGCGGTACCTGGTGGTCTAGTGGGGGCGACAATAACAGATGTGGGGGGTTCGCATCTCACCTATGCAGGTTGTGCAACCCTGCACAACCTCGGCGTATCACAGTGGATGGCTCCGGACTCCAGCATTCGGGGTTTCCTCCACGAGCAGCTCCTTCTTCCAGTCAGGTGACTCGAGCAGCCGATCACCTGCCCCTGTGCCGTTCTCAGCTACGTCACCGCAGGTCCTTTGGATTCTGTTAGCGGTGACTCTGGTTCACAGCTGCTCCTGCTGCAACCCTAGGAAGGGGATATGATATTTGTACAGAAGTGTGAGATTACAACAGAAGCGCAAGAGCACAGGAGGCACACGTTTAATTACCTTTGATATACCACAATGCATTTCCACGGCAGTCCGCCGTCTTCATCACGTAAATCCACCTGATGAAGACGGCGGACTGCCGTGGAAACGTGTTGTGGTATATCAAAGATAATTAAACGTGTGCCTCCTGTGCTCTAGCGCTTCTGTTATAATCACACACTTCTGTACAAACTCGCAGGCACGCTCACAGGCAGGCACACAGGCAGGCAGGCTCACAGGCAGGCACACAGGCACTCTCACAGGCAGGCTCACAGGCAGGCAGACAGGCAGGCACACAGGCAGGCACACAGGCACTCTCACAGGCAGGCACACAGGCACTGTCACAGGCAGGCAGGCAGGCACACAGGCAGGCACACAGGCAGGCACACAGGCAGGCACACAGGCAGGCTCACAGGCAGGCTCACAGGCAGGCACACAGGCACTCTCACAGGCAGGCACACAGGCAGGCTCACAGGCAGGCTCACAGGCAGGCTTACAGGCAGGCACACAGGCAGGCACACAGGCAGGCACACAGGCACTCTCACAGGCAGGCACACAGGCAGGCTTACAGGCAGGCACACAGGCACTCTCACAGGCAGGCACACAGGCAGGCTCACAAGCAGGCTCACAAGCAGGCTCACAGGCAGGCACACAGGCAGGCTCACAGGCACTCACATTAACACTCACATTAACACACACATTAACACTCACATTAACACACACATTAACACTCACATTAACACACACATTAACACTCACATTAACACTCACATTAACACTCACATTAACACTCACATTAACACTCACATTAACACTCACATTAACACTCACATTAACACTCACATTAACACACACATTAACACACACATTAACACTCACATTAACACACACATTAACACACACATTAACACTCACATTAACACTCACATTAACACTCACATTAACACTCACATTAACACTCACATTATAAATCATGCATTCCCACTATTCCTATGTACAAGAGATGATCTGTGACTTACAGTATTCAGTCACATAGTGCAGTGCAAGGAGAGGGCACCTCCACCATCCTCCTCCTTTGTGTGGCAGCAGCACCAGCTCGGGCACAAGGTGCACATCAACTTAATGGCAGTGTGACATTTAATTTCCTCTCACCTCCTCATTCACCAGCTTGTTATGGGCAGCAGCAACAACAACACTCTCGGCTCACCAAAGGTCCTAGGTGCTGCTGTGGGATTCACTAGTATTCCCACTCTGAATAGCCTGAGAAGTTTGAGGACCTTTGATGATGTCAGACCCAGATCACATGACCACGAGCCCATGTGACCGGGCTGAATGTGTAATTCGGCAGGAGCTGTGTCCAGCAGGGTGCAAGCACCAGGAGGCCCCGGCGACGTGTTTTTTACTGAGGAGGGGACACAACCTTAACCAGGTTAGAGTCGGTCCCCTCACCCACTCACTCACCTAGTCCTCTTACAAACGGCCCCGGAGACACACGGGCGGCTGCGGCGGGGACAAAGATAAAGCAGGCTTGCTGTGGTGGCTATGGAGGCCAGCAGGGCACAATGGCTGGGGCAGATAACGTGCTGGGGCTGCTGATGGGGAGTTCAATGTGGCTGCAGACGCTGAGCTGCGGGTCCGCTTCATACACTCCTGTGATATGGGCTGCTCCCGCTGGTGATTGACAGCGGGAAGCAGTGCATATTGCAGGAGTTAATGAGCGGCCCCACGTGACCACGGGGCCGCTTCTGCAGCCTCCTCCAGCTTCCTGACAGCTCCCAGACACCACAGCTCCCCCCCCACCTTCCACCCTCAATTCAGCACAGCTACTAGTTTCGCTTTATAAGACGCACCCCCCACTTTCCCCCACAATTTGGGGGAACAAAAGTGCGTCTTATAAAGCGAAAAATACGGTACATGTTTATTGTACCCTGTAGTCGCTCATTCTCTTTTCTTACTCACTTGGTTATTTGCGATGGGTTTTGATAATCTTGATATCTCCCACTAATATAATATCTATGTCCCATGATTCCATGGAACATGAAGTGGGGATTTTTTTGTCTGTGATATTTTTAATTAAACATACAAATCTAGCAACAGAACAATCAGACAGGAATGGAGTTGTTGCACTAAACATATTCCAACAGGATGTGGCTCTCAAGGGGAGAAAAGTTGGGAATCTCTGCCTTAGAACATTCTTGAATAAAGGAAAAACCTCAGAGAGTTTGTAAAATTCCCACACTGTCGATACCTCCTGGTAAGCAGTGCTCTATAAAAAGGTTTCTTGTGAGTGATGCCAGGAATGCTCTGTCATTAGATGGGGCCTTGGGTTCCCATCAATTAGCAAATATCACCCCAGTTTGGGGGGAAAAAAAACCTCTTGAAAAAACCTCTGTGAAACCATTTTCTAATTCTGCTAGAATTTTTTCTCACTTGTTAACGCCTTTAATCAGGTTGAAATCAGAGTGCTGTAACTTCACTATTGTAAGTGACAGGTCTTGTTGCAGTTTCTCAGGACCCCTGTAAACCTTTTTGGGAAACATTGATCTAAAGTTTAGGAGCCAGTTTTCTCCAATATCAGAGGTGAAGAAACCTGTTCTTGACAAAAATGGAAATAATTTATTCATCACAGTGTTGTCCATTCAAGTCAGATCCGGTTTGTGAATGTGCCAGTTGTATACTATCATATTGGTACTTTTGTAGGATGGCGTAGTATGAGAAATAAAAGTCCCTTCTTTAAAACCTCCTAATACGAAGATTGCTGGCCTCCATGCAGAAAGTGGAAGAAGGTGATGCAGCAACTGGTCCCAAAATACAGAAGACTAAGCTCAGGGATCTTTTAATGTACAGGAAATCATAAATCAGAACTATCATAGTTCATTACCTCACCAGCAAGCTACCTGGATGAATGTAGAGCAATGTCCTTGCCTCTTGTCTAAATGAGGTAATTTGTTGATCTGTTATTTTAATGGCTGTACGTTTCCACGATCTTCAAACATGAATTAGACACTCCTGTATTTGAAGATAAGATGGGTAGCCGGAGTTTCTTTTGGAGGGTCAAGTACTGGACTTTCTAAAAACCCTATCCGATAGCACAGGAATGCAGTGTAAGAGGCCCTAAAGAGTCTCTTGTTTCAGATACAAGATATACAGAAGGCAGCACCATTGATGGCTACAAGTGAGAGGCTCCACGTCACAGTGAATTGTACAGAGCTGTAAAGGAGGAGATAAAAGGATGCCTGAATGTGTAATGTTTCTATTGTCTATTGAGCCATTAATCCCTGAAAAACATTTTTCGTAGCTTTTCAAAATGAAAAAAGATGGTCATAGTATGGTAAAGGAGGACTGGAAAAAAACATATCTTTGGATGAGGTGTAAAGCATCTCAAATACTGAAATCAAGTGCAAAGGCCCTATACCCACTAGACTAACCACGGTCACATCTGCCAAAAGGCTGTTCGGACGCTACTTCAATGTGTGTGGTGGCCCTGCCCAATTGATGTCACTTGACCATGTCTGATTTCGGACTGCCAATCACTTTGTTCTCCTGGAGATAAGCCGCTGCCAGTCTATCGGTGCTTTCTAATGGCTGTGGGCCATAGCATCGTTCAGCTTAAAGCCATGTAATGTTTATGACTGGCATTGTATTGCCATGTAATGTGCAGTGTCTTTAGGTTTGGAAGGTGGAAAAATTACATAAAATGCAGAAATTGACTGTTAAAAATCAGGATAATGATAGAAAACACACACCTTAGCAAAACAAAATGTTCCCACCTTAGATATTTAAGACATATTGACAGGTTTGCCATAAGTGTCAAATAGATGTTGGTCCTACTGCTGGCACCCACAACTTTTTTGAGAACACACAATGCCAGGAATGGAGAGGCCGAGAAATTAAACTGCTCTATATCAATTCCCATGTAGTTCTTAGAAGGTCCAAAATAAGTATGAAAGTCACACAATCCACAAGGACAGGGACATTCCCCAAACTGCAATACTACTGCCCTAAAATCTGGTCAAACGTCTACAAAGATAAAGTCATGGGAAGAAGAAGTGAACGAAGACAGATATTGCAAAGCTGTAATTGCTGCATGTGATGTCATGTTTGTAGTGCCCAATTATTGGATCAGTTGAGTATTTCTACTCCATTGGCATAACCTAAATATGAATATAAATGTCTTGGAAACAAGTAGTAAAGCTGTAGTGCCAGCATTTGCATCAGGACTTTATTGTGATTTTTAGGAGGCAATGCCAGGTACCTGGCAAACAGATGATTCCTGTTATCCTGGCATGGAAATATTCTACAACAGAAAAAGTGACTCATTCTGCTTTTTCCAAGAACAATGGCTCTTGTGTATAATAGGTAGTGCAGTGGTCCATAACAACCAATCGGATGACTTCTTTCATCCATCAGTCAATACTCCAAAATAAATAAATTCAATATATGATTGGTTATTATAAGAAATTGCTTCATTTTCTGAGTGCACTTACTTACACAAGTCTAATGTATATAAAAAATTGACTGTAACAGCAATAAAATATACTGTTTTGAGCAGCAGACTGAGAAAACAAGGAGAAATATAAACAGAATTTACCTAGTATTTGTACTTCTTGGGTGATTCCATAGACATCAATCAAAGCCCACAAAGGACTAGATACTTTAACTCCACAATGAAATAGAATGGGTTCCTCATCGTTAACACTATAGAAAACTCTTCCTTGGCGGTCAACCCAAAATGCCAAAATATTGTCTCTTTGAGCAAACCTCTCTGGTAAAGCTTTCGCCCAGTACCCAGGACGGGTAACAAGGTCAGGACAAGCATACTTGGGGATATCTTCAGGTTTCATCTGTGCTGGGTCATGAATTGTGAATCCAAATCGCAGAGCTCCACTCCACCCATGGTGTACAGATACCAGCTTCAAGCGGACCTTTTCATACAGATGGATGGGACGACTAGTAAAAGTGATCCCATTACAAAAGCTATTGCGTCGGATGGCTTTTCTTCCATGAGTGTCCAGTCTGATATTTTTGCCTTTTGTTTGGCAGTGAAAGCGTGGAGACTCCGTACGGGACAAGACAAGTCTTCTTTCCTGACCGCAGTGGAGTAATGTGTAACAGGGTCTGTTGGCTACTTGACGGTTGTGATGGCTTGTGTCTGTAGAGGAAACAGAAAAGGTAAAAATGTAATTTAAAAAAATTGGAATAGTATTGTAGTCTATGTATTTGTTAACTACCAATTTTCTGTGATGTGACTATAAGATAGTTCAAGAAATGATCACCCATCCTAAACATTCATGGCCACAATAGCCATATATCTGGAGGCATCAGCACAACCTCTTTTGTTATACCGTCCTCATGCAATTCGCCATGTTTAAAAAGAGACTGACTTTTGGTTTAATTCACAAACATAAGAAAATTACCGTAAATGTTCCTCTTGAGGATAAACCGGTGGGAAGCTGGGTTTTACTTTCCTATCCATATACCCTGAGGATCAGAGGCGCTCTTTTGTTAATGGAAACATACAGGAACCATTTCCTTTATTATATATATTGTTTCCAATCATAGGCCCACTGTTTGGCTAACATGTAGAAGACGACAGGTAATGTAAATTCATCCCATTGGAAGTTACATGCTGTTCCTCCAGCCTTTCCTTCCTTCCTGGGGCCTTCACATTGGAAATGTTTAACCCTTTCATCTGGTAAGACTTGTTTGCAGCTGTGTGATTATAAAAGCTATAGACAATGATTTCACTTATTATACCAATGATGAACGGGAGCAAAGAATTCACTTTTTGAGCACTTGATACATGATATTAAATAGATCAATACCTTGTCCTATAATTTATTAAATCAAACCCCTACATTTATTCTACAGGGTTTTGTAGGCATTTGTACAAATCCATTTATAGGATTACAAATGATTTTCATTTATTTCCACTTAATAGTATATGAAGTGTTTATTCTAACATCAGCAAATAACTTATGAAATATGGAATAAAAAAAGAAAACACAATGATGGATGACCATGTCATACAATGGGTATGGGAGCAAATTCAAGTGACTTCAGTGCTGGGTGGTCCGACACTTTTCCATAACATTCATAATCCTTAAAGTATTCAGTATTCAGGGACTGGGGGTGCAGAGGTTCTTTTATTCATCCTAGTACAGTTTTAAAACCATTATCTTATTTAGTTGCTCCTTTCTATTCCAAAATTCATTGTGGTGACCCCCCTTAGAATTAATTGGCTTTATGTGCTCTAAAAATGGTCATCTACCTCAAGTTAATAGAAGTTTCTGTAAGATGAAATTGTATGGAAAGTATGACTCAAGTTCTCAACAGAGAGTTGGCAGAAGCCGATATCATAGATAATGATGATGTCTGCACACTGCCTACCACACAAATTGTAGGAAATCACAGCTCAATCTCCCGTAATGTACACTCAAAATCAATTAGTCTATTTAACAGATTATTCAAGAATGGTAATCACAATGCCCACACAGCAGACAGAAATGCTACTGTCTCACTGGTGTAATATGGGATTTAGAACAGAGCAAAAAGGAATAACATGGAGAATAAGAGCCGGGTATCAAAATGAAGGGCTTGATGGAAGAAAAGGGAAGGTTGAATTACATGGAAGTAAACCATGTATGAGAAAAGTGCAGTGTGATAGATCATCAGGTGGGAAGAATAAAAAATAGGAGTCATAATTAAGTGTCAATGTTAATCAGATGTGACAGTTTCATTTATTCCTTGCTCAACTGAAAAGAAAAGCCACAACACAAAACGGAGTAGACTGGTCATATCTATGAAGCATGTCTCAACTGTGAGCCCCACATTTCCACATACATTCAGTTTAGTAGTGTATACACTGAGGAGGTATGAGTGGTTGTCAGACATCTCCCAAGAGCAGCTGTGTTCTCCCGGTTTATCAGGAAGGCTTTATTCTGGCCTTTCACATGGATGCCTTAGTCACTTGCAGAGATGGTGAAGACCACATGGTGGCAATCATCGTGAACAGTATATTTAGCACTCTGCTTCTAAAAATGTCTAGCCTGACAATAGGGCACAACAGAAACACATCGCAGTTGTCTTACAATATCAGCTACAGTATGCTGCAAGTAAAAGATCAATCATAACAGAAAAGCCCAACAGAATCCACATATAATCTGAGGCTCCTATGGAAATACTAGCATTATGTTCCCTTTCCAAGCGCAATGAATGGCAGAAAACAAGCCACCACTTGTTCACCCATCACATATTTTATTGTACGGAGCTGAAATTATTTTGCTTATAAGATAACCAAGTGCTGGTACAGTGAGACTCCCTATAGTGAGCAGATATATTACTATGTAAGGGACTATTTACTGCATCTTCATCATTTACGTATCCATGTGGGACATATTGATCCAGCAGAATACCTACATGGATCACAAAACTATACATAACTTACTTCAGCTGTAACCACAGTGAATGGGCAAACTAAAACAAATCTACAAGTGGTTATGGATCCCTTGGGGTTCATTACCAATGTGGAAGAACTAACTTGATAATAGGACTAAATAGAAAAAAGCAAAATATATATAAACCAGGTTTCTACAATGTCCATGATGCCTTACCGATCTGATGTCAGATTCAGGATTTTGGTAATATTCTGATTAATTCCACAGACTGACAAAAGAATGGCACAACTCATCTACTGTTCCTTCTCCAATCCAATCTGAGCTAAACGGCTCAGTCATCTTACAGTTTGGGGTGAGTTGGATTTATTTCCTTGGGACCTTCACCTAAGGTTTCACTTACGTGGTCTTCATTTACTCAGTCCCACAACCATGCCACATTCCTGACTATTCATGCTAAGGCTGCCTTCACACCGCATTTTTTGTGATCAGTGTCTACCCATTTAAAACTGATAGCCACTGATCAGTTTTGGGCTCCCATGTATCCCTACAGGCACCGATTAGTCCTATATGGCCATCCATGGGTGTCAGTTTTGTCACTGATCCATTTGTGTCAGTTTTTTTTCATGTACCCAGAATCGGAGACTGTTGCAATTTTGCGCTGCCTTGAAAAAAATCAGACACAAACTGACAGACACGGATCCGTAGCTGTCAGTGTCAAATAATATGGGGGTCTATGGAGACAGATCTATAAAAAACACAGATCCGTTTTATTACTGAGCATGCTCAAAAGCAAGGTACAGCTACTCCCAGCCCCATCTCTGGTACTGATTACACATCAGTGAAAAACATTTATCCGTGGACATCAGTGGCATAGATCAGTGTCTGTCCGTGTGATCCTTTAAATTCAAGAATCCACACCGATGTGCAAAAAACACAATGTGAAGAGGGTCTTAGAGCCATTACACCAGCTATTGGTACAACAAAAGTGGTCATGAGCAGCAAGGAGTCTATATAGGGATATGGTATAATACGACGCAGAGCCAAATCCTTCCATATACAGTATGCTTACAGCCAGATCATGGCCAGGTCTTCTGCGGTTATGCCCACACAGACTTCATTTGATGCAAATTTTAGGGGACCTCCGAGTCAGGCAATAAAACAGTCCACATTTCTTCACATGGTCAAGATTAGTATATGAACGCATACTTAATAAGGCGATTCCGCAAATGGGATCTCAAAAAAAGTTACCACCATTCCATGGTGTTCCTTAGGTCAGAAAATAAATTTCATGAGGTTTGCTTTATAAATGTTGGTATTAATGTATTGGCTCTTGTTAACAAACCCCAATAAGTAGCAGCTAAAGGGATCGCTATTCTGTAGCCGGATTGAAAAGTTACTGTAAAATACCTGCCACCAAGAAAAAAGCAAAGGGCAGGTGATATTTTTAGGTTTCTTTCCTCCCCATGGCGAAGGTGGTGAGAAACTAAGACAAAGACGTCTTCTCTGTATGAATGGCTGTGATTACTATACAGTATGTACAGTATCTTCCCGCCCACGCGAGCATATGCATTGTGGAGGATCAGGACAGGCTGTTCCTGAGCATACATTGCTGTCTACACTCATCCACCTGAAGGTTGGGATGCTATTTATAATGCCAGGCTGCTTGAGAATGTCTGAAATTACTAAACACATAATATACAGTAAAGGGCACTCCTTCCATTAAGAGATGACTACTCATGTAACATAATTGAGCTTTTTATAAATCCAACATGGACACAATGTAGAATGTTCCAGACTTCAAAGTCACATAACCTATCATTATAATAATAATTTAGCACTAAAACACACGAGGAATCTATAAATCTAGAACCGGCTACTGTGAGTTCAACACAAGAGGGTGCAAAAGGTGCCAAGCACGGACAGTGGGGTCAAAAACAGTTAGGCTAAAGAGAGTCTGTCATATTGTAGTTTAATCAGTGCAAAGAAAGGTAGAGAGAAGGGAAAGGTCTATAGATTTGAGGGAAGTCCAGTGGCCGGTCTTAAAGATGACTGACAGCTATCTCTGTGTGCAGTCATTACAGCGAGCACTGTCAACCACTGAATAGGCCCAACTCTTATGAATACAAACATTGAAGATTATTTCAATGAATACAATGCAACTTAGGAGTTTTGGAAAAAAATGCAGCAGATTCATCAGATTTACCGCATCTGCCGCACTTGCGACAAGCCCCATGCATTGTCTATGGGGCTTGCGGCAGGTGCGGCAAGTGCAGTTGCAGCAGATGCGGCCGCGAAAAAAAAAAAACGCTTCTGACTGTTTTTTTTTCACGGCCGCAAGTGCCGCAACCAGCAAAACCAAACTTGCTGCACCTGACCGCAAGTTCCATGAACAATGCATGGGGCTTGCCACAAGTGCGGCCATTAGGCAGCAAATGCAGTAAATCTGCTACATCTTTTCAAAAACGCCTATGTGAAAGGGGCCTAACACTGAATATTTACCCACAAAAAAATGGAGCCTGACCAACCTCTCCTGCTCCATACCACCCTGCCCACAGAGTAAATCACATTTTAAACATGACAACTAGTGATAAGTGCACCTTTTGAAGTTCAGGTTCGGTTGCTGCAGCCAAACTTTTTGGGGCTATGCTCGTGACCCCGAACCTCAATGGAAGTCACTGATTGGCAGTTCAGCCCTCTGCCCACATACAGCCAACCATAAGTAAAACACCTCCAGGGACAGTGTGAATTTTTTTTTCATTAATGTTGGACACTACACAAAAAAAAATGTTTTTTAGCCCAGTGTGAGCTGATTAAACGCTGCACGTGGCCAAGCACCAACTGTGCCCGGCCACAGCGATGCTTGCTCCAGTGCTTTGCAAACGTAAAGCACCTGAACTCCGAACAAGTTCGGCAACTAAAACAGAACATTGAAAGGTTTACTTATCTCTAATGACAAGTGGTCTTTAAAAATCTTACAGCCCTCAGAATTAATAAAAATGGTATTGGTGCATAAAAAAAAGAAAACTATTGTTGATTTGCGCTCATGTTACTTTAGGCTAAGATATCTATATTTCTCCAAATTGGGTGGTCTTGGACTAGGACACACCGGACCCATAAAGTCATGGAAGATCTGGAGCACGAATTTTCATATTCATAAGAAAGTTAACATGGGCAAAAATGATGTGAACAGGAAACAGACAATTTGAGACTGAATGTTACACAACTATGAGGCCTACCTCACCCTCTCCGGTATAAAGCCCTGTACTAGATATAAACCATATGACCCTCAGCAAACTGCAGCTCATACAACGACCATACAGTTGTCAGGTCAACTTTCCCAAGAATTGCAAGATTGAGGGAAATATTCAGATACATAACATATGCTTGTAGTTATTTTGTTAGCTACCAAGTGCTTACTTTAACAGAAAATATAATTGGAAATGTAATGTGTTTAGGCTTTCTCACCTTTTTTATATTAAGTTACAGGCAATCAAGCCTCTCCCGGCTGCAAGCTCTGGTGTGATTCCTAGGGGGCCTCCCCATGAATAAGGGGCAGCGATGTGTAAAAGGAAGGAATGAGTAAGTGAATATTTGTATGCAATCCCAACTAATCAGCCAAAAGCCCCTGAAGACACAAAAAAACAAAGCAGAGTATTGTTCAAGGGAAGATATGTGCAGGGAGAAAACAAAAAGTATTAATTCCGCCACAGCATTGTGTTCCACATAAGACATTCCCATCAGACAGATTCACCACCATCTATGTACAAGTGTAGGAGATTCATTAAAGGGAAGCCATAGTCAGAAAATTACCTATTAAACGAGGTTTGTTTTGTGTTAATTTTTTTTTTATATATTCAGTATATCAAAATTTGTATTGAAAATAAAAAGAAATGTAGCCAATTTTGCTCTGCCCACTGATGCTTATTTTTTAGACTGTGAATATCTTTTGTTTCGGGAAATAACACATGTTCATAGCCACAATGGTCAGATGTATGTATTGAGGCTGTGCAAAAATCACTGTGAAGGGAAAGGGATCAAAGTCAGGTGTGACATCACCTATTGTGGTTGGTGGGGATTTTTCAGCTGTGTAGAGGTGTTGCCTGTCATTACACATACTGTATGACTACACATGTCAAGTGTTTCAATTAAAGTACAACCTATAATTAGGCAAAATGTGCTTTGTAATTAATTAGAATATTTTCTTACAACACAAAATATAAAATGTAATACCTTTTTCATTAACTTTCAAGTAACAAATAAGTTTTAGATGTGACCTGACACATGTACTAACCACAAAGCAACTCAATGACCTTCTCCTGCCAGAGGACTAACATTAGCTAGAATCAAGCTATCAAACATTTTACCATTATTGATCGGTGGGTTTAACCATAGTGTCTACAACTATCCTAATTACAGTTAATTATGCTAATTTATCTGAAGATTATAGTTATATATTGGCTATTATACACTTGACAGATTAAACTCTTAAAGGGGTTTCCAGGATTTTACATTCATGGGGCGAATGTGCAGTACCCAGCCACTGCCATTGTGACAGATCTGTGCAACTCTGCAATGGAGCCCTTCCACCCACAATGGGAACAAGTAAGGCTGGGTTCACATTTGCACACAATATGTGCTGTGAACGCAGCGTCCCTGAGCGCAGCAAGACGCAGGCACTATGTGCTCCTATGTTTAACATAGGAACACATGGTGCCTGTGTGTACCTACGCTCAGCTGCGTTTGCGTTCAGTTGCACATGCCGAACGCAACATGTTGCATTTTTTTGTGCATGGCTGTGTGCTTGCTTTATGCGCATGAAGACAGCTGCCCACAAGAAACGAATGGAAGTCAATCTGTGCGCATTGCCATCTGCTGGCAAGCGCACAGACACTGCGGTAGATGATGTCCTCCAGGGTCATCTACAGGTGAATCTTTTCCTGTCGTTCTCTTCATCTTTCATCTTCTTTCTTCTTCTCTCTTTTTTCTTCTTCTGTCATCTTCTTTCTTCCTCCATGCTGCTGCTGGTTTAAAATAGCCGGCGGGAAATCCAGCGGTGAAAAACACTTCACCGCCGGCTTTCCCGCGCCGCTAATTCAAATGATCAGCATCAGCTGATCATCTGAATTAGCGGGTTGGGAAAACCGGCGCTGGCTTTCCCAACGGCTATTTTAACCAGGGGTGGCGGCAGGGAGGAAGAGATCAGCACCGGCGGCAGGGAGGAAGAGATCTCTGCTGCTGATCTCCGCCTCCCAGACGCCGCCGCTGATTGGGTGGCAGGGCGGCTCACAATCACACTTTCATGTGAATGCATGCGGACAATCTCCACTGCATTCACATGATAGTGTTTGCTTTCGGCACTGCGTATAGGCATGCGCAGCATACACTGCAGTGCCGAACGCAAATGTGAAGCCTGACCACCTGGATATGGATGACCTTCCCTAAACAAAGGCCATAAAATGTAAAACAAACAGATTTTAACTTTTTTTTCCTTACAGTTCGTTGTGTTACTCAATTTAGGATAGTCGGACGACATCCAGTAGATCATATCAAACAGTAAGTAGGTTTGCTCTGTTAGGGTAATTTTTATATTACAAAAAAATAAATATATATTTCTTGCATTAAAATATTTGGGTGCAGAGACCTTCATGATCACTAGAATAATATGCTAAATCATACATTTTACCTATTAGACGACAATCTGGTGAAACAATCTGATCATCTAATTTGTGTCATGGTGACCAAACCAACTGTTGGCAAAAGAAAAAAAAAAAGAATGGGCTGCTGGATGTCAATATGCCTGATCATATGGTTTTCACAGTTGATAATGGGTGTCTGGCAATGGCTACTCCCAGTGCTTTTTTTTGTAAAAAAATATTTGGTGGTGCGCATTCCTGAGGCGGGGGAGGGGGGTGCTGTCAGACGCCGGCCGAGATTGAAGGGAGGGGGAGGGGTGCAGCCTCCATTCTCCATCCCCCTGGTCTCTCCATCCTCCTGCTTTCTCATCCACCTGGTCTCTCCATCCTCCTGGTCTCTCCATCCCTGTGCGCCCTCCATCCTCAATCCCTCTGATCTCTCCATCCCCCTGCTCCTTCCATCCTCTTTTCCCCTGCTCCTTTCATCCTTTATCTCCCTGTTCCCTCCATCCTCCTGCTCCCACCATTCTCCATCCCCCTGCTCAGAGTCCTTTCAATTCATCTTTTATCCCCCTGATCTCTCCATCCTCCATCCCCCCTGTCTCTCAATTCTCTATACCCTGCCTGCCCTGATCTCTATCCCCCGTGCATCTTCTCCCCCTGCACAGCCTGCCTCCCTCTGCAGTCATCATAGTCACTGTCTGTCACATACCCTGCAGCCTGCACAGCACTAGTCCTCCTCCATCTTCTCCAGCTTCTTTCCCGCTGGGTAAAACTCCGCCCACCCGAGTCACATGTACGTGACATCATCGCAGGTCCTCCGGCGCTGAGGGAAACTGTTACCTACACATAGGTGTAGGTGGCGGTTGCCCTCAGCGCTCTTTAGATTTTCCGGTATGCCGTACAGTTTATGTCCCGCTGCAAAAAAAGCACTGGCTAGTCCACTCTCCCAATCAAAACACATGCGTGCTTGGCCAAGGTTGCCTGCGTCTGCACATTGAAGTACTATTAGTGTATATTCACCAGCAAAATAAACAAAAAATATTGATCTTGTCAATTCTCTTTATGTTTCAGACATTAAGAGTGGAAACACACTATCCTACTTACATGCGAGTCTCTCACACGAGACTCAGATCAGTGACCCTGAACGGCCTCTTCTGGACAGGAGTGTCAGCTGCTTGTGTTTTTGTGCAGCATCACACTCCCGTCCAGAGAGGGAGAGGCCGTTCAGGGTCACTGATCTGAGTCTCGTCTGAGAGACTCGCATGTAAGTAGGATAGTGTGTTTCCAGTCTAATTCTAAATGACATTTTTCAAGAAGTCCCAGGTATAGAGATCAGTGATTTCGCACCCACTTACTGCATTTGGCAAAGTATATTGTAAATGTCATTCTATTAAATATAGAGTCTGGTTGTCACCTTTGTATACACATTCGTAGACAGACACCCATTTGGTTTAATGCAATCTCTTTTTGGCATTAATAGTATATTATAAAGTAGGAAATTCACATGCAGTTGCCAGAGATATCAAAAGATATCATTAGGAGAAGACAAACTATTTCTCGTAACATCCAATCGGTTGTCCAAGCACGGTGTGATCACGCACTAGGTATCATCAGACAACAGCTTTCAAGTTGGAAAGAAATGAACTATAGGCAGATGTGAAATATCAGTAATATGACAAGACGTCAGCCATGGGACTTTTGTACTATAACTAATGAATATTTTCCAATGTTTACTGGGAGTAACTGAAGGACAAAATACAATCCACACTGATGTGGGAAAGATGGACACATTACCTGAAAATTGCAAACAGCGATGGTCATCTAAAAATGGTTGGCCGTTTTACAACCTTAAATATATTCACAAGGACAAGTAATAAACAGGAAAATGTATGTGAAGAGCCTTGTCTGTATCAAGACACCTTAGCAAGGTTTCATACTACAGAATAGGTTGACCACCCACACATCCTCTTGCATTGAAATCCAACCATAAAGTGACCATATACCTTGTATAGATGATATAATTATTACATAAGCACCTTCCTTTGATGCAATGTATAAGTTATAGGTTAATGAGTAGTCTGCATAGATTATTGTGTCCTACCCTGTCTCCTTACACTTGCATATTAATAGACGTATAGTAAAACAAATGAGTAAGACTTAGTCATGTTACATAACTCTCCAGAAGTAGTAACATAATATAATTAGGTATTGTGTCCTCTCACAAATAAAATGACATTACTAAGCTACATCCATGCACTTTCATCAAATATTGATGCTGGCGCAAGCACATGAAAACCCAAAAGGCGCCTTTGGCAATGCGTTCAATTTAAAAAGATTTTTCAGAGTTTTTTTATTTAACGTGTGTACCATCTGTTTCACTTATTCTGGAACAGTTTTTCTTCCTTTATGCCAAAGTTATGTCCCCAGGTAGTAAAATTGTAAATTTTCCCGTCAGCCAACTGGATGTATACCCAAGAACTTCTATGTGGCCTCTATGTATTTTGATTGGCCAGTGTCAAAGGAGAAAATGCAAACACTCACAGAAACATTTGGGTATATGCCCAGTTGGCTGTAAGGAAAATGTGCACATTTACTACCTGGTGACATGACGTGGCACAGAATAAAAAGAAAACTTTTCCAGAATCAGTGGTACATTTTTTTATGGGCTCAGACTTGTATTGGCCCTTGTTATCCACAATGCCAGAAAAAAACACGGACATGTGAATAGCGTCATGGTTTATACTGGGTGAAAAATACGGATACAATACATAGGTGCAACATGGACGTCTGAATGAGGTATAGCTGTATATACACTCTAATAGGGAAACGTGAATACACCACAACTATACATGTCAGCAGGGTCTCCCCTTGGAAGCAAGTATTGGGCATGCTAAATTACATGGTCTATAGATTGCATCCAATAAAGGCAGTCTATGTAGTCAGGACATCCCCCAATAACGGTGATCTATGTATCTGAACCTCCCCCAATAACAGTGATCCTTGTACTCTTACCGCCCCAATAACAGTGATCTATGTAGCCTGGGCCTAACCTAATAACAGTGACACATGTCATCTAGACCTCCACATCAGTTAGGTTATGTAACCTTGACCACCTGTCCCAAACAAATATATGCCAGATGTCAGAGACAAATCACTTAAATGGAATCTGTCATTAGGGTTAATGATATGAAATCTGAGAGAAGCATAATGTAGACACAGAGACCCCAATTCCAGTGATATGTCACTTACTGGGCTGCTTAGTGACATTTTGACAAAATCACTGTTTTATAAGCAGGATATTATCACTAGAGGACTAGTAAACCTGTTGCCAGGTAGTGAAGCATATTCATGAGCTCTGGATAACCCCACCCCCATGACGGATTAGCAATTTTCTGTGTACACTCTACATGGTCAGAAACATGTCAATCAGTGGTATGTGTGGAGTTATAGAGCTGCACATTCAGAGAACTGGTAGATCTGCAGCAGAGAACAGCGATTTCACTAAGATTCCATCAAGCAGATGAGCAAGTGATACATCGCTGGAATCAGGGTCACAGTCGCTACATTATGCAGCACTCAAATGGGGTAGCAAATACCTGGAAACAGATTCCCTTTCACATACATGCACATATAGAATTGAGGCTGGTACAGACTATGCTGTCAAATCACAATCAGCAACTAAATGATTTATTTTAATTTAGCTTGTCACCAGTGTATTCTGGACAATGTTTACCTTAAGTTAAAGGGATCCTGTCACCTCCAAAACGTCGCTAAGCTATCAAAACATGTCCCTGCAGCATATTATTACTAATCTCACACTCCTTTTGCCTTCTAAAAGCATCCTGTGAAAGTGCATAAAAATGTTTTAATACTTACTCATTAGGGATTATAATTAGCAGGGGCTATATTCTTTAGTCCCTAGGGCGTGTTGTTTTGCAGCCTGAATGATCCAGCCTTTCTCTGTCTGTGCTGTTGTGATGTGGAGCTGAAGGCAGGACTAATGATTTGCATTCTGTGAGTGACAGAGAGGGGGAGGGCAAAGCCTGCACAAGCAAAGCAGCACAGACAGAGAGAGGGTGGATCCTAGAGCCTGCAAAACAACACGCCCTAATGGCTAAAGAATATAGCCCCTGCTAATTATAATCACTAATGAGTTAGTATAAAATAGTTTTTATGCACTTTCACAGGATGCTTTTAGGAGACAAAAAGAGTGTGAGATTAGTGATAGGATAGTGCAGGGACATGTTTTGGTAGCTTAAGAGGTGTTCTTGAGGTGACAGGATCCCTTTAAGGGTTTAGTGGCATGTTATAAGTAATGAACAGGTTGGTACTTAGAAATGTGATCTATATCTTCACTTGCTGAAGACAGGTAATAAATGCACAATTGATTGAAAGGAAAGTGTTTCACATAACCAGGCAACTTATAGGAATGTTTTATTACGTAGTCTGTAGTCACCGGTCTATAAAGAACAATACTATCACATGACGATATACCACTCAACACCTCTCTGCAATGTGTAATTAAAACACCCTCCACAAGTCTCAACACAACCTTGTAGCCCAATACTATCCAGGGGTAGAAGATACGTTAAGAGAATTTTTCATTCTACTACTTATTTGCTTAGGGTAAGATGTGTTTCTGATGGCATACTTGGGAACACTACCGTAATTATATATATTATAATAAAATATATATATATATATATATTTTTTTTAAACTGCTTAAGAAGTAATATAAATATACTGATTTTCCTCTTTAAAGATTATTCTCTTAAAGACCGTCACCCAAAATCACCTTCCTAACCTCTTAATACCTGTCACTGCAGCCTTACACTACTATCTAAGCCATCCCTGTCTGACCTACTCTAGCAATATTGGAGTAGAATAAAGTAGTTTGCAAACTTACAAATTCCAGGATAGAGGGGAGTTCCTCGCAGCGTCTGGGACAGGTAGGTGTGCCGCGCTACCCCCGCCTCGCTGCTCTATTACGCCCTAATGGGCGTCGTTCCAGCCTGCAGAGCACAGGCATGATTTAAATCTCGCGCTCGCAATGTCACCGTTGCGACGCAGTCACGGTCACCACGATCGGGTCACTTCCGGTCGCCGCAGGTCTCACACAGGCCGACTAAGCGCATGCGCAAATTGCATGCTGAAGTCTGCCTGTGTGAGACCTGCGGCGACTGGAAGTGACGCGATCCCGGCGACGTTGCGGGCGCGAGATTTAAATCGTGCCCGCGCTCTGCAGGCTGGAATGACGCTCATTAGGGCGTAATAGAGCGGCAAGGCGGGGGTAGCGCGGCACAGGGAACCTGCCTACCCGTCCCAGACGCTGCGAGGAACGCCCCTCTGTCCTGGATTTTGTAAGTTTGCAAACTACTTTATTCTACTCCTATATTGCTAAAATAGGTCAGACAGGGATGGCTTAGATAGTAGTGTAAGGCTGCTGGGACAGGTATTAAGAGGTTAGGAAGGTGATTTTGGGTGACAGGTTCCCTTTAATGTAGGTTATTTCAGCATATCTCTCTATATATAATAGGCAATATATTATTATATAGAGTAACTAATCTTAGAACTATACAGAGAAGTGAAACAAATCTCAAGTCAGTGAAGTTAGGAAGGCGAGGATCCCAAAGTCACTAACTGGCTGATCTTTCCCATACAATGCTGAATATCCTGGCACAGCTCTCCGCGAAGCGCATCTCTCCACCAGGGTGGCCTCTATCATTTACCCACATCCTGTCTTTTTCCATTGTGAGCCGCCTCATTTTTCAATCCATGTTTGTTCCTATGCCAGACAGGCAGTTGCAGTCCCCAGCGGAAAAGTCAACATATACTAGCGTGCCATAGTTTACGAAAAGCCTGCCGAAGATTCCTGCCTGGAATCGAAAGACTGCAGCTTTAAATAAGTTGGATGGCTACTGTGTGTTTGGTTCTATCTTTATACTAACAATCTAGTGACAGAGTTATATACTTACTCATTTTTCTGAGTTAGGCTACTTTCACATGATTTTTTCCTGTCCGTGGGGATCCTGTTTTTTGCAGGTCCCCACGAACAGGAATGGACAGGATCGGATGCGTGCCTTTGGATGCCATTTCTGTGTCAAGGTCCGTGATTTTCACAGATCCGGACACAAAGAGCTGGGAGGAGCCCGAGCCTGCAATGCGCAGGCAAGTGGAGCACTTTCACTTTCGCAATGTATTTATATACATTGTGGAAGTGAAATAAAAGAAAGCAAGTGTTAAAAAGAAAAAAAAATCCTCAGCTCTCCAGCGAGTGTCCCGCGATGTGCGGCATCCAGCTCCGAGGGCTTAAGGACCTAGATTAGCTGACCGGGTGGGGCAGAGCAACCTGATCAGCTGATTGGTCACATGACCGCATCAACTGAGTGGTTTAAATCGCGCGCCCGCCAAAACCGACCGGGGACGATTTAAACCGCGCTGATGCGGGATGCTCCGTCCCGCCTGGTCAGCTCATCTAGGTCCTTAAGCTCTCAGAGCTGGATTCTGCAAATGTATATACATTGCAAAAGTGAAATAACATGGGAACAGAGCAAGTTTAGTGTACTTAGCATGTTCAGTACACTAAAACAGGGTCCGGAAAACGATCTGATTTTTTTTTCAGACCCGCGCTCCATAGGCCCCCATGTTATTTGCCGCAGACCACGCCGGATCCGATTCTGTCCGATTTGGTCCGCTGTGCCCAAAATCAGAGCAGTCTCCAATTCTGGGTACAGCACAGAAAAAAAAACAAATTAATTAAAAAAATCGGACAGAATCAGATCGGTTACAATTTGGACATAATTCGATGGCCATACAGGACCAATCTGTGCCCATAAAGATACATGGGGGCCAAATCGGATCCGTGGCTATCCGTTTTACAATGGATAGCCACGGATGCACAAAAATTGTGATGTGAAAGCAGCCTTAAAGAAATACAATGTTCTCTGGAGACCAGGACCAATATTTTCCTTGAGTATTAAATGTAAACTTTGTTGCAGAGGGTTCTAAACTAATGTGGGGTCAAGTAGAAACCATTTCCTCAAAATAAGCCATAAATTTCTCATCTTTAACCTTCCTAGCGTTATTCCCGAGCCTGACTCGGGGTTAACATTCACTACCAGAAGCGTTAACCCCGAGTCAGGCTCGGGCTTACCCGCGTTCGCGGCAGATGCGGTGAGAAAACCGCATCTGCCGCACTTGCCGCACTTGCGGCGCGGTTGCGGTAAACTGCATAGTAAAGGGAACCAACCACCTCGGATGACCCTCATACACTGTTAATATGTGCCCCTGCAGCCTAGTAAACCATTAGCAGCACTGCTTTTGTGTGAAAAGTGGCTGCAGTAGAAGTGAGATAATGATTTTATAAACTTACATGCCTGCGTACTTGAGGGCGTCTCCCTGTGTGTGCTGGGACTTGTGGGCTGTGCTCATCATGTCTGCTCTCCCTCCCTTATGCACGCCCCCTCTCAGCCTGCTATAGTGATGTGAGGCTGATCTCGTCATAAAGGGGTGGGGCTACCGGGATGCCGCGATTTAGCCCCGCCCCTTTATGACGAGATCAGCCTCACATCACTATAGCAGGCTGAGAGGGGGCGTGCATAAGGGAGGGGAGAGCAGACATGATGAGCACAGCCCACAAGTCCCAGCACACACAGGGAGACGCCCTCAAGTACGCAGGCATGTAAGTTTATAAAATCATTATCTCACTTCTACTGCAGCCACTTTTCACACAAAAGCAGTGCTGCAAATGGTTTACTAGGCTGCAGGGGCACATATTAACAATGTATGAGGATCATCCGAGGTGGTTGGTTCCCTTTACTATGCAGATTACCGCAACCGCGCCGCAAGTGCGGCAGCTATGCGGCAAGTGCGGCAGATGCGGTTTTTTTACCGCATCTGCCGCGAACGCGGGTAAGCCCGCTTTTAGCAAAAAATTCAAGACCTAAACAGACCGCCAGGGAGGTTAAAGAGACGTCTATATTGGCCCAAGCCCTCATAATGGACCAGAAGGCAAGAAATCCATATGGCACATTTCCAAAATTGATTTGTATTCATACAAGTCAATGAAAGGCCTGTAGAAGTGATCAGCAGAAGTTGTATATCAGGTCCTGCAAGTTGGGTTAGCCATAACAATAAACGCCGGTTTACACGCTGCAATGTCCCAGCGATCCAACCAACGATCGGGATCGCTGGGACATCGCTATCTGATCGCTAGTGAGCTGTCACACAGGCAGACTCATCAGCGACCAGCGAGAATGCTGGTAACCAGGGTACACATCGAGTAACTAAGCATAGCGCTGTGCTCAGTTACCCGATGTTTACCAGCGTCCCAGCGTGTAGTGTGCGGCGCTGGGCATCGGCCGGGAGGTCATTGATCGTTGGTCTCTCGCGGTCACACACGGCGTTGCTGGCCGCCCAGCGAGAGACCAATGATCGAATGGCCCTAGCCATTCCGCAACGATTAGCGAGCTGATCGCTGATCGTTGCAGGATGTCACACGTAGCGACATCGCTATGAGGTTGCTGCAACGTCACAAGTTGTAGTGACATCGTTAATGATGTCGACATGTGTAACCCGACCTTAACTGATTAAAACAGATGGACAGCCACAGGACTGCAACCACATCAAAGTGCTGTCTGCAAATTGTATGTGCTAAATCTGGAGAAAAAAAATACGGTAAATTAAAATTTTTATTTTGAAGATGATTTTATTCCCATCAATATAAAATGAAGCGGAAATTAATAAAGAACAAACGCACAGATTCTGAATAAGTAATCACGCAACTGCGAGACACAACCAAGCTCTTCACATTAGCCCTGCGGCACATCAGCTTCAAAGACATGTGCCCAGATGAACGAGGTCTATACATGGCCACTGTCACGATAGGACAAAACACGGAGGAAAGAACCATTCTGCATACGAGTTGTGCAGCCCAGAGATCCCCCATGTTTACACCCTATTGATAAGATTCTGCATCTATGGCAGTGTGTGTATATACCATGTAACATCTGATGCTCAACATAAAATAATATGCAACAACGAGAAAATAGCGGTAAATAACTAGCAAAGATACATCCAATTTGTATTTAAATGAGTCTTTCATAACTGCATCTTAGTGAAGCAGAAAGATCTGTTTCGCGAGTGTCACTTAGCAACAAAATACTTTGCTACAGTATAAATGTGCCGAGCAAAGAGCGAGCACCGAAATAAACAGTATCTAGAAGGAAAATGACAACTGCGAGATACGATCACAGACTTCACATGACTGGCACCAGTCACACATGCCTCGCAGAATGCTTCTGGGGAATCTTCCTTTAGCTATAAATGTAACTTCTAACAGGCACATGCCATGCAATTATCAAAAATAAAGGTGTTCCCCCATATACATAATGGATTTGGGGCGTTCAAGAAAAAAAAAAAAAAACCATTGAGCACATGCAAGGAGGCCACTAGATTGGCATCTCAGAACCTTAATTGCTGTATTTTATGCTAGCCAATCAGGAGCGCTTAAAGGAAACGCATCACCCCCTTTGGGCATTCTAATCTGTGTCCACCATCTGTAACATGCTGTAATAGGGGTACCTGTAATCCCTCTATGTGCCCAGACGTCCCCCTGCATACCTGAGAAATGCAGTTTTATTCTGTCCTGTGCTGTATGGTAATCAGTGCTGAAAAGGTCCGGGAGAGATCCCTCTTTATGGTCCTCGCCACCCCCAGCCTGGAATAGCTGCCCCACTCTTTTGAAATTCCCACCCCTCCTGTGTATGGGCATTGATCGACAGTTTTATACTCGCGCCTGTGCAGTGAAGCGGGTCACCGTGCTCTATTGAAGATACAGTGCCCGAAGTCTCGCGAGACTTCGGGCACTGTATCTTCAATAGAGCACGGTGACCTGCTCCACTGCACAGGCACGAGAATACACCTGCCAATCAACGTCCATACACGGGAGGGTGGAAATTTCAAAAGAGTGGGGCAGCTATTCCAGGCTGGGGGTGGCGAGGACCATAAAGAGGGATCTCTCCGGACCTTTTCAGCACTGATTACCATACAGCACAGGACAGAATAAAAGTGCATTTCTCAGGTATGCAGGGGGACGTCTGGGCACATAGAGGGATTACAGGTACCCCTATTACAGCATGTTACAGGTTCCCTTTAAACAAAATTATCATTCCGCCTTCATAAAGAATATTTTACTTTTTATAATTGGAGTTACCGTATATACTCATGTATAAGCCGAGTTTTTCAGCCCAAAAATTGGGCTGAAAAGTCTCCCCCTCAGCTTATACACGGGTCACTACGGTATGTGGTGTGTGGGGGCTGTGTCCGGGTGCTGGGGAGGCTGGAAGAGGCTGCTGACTGAGTGGCCCGTAACGTAGTGCCGCTCATTAGATATGCACGGCTCCCCCCGCCCATCACAGCGGCAGGGGGAGCCGTGCATACAGCCCCCAGTGGTAGTATACAGGCAGCCCCCCTCCTGCTGGCACTCGCCCCCCATACTGTGCAGAGCCCCCCTGCTGCATTATCTTACCCTCCAGCGTCTTCACCACCGCGGGTCCTCCAGTCCTTGCTCGCTCGCTGTGTTCGGGTCTCACGTGACCCGGCGCGATGATGTAATCCCACTGCGACCGCCGGGTCACATGAGACCGGGAACACAGCGCGCGAGGATGGACGCGAGGGCCCGCGGTGATGAAGACGCTGGATGGTAAGATAATGCAGCGGGGGGGCTCTGCACAGTGTGGGGGGCGAATGCCAGCAGGAGGAGGGCTGCATCACATAGTGCACTGCATCCCGCGGCTGGGGGAAGCAGTGCACTATCTGATACAGCCCCCTCCTGCCGGCACTCGCCTGCTGTATACTACTGGGGGCCTGCTGTATACCATACTGCTGGGGCCTGTATACCTCACTGCTGGGGGCTGTATACAATACTGCTGGGGGCTGTATATCACTGGGGGGACCTGTATACCTTACTGCTGGGGCTGTATACCTGTCCTGGTGGCTGTATACCACTGGGAGGGCCTATATACCTCACTGCTGGGGGTTGTATACCTGTGCTGGGGTCCACCCTCGGCTAATACGCGAGTCAATATGTTTTCCCAGTTTTTGGGGGCAAACGTAGGGGGGTCGGCTTATACACGGGTCGGTTTATACACGAGTATATACGGTATATAATGTTTTATATATTTTAAGTGCATATAAGTGTGGCTAATTAGTGGGGTCTAGGTCCAGTGAATTGCACGGCTCTGGAATAAGCAGAGTGCACTGAGGGCCATAGGGGCTTTAACACTTGTTCACATGTCTCTGGTGCATTTTAATGCAGAAAAAATTCTGCACTTTACTGCACCAACATAAATGAGATTTCCATAGTCTCGTTCACATGGTGCATCTTTTTTCTTTGTATTTTTTTTTTAAGCAAATTTGAGTTAATTTTTTCATCTGATTGCATGCTTTAAAAACACATGTAATGTACATACAGAAAAAAAATGCTGCAAAAAAGCACTGTTCACATACCCCGATAGTAAATCGATACCGCTCTGTGATAGTGACTGCAGACCCATCGTGAGCTCATACACCCCTCTGCTGCACATTTCTGAGAGGTGCTCTGGATGATAAGTAAAAGTCTCACGACTCGAACCACTGCCGATTAGTGACACTATACAGCATTTACTGTATAATATAGAAGTTTTACACAATGTTACACTTAACGGTAGTCTATTGTCTGCTACATTATGGATGTATTCTAGAAGAAAATGTACGCTATGCACCTTTGTTATCTACTGCACAACTAATTTATGTTACTTTTTTGCCTACATTGCCTGTAGCGGATCTAAGAGCTTTAGGTCGTTACTGAACATTACTGAAAATTAAGCCAAACCAGAATTTCAACATTACATTCTGCATATTCAGCGAAACGACACGCACAGACTCAGTGTTTCAGGACGCAAGACCTAATAATAACTATCATGACTACCCGTGAAGTAAAAGCAGCCTTCGGACTTGGTTACACCTGCATTGTGTCTTCTGTTCATATTAGACTGGGGTGAGCACCACTTTGCACGGGCAAAGATCATTATGCGACTGCTATATTACAGCATAATGCAGGTAAATGGGGAAGAATTGCATCCTGCTTATTGCAGTGATATGGGATCATAATGTCATCCCAATTACTGCAACTACACTGTGACATTGGCCAAGTGGCCAAAGATCGCTCCATGTCACCCCAGATCTACAAGTCACAACACTGTCATCCAAAAGTGATCACTGGACGCCATTGGGTACATTAGGGTCATGGATTGTGAAACTTCTCACCATGATTATGACTAAAGCCTTGTGCTACCACAATTATGGGTCCGTCATTGTACCCCAGGGGGCCCTGGTGCAGCACGTTGAGGAGCGGAGGAGGGGGGGTGCTGGTGACGGCGGCGCGGTCCTGGGGGGGGGGCCATGTGGTGCTGGCGCTTGCGGTGGCTCTCCTACCTGTGCGACTGCGCTCCTGGGAGCCGGAGGGGCAGAGGAGAGGGGGGGGGTGGGATCAGGCAGGAGAAGCAGGAAGATTTCTGCTTCCCTTGCATGACCCCCCTCTCCTCTGACAGCGGCTTGCGGGGTCGGCTAGGGGCCCCCCTGAAGGCTTGAAGGGGCCCCTTAGCCGGTCGGGGCCCTGGTGCAGCTGCACCACGGTAGTTCTGCCCCTGGTCATTATCTAGGATGCTACACTGAAGCTCATGTAAACTGGAGCTCAGGATTACACTGTCAAATGTGTTAACTTGGACAGCGATACACCTACATACACACATTTTGCAAGTTCCTATGAGCAGACGTACCCCAAATACTATCATACATGAGACTGGCTTATGTTTGTTTTGTTTACTGTATTATTTATTTTGCCCCTAACACTTTATGCGCATTCCTTTCCTTAGTATATTTCCCCTTCCAGAACATTAAACAGAATAAATCACCAGAAGGAATGGCTCCTTTGTATATAATGAAAAGGTGTTTTCATTCAGTAATAAACTCGTGTCCATCAAGGTCAAAGCTTTGTTCTCTGCTGCTCAAATACAAGATATGTTTCACATGGGAACGTCCCTGCCTCCAGAACCTTATCCAGATTTTAAGATCATATAAAAAAAGAAATTATTAAATAACTGTTCAGGATGTTGACAGCTTCCTCCCCCTTTATCCCAACAGGCGTTTTTGGAAAGTTTGTTTTGCGCCAAGTCTAAAAACAGGAAGGACTCTCCCACCTCATACTGATTTACAAGAAGCATCTTCTGGCATGGAGAAATATTGCTCCATACATATAAATTATTTGTATCCACACCTCCTGCCGGAGCCGCACGTCACTTGATATGTTTATTTTTAAATGAAGATGGCCTAGATTTGCTTCATTATCATGAGTTGAGTAGGAGTTCAAATGGCAAAGTAAGAAACAAACTTGCCAAAGAAAGGAAAGCTGGACATATTTCCCTGGGTGTAAATAAATGCTTTCCATGGGCAAGACCAGTGTGACAACCCAGTACGGCCTGCAGCAATAATCACACAAGTGCGCCCACTATACAGAGACGGTCTGCTCACCTAACATCACTGCTATGGGAAATGCATCCATTTCCCAAGAACTAGTCTACAACATTTTTTTTCTTAGAACTTCAAGTCACAATGTTCCTCTATTTATGCCTACATTTTAGGATATAACAAACACCTGGGTGTTTTCAGTTGGGGATGTGTCTGACAGCATCCATAGCTGCCAATGCAAAAACACACCTATTTGACAAGTGAATGGTGACATGCAGTTGATTTCTAAAAAGCAAAAAACAGGAATGGCACCATGCCGAGTTCTAAAAAATATAAAGTTACAGAATTTGTATATGATGAAAAATGCAGCTATTCCTAACACAGACACGTTATGACAGCTATACTTTGTGGATTTTGTTATGTTGTCAGTCTTTGGTACCAGTGACAGACTGACCATTTAGGAATTGGATCTATGTCCAAGGACCCATGGAAAGAAACATGGTCACTTATAATGAGATATATACCAAGGGCCTATTCCCGTTCTGGAGGATAGGGAGAGAGGAAAAAGAGGGTTCGGGCGTAGATCTAAGTGCAGACCGTAGGATATTTGTCACAATTCACAGTATTCTTAAGGTTTTTTGCTCACCTTTATGTGATCTTGTATCAGGCATATACAGTAGAAACAAATTGTGCTGGTTCTTCCAAGAGTTTGTTCCTTCCTGGCCTGCGACTAGGCTCGGAACAATCAGGCTCCGCAGTTGCCGAGCCTGTCAGTGGATAATAATGGCCACTTATAATGGTTGGTATAACAGCCTATACTCACCTGCGATGCCGTAGCCATTCCTGTGCTGTTGGCAGCTGCTCCCCTTGGCTCGCATATTTTTATGTCACACAAGCGCTGCAGTTAATCAGCTGTTGAATCACCCAATTCCTTCGAACAAAATGGACAATCTGAGAAAGGCAGACAGCAGCAGCAGGTCTCACTTCTTCCATGTGTCAGTTTCATTCTAAGGAAGGGAGTGTGAAGTGGATACTGATTGGCTGGAGGGCTCATGTGACAATGTAATGCAAGCCCTGGTAGAGCATCACCAAAACATCGCCTGAACAAGAGGTGGACAAACACTATGATTGCATTATAAAGGGGAATACAGCTATTGAGAAGAGGATGTCCAAGTTGTGGACATCTCCCTTAAGGCTGGCTTCACACTTCTGTGTTTTACCATCCTGTTCTGTTTGTTTTTGCCCCCCATACATCCCTATGGTGCCAGATTAGCCCTATTTGGCCATCCGGTTTTGTGAATCCGGTGCAGGATTCGTTTCTGTCCTGTTTTTCACCAGTCCCAAAAACAATGCCTGCACCGTTTTTGGGCTCCGGTGACAAAACAGGACAGAAACGAAACCTGTCTGGTCCGGCACACTTAGCATGGGGGCCTATGGAGCCGGATCTGGGAAACAACAGAATTGTTTCCCGGATCTGATTCCAGGCTACAGAGGCGCTGCTCTGTTCCCATAGTATATCTGTGTAATATCACTTTAGCAGTGTACCTATATATACACTGCTAAACTGATATTAACTAAAGGGATGGTAAAAAATAAAAAATCATAAATTCTCACCTTTCCAGCGACTCCCAAGTGTCCCGCGCTGAATACATCTCCCGGCAGTTCGAGGACCTTGCATGATGTCACTGGAGGGGAGGGGCAGCCTGATCACATGACCGCATCAGCGTGTGGGGTTTAAATCTTTAAACCGGGCTGATGCAGTTATGTGATTGGGTTGCCCCGCCCCTCCCAGTGACATCATGCAAGGTCCTCGAACTGCTGGAGATGTATTCAGCGCGGGACACTCGGCAGTCACCGGAAAGGTGAGCATTTATGATTTTTTATTTTTAACCATCCCTTTATTTAATATCACTTTAGCAGTGTATATAGATACACTGTTAAAGTGATATTACACAGCGCTGACAGCACTTGTCACAGGCTCGGCTCCCTGATGCTCTCTGTGTCCGGATACCGGACCAGACACAGAAATGGAATCTGAAGTTGCCTATCCAGTGCTGTAAGTTCCTGTTTGTTGGATCCTGCAAAAAAACAGGATCCAACGAACAGGAACAAAAGCGTAATGTGAAGCCAGCCTAAGAGTATTTTCTATGTAGATTTGTTTCAGAAGTTGCACAGTCATTCACTTCAGGGACCTGTTGAAATCCATATGCTTCAGAGACTACTCCATTCAGATAAATACAATTTCACAGAGATTACATGTGAATAGCTTGGGAAATACAGTTGGGAAAATAAGTATTTAGTCACCACCAATTGTGTAAGTTATCCCACTTAAAAAGATGAGAGAGACCTGTGATTGACATCGTAGGTGGACCTCAACTATGAGAGACAAAATGAGAAAACAAATCCTGAAAATCACACTGTCTGATTTGGAAGGACATTTAATTTCAAATTTTGATGGAAAATAAGTATTTGATCAATAACAAAAGTTCATTTCAATACTTTGTTATATATCCTTTGTTGGCAATGACAGAGGTCAAACTTTTTCTGTAAGTCTTCACAAGGTTGGCACACACTGTTGCTGGTATATTGTCCCATTCCTCCATGCAGATCTCCTCTAGAGCAGTGATGTTTTGGGGCTGTCGCTAGGCAACATGGACTTTCAACTTCCTCCAAAGGTTTTCTATAGGGTTTAGATCTGAAGACTGACTAGGCCACTCCAAGACCTTGAAATGCTTCTTACAGAGCCGCTCAGTCATTGTCCTGGTGGTGTGCTTGGGATCATTGTTATGCTGAAAGACCCTGCCACATTTTATCTTCAATGCCCTTGCTGATGGAAAGAGGTTTGCACTCGAAATTTCAGGATACATGGCCCCATTTATCTTTCATTTCATTCAATCATCCTGGTCCCTTGGCAGAGAAACAGCCCCAAAGCATGAGGTTGCCACCCCCATGCTTCACAGTAGGTATGGTGTTCTTTGGATGCAACTCAGCATTCTTTCTTCTCCAGACAAGATGAGTTGTGCTTCTACCA
Organism: Allobates femoralis; assembly: GCA_033576535.1. Lineage (NCBI taxonomy): Eukaryota > Metazoa > Chordata > Amphibia > Anura > Aromobatidae > Allobates > Allobates femoralis. Next base: position 447,494,796 of record JARQOC010000004.1, read on the forward strand.
AACAGTTCTACTTTGGTTTCATCTGACCATATGACATTCTCCCAATACTCTTCTAGAGCATCCAAATGCTCTCTAGCAAACTTCAGATGGGCCTTGACATGTAATGGCTTAAACTGGGGGACATGTCTGGCTCTGCAGGATCTGAGTCTATGGCGGTGTGTTACTGATAGTAGCCTGTGTAACGTTCCCAGCTCTCTGCAGGTCATTCACTACATCCCCCCCATGTGGTTCTGGGATTTTTGCTCACCGTTCTTGAGATCATTTTGACCCCATGTGGTGAGATCTTGTATGGAGCCCCAGATCAAGGGATATTATCAGTGGTCTTGTATGTCTTCCATTTTCTAATTATTGCTCCCTCAGTTCAATTCTTCACACCAAGCTGCTTGCCATTCGCAGATTCGACTTCTGTTATACATGCATAGCTGAATGTAAAGCCGATCACCAAGAACACCGTGTTTAGAAGTAGCTTTTTAATTTAGTCATCATTGGTGTTTTTTTTCTAGTCAATAACCACAGGGCGTCCAGACATCTTTCCCAATTACATGTACAGCTTTGTCTGAGATTGATTTGCTCTTTGGCAGTCAAGTGATCCATGTTATCTCCAGCCTTGGGAAGAGGAAAGGATTTCTGCTAATTAAGTTTGGGATGTTTACAAAGTAATACTTCAGTGACTACATTTTCTGACGGGTCCCCTGGCAAAAATTCATAAAGAACCTCTTTGTCTTTTAGCCTTCCCTATGGCGGGTTATTAAAAAGAGAAGTCATGGTGTACAAGACATTACATGCCTTAGCGCAACAACAGAGATGAAAAAGACAAAACAATTTGGGTTTTATTGGTTTCCATAAATGATTTCCTTCAAAATAGAAACTATGTCAGTTTTTTGTTCTTCATGTATCATGAGAATAGTTTAGAGTTAATGGACTACCAGATTAGGAGCCAATGTCATATTTATGGCTTGGCCAAAGTAATAAGAAACACATGCAGTTGACTAAACCAAGAAAGTTTACCACTGCTCTAATATTATCTCTGATAAAGAAGCCAAAGGGCTGAAGGCATGTTTCAATATGATCTGCAAGAGGAATCGCAATTGAGTTAAGGCCCAGTACATATTGTTGGCAAGTCAGCAGAGCCTACCCATTTACACCTAATCAGGTCTTCAGACATGATCCTGTGAAATGTTTCCCAAGACAATTCCGGCTCCTCATCACAAGATAAATCTCAAGGAGATACAAAAACAGCCCAACATGCTTTAGGAAAACACACTTGGCATGATATGGCATTTCTCTAAAAAGAATCTTGGTGCATCAGTAAAATATATTTACCTATATTATCTATACACACACACATACTCTTCCGCGCTGGAATTGCCAAGGAAAAGTCATGTAATTTAATTGAGATATTTTGAAAGTTTGATTTCCATTTCTACTTAATTGCATTATCGAGACCATTGATCCTGTGCTTTCGACAAAATTTCATTCTTGATGTTGAAATTTCAGTCTTTATAAAAAGTACAGAAAGCCCCACTATGGACATATACATATCCATACAGATCTAGGTGTTGTGTACCTAAAATGAGGACAGCAGTCGGGGGGGGGGGGGGGGGGGGGGGGGGGGGTGTCTAAATGAAGACCTTGACCTTGTATATTTAAGTCTGATTTATTTTCAAGACAGTTGGTGAATTACTAATACACTTCGAAAACCCAGTGGAACGTCTGCAGCATAAAGTAGCTTACATCAATCGCACTAGTTCTCTATTTTATGTAACTTTTTGAAGAAACTGGGATGGAGGAAATCCCCAGAAGAGAAGCTCAAAGCATTCTCCAAGATTACTTATTAGTAAGGGAACAGAGGCTCAAAGACACCATCGTATACCAATTAGCCAGCACGTTCAGCATACCCTTATAATGTTAATACAATACCTTTCCTGTATTTATAAAAAAATATACATTTCTTTTTTTCTTTTACAATTTCTGTGCCTATCTCATACTAGCGAGGCCAGTTTTTTTTTTTTTGTTAAACATTTAAGTAAATTACATGAACTTCGGATAGCAGCAGACAACTAGGGCTGTGGAGTCAGTAAGCTTAACATCCGACTCAGACTCTTTAATTTCCCTGAATCCGACTCCTCCCAAAATGAACACTGACTCAGACTCCGCGACTCCACAGTCCTACAGACAACCATTCTTTTTCTTATCGGAGAAAATTGGGTCTATTATGCAACTCACACTGACAAGTGTGTAATTCAATTTTTTGGATGAGGAGAAAATTTTTTTTCCATCTTCGCCATTCTGTCAGTGCATGGAAATTAGACTACACCCTGATGTTATCAGAGTACAGTCCGATGTTTTCCACAGACTCATTGACTTGTACGGACCAGCGATCCAAATTTCAGATTAAACTCGAACAGGCAGCAATTTCTTTCCTCTGAGGCTGGTTTCACATCACGTATTTTTTCCTGTCCGTTGGATCCTACTTTTTGTAGAACCCCATGGACAAGAACGGACACCACAGGAGGTGACCTTTTCTGTGTCAGGTCCGTGATTATCACGGGTCCGGACACAGAAAGAGCTGTGCGGGGCCCTTTCACTTGCACAATGTATATACATACTTACTGTATGGAGTATGTAAAAGAAGCATACTAGCAGGCCCGCCCCAAGCACTAAAGAAAAGCCAAAGGGGGCCTGCTATCGAGAGTTGCTGACCCCGCCTAATGGAGTGAGAAAAGGCTGGAAGAGTGAGGCTCAGAGTATCAGAACGAGAGAGTCACATGGTGCTAGGAGCAAGGAGGCATCATGGCGAGCACCGTTTCGGACACCCTGACTGGTGGACAAGAAGGCGAGAAAGCTCCCAATGCTACTGGGGAGGCTGTAGACTGGGTACAGTTCACCGGGTCTGACTACTTTAAGGAGACCATGAAAGAACTGAGGCAATTGCTAAACAGTGTGCAGTTGTGGGCCGTTAGCGCTTGCAAGCGATCCCAGTTGCAGAAAGTGGCGCTGCTAGCACTGTTGCCAGAGCCTCCTGAACCACCAGAAGGCGCACCAGCCGAAGAACCATCAAGCCAGAGCCGGGCAGTAACACCAGAGCCAACAAAGGAGCCACCGGCTGCCATACCAAGTACGCCTGAACCAGAACCGCAGCCAGAGCCACGGAGTGCAGCAGCCGAGCAGCGAGAGTTCGGCAGAGATACCGGAGGCCAAGGGCGGAGGGGCGTATTGGTCATCCTATGGAAGCCCAACCGAGGGGTGCCCAATTGTGGCCCAGGCGGAGAGCAGGGTCGAGAGCAGGCACTATGGTGACTACTGGGTGCAAAGACAAGCTGCTGAGGATGAGTGACGAGACCGCTGGCAGCAGCAAGAAGACGCTAGCTTGGAGGAGAAGGCGTGTATGAGAAAGACTTTGGTCCCTAACCCGGCGGAGCAGCGCCAAGGAGTGGTCATAGACTTCCACCTTTGAAACGGTTGGAGGTTCATCAAAAAGTATGGCTTGGAGCAGAAGGTTTTCATCAGCAGGAGAGACGTCGAGTCGTATCTCCCGAAGGGACACCCCAGTCGAGACCTCTGCCACAGAGAGGTCGGCTACACCCGGTGTATGGGACGACGTGACTGGTAAAGCGTTGCGGGTGTACTAAATCCTTCAGCCTCGACACACAGAGCCAGCTGGACTTTCAAGAAGGGAAGCTGATTTGAAGGCAAGCGGCCCTTACCCCTGAAGTAAGACCTAGAAAGTCCATGTAAATAGTAGCTAGAGTGTTAAAATGTGTAAATAATGTCTGTAGCTGGTTAGGTTAGTGAGGTACCGGGAAGTTGTACAAATGTAAAGTATATATAGCTAACCCGCCATGAACACCGTATAGTCAAGCAGAGGACTGTGACTAGGAACTGTTTTTGAGCCCCGGTAGGGAATGCTGTTCATGAGACTGTGGACTTCATGTTTGGTTTTAAATGAGCACTTTTTCAGGACTCTGTTTTACGGACACTTTATTATTTTACTGGACTGACTTTTTGCAACATTTAAGTACAAGTGCCTCCCGAATGGGAAGAAAAATGCTGAGTGATGTTCATGTTATTGTTGTTTATAAAAAAAATATTTTTTTTGTGTGAGTGTCTGTGTACTGAGTTGCTCGGAGACGAGCTAACCTTTGCCAAGGGGGAATGTGGCACCCCACCAGGTAGGCCGCCACCAAGAGGTACTGCACGCCTGTGATTAGGGAGCGTTGTGCCTCTGCTTTTCACGTGCCAGGTTTGTGCAGTTCAGCCAAAAGCACACACACAATAACACACACCCGTAGGTCCCTGAGATGGTGGGTGGACCTAGGCTCCAAAAGGGGGACAGGGGAGTGCAGTAAAGAGACTAGGAGAGGAGAGACCATCAAGACAGGAGTTGTAGTCGGGAGTGGTGCAGACTCCTGCGGGCTGGAGCACGACCATGCTCGCCCTGGGAGGGAGCGACTGAGAGGTCTAGAGGAAGACGGGAGCCCTTGGGGCACAGAACAAGACGTAGATCCCCGTACACCCGTAGCTGGCGAGACAGAGAGGCTAATGGATGACACAGGGACCCAGCCCTGAACATGGTGTGGATGCTTGATGTCCGAACCGTCGAACACCCGACACAACTTGAGGAAGACGGCCGTACTAGGGAACAGTGCCCGGGAGGGGTACAAGAGTACCCGTGGCTGTCGGTACTTAAGCTCTGTGCTATGAAGGCGCTAAGGAGCGATGAGATGAGTTTTTAGCGCAAGGGGACCACCAGAGACCGCAACACCTAGTGAGATGGAAAGGGGCACCAACGAGGCACGACTGCACTAACCCGCTTCTGGAGACAACGCTGAATCGGGGGGTTGGCAAGGGACGTACCCGGCGGCCATGTTGAAACCACCAAGTAAAAGTAACAGAACTGCAGCTGTGGTGTGTGAGACCGCATGAGACATCGGGGTACTGATGGCCCAGTGAACATCTGCCAAGGTACAAACTGACTCCTCCATCCTACTGTCCTGGGGGACCGCGCTCCACCTGCGGGGGATGAAACCATCCAAGCTGCTGGTCACCGTCCCTGAGGTTCTGAAGCAGCGGCGACTGCCCTGGCCGCATACCACAGGTGGCGTCACGAATACCCCTTTTCCTAGTCATCCCCGTCATCTACCCCCATTTATTAAAATGACACCGCTAGGGTCACAGGACCAGGTCTCGGCCTCGTCTGTCCCTGTGAAAAGAACCGAGAAGTGAAGAACAACTGCTGCCCGGTTCCCAAGTCTTCCCTGGCCCTGGAGTGGGCATGTCAAAACCTTAAGACAAAAATGATTTTTAGCCCCAATTAAAAACATTTAAGGAAAAAATTGTCCATAAAAAGAGGACAGCCCTTTTTCAATCACCAGCTTGCAAAGCCCACACTTATATTGCCAAGACAGCTCTAAGTTATCAAGATATGGACTCCACAAGACCTATTTATTAACAACTGTCAGCAAGATGGTAGCAGCACATCCAAAAAAGTGCCTGGAAGGTGATGCCTTCGCAGCTCAGACATCGTTCCACCACATCCCACAATGTCTCAGGCTGGTAAATTTGGAGGCCAAGACAAAACTTGATCTCCAAGTCATGTTCCTCAAACTATTTCTAAACGCTTTCTGCAGTATGCCAAGGTTCATTATCCAGGCCTCTGCCTTTAGAAAATACCAGTGACATGAAGTCGTGGTACTTGATATACAACATTGTTCAGAAAGGTGGTACAAGTCAATGTAATATTACAATGACTACCAGGAGCCAAGGTTCCTCAGGGCATTTCACTGCCTCCACTGGCTTGTCTTCCTCTGACAGTGTATCCTATATCATCTCTAGGTAAGTGACTCATACCAAACCACCTGTCCACATCTGAAACTATAATATCAAGCCACCTTTTTACATTGCTGCAGTTCTGATGTTCACATACTAACTGTAGGTTACTTCAGGGGCAGAGAAAGGCTGCCAGGAACATTCTGACTTGTCTGTGGCTACTTTACAAATTTGTGCACTGTGAGCTCTGACATCTATATCATAGCCAGCATTAAACTTTTCAGCTGAAGTAGCTATTCTGTAGTTACTGTCCAGGTGGGCTAAAAAGTTTATAATACAGCTCACCTGTTCCTTTGTGCTCCAGAGAATTCCCAATACATACAGAAAAAACGTTAAAGTCCGGCACCAAAAGGTCTTAGTTGCAAAAGATTTCTTTATTAATTTACAGCATAAAAAGCATGGAATATCGAGGCTATTGTATAAGTGCAAGCTATCCCGGGCACTGGTTTACATGCTTCGAGGCTGAAATGCCTCTTATTTTATCCAAGTAGGCTAGCTTCACTCCGCAAGTCCATCAATGAGCCTAGTGGATGCGTATTTGTAGGTACTACCCAAACAACACCTTAGACTGGAAACACACTATCTAACTCACATGCGAGTCTGTCGGATGAGACTCGGATCAGTCACCCTGAACGGTCTCCCCACTCTCTGGACGGGAGTGTCAGCTGCTTGTGTTTTTGTGCAGCATCACACTCCTGTCCTGACAGGTGGGAGGCTATTCAAAGTGACTGATCCAAGTCTCCTCCGAGAGACTCACATGTGAATTGGATAGTGTGTTTCCAGCCTTACAGAGATGTTATGACCAATGTAACAAACATAATTTGACCCTTGTCAAGCACCACTCCAGTGTGTTTTTTGTTTCATTGCTGGAGTGGCACTTTAAAGTCCCTCTAACGTTATACTCCTCCTCATACATTTGCAGTGCCTCTCTGTTCATGCGGCATCAACTTGTGACTAACTTCTGACTGGCTGGAAGTTACAGCTGCCAATTTAACTTTATGAGAGCCAGAATGAGACCAGAACAAGGCTCTCCTAGAGAGGTGTTGAGTTGTGACGTATGGAATGCTCCATGAAACACTAGAGTAACTGGCAGGTCATAAATCGCCGGAAACCAACTGGAGTGGTGGCGACAGTAGATGAAGCCGCCAAAAGGCGAGTATCAGACAGGGGGCAAGTGACTTACATTTGATGCACCAATGCAACAAAACTCTGGAGTGGTGCTTTAAAGTTATATGCATACTTCTACTTGTTAATTTTTTTACCTTTAAGCACATCATCTCCAGGCCCTCATGGTTCACTTGGTATCCAATGTTTCCCACCACCTGTCAGCTGCCATTGTCAAAAGGCAATCAATATAACATTATGGATGGTGTAAGATCAATTTTATTAATTTATTCATCTATTTGATTCAGTACAGTTAATATCACAACCAGTTCTAGATGGATTAGAAGTGAAACATGTTGGAGAAAATGTTGGAAGACATCCTTGCTGTTACCATCTGCTCTACAATTTGCACAATTGGACACTAGTATACTTCTATGTTTCCAGTGCAGCGAGAGATTGTGTACGGTGGCATCTCTCATCCTCATGGGTAATGCTGTATCCGTGTGTCTTTCCATTTGACATCTTTCTACATGTCGGGAAAGTAACAAAAAAGCAGCATGCATGGCTTCTACAGAGACAAGTTTATTACGTATCAGACAGGTTTGCTTTTCTTTTATTATATAACCTAAGGTCAGAGAACTAACATAACATGTTTGCTTGGCAAGTTAATGGGAGTTTTCCAGGAAAATGTAAATTTAAAGAGGATTTGTCAGCTCTCCAGACATGTCTATTGTAGCAAATACTTATATTCTTCAGGAAATAATAATTCTGCAGCTTTGAGTAGAATTTAATATTATGCCATTTTTCTGTTATTCTTAAGACAAATGTAAATTAAATGTAAATGTATTCTTAAGATAAACTCACAAGTGTGTGTTAACAATTGGTGAAGTGTCCATACACCCCCCAAACTGTCCGATCATAGCAGGGAATGTCAGACTTTGTAAGGACACGCCCTTTTGACACAGAATGGTAATACCCAGTTGGCGATTTATCCATAAATATCCAGGAGGTCTAAATCAGCACAATGCAGAATAATCCTAAAAGATGTCCTAGGATTGTTATTTCGCCACGAATGCAAGTACGGTATGGGGTGGCACTGGCAGGTTCTGCCTATGTAACTGCATATTAGTGATCCCTACAGTACAACTAGGACTACAGGGCGGAAGTATCTGTCCATGGGCTGAATATCATTAAAAGTAACAAAATGACTATGCCGTGCAGTAAGCACAAAAACCTTTTCTTTTGTAAACTTGTTCTTTTCTAGACTACAATGCACCAGCTAGATGACACCAATAGTAGGACATCACCCGTGTTCATTTTAACAATTTCTAAGTTTACTTACCACACAGACGTTCAGCGGCCTGTAGAGGATTAATTTAATTAATCACTCTTGGCAAAAAAAGTGCGGAGGATCATAAAACCTCATTAAAGAGAAACCGGCATGTAAACATTGTCCTATTACTGAAACATGAAAGGCCCAATGACCGTCTCCAGGAATCAAGTGCGTAGCATTGACACAGACCCCGCATTTAAGACTGGCTTCACAAAAATAACAAGTGGAAGTATTCAGGCCCATAGCAAAGCCATGTATGAGAATGTGGGGTGTCAGCACATGGTGCCTCCATACGGCATTGTATTGTCACTGTGAAGTAATGTGTCTAGAAGAGTGTAAAGTCATAATACAGCATGCATTGCAAAAAGACTCTAATGTGTCCATGGTATAGGCTTTATATTGGGAATCCATAAATCACAGGTACACAAGATCAGCATGAGCCGAAGGCATTTCTGCTGTGTTTTCTGCACCAAGAACACATGACCCACAGTTTTGTAATGAAAGTTAATGTGATTTTACAAAAGTTGTGCCTACTATGTACATTAGTAAAAGTCCCTGTCAATTATCCAGTCTTTTTTTGGGCTGTGTTTTCCAATTGCCAGCCATTCTAATGAGCTGAAAAAACGCAGATCTTGCAAAAACGCAGCAAAAACACACCAGAAACACATGCATGCTTTTTTGAAAGAGCTGCGTTTTCATGGCTGAAAAAAGCAGCACACAAAAACATGCACATTGGGCATTTAGCCTTTATCCTGTGTAGCCTGTAGATAAAATGATGGGCATTGAACAGACGGGCATAGGCGTTTGACATACTAGTGCATCTCAATGAATTAGAATGTCATCATAAAGTTAAGTTATTTCAGTAATTCAAAACATAAAGTGAAATTTATATATTTACATAGGCATTACACACAGTGATCTATTCCAGATGTGGTTTTTCTGTTAATGTTGATGATTATAGCTTACAGCCAATAAAAACTCAAAGGTCATTATTTCAAAAAATTAAAAAGACCTATCTCCCCCCTGATGCTTTCTAAACTGAAAGCACCCCTGAATGCAGCGTGTCTGCTGTATTCAAGGAAGGGGTCCCCCGTGTCTCTTGCCCCCTGTAAGTTGTACAAAACACTTTATAAAGTGTATAGATAAGGAGTCCAGAGAACCTTACTTAGTAATGACTCCTCGCTGCTCCCTGGTGTCCTCCCCGCCTCCAGCCCTCTCTGTGCCACCTCCAGCCCCCTCAGTGCCGCCTCCTTTATGTGTCTCCCCTCCTCGGTCGCTCAAGTCACGCAGACGCAGAGCAAGCAATGGGCGGGAGCAGGTTCCAACAGCTAAAACGCATCCTGCCGGTGACGTCAGGCCGGAGCCCACCATGCTTTAGATTATGTATGTACAGCAGGGCGGGCTCCGGTGCGGACGTCACCGGCAGGAGGCATTTCAGCTGCTGGGACCCGCTCCTGCCCATTGCTCGCTCTGCATCTGCATGACTTCAGACGCAGAGGAGCATTGAGCGACTGAGGAGGGGAGACACAAAGGAGGCGGCACACAAGGGGCTGTAGGCATAGAGAGGGCTGGAGGCAGGGAGGACACCAGGGAACAGCGAGGACTCATTACTGAGTACGTCCCTCTGGACTATTTATCTGTACACTTTATAAAGTGTTTTTGTACAACTTACAGGGGGGCTAGAGACATGGGGGACCCCTTCCCTGAATGCAGCAGACACGCTGCATTTAGGGGTACTTTCATTTTGGAAAGCACCAGGGGGTGACAGGTCCTCTTTAAAGTAGGGAAGATGAAGGGTTAAAAACTGTGCTGCTGTATTCACGAGACATCAAAGGGTGAATATACTATTTTTTTTAACCAGTTGTTTTTTATTGAATTATTTTCACATGTATACATGAATATATAAAAGAACAGGCATGATAACATTAATTCAATGTTAACAGGGAGGAAAAGAACAAGAGGATAAAAAAAAAAAAAAAAAAAAAAAGAGAGAGGAACAGGAGTAAGTTCCCAGCAAATATGTCAAGGAATGGGGAGGCGAAAAAGGAGGGAGGAGGGGTAAGAGAGGGAATCAGTCGGCAGCCTATGTGGAAGAATCGTGCAGGTGAATATACTATTGAGTTATTAGTCAACATTTTTCAGAGCTCCCTGAAATGTGGGAATATTCAACTGAGTTTTGATGATATTCTAATTCAGAGAGATGAACTAGTAAATATGTAACAAGGAGGCCTCCAGTGGATGGCATACAGTGAAAAGTACACTACACAGAATTCATTTGCTTACTGGATTATCGAGGTATGAAATGGCGCAGCTTTCCTCAGTTTCAATATATAGTCCCAACAGGCGAAAAGTACACTATTTTGGCCTCCAGTGGCTAATGTAGTCAATGTAGACCAGGACCTCTTAGGTTATGTGCACATTGATGCGTTTTCAGGTGTTTTGGAAGCAGAAACTATCCAAATCCTCCTCAAGAGAGCGTGTGGAGTCAGAACCCATTCTTGTGGAGTCAAGGAGTCTGTATAAAATGGACCGACTCAGACTCCTAGAATATATAGTAAATTGGGTACAGTACTTCAATGAAGAATGTGCTGAATATTATTATGAATAATTATGTTATATTTAAATATACTGATTGTATCATAATAATGATTAAAGCATGATGTGCACATTGTACTACAGTAAATTTATCACTTAAACATAAGCCATGTATGAGTGAGTCAGGGAAATTGAGGAATCGGAGTCAGTGGTTTGGCTTAACGACTCGACAACCCTGCCTCAAACACAAATGTTTCTGCTCGGTTTCTACATCAAAAACGTAGCAAAAAGACGCAACCGTTGACCAATTATTCCAAAGGTGCACCAGCAGAGATTTAAGATTGTACAGTCCTTTCTCTGATGGGGAGGTTGGAAACACATGTGAATTTCCTTTGCAATAACTCCACATCAGACAAAGGGTTTGGCCACTTTATTTTTAATGAAAACAAATGTGATCAGACCTGTCGATCAGCCTCCTCCCACTTGAAAAACTGTGTGCAGCTTTTGTCAATTTGACGGAGCTGACATACTACTTTGGGAGCCCAGTGCAGTCTGTGAGAAGGGCTATGCTAATAGGGGCCATATAATATTTCTATATTAGTAAGTGCCATAATACCATGTTACACATTTGTTCAGATAGAGATAAATTGGACAATCCCTTTAAGTATTAACGTACACTGCAATTAATAGCATAGAATAAAGGGGGTGTCACACGCGTCAATGTCGTCAGCGATATGATCGCTGACGACATTGACGGCTGATTGCTGGTGAGCTGTCACACAGGCAGACTCACCAGCGATCAATTGACCAGTGACATCATGGAAACGATTTAAATATCGTTTCCACGATGTCCTGCTCCCGCTGCCAGCCTGCTGGAAGCAGGAGCAGCCTGGTCTCCAAGGTACACTGCGGGTAACTAGGCAGCGCGCGCTGCCTAGATACCCGACGTGTACCTTAGTTACCAGCCTCCTCCGCTCACCCGGTGAGCGGAGGAGGCTGGTAACTAAGGTACACGTCGGGTATCTAGGCAGCGCGCGCTGCCTAGTTACCCGCAGTGTACCTTGGAGACCAGCTCCCAGCGCTTGTGACAGGCGCTGGGAGCTGGAATATCGCTAGTCCCGGTGTCACACGCAGCGATGCTGCGTGTCCACCGGGCGACAATCGCCAGGTTTCAGAGCTGGTTCTGAAACCTGGCGATCATCAACCAGCGATTTATCGCTGGTTGATGCAGTATGTCACACGCGTCAATATCGCTGCAACGTCACGTGCAGACGATATCGTGCAGGCGATATTGACGCGTGTGACACCCCCTTAACATCACTAAATTCTCTACACAATATTTTTTTTAAAAAACAAACAAAATAAACAGGATCAAAAACCAAACATGTTTTATAATACATAAATTAGTAAAACAAGGTTTTAACCAGACAGTTTGTCATGTACGTGTTCTCTATTTTACACATATAGAACACGTACCCAATATAGGTTGCAGAGCTGCTTACTTGTCTATGTGTGGATCATGTGTCCACAGAAAAGTCACTGAGATTTGTCTGATTTTGATCCAAAGTCATAAAGAAAAACTACCGTACTTATACTAGTCTCAGAGTCCTATTTAAAATTGCAATGCGAAGAAGCTTTTCAAATATTTTATTGCAAGAAATATTTTTCGTAATTTTGTTACGAGAAAATCACTGATGGTACAACATGGGGCAGGTTCTTTTCCACATAGAAAAAAAAAGAAAAAACACCCCCGCAAAGATAAAAACAACACAAGTTCAGAATGAGGCTTTAGGCATAGACTTAAAGGGGTTGTCCACTACTCGAACAACTCCTTCTCAATAATTATGTTTGCCTCAAGTAAGATAAAAACACCATATACTCACCTCAGGTTGTGACACCTTCCAAGTAGTGTTGTTATGTCACGTGAGCTATGTGCCTGATAATCGCTGGCATCCCTCTCCCCACCTTCAGATAAATCGAACATTAAAAGGAAGTCAGATCTGTGGTTGGCCCACTCTGCCTCCTGATGTTGGATATGTCTGAAGGCAGGGAGAGGGAAGCCAGAACTGATTGGGCACAAGGCTCATGGGACGTAACAACGTCCTATGAGCACCAGGAGACAGAGTGCAGACACTATGTTAATGGTGACGGCACCAGAGGGGAGTATAAAAGCCGGTTTACACGGTGCAATGTCCCAGCGACCCGACCAACGATCGGGGTCGCTGGGACATTGCTATTTGATCGCTGGTAAACTGTCACACAGGCAGACTCACCAGCGATCAGCGGCCAGCGAGAACTCTGGTAACCAGGGTACACATCGGGTAACTAAGCATGGCGCTGTGCTTAGTTACCCGATGTTTACCCTGGTTACCTGTCCCAGCGTGCACTGTGCGGCGCTGGGCATTGGCCGGGAGGTCGATGATCGTTGGTCTCCCGCTGTCACACACGCCGATGCTGGCCGCCCAGCGGCAGAACAACGATCAGCGAGCTGATCGCTGCAGGATGTCACACGTAGCGACATTGCTATGAGGTGGCTACGTCACACATTGCAGCGACATCGTTAACGATATCGACACGTGTAAACCGGCCTTAAGAGTTTTTATTTTAACGTGGCCAAACAAGGTGATGGAGAAGTAGTTGTTAGAGTAGTGGACAACCCATATAAAGACACTATCCACCATCCAAACTTCATAGCATTTTGATTATAAAGCTCCAATATGAATCTATTGTCTCCATGACAACAGATAAACACCAGTGTAGTCTAATCTTGCAGTCATACTTTCTTCCACCAGCCTCCTACATCTTGGTAACACACAGAATGTGCAAGCATTAAGATAGCAGATGGCAGCAAGTCTGACTGCAGAAGCAATTTACACCGAATTTCTTGTTTGTTACATAGAGATGTACAAGTCTGTAAAGGGCTATGGAGCCAAAATGACAGATTTGATTCAATACTGCCATGATGCTTCATTTTAGATGCATCACACAATGAATTGGTTCAGAAAGCGGATATAGCTTTTCATATTTCACTTTTTATGTTCACAGAGAACTACGCAAAAGGGGAGTAAGAATCCTAAAGAATCTGGGACATTTGGGATCTGAAAAACCAATGTTTGAGGTGATTAAATATTAAAGCATTTATACATCTATAATTTCACTCATGTGACATCCGTAACATAGATTTTTTTCCTAAAACGGGAGTAGATCTCATAAGACTGAAATCAAGAAACAGTGTTTCAAACAGATGGCACATGGAAGTAACAGAGAAAATCTGTGGGGCTCACATCCCAGATTCTTCAATTGTCCACACTCGGAAAGGTCTACTACCACATGGTAACCGAATATAGTCCAAGGCTTCGTGAGTATTTATTTCAGTAAGAGAGTAAAGGCAGCGTCACACGCAGCAACCAAGGCTGCAATGTCGGAAGCAATGCACGCTCGCTTCTGACCTAGCAGCCATGGTGTCGCATGGCAAGATGTGACGCCACAGCGATGTGGGCGGAGTCATTGCTCGCTGGGTTGGGATCAACCCAGTCGAGCAATCCGCAGCAATGCTGCGAATAGGTTAGATCGCCGCGAACATCGCTATTGCGGTGTCAGACGGCGCGATCCAGCCTAATCTCTGGTTGTAGATCGCCAGGTTTACATTCATCCTTGTAAACCTGTCAACCTGCGACCAGCGATATATTGCAGTTGCGTCGTGCTGTCACACAGCACGACACACTTGCGATATCGCTAGCGACATCGCTGAACACGTCATTTTCAGCGATGTCACTATCGATATTGACACGTTTGACGGCCCCTTAAGAGAAAACCAGGATTTGAACAGTCAGAGGAAAAGTATAAGGCCAGACAAACTCATGATGTGAGACTCACATAAGTCTTGCATGCCTCACCCAGCATGACCACCTGCTCTCTGGGCAGGAGGATGACAGTTTCATAGAAACACAGGAAGCTGACAAGCTCCTGTCCAGAGAGGCGGTGGCCATGCCTAGTGAGGCATACGAAACTTATGCGAGTATCTCAAATGCGTCACGATCAGCGTGTCTCCGGCCTAATAGAAACACATGCTCCATGCCTGTATTTTTTACCCTCTCCTGGTTTTTTGTACAAATACTGAGGTATAAAAACTCACCAAATACTCAAAGTGAGAATATGGCCTTATATGGCACCCCCGCGGAAAGGCGGCCACAACAAAGCATAGCAGCTGGGATTTGTAAGTCGGTCACTTCGCAACGACACCCCACACACACTCCGATCCTAAGCCAAAGTTGCTTCATGCCAGGCAAGGGATGGCGGGAGGAGCTAAGTGGAGGGTGGAACTGGAATAAAACCCAGGAACACTAAGTTACACAAAGGAGAAATTAGAAGGAGAGACAGTGAGAGGAGAGTTCATCTAAGTTGGTTAAAGAGAGAGCACTAGACGTCTAAGCAGAGACACCTATCAGCTAACCAGTGACTGAAACCAGACTGGGAATAGCGAGACCGAGGAAAGACTGAAGGAGCCAGGTGGACTCGACTGTCTGGGACACTGGTGGCTGGGACAGAACCAGAGTGCCGGCTCTGTAGATGTGGCCGGGCATCTTTAGGCCCCAACCACAGGAACTCTGGCGGTGTGCGGGGTCTTTATGTCCCGAGACCCAACCTCTGGGGCATTGAAGGAAAAGCCATCGAACTAGGAATAGTGACCCAGAGGGGTAGAACACAGAGCCCGTGACAGTCGGACCGTAACTCGCATGCAGAATGGAGAACGAGAGGGCCCGAGAGGTACACAGAGAGGGAGTGCCTCAGACAAGCCATCCTAGCTGCTGTGAGAGCCCAAGTCCGCTGTGAACTGACTGTGAACTAAACATCTCAAAATATACACAATAAAGGCAGCATTTCTCCTAGACCACTCATAAAGGGAAATTATCTATTCAACATTTAAAATATAAATTTAATCAGAAAAATCACTGAATTATTAAACCTAATAATATTAATACCTCATAGCAAAGATGAATCATAAGCCTTTGTCAAAAGATGTAAGGACACAAGAAAATAGCACTTTCTTTCTGAATTAAACCATTAATTACTGGACATACACAAATATTATACCTGACAAGGAGTCATACAATTCATTGTGTACCATTTAAAGCCATCAGCTTTCAAGTGTCATGGCACAGCAGCGAAGATTTCTCTAAAGGGCCAGCTGACAGCGCAACAGTATCCATGCACGGAGACCATCTGCCAGGGGCTCTTATTGTCCTGATGCTTTCAGTCTTCGTTCTGGAAGACGATTCTATATTAAAGGCTATATTCCCCAAAGAGAAGAAAACAAACTATCGGCTCAGGTCTATTCTACACATATCAGGCATCACGACATGACACAAATAGAAGGGTTACTAATAAACAGAAAATATCCAACTAAGAAAAAAAATCAAATAAATGAAAATAATATAAGAGTCAGGAAAGAAGCCAACAGGAAAGTGTAGCAGTTCTGCTTGGATACAAACTCACTACTGATTCCGACCCTTGGGGGACCTGTATGAGGGGCAAAGAGAGAATATGCCGGTTTCCAGTCAATCACAAGTGTTAGAATAGCCTGTGCTTTTTGAAAAAGGCAAAGTGGCAACTGGTTTCTATAGATCTTGTCGCCTGGAAGCAAGTGCCCTCATTTCAGCGGCTCAGCTGTCTTGTGCTTTGTACAGCATGTGCACTAGAGTGGGATAATGGCAGCAGCGTTTTTGTGGCATCTGTCGCCTCTTCTAGGGGCCCATGTCTAATCCTCCCAAGAGGAATAATGGCCGGTGTCAGAATGCCAACTTTTCACAGCAGCTTTCCCCTACTTTATATACAGGCCATACACTGTGGACAATCTACTGTCCCATGATACGATTCCCGAGCACTGGTCACTTGCCTTACTCAATCATGATATTAAGCAGACTTCCTTACAATGGGCTCTAAACTAACAAATAGTTAAGAACGTTCCTGTCATGCTGTCTGTATATGAGACTGCTAATCTTTCTAATCCCTGGTTACACATAACCGTATGTGAAATATGTGATATTATTACATGGTGTTACAAGCTCTATATATAGTCCATAGAGAGCTACAAAGTAACCACAGTGCTAGAAACAGTGGCATGTGAGAAGGCATAGATGGGTAGAGATGTAGAGTGCAGAGAATGGCACAGAAAACATGTCATAGATGACACAACTATACAGACAAGTTCATACGGCGTATGGCCGAGGGTCACACGGGAACACTCACAAATGTCCAAGCTTTAGTTTAATTTAGATTTTTTTCGGCACGCACAATTCTCGAGCTGCACACTGCACAGATGTTTATTACATACTAGCTGGGTGCCCGATGCACAATGCATCGGGATTCTAGCAGAGCGAGTCTCTGACTCGCAATGGCCGCTTCGCGGCCAATGCTTCGCGCTGCTAAGGCGACTCGCCATGCCCGCTGCGCGGGCATAGCGAGTCGCCTTAGAGCGACTCGCAATGGCCGCTGCGCGGCCAATGCTTCGTTCGTATCCACATGACCACGCTGACTCGCAGCGAGTGCGGTCTCAAAAGGGGCACTCGCTGCATTCGTGATTATATAATAGATTGGTCCTTGCTTTTACCTTCTCTTGCAGGTTAAATTTCTTGAGAAAAATGGCCAAGTTATACTACTGTTCTGTACCGCTATACACCTGTATTAGAAGAGGACCAGGGTGTCAGGAAGGGCACAGCCACCTTACCCAGCCTGGAGAATGGAGATACAGGATGAAGGATAAACAATGAAGAACACCAAACTATGTACAGATACATGAGCTGCAATGGCAGCCAGCAGTTATTGTCACCACCACAAAACATTCCTCACCCCTGTATTCCTTCACCCAACACTGGAGAGTGGGCACGTATGTAAAAACGGCCAGAATCCTCCATGTGTGGTATAGTGGGGGTCAGGCTGCTGGGGTCCCCACTGATGTTACCTTTAGGCTTGGGCTATCAGATGACTGGCCATGTGGCATTAATATTTCAATATCACTGGTAATCACAGAAACCATTAGTGAACTTATTGAGTAGAAATCCGGTAGTTTTGGATTCCATATGACATCACAGTTGTTACCTTACCATTCAGTATATTACATTTGCTGTGTAGCCCCTGCCATAAAGGGGTTTGTAACAAGTTTGGAAGTTATACCCTATCTATGGGAAAGGATATAACCTCTTAATCACTGGAGGTCTGACCCCAGGAATCCCCATTGACCCTGACACTGAAGAGGCACATCTGAGTGGTCAATCATATGCACCTCTACTATTCCTTCTTATGGGAGTGTAGAAAACCAGCTGACAGCAGTGTTATATACAATCACCCCTCAACTTCTATATTCGGGGTAATGACTGCCCTACTTATACACAATATCCCCTATATTACAGGTAATGACTGCCCTACTTATACACAATATCCCCTATATTACAGGTAAAAAACGCTCTCCTTATATACAATATCCCAAATGGAGGCAATGACTGCCCTACTTATACACAATATCCCCTATATTGGAGGTAATGACAGCCCTCCTTATATACAATATCTCCTATATTGAAAGTAATGCCACCCTCCTTATATACAATATCCCCTATATTGGAGGTAATGCCACCCTCCTTATATACAATATCCCCCTATATTGGAGGTTACGCCACCCTCCTTATATACAATATCCCCTACATTAGCGGTAATGGCAGCCCTCCTTATATACAATATCCCCTATATTGGAGGTAATGGCAGCCCTCCTTATATACAATATCCCCTATATTGGAGGTAATGACAGCCCTCCTTAAATCCCCTATATTGGAGGTAATGAAAGCCCTCCTTATATACAGTATCCCCTGTATTGGAGGTAATGACAGCCCTCCTTATATACAATATATCCCCTATATTGGAGGTAATGACAGCCCTCCTTACATACAATATCCCCTATATCAGGGGCAGTGACTGGACTCCTTACATACAATATCCCCTATATCAGGGGCAGTGACCGCCCTCCTTATATACACTATCCCCTATATTAGAGGCAGTGACCGCCCTCCTTATACACACTATCCCCTATATTAGAGGCAGTGACCGCCCTCCTTATACACACTATCCCCTATATCAGGGGCAGTGACTGGACTCCTTACATACAATATCCCCTATATCAGGGGCAGTGACCGCCCTCCTTATATACACTATCCCCTATATTAGAGGCAGTGACCGCCCTCCTTATACACACTATCCCCTATATTAGAGGCAGTGACCGCCCTCCTTATACACACTATCCCCTATATTAGAGGCAGTGACCGCCCTCCTTATATACAATATCCCTTATATTGGAGGCAGTGACCACCCTCCTTATATACACTATCCCTTATATTGGAGGCAGTGACCACCCTCCTTATATACACTATCCCTTATATTGGAGGCAGTGACTGCCCTCCTTATATACAATATCTCTTATATTGGAGGCAGTGACCGCCCTCCTTATATACAATATCTCTTATAAGGAGGGCAGTCACTGCCCTCCTTATATACAATATCCCTTATATTAGAGGCAGTGACCGCCCTCCTTATATACAATATCCCTTATATTAGAGGCAGTGACCGCCCTCCTTATATACAATATCCCTTATATTGGAGCCAGTGACTGCCATCCTTACATACAGTATCCCTTATATTAGAGGCAGTGACCGGACTCCTCATATACAATATCCCTTATATTAGAGCCAGTGACTGCCCTCCTTATATACAATATCTCTTATATTGGAGTCAGTGACCGCCCTCCTTATATACAATATCTCTTATATTGGAGGCAATGACCACCCTCCTTATATACAGTATCCCTTATATTAGAGGCAGTGACCGGACTCCTCATATACAATATCCCTTATATTAGAGCCAGTGACCGCCCTCCTTATGTACAATATCCCCTATTTTAGAGGCAGTGACCGCCCTCCTTATATACAATATCCACCATATTAGAGGCAGTGACCGCCCTCCTTATATACAATATCCACCATATTAGAGGCAGTGACCGCCCTCCTTACATACAATTTCCCTTATATTAGAGGCAGTGACCACCCTCCTTATATACAATATCCCCTATATTAGAGGCAGTGACCACCCTCCTTATATACAATATCCCCTATATTAGAGGCAGTGACCGCCCTCCTTATATACAATATCCCTTATATTAGAGGCAATGACCACCCTCCTTATATACAATATCCCTTATATTAGAGGCAGTGACCACCCTCCTTATATACAATATCCCCTATATTAGAGGCAGTGACCACCCTCCTTATATACAATATCCCCTATATTAGAGGCAGTGACCGCCCTCCTTATATACAATATCCCTTATATTAGAGGCAGTGACCGCCCTCCTTATATACAATATCCCCTATATTAGAGACAGTGACCGCCCTCCTTATATACAATATCCCTTATATTAGAGGCAGTGACCACCCTCCTTATATACAATATCCCTTATATTAGAGGCAGTGACCGCCCTCCTTATATACAATATCCCTTATATTAGAGGCAGTGACCGCCCTCCTTATATACAATATCTCTTATATTAGAGGCAGTGACCGCCCTCCTTATATACAATATCCCTTATATTAGAGGCAGTGACCACCCTCCTTACATACAATTTCCCTTATATTAGAGGCAGTGACCACCCTCCTTATATACAATATCCCCTATATTAGAGGCAGTGACCACCCTCCTTATATACAATATCCCCTATATTAGAGGCAGTGACCGCCCTCCTTATATACAATATCCCTTATATTAGAGGCAATGACCACCCTCCTTATATACAATATCCCTTATATTAGAGGCAGTGACCACCCTCCTTATATACAATATCCCCTATATTAGAGGCAGTGACCACCCTCCTTATATACAATATCCCCTATATTAGAGGCAGTGACCGCCCTCCTTATATACAATATCCCTTATATTAGAGGCAGTGACCGCCCTCCTTATATACAATATCCCCTATATTAGAGACAGTGACCGCCCTCCTTATATACAATATCCCTTATATTAGAGGCAGTGACCACCCTCCTTATATACAATATCCCTTATATTAGAGGCAGTGACCGCCCTCCTTATATACAATATCCCTTATATTAGAGGCAGTGACCGCCCTCCTTATATACAATATCTCTTATATTAGAGGCAGTGACCGCCCTCCTTATATACAATATCCCTTATATTAGAGGCAGTGACCACCCTCCTTATATACAATATCCCTTATATTAGAGGCAGTGACCACCCTCCTTATATACAATATCCCTTATATTAGAGGCAGTGACCGCCCTCCTTATATACAATATCCCTTATATTAGAGGCAGTGACCGCCCTCCTTATATACAATATCTCTTATATTAGAGGCAGTGACCGCCCTCCTTATATACAATATCCCTTATATTAGAGGCAGTGACCACCTCCTTATATACAATATCCCTTATATTAGAGGCAGTGACCACCCTCCTTATATACAATATCCCTTATATTAGAGGCAGTGACCGCCCTCCTTATATACAATATCCCTTATATTAGAGGCAGTGACCGCCCTCCTTATATACAATATCCCTTATATTAGAGGCAGTGACCACCCTCCTTATATACAATATCCCTTATATTAGAGGCAGTGACCGCCCTCCTTATATACAATATCCCTTATATTAGAGGCAATGACCACCCTCCTTATATATAATATCCCTTATATTAGAGGCAGTGACCACCCTCCTTATATACAATATCCCCTATATTAGAGGCAGTGACCACACTCCTTATATACAATATCTCTTATAAGGAGGGCAGTGACCGCCCTCCTTATATACAATATCCCCTATATTAGAGGCAGTGACCGCCCTCCTTATATATAATATCCCTTATATTAGAGGCAGTGACCGCCCTCCTTATATATAATATCCCTTATATTAGAGGCAGTGACCGGACTCCTTACATACAATATCCCTATATTAGAGACAGTGACCGCTCTCCTTATATACAATATCCCTTATATTAGAGACAGTGACCGGACTCCTGGCACTGCTCCACCTGCAGCTCCCTGTATAATGGAGTAGCCGTGTAGAGGAGCGGGTTGGCATTGTGTGGCACAGGAAGGTGGAGGTGCCCAGTACACATTCAAAGCTCGCACCTGGCCGCTCCGACCAATGGCACCACAGGTTACACCCAGAGCCGTTACTGAGCGGACACAGCCTGCCCGCCACACAGGTGGGCACCACTGCTCCGCACACCTGGGATGGCACAGAGCCCCAGTGATCCCAGCCGCCTCACACTATGCCCAGCGCCCTGGAGATGCCATGCAGCCTCACCTGGCAAGGTCTTGTGCGCCGTGTTCCCCATGGCAGAAGGTGCAGAGCTGATAGCGGAGGGACGATGTCACTGAGCCCTGTCCCGGGCAGTGAACGTCCATTTAACCCTTTGCTCCCGGGATTACAGCTCCTCCGTGTGCTGATCCCCGGTGTGTGGCGGCTCCTCCGCACCCTCCCTCCGTGCACAGCAACAGCCCGAAACGAGTGACTACATCCAGAGCCGCCACCGCTCCAACACCGGGGGCGGAGCCGCCTGCCAGCACCGCCCACCGGGCCTGTCAGCTGGAGACTTGGGGCGCAGCGGGGGGCAGTGAGTGTGACCGGGACAGGAGTGTGAGTCTGTGAGAGGGACGGACGGAGCGTGAGAAAGACTACAGTGAGAGATACTACAGAGAGGGAGTGTGTGAGAGAAAGACTACAGGGATTGAGCGTGAGAGAGACTACAGGGACCGAGTGTGTGAGAGAGATTATAGGGACCGAGCGTGAGAGAGGCTACAGGGACCGAGTGTGAGAGAGACTGTAGGGACCCAGCGTGTGAGAGAAGGACACTATAGGGACCGAGCGTGAGAGAGAGACTATAGGGACCGAGCATAAGAAAGACTACAGTGACCGAGCGTGAGAGAGACTACAGAGAGGGAGTGTGTGAGAGAAAGACTGCAGGAACCGAGCATGTGAGAGAGACTATAGGGACCGAGCGTGAGAGAAAGACTACAGGGACCGAGCATCAGAGAAAGACTACAGTGACCGAGCGTGAGAGAAAGACTATAGGGACCGAGTGTGTGAGAGAAACTATAGGGACCGAGCATGAGAGAAAGACTACAGGGACTGAGCATGAGAGAGACAGACTACAGGGACCGAGCGTGTGAGAGACTACAGGGACCGAGTGTGAGAGAGACTACAGGGACCGAGTGTGAGAGAGAGACTATAGATACCGATCGTGAGAGAAAGACTACAGTGACCGAGCGTGAGAGAAAGACTACGGGGACCGAGTGTGAGAGGGACTATAGGGACCGAGCGTGAGAGAAACTCCAGGGACCGAGCGTGAGAGAAACTACAGGGACCGAGCGTGAGAGAAAGACTACAGGGACCGAGCATGAGAGAAAGACTACAGGGACCGAGCATGAGAGAAAGACTACAGGGACCGAGCATGAGAGAAAGACTACAGGGACCGAGCATGAGAGAAAGACACTACAGGGACCGAGTGTGAGAGAGACTACAGGGACCGAGTGTGAGAGAGACTATAGGGACCGAGTGTGAGAGAAAGACTATAGGGACCGAGCGTGAGAGAGACTACAGGGACCGAGCGTGAGAGAAACACACTACAGGGACCGAGTGTGAGAGAGACTACAGGGACCGAGTATGTGAGAGAGACTATAGGGACCAAGCATGAGAGAAAGACTACAGGGACCGAGTGTGTGAGAAAGACTACAGGGACCGAGGTTGAGAGAAACACACTACAGGGACCAAGTGTGAGAGAGACTACAGGGACCGAGTGTGTGAGAGAGACTATAGGGACCGAGCGTGAGACAGACTACAGGGACCAAGCGTGAGAGAAAGACCACAGGGACCGAGCGTGAGAGAAAGACACTACAGGGACCGAGTGTGAGAGAGACTACAGGGACCGAGTGGGTGGAGAGAGACTACAGGGACTGAGTGTGTGAGAGAGACTATAGGGACCAAGCGTGAGACAGACTACAGTGACCGAGCGTGAGAGAAAGACTACAGGGACCGAGCGTGAGAGAAAGACACTACAGGGATGGAGCGCGAGAGAAAAACTACAGGGACCGAGCGTGAGAGAGACTACAGGAACTGAGCATGAGAGAGACTACATGGACAGAGTGTGAGAGAGATTACAGGGACGAACGTGAGAGAAAGACACTACAGGGATGGAGCGTGAAAGAAAGACTACAGGGACTGAGCGTCAGAGAGACTACAGGGACCGAGCATGAGAGAGACTACAGGGATCGAGCATGAGAGAAACACACTACAGGGACCGAGTGTGTGAGAGAGACTATAGGGACCGAGCGTGAGAGAAACACACTACAGGGACCGAGTGTGAGAAAGACTACAGGGACCGAGCGTGAAAGAAAGACACTACAGGGACTGAGTGTGTGAGAGAGACTATAGGGACTGAGCGTGAGAGAGACTACAGGGACCGAGCATGAGAGAAAGACTACAGGGACCGAGCATGAGAGAAAGACTCTACAGACACCGAGCGTGAGAGAGACTACAGACACCGAGCGTGAGAGAGACTACACGGACCGAGTGTGTGTGAGAGACTACAGGGACCGAGCATAAGAGAGACTACAGGGACCGAGCGTGAGAGAAAGACTACAGGGACCGAGCGTGAGAGAGACTACAGGGACCGAGTGTGTGAGAGACTAGAGGAATGGAGCGTGAGAGAGATTAGAGGGATGGAGCGTGAGAGAGACTACAGGAAGGGAGCGTGAGAGAAACTACAGGGACCGAGCATGAAAGAGACTACAGGGAGGGAGCGTGAGAAAGACTACAGGGACTGTGTGTGAGAGAGAGACTACAGGGAGGGAGCATCAGAAAGACTACAGGGACTGAGTGGGAGAGAGAGACTACAGGGAGGGAGCGTGAGAAAGACTAAAGGGACCGAGTGTGATAGAAAGACACTACAGGGACCAAGTGTGAGAGAAAGACACTACAGGGACCGAGTGTGAGAAGGACTACAGGGACCCAGTTTGATAGGGACTACAGGGACCCAGTGTGATAGGGACTACAGGGACCCAGTGTGAGAGTGAATACAGGGACCCAGTGTGAGAGGGACTACAGGGAACCAGTGTGAGAGAGACTACAGGGACTCAGTGTGAGAAGGACTACAGGGACCCAGTGTGAGAGGGACCCAGAGTGAGAGGGACTACAGGGACCCAGTGTGAGAGTGAATACAGGGACCCAGTGTGAGAAGGACTACAGGTACCCAGTGTGAGAGACTACAGGGACCGAGTGTGAGAGAGACTACAGGTACCAAGTGTGAGAAGAACTACAGGGACCGAGTGTGAGAGGGACTACAGGGACCCAGTGTGAGAGAGACTACAGGGACCGAGTGTGAGAGAGGGACTACAGGGACTGTGAGAGAGACTACAGGGAGGAAGCGTGAGAGAGACTACAGGGAGGGTGCGTGAGAGAGACTACAGGGAGGGAGCTTGAGAGAGACTAGAGAGATGGAGCGTGAGAGAGACTAGAGGGAGCGTGAGAGAGATACAGGGAGGGAGCGTGAGAGAGACTACAGGGAGGGAGCGTGAGAGAGACTACAGGGAGGAAGCGTGAGAGAGACTACAGGGAGGGTGCGTGAGAGAGACTACAGGGAGGGAGCTTGAGAGAGACTAGAGAGATGGAGCGTGAGAGAGACTAGAGGGAGCGTGAGAGAGATACAGGGAGGGAGCGTGAGAGAGACTACAGGGAGGGAGCGTGAGAGAGACTACAGGGAGGGAGCGTGAGAGAGACTACAGGGAGGGAGTGTGAGAGAGACTACACGGACGGCAGGTGAGCAGGAATACAGGGATGTAGTGTGAGAGGTACTACAGGGAGGAAGTGTGACAGTGTGAGAGGGACTAAAGGGAGCGAGTGTGAGAGGGACTACAGAGAGGAAGTGTGAGAGAGACCACAGGGACAGAGTGTGACAGTGAATACAGGGACGGCAGTGTGAGAATGTCACATGTTGACTGCTTTGCAAGTCCATGTGAAATACTCTGCTGTAGTTTAAATGGGAGTATATTTCCATTGGCACATTTAGGGTTAATGTCTGTAGCTGCTGCAATGTTTGTGTGGTGTCCTTGCGGTCTGGCTGCCGCAGGGGTATTTAATTTCATTGGCACTAATGCCACATCTGAGGAGAATTGAGGTACCCTATGCTGGACTCCCAAAGCATTCACACACTGCCGGAACTCTAACCAGAGCGCTGGGCACAGGAGGCCTGTTTTGGGATGTGACAGACTGGTTGCTGGGAGGGGTTAGCTGTAGTGGGTAGTAGCGAGGGGTTGGCAAAGGAGAGTCAGTGTCGGGCCGTGAGGCCAATAAGATGACAAGCTGCAAGCAGGACACCAGATCCTTGGTGATCAGGGATTTTAGATCCTGGCTGCAGAAACTGGAGGCTATGGAGTGTCATGCTCAGAAAGCAGACTGCATGGGACTGTCCGAGGCACAGCAATACAGAGGCCTAGAGAGCTGGTATGTACAGACCACATTGCCTACCTGGCTGAAAGTCATCCACAAGGGGGCTAAAGAGCAACAGTATAGATACAGGCACCTACAACCTCATCCTAAAGGGGAGTCATCTGGTAGTCCAAGTACCCATCTGGTAGAGCCATTCCTAGTTTTTCTCAGACTGGCCAGACCCAAAGACTCAGTGAATCAGTACCCTGGACTCGCTGCTGAACTGCATAGTAAAAGGTAAAAAACTAAGAGACTGTCTCCGTGCTTTCTTCCTGTTTCATCCCTGCACCTTTTGCATCACAACTATCACCACCATCACCTTACCTCTTACTACATCTCAGAGGCCTGTCCTGACTGAAGAGGATATAACACCTAGCTGCTACAACATCTATCCTTTGGGAATATCTACATGCAGCAGCGACCATCCCTGGCTGGACACTTCAGCTGGTGTCACAAACGTTATAAACTGTTATCCCCTGTAAATATACCCCTTTTTCATGTGGACCAGGGCTACAGCACTGGGTCATCTACTGTTATAACCATTGACTGACCAGACACTAATGCTGAACACCCCAGCCCTGTGACGTCCACATTTGCTGACCATGGTATTTAGCTGCTTGTGGCTCTACAGGTTCAGGTGAGCTGCTGTGTGGGTGTGACATGGTTGTGCATTTCCTTAGTATTTGAATATTCCCATAAACCAACAGCTGGTGTCGCTGTACTCTGACCTTGTGCTGTAAAGACACAGAAACTTTTCTGAAGCTAACCTCTTTGGGATCCATCTTGTTAGAATTACTGTTCCTTCCACGGGTGGAGTTGAGGGGGTTTAGCCAGGGCTGGTTAGAAGAAGAGCAAGGGAGGCAGCCTGGACATCCTCACCATTAGAAGTAATTATGGGAACGGGGTCAAGTAGGGAACCCCAGTCTACAGAGTAAGATTAGCTTCCCAGTTACCTTAAAACCATCTCTGCTATCCTGCAACTACTCACCCGTGCATTATTTCCACCCCGTTACAGTGAGTGATTACAGGGACGAAGTGTGAGAGTGACTACAGGACGGCAGTGCGAGAGTAATTATGGTACAGAGTGAGTGTGACTACAGGGACAGAGTGTGAGAAGAATCAATTTTAACTTTTATGATTGTTACTATCAATAGGTGGCACTAGAGTTCATCTACTTTGTCCCTAAAGAGACAATTTGCAGAGTGACTACAAAAACAGCAGTCTAACAGGAACTGCAGGACCACAGTGTGAGAGTGACTTCAGGAGACTGATCTCTTCTCAGACTTCACCTCCATGAAGAAGGAAGAGAAACTGATGATACTACTATCCTAAACTGTGCTGCCCAACTAATCAACCTGTCTCCCAGATATTCCCTGTTCTTTTCGCTCTGCCAAGCCCTTCACTGGCTCTCCATTTCTCAGAGGCCCTGGTTCAAAACCCTAACTATGACATACAAAGCCATACACAACCGGTCTCCTCCATACATCTGCGACATGGTCTGCTGGTACGCACCTTTACCTAACCTGCGATCCTTTCAAGATCTCCTTCTCTGATCCCCTCTTATATCTTCCCACAATCGCACACGAGATGTCTCCCATGCATCCCCCATACTCTGGAACTCTCTGCCCCAACATATAAGACTCTTGTGTACCATGGAAACTCTCATGCCAAGGCAGGCGGAGCGAGGTTAGTGACAGAGGACACTGTGGAAGCTGAACCCAAGGAATCAGCCGGATTAGGACGTCAGAGAAATTGCAAGGCTATAATGAGGTTTAAACAGGAGAACCCACAAGGGAGGATCCCCGGGGCCAAAACACCGAATTCCCCCAAGTGAGCATCGGTGCGCGAAACCCCTTAATAGGGATTGAGACCAAAATACAAATTTTCAGCGTTTTAGGTTGAAGAAGGATGAGTACAAGCCCAAGAACACAGATCCCAACCGCATGCATGTGGGTGAAAGCATCATACTTTGGGGGTGTTTTTCCTGCAACGGGGACAAGACAACTCAACCGTATTGAAGGGAATATGGATGATTTATGCCAATTACCTCCTTCACTCTGTATGCGCATTGAAGATGGTTCGTGGCTGGGTCTTCCAGCATGATAATAACCCAAAAAACACAGCTAGGGCAACTAAAAAGGGGCTCCATAAGAAGCATTTCCAAAGTCTGAGAGTGGTCTAGCCAGTCTCCTGACCAGAATCAAATAAAGAATCTTTGGAGGGAGCTGGAACTCAATGCTGCCCAGCGACAGACCCAAAACCTGAGAGATCTGGAGTATAGAGGAGTGGGCCAAAATCCTTGCTGCAGTGTATGCAAACTTTGTCAATAGCTACAGGAATTATCTGACCTCTGTAATTGCACCAAAGGTTTTTGTAGCAAATATTAACTTCTGTTTTTCTATTGTATTAAATACTTATTTCATGCAATAAAATGCTAATTAATTATGTAAAAATACAATGTGATTTTTCTGGAATTTTTTTATTACCGTATGTATCTCACAGTTGAGGTGTACCAACTACCGTATAAAAATTACAGACCTCTCCATTCTTTGTAGGTGGGAAAACTTGTGTATGAAATACTTATTTTCCCCACTGTACCCACAAACATTACACCACACTACAGTACATCACATTTCACATAATATAATACAAAATGAAGAGACCACTGCACAGTTTTCTAAAAATCACCATCTCTACATGTCTGACAGCCATTCCATTCCCATGTCAGCTGAATTCCAACCAAAGTACACCTCATTCTACTTAATGTGCTTCTGATTAGGTGATCACCTGAACCAAATCTTATTTAACAATTCTCTTGCAATAGGACAAGCTGGATGGCAAAACAGGTGCTACGAACAGCCCAAAAATAATTTGAATGAGAAAATAACTTTAAGGCCACGTGCACACGTTGAGTATTTGATGAGTTTTTTACCTCAGGATAATTAAAAACAGAAGTGGTGCAGGTGTTTCTATTAGACTTTTCCTCTGATTGCTCCACTCCTGGTCTGGTCTACAAGTCCTGAGTAGTGAGGAGCGAGTATGCTCTTCGCTGCTTGGTACTCGCACGAGTATCCCGGTACTCGGGATGCTCGGCGAGCACAGAGTACCACCGAGATGCTCGGACTGCTCGGTAATAATAAGCGATCTGACACACGTACACAGCTCCCTTCAGTGCACACAGTGAGCAGGCACCACACAGGGAGCAGATTAATTGTTAGGATACCTCTGGGGGCCACAGCAAGGTGTTGTATGTTGCAGCGATTTCAAAAAGCCCCCCCCCCTCGGCGTGGCCTAACGCTGCACAGGAATGGCCGCTTGATCCGGGAGCTCCCGCTCACACAGGCACTAACACGGCACAAACAGTGCTCTAGCACCGGGACCACCGCCTGACATAGCCCCCACACACGCGGGAGAACCGCGGGATTATATGGGCAAAACTAGGAGCGGGAAACGCGACTCCCTGCAGCGCGTTATAGATTACTTCCCGAGCTCCAAGCCCGCCGAAAGTGCTCCAAAGATGGCGTCGACCTCGCCGCGCGCGCCCGCTCCTCCTCCAGACGGAGTTCTGTGGCCTCATCGGTATCAGCCGGCGGAGATCAGGAGGAATCACCGGTCACACAGAGCAGCATGAAAGCGATGCTGTCCTCCATGCTTGCATCCCTCCGGACCTCACTACAACAGGATATGAAAGGTATGATGGCTGAAACAAGAAGGGAGCTGGCAGAGGTGGGGGGCAGAACTGACAGGCTGGAGAGGAAGATGGTAGAACTTGTGAACTCACATAATAACTTGATAGATGCACACGAACTGTTAAAAGCTGACATGACTAGGGTCCAGGCGAAGCAGCTGGACCTTGAAGATCGCCATAGGCGAAACAATGTGCGCATAAGAGGAATTCCTGAGAGTGTACAGCCTAAAGACCTCCGCTCAGTACTGCAGGAATTCATTATGGCGGCCATGCCTGAGGTGCAAAAGAAAGACATCATAACCGATAGAATTCACAGAGTACCTAAGCCACCTCACATTAATCCTTCTTTGCCTAGAGATACCATTGCACGGATTCATTTTTACGAACGCAAAGAAGATTTTCTATACTGTTTAAGAAGCAAGCCGGCACTGCCAGAGAGATTCTCCTCTCTAATGGTGTTCTCCGACCTATCTCCAGGCACGCTAGCACTACGGAGGGCTTTCCAACCATACACCTCTGTTCTCAGGAAACAAAATATACCATACATGTGGGGCTTTTCAACCAAGCTTCTGGTGCGCAAAAACGACACCACACATGTCTGCCTGATCCCAGCTCAGGCAGCCAAGCTACTAGCCCAGTGGGGTCTTGGATCTCCAACAAAGACCGGA
Source organism: Allobates femoralis (assembly GCA_033576535.1). Lineage (NCBI taxonomy): Eukaryota > Metazoa > Chordata > Amphibia > Anura > Aromobatidae > Allobates > Allobates femoralis. The sequence continues at coordinate 447,525,492 of JARQOC010000004.1, forward strand.
GGTCACACGCCTCCACCAGAAGCCCACAAGAAACATGTCGACCCAGAATGGTCCACGGTCTGAGAGCATATATTAGAGCCTGTGGACGGCTCGTTTCTCCTTGCCTTTTACTGACCCTGTTGGCTCCTCCAACTACCTCCATTTATCCTTTTCTGGATCTGGCCAGAACTTAAATTCTGATACATCCAGGGAATACATCTGAACTCCTGGATATTCCCCATAGAGTGTGTTTTTGTCACTCGCTGGACAATCAAGAACGAAGATGACCTCATCGTTTTTGCAGTTTTTGTTGATTTTCTGTTGTTTTTATAATATACTTAATCCCTCTCCCCAGAGGATGAAGTGTTGGTCCTCTGTGGTGATGGGAATTTTTCCTGATTTTTCCCCCCCAACCCTCCCTTTCCTTCTTTTTAATGCTCCTCCACCACTGTTCACGATGGACAGGGGAAATGTGACCACTCCCACAGCCTACTGGGTCTGGATACGACGTTACACCATAAGTATATTACGTTTATTGTCTTACCATGAGTAGCTTTCTGCTATCCATTAATGTTAATGGGTTAAACTCCCCTGCAAAAAGATCCATAACGTGGCGACACTTGCGAAAATCTAACAGTGATGTCATATTTGTACAGGAGACACATCTATTGGCCGAAGATAACAGCAGAATGCACTCACATATATACCCCCACCAGTTTTTCGCCAACAATTCTAAAAAAAAGGCGGGTATGGGAAGTTTCATTAAAAATTCTGTAACATTTCATTTAGAATCGGTTATACCGGACCCAGATGGTCGTTATTTAATCTTATTATGTACTCTTAACAGCTGTCGATACACTCTGGTTTCGGTATATGCCCCTAATTCCGGGCAAATTGGGTTTTTGCGGTATCTCCTGGACAAAGTACAGCTCCACAAGTGGGGACACAGAGTTTTTTGTGGTGACTTTAATGTCCCGATGTACAAGAGAATGGACTGTTCTAGACCATCACATACGCGTAGTGAAATGGGTCCACTAGCCTCAGAAAATGGCCTACACGATGTATGGAGATACCAGCACAGTGAAGAACGTGATTACACATTCTACTCAAACAGATATCATACATACAGTCGTATAGATGTTATATTAGTAGATGATGCGCTTTTACACAAATGTCAACAAGCGGATATAGGTAACATAACGTGGTCTGACCACGCGCCAGTTTCATTAAAGATTTCTGACCCCTCGGCCATCAGACCCCCACATATGTGGAGATTGAATACATACTACTAACTAACCCGAAGTGATAACAACATAACAAATCAAATCAAAGAGTATTCTTAATTAATGATAATGGGGAAGTACAAGATGAAGTTTTATGGTTATCACATAAAGCGGTAATTAGAGGTTTATTCATTAAAATAGCCGCCTTCATGAAAAAGAAATACATGGCGGATATGACAAATACCCTACATAACATTATGACTCTTGAAAAACAACACAAAGAGACCCCATGCCCACAAACACTAAAAACACTATTAGAAGCCAGGAATCACCTACGTTCCCTTTTGTTACAAAAAGCAGAAAAAGATCTTAAAAAATTGAAAGCAAAATATTACGGGATGGGGGACAGAGCTGGCACACTGTTGGCCAGACGGGTAAAAAAAAGAGCCACGCGGTTCAGAATACCCTACCTCGTATCGCCAGCAGGACAGCAGATTCGTAACCCCATCTCAATAGCAAATCAATTCCGGACATATTATGAATCTCCATATAACTTAAAACACGATAAGAACATCTGACAACCTAACGAGGCCCTGATTAAAAATATTTTAGATAAAATTAACCTCCCAAAATTGACGTCAGACCAGTTAAACAATCTAAATGCCCCGATCACAGAAATAGATCTCAAACGAGCGCTCAATTCTACTAAAAAGGGAACTGCACCTGGGCCGGATGGTTTCTCCTTCGCGTATTACACACAATTTTCCCAGATTTTGTCCCCCTACCTGTTGAGGCTGTTTGCGTACTGGCGATCCAGGGGGGAGATTAAACGTGAAGGTTTGGAAGCTATTATAACTACCCTACCTAAACCAGGGAAGGCACCCACAGATCCAGGTAACTTTCGCCCGATCGCTCTGCTCAACTGTGACACCAAGTTATACGCGAAGGTGTGGGCTACCAGACTGATGGATGTTTTACCATCCCTGATAGGCCCAGACCAGGTCGGATTTGTGCCGGGTCGACAGGCACGAGACGGAACCAGACGCCTTATAAACATTCTCGAATTAATGGAGAGATCCGACACCCCCGGTGTGCTGCTGTCCTTGGATGCAGAAAAAACTTTCGACAAAGTACACTGGGGGTATGTTGAAGCTGTTTTATACAAATTTGGTATTATAGGCCCAATTCAGTTGGCTATAATGGCGTTATATTCTTCTCCTAATGCTTCCGTCTGTGCCTCCGGCTTTGTATCAGATCCCTTGGACATCTCTAATGGCACACGCCAGGGATGCCCTCTCTCTCCCCTAATATTTGCGCTGGCAATGGAACCCTTGGCGGAGCGAATCAGGCGAAACACTGGAATTGAAGGAATCAGAGTTGGCGATACAGTACACAAAATTGGGCTTTACGCCGCCGACGTCATTTTGACCTGTTCCAATATACTGCCTTCTCTACAAGAAATAATGACTGTTTTGAGGGACTTTTCTGAAGTATCTTATTACCGTCTAAATATTTCTAAGTCCGTCATATACCCGATAAACGTGCCCACGCAGATGGGTGAAGATATACGACGTCAATTCTCTTTCACTTGGGCAGATGAGGGTTTCAAATATTTGGGAATATATATAACCTCTTTGCATAACATTGTTAAAACAAATGTGGACTTAATAGCAAAAGAAATGGGCAATGAATTAGATAAGATGACCCCAAATTGATTGATTTATTTAGGTGTTTACCATTATCCTTTCCGAGAACATGTTTAAATAGATTACAACGCATCCTTAACAAATTCATATGGGCGGGGAAACCTCATCGCGTGGCTCACAAAACCATGATCTTGCCATATAATAGGGGTGGCCTAGGGGTTCCGGACGTCCTCACATATCACAGAGCTTCGCTAATGGAACCGGCGCAATTTTGGTGGACTGGGAATGTCAACTTGATGGGATGGTTACAAATAGAAACCCAAATGTCTCCCGCCAAATCCCTCAGACTATTATTAGAAGCAGATCTCCTATATAACCAGGAGAAGAGAGAGAACCTTGCCACCATGAATGCTTTAGTGAGAATATGGCATCACCTGAGCAAAACCCACCTCCAGTTTTTATCTAATATATAATTACCCTAAGGCCACTTCCGTCATATTCGGCGCTGTTTCCGTCGTCGTGTCCGTGGCTGCCTCACTCGCAATGCCTTTGCGAGTTCTTGCAGAGTCTCTATCCTCTTCCCCCACGGCTTGCAGGACCTGAGATGATGTCACTGGTATGGGCGGGGCTATATCACATGACTGTGACATCATCACAGGCACTTTAATTGCTGCAGTGTCAGCACAGGAGACATCATGCCGCTGTCTCACATCAGACGTGTCCTCATCAGTGATTCTCTGCCTCTGACATCCTGCGATCACAAGGGAACATAGAGGTGACAGAGGACCCCGGACTGAGCCCCCAAGACCTGATCTCCAGGATACAGGTGAGAGGAGGCTGCACAGGAGCATTGCTCTGCAGACAGGAGGGAGCTGCACAGGAGCAATGCTCTGCAGAGAGGAGGAGGCTGCACAGGAGCAATGCTCTGCAGAGAAGAGGCTGCACAGGAGCAATGCTCTGCAGAGGGGAGGCTGCACAGGAGCCATGCTCTGCAGAGAGGAGGCGGCTGCACAGGGGAAATGCTCTGCAGAGGGGAGGCTGCACAGGAGCATTGCTCTGTAGACAGGAGGGGCTGCACAGGAGCAATGCTCTGCACAGAGGAGGCTGCACAGGAGCAATGCTCTGCAGAGAAGAGGCTGCACAGGAGCAATGCTCTGCATGAGAGGAGGCTGCACAGGAGCCTTGCTTTGCATGAGGGGAGGCGGCACAGGAGCAAAGCTCTGCAGAGAAGAGGCTGCACAGGAGCAATGCTCTGCAGAGAGGAGGCTGCACAGGAGCAATGCTCTGCACAGAGGAGCTGCACAGGAGCAATGCTCTGCACAGAGGAGGCTGCACAGGAGCAATGCTCTGCAGAGAGGAGGAGGCTGCACAAGAGCCATGCTCTGCAGAGAGGAGGAGGCTGCACAGGAGCCATGCTCTGCAGAGAGGAGGAGGCTGCACAGGAGCAATGCTCTGCAGAGAGGAGGAGGCTGCACTGGAGCAATGCTCTGCAGAGAGGAGGAGGCTGCACAGGAGCAATGCTCTGCAGAGAGGAGGAGGCTGCACTGGAGCAATGCTCTGCAGAGAGGAGGAGGCTGCGCAGGAGCAATGCTCTGCAGAGAGGAGGAGGCTGCACAGGAGCAATGCTCTGCAGAGAGGAGGAGGCTGCACAGGAGCAATGCTCTACAGTAATGAGGCTGCAAAGGAGCAATGCTCTGCAGAGAGGAGGCTGCACAGGAGCAATGCTCTGCACAGAGGAGGCTGCACAGGAGCAATGCTCTGCAGAGAGAGGAGGCTGCACAGGAGCAATGCTCTACAGTAATGAGGCTGCACAGGAGCAATGCTCTGCATGAGTGGAGCCAAGATGCTGGGGACGGCGGAGTGAAAATGCCGTGGCGGGAAGACGATGACCCGCTGGTAAGTATGACAGGCAGAGTGCCTCTGTCCTCTGCTGACCACTCTGCCCACCGCACTGTGCTAACCACTCGCCCGCCACACTGGCGCTGACCACTCTGCCCGCCGCACTGCGCTGACCACTCTGCCCACCGCACTCACTGCTAACCACTGAGCCACCATACTCCTGCTAACCATTGAGCCACCGTACACTGCTAAACACTGAGCCACCGTACTTTGCTAACCACTGAGCCACCGCGCAGTGCTAACCACTGAGCCACCGCGCACTACTAACCACTGAGCCACCGCGCAGTGCTAACCACTGACCCACCGTGCAGTGCTAACCACTGAGCCACTGCGCAGTGCTAACCACTGAGCCACCGCGCAGTGCTAACCACTGAGCCACCGCGCAGTGCTAACCACTGAGCCACCGCGCAGTGCTAACCACTGAGCCACCGCGCAGTGCTAACCACTGAGCCACCGCACAGTGCTAACCACTGAGCCCACCGCGCAGTGCTAACCACTGAGCCACCGCGCAGTGCTAACCACTGAGCCACCGCGCAGTGCTAACCACTGAGCCACCGCACAGTGCTAACCACTGAGCCACCGCGCAGTGCTAACCACTGAGCCACCGCGCAGTGCTAACCACTGAGCCATCGTATACTCTGCTAACCACTGACCCACCATACTCCCTGCTAACTACTAACCCACCGTATACAGCGCTAACCACTGAGCCACCGTACACTGCTAAACACTGAGCAACCATACTTTGCTAACCACTAAGCCACCGCGCAGTGCTAACCACTGAGCCACCGCGCAGTCCTAACCACTGAGCCACCGCGCATTGCTAACCACTGAGCTACCGTATACTATGCTACCCACTGAGCCACCTGTATACACACAATTAATTTCACTGCACTCCCCTAACTATTAGTAAATAAACTATATATGGATTCTAGACTACCCGATTCTTTAGAATCGGGCTCACAGCTAGTATAGATATATTTCTCTTAATGCAATAGAGACTATGATACCTGACCTCTCTCTTGCACGCTGGAGGGAAGGTGGTGTGACCACTTTGAAAGATCTTATAGACACAAGTGAGGTCAAATCTTTTCAGGATATAGCAAATAAATTCACTCTGCCCAATTCTCTATTTTACCAATACTTACAAATTAGACATCTCATAAATGCTAGTAGAATCCCATCTTTTGACTTTACTCAGGCGGACTTTGCATTACAGAGATACTTTAAATCTATATTTAATCAGCATGGAGTCTCCATTATATACCAATCTTTAATATCCCCAACTGAAGATACCAAACTCCCTTATATGGAAATATGGGAACGTAGACTTTCATTTACAGCAACCACGGAAGCTTGGTTCAGTGCAGCCACACATGCATCAAAATATACGTCCTGCCTCAATCACATGGAGCAGGCGAAAAAGCTTCAATTGAATTGGTACCTAACCCCATTAAAACTGAGTAAATTTCAGCCTGCACAATCAGGGGAATGTTGGAAAGGCTGCTCACAAGAAGGTAACGCAGAGCACATGTGGTGGTACTGTCCAAAAGTAAAAGAATTCTGGAGGGTGACAGAGCAGATGCTGAAAAAGGTCACGGGCCTGCCAATCACCCTAACCGCCCCCCTAGCTTTATTGGGTATTGACATTGAGAAGTTCCCGCCTCCCCTTAAACCCATCATCACCAACGTATTGATAGCCTCCAGGATGTGCATTGCTAGGCACTGGAAGAGTAGAACAACCCCATCTAGGGATGAGCTCATATCCCTCATTAACTTACACATGCAATATGAAACGGTCCTCTCTCATGAGCACAACACTAAAACTAAGAAATTATGCTGGTGGGACCCCTGGACATCATCACAATATATGAGGATGCATACTTAGAAATAGCCTTGGCCTCGTTAAGGCCCAATTGAGTAATCAACTGAATGATCACAACTATGATTATAAATACAATGTACATGTGTTCAAAAACTTTATATAATATATCGGATGATAATCCCAGGTACTTCTTTCGTGGTGGAATCTGCCCTTTCCCTCTCTCCTTCCCCCCTACATTCCTCTTTTTGTACCTCCTTAATTTTTTTTTTTTTTAATAATTTTATACTTCACACTGTTATAATGTAAAATATTATATGCAAAATATTGTGGTGCGCTGTTGCACTGTTGTTTATATGTGTACATATTTGAACATCCTAATAAAAACCAATTGTTTAAAAAAAAAAAAAAGCCCCCCCTCCCGCCCTTTCCCAGCAATACTCGTTTTATAACCGGAAGTCTGTCGGCGGAGCCTGTCACTCATTGACTTACATTGGGCTTGGTGCTCGGCCGAGTACACGAGTATCTTGAGATGCTTGGCCAGAGCACCGAGCACCTGAGCATTTCAGTGCTCGCTCATCACTAGTCCTGAGGTAAAAAACTCATCAAATACTGAACGTGTGCAACTATGCCAAAGGAGCTGAAAAGAAAAGTCTTGAGTGAGGAAAAGAAGGGCTCAATTCTAGCTTTACTAGCAGAGGGATACAGTGAGCGTCATGTTGCCTCCATCCTTAAAATTTCGAATACGGCAGTCCATTACAACAAGGTCAAGCAGCAGACATAGGGGACAACAAAGCTACAGACCGTCAGAGGGAGAAAGCAACTCTAGTGACTGGGATGACTCATCTTATTCGAATTATCTAAAGAAAAGGGGTAGACAAGGGTGCAATGAGTCTAAACTGTTTGTGGGAAGTGTATGTGCAGTGTAAGAACTGCTCACCTTAGTTAATTGTGTGACCACAACTGGTTTCAAAGCATCACAACTGCAGCAGGATCTCCCACCTCATGGATGGTCCTCAGTGACTCCAGAAACAGACAAAAGGATTTTTAGATTCGCGCTGCTGTCTGTAATGACTAACTTCCTCTGTGCTTAAAACAGAGGTTCTTTATCCAACGCGTTTCGAGATCTTCCTGATGACATCAGGGATACAACAACAGAGTCAAACTCTTTTGTTGCATCCCTGATGAAGAGGTCAGGACGATCTCGAAAAAATACTTGCTTCCTTCTGCTCAGGCAATGTTCTCCAACTCTGAGGACAGTTTTTTCCAGCAGTACAATGCCCCATGCCGCACACCTAGGTCAATCAATGTCTGGATGAAGGAGCACTACATCCCTGTCATGACCAGCCCAATCTCCAGACCTGAACCCTATTGAAAACCTCTTGAATGTAATCAAGAGGAAGATGGATAGTCACAAGTCATCAAACAAAGAACTGCTTAAATATTTGTGCCAAGAGTGGCATAAGGTCGCTCAAAAGCAGCGTGAAAGACTGGTGGAAAGTGGCCAAGACACATGAAAGCTGTGATTAAAAATCATGGTTATTCCACCAAATATTGATTTCTGAACTCTTCCTAAACAGGAACTTGTTTTCTTTGCATTATTTGAGGTCTGAAAGCATTGTTTTTTTATTATTTTAACAATTTCTCATTTGCTGCAAATAAATACAACATTTTTAGCTTTGAATTTCACAGACATGTTGTCAGTAGTTTATAGAATAACAGAACAATGTACATTTTACTCAAAAATATACTTACAAAGTGAAAAATCAAGAAAAATGAAAATTTTGCAGTGATCTCTGAAATGTTTGCCAGAGCTGTATAATCAAAGACACATGACATTATTTATACTACAGCATAACATTGTGGTTGGTGTCTTCAGGGAGAAACACATCTTCCAGTCCAGCCCATACAGTTACTTGCCCTTCAGTCTTGCTGGGCAAAAATGATTAACCAAACATCCTAATACAGCAATTCTATACATCTCACCTTAAAGAAATACTTTACATTACAACACGTCTCATACATTATACATGCAAACACTACTGTACTTCATACCTATTACAACACTTTATCACCACATTTCCATTCAATTACAGTTCACATCAGATATTATGTTCAAAGACACATGACACAATTCACACAACAATACAACAGTGCAATTGGTGTCTTCAGGAGGAACATGATTACCAGTCCACCTCCTTACAAAAACTACCTTCAAGGGCTGAAATGATACAGACCTAATACATGCTATAGTAGCAGTGCGATAAGTGGCCAGCGCAGGTGTTGAGTTGTATGACTGCATCTGTGGGATGCCTATAATATGATGGCACCTGCACAATTTATAGGACATGAATTTAAGGGGGTGTCCAGGCTAAATCCATAAATCTGTGTCACGCTATGCGACTGCAGACGTGTGAATCCTCATACACTGTGTTGTGAGGTTTAGCCGGTATCAGAGCCAAGAATGGCAGGCTCATCAATGGGAAACACAATAATATTCCGGCGGATCCTCCCGGGAGGTCTGGCAGGGCTTTAAAAATGCTGAAATTGATAGAAAAGTGCTGAAATAGAATGAGAAAAGCATGTAGAAGATGCCAGGATGCATCTCAAAAAATAAGAGGGTGGGGGACGAGAAGCGCAATAGTGCCCTATCACTAGTGACACTAGAAAGAGTGATTCTGAGGAGCCACTCACCTGATTCAGTTGTGGGCCCCACAACTGGTTTGAAGGCATTTTGAGAAGAATCTCTCAGCTGCTGCAGGACCTCCACCAACTTCTGACCAGTAGTGAAATTCAAGGAGATGATGGGAGTACAGGTGTGACACGGTCCGCACTGCTCCAATGTAAAAACTCACCAAAAGAGTCACAAAGTCATCAGTAGGTTTTATCTTTTTAATCCCTTCTCCTTCCTCCTACGCGTTTCGGCGCCCCACCTGGCACCTTCCTCAGGGATATTGCATCTCAGACACACAGGTCACTTACAAGCCACTGCTAATTTGTGATTTTAAGCACAGGTAAAATTAGACAGTTGCAGGCTACAACCCCACACTGTGTGCTTTATCTTGGCTGGTTGTCAAAAATAAAGGTTTCTGCATGCCGTTTTTTATAATCTTTAAATAAAGAATTTAAAAATCAACATGGGCTACTGCCCATTTTGGTAACCAGTGCAGATCAAGCAGAAAGCTGGGGACTGCTATTCTCAGGCTGGGAATGTCCATGGTTATTGCACCTTCCTCAGCCTGAAAACAGCAGCCCGCAACAGCTTCACAATTGGCGCATCCATAAGATGCTCCCACTTATAAATAAATAATCTCTCCAAAACACACCCTGAAAAGTGGACGAGGGTCATGTGACACGCCCACCAGGGCTGTGGTGTACTCGGGAATTTCTCTGGGAAGGTCACGGGGCTGTGACCCAGCTCCGTGGCACTAGCTGTGCCATAAATGGGGAAAATTTATACAGAATTTGGTTGTGACGCCACCTGCGGTACTCGGCTCTGATGGCCGACACTGCGGTGCAGATCCACTGGGGAAGTTGTTGACGCAGCAGAGATGGTGTAGCTCCCCATGGGTGGAGCAGGGGCCCCAGGGTAGTTGACAGAGTTCATGCAGGGGACAGGGAACAGTGGGGTGCAGCACTGAGGGCGCGAGAAATGACTGGAGGACACAAGGATGGAAGTTTCCTTTACTTGATGGTAGGTGGTGCAGACCAGGGCACTGGCTTTAGATGGTAATGGAGATCCGGGCAGCCAAGAAGCAATTGGGGATCCACCTAATGAGGTGGGTTCAGAGGCCTTCCTTCTGCGCGGTGCTGTTTGGTCCTCGTTGCCTAAAGCTATGCTTTATGCCCTCTTCCTGCATGTCTAGCCTTTGCCCATATGGCAGACAGCTTGAGCCTATTACAGGTGTCACTCCTTGGTAGTGACTCTGGGCTCTGGTATACCGCTGTGCTGCTGGGTGTTTATTGGAGCCACCAGCGTCCGGTTTCTATCGCTTTCCTCCGGGGTAAGCTCGTTCACAGCTCCACTTCCCGGGTTCCCCTCGACACCTCTCTTCTTCCCTCTCACTAGCTTTCCTCTTTCCTGGGACGAGCTCCAACTGTCTCCAGTCCCTAGGATGTCTGTACTGTTCTCTGACTCAGACTGTCTCACTGACTTTCTGACTAACCTCTCCAGGCCAGAATTTATAGGGAAGCTCCCCTAAAACCAGGTTCAGAGCTCCTTCTTCTGGTCTGGAGTCAGGACAAGCGTTGGATGCTGTTGTTACCTGACAAGGGGACCCCTTCTTACTTCCAAGCATGACATCACCCCCTGTGAGGGAGGCAATGCCAATGTGGCAACCGGACTCCTGGGGTGCCACACATGCGTTTGTTATTGAGTATGTTATTTACATTATTGCTAGTTGTCAATAAATGCAACAGGAATTTTTAATAAATTGAATTTCAAGTTTAATGTTAGTAAAAATTGCACTGATTAAACACAGCTGACTAATTTTCCACTGTTGTATGCTGTTAATATTATCAGCACCACATACAGTCATGACCAAAAATGTTTGCACCCTTGAAATTGTTCCAGCAAACGAAGTATTTGTCCCAGAAATTGATTGCAATTCCACATGCTTATTTTTTTTTTGTGTGTGTATTGCAAGAATACAAAAAAAAACAGAAAAAAGGCAAATTGGACATAATTTCTCATAGAAAACCCCAAAAAGGGCAGGACAAAATTCCAAAATTGTGGGAACAACTTTGTTTCAGGCATGTGATGCTCATTCAAATAAAATGGGAGCAGTCGACTGAACCTTTGCATTTAATGCCTGTACTAAGCATAGAGAATGGAAAGTGAAGAGAACTGTTTGAGGACTGAGAGCCAAAATTGTTGAAAAATATCAACAATCCCAGTGTTACAAGTCAATTTTCACAGATCTTGATTAGTGATGAATGAGTGCAATCAATGCTATTCGCTACTCGCACGAATAGTACAGTATTCGCGATACTCGTTACTTGGCGAGTATCGCTGATGCTCGTGAGTGATATGTCTTTCCTTATCGATCTGACACAAATTGACAGCTCCCTTCAGTACAGAGTGAGCTGGCATCTCAGTGAGAGCAGATTGAATCTTAGGGTCTCTCTGGGGGGCAAAGCAAGGTGTTTTATACATTAGAAACGCAAAAAAAGCCCACCCACCTGCACCTGTCCTGGTGTGTGTGGGCGGAGCCTATCACTAATTGACTAACATTGGATTCGCTATTCGGACAAATATGCGAGTATTAAAAAGTACTCGTTATGAGTATAGTGATCATAATTATTACGCCACTCGCTCATCACTAATCCTGATGTTCCTTTGTTCACAGCGCACAACATAATCAAGAAGTTTACAACATATGGCACTGTTGCTACACTGTACACCATGTTCCAAATTATTATGCAAATGTTCTTTTTCTCTGATTTTCATAAATGCTCAGTGCAAATGACAGTCAGTGTAATAAAAGTCATCACCGGTTAGAGTATACATCGAATTTTATTGAAGAAACCTCCCAATGATAACAGTATAATCTTCAAAATTAAAAAAAAAAAACTCTAAATGCACTGTTCCAAATTATTAGGTACAGTAGAGTTTCTAAGTAGTTGATATGTTTGAAAGAACTGAACATGCTCATTTGTTGAATTTGCAGCATTAGGAGGTCACATTCACTTAAATAAAAAGCTATTTAACTCCAAAACAACCTAAGAGGCTAAGTTACATGTTAACATAGGAATCCTTCTTTGATATCAACTTCACAATTCTTGCATCCATTGAACTTGTGAGTTTCTGGAGAGTTTCTGCTTGTATTTCTTTGCATGTTGTCAGAATAGCCTCCCAGAGCTGCTGTTTTGATGTGTACTGCCTCCCACCCTCATAGATCTTTTGCTTGATCATACTCCAAATGTTCTCTATAGGGTTGAGGTCAGGGAAAGATGGTGGCCACACCATGAGTTTATCTTCTTTTATGCCTATAGCAGCCAATGACAGAGAAATTCTTTGCAGTATGAGATGGTGCATTGTCATGCATGAAGATGATTTTGCTCCTGAAGGCAAGTTTTTGTACTTTGCAGTGGTCATTTTCATACCTTCAGGAACCTTAAAAGGGCCTACCAGCTGTTTCCTAATGATTCCGGCCCAAAACATGACTCCTTCACCTCCTTGCTGACGTCACAGCCTTATTGGGACATGGTGGCCATCCACCAACCATCCACTACTCCATCCATCTGGACCATCCAGGGTTGCTCAACATTCATCAGTAAACAAGACTGTTTGAAAATTAATCTTCATGTATGTGTGGGCCCACTGCAACCGTTTCTGCTTGTGAGCACTGTTTAGGGGTGGCCGAATAGTAGGTTTATGCACCACAGCAAGCATTTGAAGGATCCTACACCTTGAATTTCGAGGGACTCCAGAGGCACCAGCAGCTTCAAATATCTGTTTGCTGGTTCGTAAGGCCTTTTTAACAGCCGCTCTCTTAATCCAATGAACTTGCCTGGCAGAAACCTTCATCATTATACCTTTATTTGCGCGAACACGTCTGTGCTCAGAATCAGCCACAAATCTCTTCACAGTACGATGATCCACGCTTACGTTTTCGTGCAATATCTAATGTTTTCATCCCTTGTCCAAGGCATTGCACTATTTGTTGCTTTTTGGCAGCAGAGAGATCTTTTTTCTTTCTCATGTAACTTGAAAACTGTGGCCTGCTTAATATTGTGGAACATCCAGTTTTTCACGGGTGGACCTACCGCCCATGCAGCCCGTTCATTGAACGGGGGGCCCAAGGGAGAGGGGGCCCCTCCAGGCTCCAGCACCGCATGGCTAATTTAACTTTGCAAATTAGCCATGTGGAGCGGAGCCGAGGTGCAAGGAGTACTCACTATGTGCAGTGATTCATTGCAATGTCCATGGTGGCAGGACCTTTGGTGACATCACAGTCATGTGACTCACCAAAGGTCCTCCACTGCATTGCGGAAGTCAGAGGTCTGCATAGTGTGTGGTGGCTGGACCTGCAGACTCCGCCTCTTGTATATTCAAATGTATAGGCACCAGGACTGAGGCACAGGAGCGCTCCTCACTCGCTCTTGCACTGGGGCTGCTGACAGGACTAGGAGCCGAAGATGAGATGGAGAATGATTTTAGATGAGGGGGCTGTGGTGGTGGAGGATTGGGGAAAGATAACTGTCCAAGGGACATAATGGTGCAATGAGGAACTTTATGGGGCAAAGAAAGGCATTATAGGGCAATGAAGGATCTTATGGGGCAGTGTGGGATATTATGGAGCAATGAAAGACATTGAGGGGTAATGGGGGACATTATGGGACATTGAAGGTTAATGGGGGACATTATGGGGCACCAAGGGATATTGTGCGGCAATGGGGGACATTGTGTGGGGCAATGGGGGACATTATGGTGCAGATTGGAACATGAGGGACATTATGGGGCAATGAGGGACATTGTTGCGTGTTTGGGGACATTATGGGGCAATGAGGGATATTGTAGGGCAATGAGGGATATTGTGGGGCAATGAGGGACATTGTGATGTATTTGGGGACATTATAGGGCAATGAGCTATATTGTGGGGCAATGAGGGACATTGTGACGTGTTTAGGGACATTATGGGACAATGAGGGATATTGTCGGGCAATGAAGGACATTGTGGCATGTTTGGGGACATTATGGGGCAATGAGGGATATTGTGGGGCAATGAGGGACATTGTGATGTATTTGGGGACATTATAGGGCAATGAGCTATATTGTGGGGCAATGAGGGACATTGTGACGTGTTTAGGGACATTATGGGACAATGAGGGATATTGTGGGGTAATGAAGGACATTGTGGAGTGTTTGGGGACATTATGCGGCAATGAGTGATATTGTGGGGCAATAAGGGACATTATGGGGCAATGAGGGATATTATGGGGCAATGAGGGACATTGTGGCGTGTTTGGAGACATTATGGGGTAAATTGGTACCTTGTTGGGCAATGGGGGACAATATGGGGCAATGAGAACATTATGGGGTAAATTGGGACATTGTGGACATGATGGGGCAGTGAGGGGATTGTGAAAGGGGGCATAGTATAATGAGGTGGACTTTATGCAGAGATGTAGAAAAGGGAGGTTTTGGGAGCCAGTATGACAAGGGGCAGTTTGAGGGGCTAATTTAGAGAAGAGCAGTGTATGGAGGGATATTCTGTACTGGAAAAACCGTGAGGGGTAATTATTTATTCAGGGGTGCATCATGTGATAAATGTATATTCCTGGGGCAGTGTAATGATACTTTTTATTTTTAAGGGCACTCTGTCGGGAAATGCTGAAGACGAAAAGAGAAAAATCTCATCATGGCGTCTGTGCTACATGGAGACAAAAGGGACGGCAACAACTTGAGTCTGAGAAGATGTCATCTATAAGGTACCTGGATGTAAATCTTTATTTGTGATACTGACTAGTTCTCATCAGTCTGAGGTTCCTGTATGATCCACTGTCTAATAATGATTGATAACAACAACTCTCAGCATGTCCCTACGATTAGTAAAAATGTACTGGGATTTGTAGCTTCAATTAACAACCTCTTCTGATTCCCTACTTAAAATATTACCTGGAGGCTGTGCTGAGCTGTATATATTACCTGGAGGCTGTGCTGGGCTGTATATATTACCTGGATGCTGTACTTGTGGCGCCCCTGCGTCCAGGAGGCCACAAAGGGAACTGCAGCCAGGCAGGTAGGACATTGTTGCACAACAACACCCTCACAGCCCCCACAACCCACGTGTCAGAGCAGGTTACATCCAGCCCTGAGATTAGAGACTATATGAGATCGGAGGGGTGGTGGATTCAGAGGAGTGGGTTGGGCACACCAGAGGTCAGGTGACTGACAGTATATAGTGAGGGGGAGGAGTGAAGGAAGTTAGTAGGCCCAGGGTGCCGAGCTGAAAAGACCCAAGAGTAGGCCGAGGTAGGCTGAGATGTAAAGACTGAAGCACAATCACACTTCTGTGAGTGCAAGGCTAGGAGCGCAGAATGCGTACTGAGCCAGTGCGAGCCAGAGGGGAGAGAAAGCCCGTCTGATGCTGATGCCACCCGGAGTGTGACAGAACAGAGAGGGACGGTGTAACCCGTGCCCTAGACAGCAGCTGAAGCCACTGACTGCAGGCAGAGAAGTCCCTCCTATGATACTGAAAGGAACAGAAAGAAGGAGCCTGGTAGAGCCTCGTGCTGGAGGACTACTGGAGGCTGGGCTGAGTAGAGTGTCGGCTCTAGAGGGGACCGTAGTTCAGCCGGCATCCCCAGACACCGACGGGGATCACAGCTTCATGTTAGGATCCCTACCCTAAAGGACAGGCAGCTAAGTGACGCACTAGGACTCACAGAAGCCCGAGTCACCGCCATACTGTCCAGCGTTTCACACACCACCCGTATAGACGGAGACCGTAAACAGCCCGGAAAGGGACACTACAGACTGTGTGAGGGGTCACAGAGAGAGAGATAGGCCTGGCTGCAGAAGAGAAGGGAACCCGGAGAGGGAGAACGCACCCGTGTGTTAAGAACTGTGCTTAAACTTGTAAAGAGCTGCAAATGACTTGTAACCTGCTTGGAAAGAACAAAGAGTAAAGCTTTGGAAAACCCTGAATTGCCTCTCTTGTCTGCCTCTACGTGCATCCCATTCTCCCTCATACAGATCCAGCCTGTCGCACCAGCCAGGAGGAGAGATCCCTGCAGCCTGCAAAGTAAGTGTGCTACAACTACACACAATAGATTTAACTCTTACTGCCCCGGGGGATACAGTTCTTCCCACTGGAACTATAACATCTCCGCTGCCATTCCATCACCCCCGGAGGTTCTGCAGCAGCGGCGGCCCCATCACTGGCCGCACCAAGTGGGTGGCGTCACCCGTGACATTTCCCATGTAAATATTTCCCCATCTTATTGTGCGGGCCCAGGGACACGGTCCGGACCAAGCCTCCCGTGACTTCCTCGACACCGACCGGTCCGGCACCGAGTACCCCCGTCCGTGGGGCTCCACATACTGGACTGTATATATTACCTGTAGGCTGTCCTTGGCTGTATATATTACCTGGAGGCTGTGCTTGGCTGTATATATTACATGCAGGCTGTGCTAGGCTATATATGCCATTTGAATGCTGTGCTGGGCCGTATGTGTTATATGGAGGCTGTGCAGGGCTATATGTGTTATTTGAAGGCTTTCCTGGGCTATATATGTTATTTGAAGGCTGTGCAGGGCTGTATATATTATTTTGATGCTGAAACTGGCCAAATATATACAGCCCAGTAGTAGCCTCCAGATAATAAATACAGCCCTGCATAGCCTCAATATTATATATACAGCCAATTTAGTGTGGGAAAACCCATAGCTAGAATTGATACGCTGCAGATTTTCTTGCACTAAAATACACAGCATTGTAATATTTATAAATCAATATATTTACATAACCTTGTTGTACTATGAAATGGGGGGGTGACCCAAAAAATTCTTGCACAGGGACCCACTACAGTCTGTGTCCGTCCCTGCAGTTTTCCTTTTATTGGGCTCAACTGCCAAACTAATTATCACAGGTATCTGAGATTGATTCCAGTGATCCAAAGAACCCTGAGACACAATGCCATCAATGGGTTTCATTGACAAAAAAAACCCCTATGACACTTAAAACCAATTTGCATAATAATTTGGAACATGGTGTAGTTAATCTTCCGGACATGGATGGCAGAGAAAAATTGATAGAGGTGCAATGCAGGATAGTCCAGATGGTGGAAAATTAGCCCCAATCAAATTCCAAAGAAAATCAAGCCGTCCTGCAGGCTCATAGTGCATTAGTATCAGTGTGAACTATTTGTCGACCTTTTAATGAAATAAACACTATGGCAGAAGACCCAGGAGCACTGATGTCAGAGACATAAAAAAGCTAGATTGCAGTTTGCCAAAATGTATGTGAATAAGCCCAAATCCTTCTAGGAGAGCATCATGTGAACAGATAATACCAAGATGGAGCTTTTTGGTAAAGCACATCATTCAACTGTTTCAGAAAATGAAGCGAGGCCTACAAAGACAAGGACACAGTACCCACAGTCAACTATGATGGAGGATCAAAGATGTTATGGCGTTGTTCTGCCTCTGACACTGGGAGCCTTGACTGTGTGCAAGGCATCATTAAATATGAAGATTACCAAAGGATTTGAGTCCCAATATCGTGTCCAGTGTAAGAAAGGTGGGTTAGGTCATGGGTCTTCAAGCAGGACAATGACCCCAAACATACTTCAAGAAGCACCCAGAAATGGATGGAAACAAAGCATTGGAGAGTTCAGAAGCGGTCAGCAATAAGTCAGGATCTACATCCCATTTAACACCTGTGGAGAGATCTTAAAATTGCTGTTGTGAGTAGGCTTCCTTTAAATATGAGAGACCTGGAGCAATATGCAAAATAAGAGTGGTCCAAAATTCTACTTGAGAAGTGTAAGAAGCTTGTGGATGGTTTTAGGAAGAGATTGATTGTAGATATTTATTCCAAAGGATGTGCAAACAAATATTAACTTGAGGGTGCTTGATTAATTAATGTTCGTGCCTCCATTTGTGTACCCTCACACCTCCTGCTCTTAGAGCCGCCCCTGACTGTAGTGACGCGACCTAGTGGTACGGCTGTAGTGCGCATGTGCGGGAACCACGGTGACGCGTCCCGGGTTCCCGGCCTGCTCACTCGCCGGCCGACAGTTTCCGGTTTCATCACTTCCGGTCAACGGCGATCTCTGATGATGCAGTGAAATAGGTGTGGAGGATAGGACGCTGATGGCAGGCACTATATTAAGAGGTACTGGGGCTCTGTCTCCTCGCAGGACACATCCCCTTGAGGAAGCTGTGGTTACCACACCAGCACAGCAAAACGCCGCGTTGGGGGCTCCTAGCCGTGATCAGGCCTAAGGGAATTTATTAAGTATACATATGGGTATGCTCGGATAATTGACTATGTGACCATTTGTATGCTGGTTTTCACACTGCACATATATAATCTCTTCCAGCTGCTCCCCCTGCACTGGCAGTTCCTTATGCTAGTCTCGACTAGTCTCTTTGCACAGCACTAAGCACTTTATTTAGGTATAGCTGTTTGTGCAGTTGGGTTCAAGCTATTACCATTACTGTGTTGTAACTATTTATATATGTATTTGTTCTGTGGATCCTGCATTTAATGAGTAATGAAACAATCATGTTATATCTTGAATATACCTTGTATTTATGGTTGTATTACTCCCTGAATTCCTGTAATCGGCTCTTTTTGTATGCACCGTTATTTGTCACTCCTTATTTTTAATACGTTATTCTTCTAATAAAAAAAATCAGTTTTTGCATCATATTCAGTTCCTCTTGTCTCACAATGCTGTTTGAATATGTGGATGCTTAAGGCGACCCCCTCACATAAATTGCTATGCGGGAGGTGTCGACCCTTACCATTGAGCCCAAAAGGGCGTTGTTTCTAATTACTGAATGCAGCATGTCTGCTGCAGTCAGGCAAGGGGTCCCCCAGCCCTTGAGCCCCCCTGTACCCCGAGATAATACACTTTGAAAACTTACATAGTGGAGCCAAATAGGAGGTGGCTTGTGGCTGGAGCCAAAGGGCAGTTTCACACCCCCTGTATGTTTAATCCGCCCACCGCCACCTCCATGATGCCAATCATTATCTACCTTGCCTGCTGCATAGTACACAGAGCTTATTGCAGTGCTGGCTGCTTTGCCCCGCCTCCTGCAGTGACGTCACCGTCTTTCCCCGCCCTGCTCCATGGTTAACGTGGAGCAGGGCGGGCATAAGCGGTGATGTCACAGCAGGAGACGGGTTTCCCCGCCCTGAGACAATGATTGGCATCATGGAGGTGGCGGTGGGCAGAGTAAACATGCAGAGGGTGTGAAACTGCCCAGCCACAAGCCACCTCCTATTTGGCTCCACTATTTAAGTTTTCAAAGTGTATTATTTTGGGGTACAAGGGGGCTCAAGGGCTGAGGGACCCCTTGCCTGAATGCAGCAGACATGCTGCATTCAGTGCTGTAATTAGATCACCATGTATGGTTGGTGACTGGTCCTCTTTAAAGTTTGTTCAAAAACATATAGACAAGCCAGTGAAATAGTGAGAGAATGTAGTCTGGCAGATGAGACCAAATTGTAACTCTTTGAATGCAATAATACACACCTTTTCTGGAGGCCAAATAGAACTGCATATCACCCCAAAACCACCATGCCAAAAGTGTGGGGATGTTTTTCAGTATACAGCACTAGCAAACTTCATATAATTGAAGGAAGGATGATTGGACATACAAGACTGAAATGGTGTGGTCTGGGGGTTTCTCTCCCAGAGACTCTCAAACTTTGTCAGTTCTCTATATAGATTAGTTTGGTTTTCCAAAGATCTAATAAAGCTTTTAATTTGTGTTTGAAGAAAAAACGAATCTTGAGGTGTGTTAGCTTTTGGGAATAGGTCTTGTAGGCTTCTGCAACAAGTTCTGAAAAAATAATCATACAGTATAGAAAGTTTGTCTTTAGTTTTATGCAACCATATTTTCCTATATAGTCCAGCTGGAAACGCTGGGCTACAATACACTGGAGTTAGGGGGCCAGGGATTAAAGTGAAGATGCAATAGTGATGATGCAAACTGCATTTTTAGGAGAGGTGTATAAACACCAGGGATGTGGAGTCAGTAAGCCAAACATCCGACTCAGACTCTTCAATTTCCTTTGTTATGGTTAATATTTGTATCTTATTTTAATTATCATTTAAGCAATTTATATGTCTTGATAACTTGTGTTGTATCAGATCTGTGTTAGGGTACTTTCACATCAGCGTTTTTTTTAAAATCGCGGCAGATGCGGTGAAAAAAACGCGTCTGCGGCGATTACCGCATACCGGCTGCAGTTGCGGCACAGTTGCGGCAAACCCCATACAATGTATATGCGGGCTTGCGGCAGGTGCGGCAAGTGCGGTTTTGGCACTTGCGGCAGGTGCGGCCGCAAAAAAAAACGAGGCTGACCGTGTTTTTTTTCCGGCCGCCCTGCCGCAAGTGCCAAAACCGCACTTGCCGCACCTGCCACGAGCCTGCCTATAAATTGTATGGGGCTTGCCGCAACCGCACCGCAACCGTGCCGCAAGTGCAGCCGGTATGCGGTAATCGCAGCAGATGCGGTTTTTTTCACCGCATCTGCCGCGATTTGAAAAAAACACTGATGTGAAAGGGGCCTTAGATCTGCAATGAAAGCAGAAGGAAAACAAGTATTTCTGGGTTAACTGAAGCCACCTTTGATCCATTGTTTATGTTGCTACAGTTTATGACCGAGCAAAACTGTAAATCACCTGTGTTTTAACCTGTTCAACAGTATCTGTGTCCCGTGGAAACTTGTTTTTGTTTACAAACTCACTTTTGGATAATTGCTAAGTCATTCAATTGTATTTCATGTATAAATACAAGTATGCTGGCAGGGTCTTTTTTAAACAGTCAGACAGACTGAATACTGGCTGTGTGTGCTTGTTCTCTGATCGATCGACATATCTGAACATGGACCAGAACTGGCAGATGTAGAGACCCCTTGTGTCTCACTCCAAATTTGCGCTCCCAAGAAAGGGGTTTCCACAACTCCTTGAATCTGACTCTGACTCCAACTTTACGAAAATGAACACCGACTCCGACTCCATGGCTTCGACTCCATAACTATGGAAGTTAAGTCAGTAAGGCTGCTTTCACATAACGATTTTAGCATTTCCGATGCTGTCCGATGAAAATGTGCACTAAATGCCATCCGATCTGGTCCGATCCGAATCTGTCCGATTTTTTTATCGGTGCAAAAATCGGAGCTTGCTCCGATTTTTGCACCGAAAATAAAATCTGACAGATTCGGATCGGACCAGATCGGATGGCATTTAGTGCACATCCGATCCGACCCGATCAATTTAACATGGGGCCCTATGGAGAAGGGTCCGAGGAAACATCTATGTCTCCTCGGACCGATTTTAGTGTACTGAGCATGCTGTGAATGAATGGGTTAATTAAAAATAAAAAAATCTATGCTCACCTGTCCACGAGGCCCCCGACGTCTCCCGGCATCTCCGGTGTCTCCAGGTATCTTGCCGTCTGTGTTGATAAGACCTGCCGTGATGTCACAATCACATGACTGCCAGGAACCAATAGCCGGCAGTCATGTGATTGTGACATCACGAGAGGTCCTGGCAGCACAGAAGACAGAACAGCAAGGCACCGGAGACGCGCGGGACCGTGCAGGAGTCGTGGACAGGTGAGAAAGGAGAGGAGGAGGAGGACAAGAGGAGGAGGACAAGAGGAGAGGAGGAGGACGCATAGGAGGACCGGGGGCCAAGAGGGGAGACACAGGGGATGAGAGGACCGGGGGCCAAGAGGGGAGACACAGGATCGGGGGCCAAGAGGGGAGGACCGGGGGCCAAGAGGGGAGACACAGGACCGGGGGCCAAGAGGGGAGGACCGGGGGCCAAGAGGGGAGACACAGGGGATAAAGAAGAGGACCGGGGGAGAGACTGACAGCTCTCAGGGAGCGATCTGACAGGAGGGCGGGCATCCTATTTTCTGTCGGAATCGGATGCCTATTTGGCACCCGATTCCAGGCATTAGAAGAATCCGATGCTGTCCGATTTATATCGGATAGCATCGGATTTTACAAAATCGTTATGTGAAAGTAGCCTTAGCCAAACATCTGATTCCAACTCCTCAAATTCTCTGACTACGACTCCGACTTTACCCAAAATGGGCACTGACTCCTACTCCACAACTCTGACTCCACAGCCCTGATAAACACTGGTGTCAGTGGGTGTGCTCCAGATCGCTCCTGTCCTCTAGTGATGATGTGCAGTAAAGAGTAGGAAGGCTGTACTTTATCTAGAAAACTTTCTTTAGAAAGGCAGCGTCCATGCTGCAGTATGCTTCCCAAATCAAGGTAGGCCTGAACATAGCAAAATCAGGAAAACGTTAAAACTAACCAAAGCAAAGCCAGTTATAGAACTCTGCTGCTTAGCTACTCTCAGATATAAGAGAAAGGAGAATTAACAAAGTGTACACCGTCAACACTGCAGTTTATATGGAATAAAAGTTCGAAATCGTTGTTTATGAAGCCTATGGTGTCTGTGTTTCTTATGGGACTGCAATCCTACATAATCTGAGTGTCAGAAACTTGCAGAAACAAATTGAAAGTATAACCAGATTGAGAAACTCAGCCACTACACATTGCTGGATGAAGAAATCAGCCCCTGCAATCCACATAGTTACTTTACTGTACTACCAAATCCCATTTTACATTTGCCTTGCAACCTGTGGATTGCCAGAGCCATCGGAGGCACTGTGACAGGATATTAAGCTCCAATTTCTCAGGCCCTGAATTCCTGCTGGAGGTTGCGGCATGTTCAGCTCTGGTGGGCTCACAGACTCAGGTATTCCCCAGATGCATAGGTTATTTCACTGATTGCAGTTCTCTAAATTCTCCAAACTGGAGGTAAGAGTCTCTATTTTAGTTGAGTGGCTGAGAATCACCTCCTTATTTGTTTGCAACCCTTGGACTATGGTCTCCTGATGGCGGGTTTACACGTTGCGATATCGTAGTCCAATTTCAATGAAAAGTCACGTGGTTCGATCGTTGGAGCCGAGATCGTTCCTGCGTTGTATGGTGTGAACGTCCAATACGATGCAGGAACGATGTCAATGCGATATCGGGGATTGAATGAGCGTGCTATTCAATGCCCCGATATTGAAGGGAGATTGGAGTCGGATCGTGCTGTGTAAACGCCCAACTACGATGCGATTTGAAACGTCACCCATTCACTCCCATGTTAAAGGATCGTTCCTGGGTTGGGGGGCGTAGACATCGCACGGACGTTGTATTCCGATATCGCAGCGTGTAAACCTCCAATGCGATGCGGGAGAAACGTGCACTAATTGCGCGCTCCCGCGCCATTGAGTTGCGATATCGCAACGATATTGAAGCATGTAAACCCACCATGAGATTTTTCTACCTCCTCCACCCTGGCTTTCAGCAGCTGAATTTCTTTCCTGTATGTGTCCTCCAGCCTGCTAGGAAACCTGTCCAGGTCTATTTTACTAGGTAGGGCTTTTATAAAGGTACTTATCTCATGGACGTTGAGCTGGCTGTTGTCCTCCTCGTTGGAAGATTCATGCTGCAGGTGGTGAGAGCTGTGAGGCGCCTGCGTTTCCTGCAGTGGTGAGTGATTTAGCAGGGAGGACGGAGCCAGCTTGGTTCTTGTGCCCCAGGGACCTGCTGAGATATTCTGCCTGAGGATGCAATCCATGCTACCCAAGTTCCCCTCTTGCTCACCTCTGGGACCAGTGGGTCTTCTGGCTTTACCCACCGGTGTTTTGGGTGAAGATTCTTGCATTGGTGGCTGTTTGGGGTGAGTTACCGTTGGAGCTGCTGCTGCTTCCATCTCACTTTGACAATGGCTAGGCTCACCACCAGGTGTAGAAATATTTTGACAATGACTGAATCTTCATGATTTGGGTTCTCCATGCCATTTTCTTTTAATGAATCAACTGAGATGCAACGAAAGTATAGACTTTCATGTTTAATTAAAGGGGTTGAACAAAAATGCTGTGAAACATTTAGCAATTGCAACCATTTGTTTTAAAAGCCTCTTCATTTCAGGAACTCAAAAGTGAATGGACAAATTTACTTTACCATAAATAAAATATTTATTTGTAATCCTTTGTAGAGAGTCCTTTGCAGGCCATGACTTGCCTGAAGTCTGGAAGTCATGGATATCACTAAATGCTGGGCATTCTCCTTTGTGATGCATTGTCAGACCTTTACTGCATCTGACTTCCTTTGTTGCATTGTGGGTCTTTCTGCCTTAAGTTTTGTCTTAAGCATGTAAAATAATGCTCAATGGGGTTGAGATCTACTGATGAAATATTATGCAATGGACAAGTCAAATTCTTTGCCTTAAAAAACCCTGGGTTGCTTCTGCAGTATGTTTTGGGTTATTGTCCAATCTTTACTGTGAAGGGCCATCCACTCAACCTTGCTGCATTTGGTTGATTCTAAAGGTACCGTTACATGGGGAGATGTGGCAGCGATGTCGGAAGCGATGCCGCGGGTTGCCGCTCGCTTCCGACATCGCTGCCGCCGGTGCACGGTCACTTCCGACATCGCTGCCGTACCTGTCACACAGGCAGATGTTGCCGCAGCGATCGCTCGCTGGGCTGGGAACAATCCAGCGAGCGATACGCAGCAATGTTGTGAATAGGCGGCATTGCTGTTGCAGTGTCACACAGCAAGATGCAGCCAAATCGCTGGCGCGACATCACCAGGTTTTCCAACATGTTGGAAAACCTGGCAACTCGCAACCAGCAATTTATCGGAGTTGCAATGTGCTGTCACAACTCAATGCACTTGTGATGTCGCCGTAACATCGCTGAACACTGGATTTTTCAGCTATTTGGCAGGCGAGTCCGTGCCGTGTGACGGTACCTTTAGAGGAAAAGCCCTGTACACTTCAGAATTCATCCATCTGTTAGAAGGAAATGCCCTGTACACTTCAGAATTCATCCATCTTCTTCTGTCTTCAGTCAAATCACCAATAAACACTAGGGACCCAGTGCCTTTGGAAACTGTGCATGCCCATACCATCACACTGCCTTTAAAGAGTTGAAAGAAAATAGTCAAAAAAGGAGGAAAAAACATGAAGAGAATTTTTTGGGATATTAACTGTACACATAGACCTCACATCCAGCTGATGGGAAACTTGGATCAGGTTTCAAACTGCATATCAAGGGGGTCTGAAAATGAGTAAAGGAATTACGATTTCAGACTTTGCAGACTAAAACTTTATTAACTAATAGAACCACTAACATATGTAAAATAAATTTTTCCATTTCAACAGCCTAGGTTGCTTTGTTCAGCCCTTACATTTTTGCCTTCTCTTACATCAGTTTTATAATGTTCCACTCTGTGCAGTAACACAGTTCTGACAGTTGAGTAAAACTGATTGAGGAATCAGGTTTAGCTCTGCAATAAAAGATACAGTGTATGCTATTTTAATAAATGAAAACATTTTTCATCTAAATTGTCACTTCTGTAAAGTTGTTCTCATCTGCTCTTCAAATTAAAATTTTCATTTGAAGATCCAGCGATGTCGTAAAGTCATATATTTTTCATACAGCGAAATCACTGATGCAGAGGAAGAGCTGACACCTATTCTGATATACTTTTTTTCAAGTTTTATACAATTGTATGAACCGAGGAAATCAGAAGAAGCAAAAAAAAAAGTAACCTAGAAACACCTATTTGCATGGTAAAACATACAGTAGTTTTTCTCAATTTTTCAGCCATTAAAAAGGGCCTCTACAGGTTTCCATCATGTACAGTTGTGCTCAAAAGTTTACATAACCTGGTAAATTCTTTGCTTTCTTGGCATTTTTTCAGAGAATATGAATGATAGCACAAAAACGTTTTTCCACTCATGGTCAGTGGTTGGGTGAAGCCATTTATTGTGAAACTACTGTGTTTTCTCTTTTTAAATCATAATGACAACCAAAAACATCCAAATGACTCTGATCAAAAGTTCACATACATCAGTTCTTAATACCATGTATTGCCCCCTCTAACATCAATGACAGCTTGAAGTCTTTTGTGGTAGTTGTGGATGAGGCTCTTTATTTTCTCAGGTGGTAAAGCTATCCACTTTTCTTGGCATAAAAACTCCAGTTCCTGTAAATTCCTGGGCTTTCTTGCATGAACTGTGCGCTTGCATTCTCCCCAGAGTGGCTCAATGATATTGAGGTTAGGAGACTGAGCTGGCCACTCCAGAACCTTCACTTTGTTCTGCTGTAGCCAATGACAGGTCAATTTGGTCTTGTGTTTTGGATCGTTGTCATGTTGGAACATCCAAGTACGTCCCATGCGCAGATTTTGGGCCGATGAATGCAAATTTGCCTCCAGTATTTGCTGATAACGTGCTGCATTCATCTTTCCTTCAATTTTGACAATGTTTCTTGTGCCTTTGTAGCTCACACATCCCCACACCATCAGCGATACACCTCTGTGCTTTACAGTAGGAATGGTGTTCCTTTCATCATACACCTCTCGAATTGTAATGTTTATGGTTGTGTCCAAAAAGTTTGATTTTGGTCTCATCACTGCAAATTACCTTGCTCTAGAAGTCTGGAGGCTTGTCTCTTTGCTGTTTGGCATATTGTAGGCGAGATACTTTGTGGCATTTGCGCAGTGATGGCTTTCTTCTGGCGACTCAACCATGCAGCCTATTTTTCTTCAAGTGCCTCCTTATTGTGCACCTTGAAACAGACACTCCCCTAGTTTTCAGTAAGTCCTGTATTTCAGCTGATGTTATTTGTGGGTTTTTCTTTGCAATTTTCCTGGCAATTGTGGTCGAAATTTTTGTTCGTCTACTTGATCATAGTTTGATTTTTACAGAGCCCCTGATTTTCCTTTTGTTATTCACAGTTTGTAAACTGCTGACTGGGATTATTAATTCCTTAGATATCTTTTTGTATCCCTTTCCTGTTTTATACAGTTCAATTATCTTTTCCCGTAGATCCGTTGACAATTATTTTGCTTTTCCCATGACTCACAATCCAGAAACATCAGTGGTTGGATGAAAGATGCAAGAGTCTGTCTGGATCCCAGAAACTCACTGAGCTTTTATACATACAAACTGATTACAAGTAAACAAGTCACAGGTGAGGATGTTACCTTTATTAGCTATTCAAACCCATTTGTGTCAACGTCTGTGCATGTTATCAGGCCAAAATCACCAGACTATGTGAACTTTTGATCAGGGTCATTTCGATGTTTTTGGCTGTCATTATGATTAAAAAGGGAAAGCACAGTAGTTTTACAATAAATGGCTTTATCCAACCACTAACCATGAGTGGAAAAGAAGTGTTTGTGTTATCATTCATATTCTCTGAAAAAAAGGAAGCAAAAAAATCTGCCGAGGTATGTAAACTTTTGAGCACAACTGCACCTTGACTGACAGGTCTATTCCTGTAGGTTAATAAACTCATCTGCGGGGAGAAGCCAGCCTAGCCAGCCTTAAACTAGTCAATGGTTACACACAGACCCTGAGTAGCTTTTCAAGGTATGTTCACACTGAAACGCCTCAGTAATTTAGTGTAGGACATGTAATGGTGACCAGACAGATAGCATGGGAAGGATTTATATATGATACAGTAGATAAGGAGGCAGAAGCAAATTTTGGGCTTTATTAGGGTTCTTTCACATTAGCGTTCCCCTCCGCAACATTCTGCGGAGGGGAGCCGCAATGTGAGCGCAGCACCGCCAGCCCCTATCTTAATAATGGGAGCGCACGGTGCTGCGCTTGACTGCGCATGACCGTGTGCACCCATTCACTCCCATATGTGATCTGTGCGCAGTGGATGCCTGCGCACAAATCACCCAATCTCGTCCGCACCAGAAATGCAACAAAGTTTCTACAAGCTACTCTACTGTAAATCACTATGTGGTTTCCGCTAAGGCCCCATTCACACTAGCATTTTTTTCAAATTGCGGCAGATCCGGTATATTTACCGCATCTGCCGTTTAACGGCCGCACTTGCAGCACACTTCTGGCAAGCCTCATGCATTGTCTATGGGGCTTGCGGCAGGTGTGGCAAGTGCGGTATAGCCGCAGTTCCGGCACTTGCGGCCGCGAGAAAAAAACATGCGGCCGCAACTGCCTCAAGTTCCGGAACCATGGGTATACCGTACTTGCCGCAAGCCCCATAGAAAATGCATGGGGCTTGCTGCAAGTGTGCCGCAAGTGCGGCCATTAGTGTGGCAGATGCTGTAAATCTGCGGTTCTGCCGCAATTTAAAAAAAATGCTAGTGTGAAAGGGGCCTAAGGCTGCTTTCACACTGCAGTTTTCTCCTGATCAGTGTTCATTAAGTTTTGTGTGCCAAAACCAAGAGTGTCTCCAAAACCCAGAACAGCTGTCAATCTTTCAGTTATACTTTTTCTCTGCAAGTTCCTCTCCTGGTTCCTCTCCTGGTTTTGGCACACAAAACCTAATGAACACTGATCAGGAAAAAAGCGCACTAACAGAGACTGCTCTAAACCAGTAGAATACAGTAGAACACGAGTGTCTCACTTAATGTGAGACACCAATGAGGAGAACGTCTGGAAACTTCTTAGTTCTGATACAGCTGAGCTAGGGTTACCATCCTTTTCCCAGGGCTAGTGCAAGAAAGGTATTACTTCCGTTGTTAAGCGCTTGCTGGCTCAACCGCACAGTTTTTTTCTCTCTTTGGGTTCTTGGTGCTGAAAGGAAACTGATTCTTCTCTGCTATGCAGTCCTCTATCTATCAGGCCAATGCGCTTTCTTGTCCCCCTCTAGTGTTCTCATCATCTTAATCAGGGTCCAATTAAAGTGCTGGCAGTCTCTATTCACTTGAGAATGGATAGGTTGTTGTCTTGGACCTTTTGATGCCATACATTTTGTGCAGTTGCTCCATTACTTTGTCCTGGAAGCATGCTCCTTGGTCTGTGTGCTTCCGCTTTGGACAACTGTAAACCCTGATGAAGTCTTTACAGACTGCTTGTGTGGCAGATTCAGTTGTCTGATCCTTTGTTGGGTTGACCACTGGGAATTAGAGAAATGGTCAATCATGACTAGGCAGTAGTGTAGTCCTCAGGTGGATTGTCCCACGATGAGGTAGTCTATCATTAACACTAACACAACACAAGTGGTTTCTTAGTCTGTATGGCTTGTATATGTGCCCTCTGTTCTGTGCTTTTAGTGAGGTCAAACATTCAACACTGTTGACAAATGTCCTCAACCATTGAGTCCAGTTGTGGACAATATACATAACGCTGGAGCCACTGGTAATTTTGGCTGGCCCAAAGTGTGCTACGAATTTGTTTGCTTCCTTGGCAATTTCTCATGCCATATTCCCAGGGATTACTGCCTTCCACCTTGTTTGTATGTCAGAAGGCTACAGCCACTTGCGGTACAAAACAGCTCCTTAAACTTTCAACCTTTCCCACTGATGTAGAACATCTTTCATCTCGGCATCAAGGATAGCCCTTTCTTCTTTGCTGAGTTTCTTTCGCTGGGGTACCCAACTCTTCACCTGTTGCAATTTAATGTCTTTGTCTTAAGATGACCCCCATTCTTCAGTAGTTGTCACTAACGACTTGGGTAGTCCATGGGCCTCCCAACTTGTCTGCACTGCTACTACTAAAGATGTGAACTTGTGGAAGTTCGGAGTTTCCACCTCTTCTAGACATTCATAGAGGTCTCTTAACGGAGCTTCCAAAGTTACCCTCCACAGACCATTAGCACAGACCATTAGCACTGGTGTTTCCTATTGTAGAATGATAGTGGATGGAGAAATCTTACTTTGCAAGGCGAATTATCTAATGCTGCTCTGGGCTCTGAGCTTGACATTATCCAGATGTGCCAGCAGGTTGTTGTCAGTCCATACCTGGATCTTGGCCCCTGTTAGATAGCCTGCAAATATCTCTGTCATTGACCATACCTGGGCAAGGAGCTCCAGTCATAAGAAGCTGTAGTTGTGGGGTCCTATAGGGACCTACTGGCACAGGCGATAACTCTCTCATGTCCATCTTGCACCTGTGAAAGTACTGTCCCAAGTCCATAGAGACTGCCACCAGTGTATAAGAGAAATGGTTTACCGAAGGCTGCATATGCCAGGATGGGCAAAGATGTCTGGGCTTCTTTTAAGCCCTGTAAGGCCTTGTCCTGCTTCTGCTCCCAGGGTAGTCTTTGGTTCTTGGGCACCCCAGTTATTCCCCTTTGTAGCTTATTCAGGGGGCCAGTTATTTTTACATAGTTTTTAATGAACCAACGATAGTACCAGACCAACCATAGGAAGGCTTTCAACTCTCACAGGGTTTTGAGTGCTGGCCATTGCCGTATCAAAGCCACTTTGTCTTTGGAACGCAGAACTCCATTCTCAGACACCAAATGACCGAGGTACTCAATTTCTTTCTTGAAAACATTTTATTTTCTTAGCTTCACCTTCAGATCATGCGCCCGTAATCGTCAGAGCACCTGCACAAGTCTATTCAGATGTTCTTGGAAGTGCTGGAGTACACAATTATATCTTCCAGGTATATCTGAGAGGCTTTAAATTTCAGGTCTCTTAGGCACTTCTCCATCAGCCGCAGGGAGTGGCGGTCTCAGCCGGGGGGGGCAGGGAGGCATTTGCCCCCTGGGCCGGCGGCTGTTCAGGGCTGCCAGGGGACCAGCACTGCACTTTTGATTGTGTCTGCCTAAACATTTTCAGCCAGGCCGGCAGACTCCTTCCTGATTGATTCAACCACATATAGCCGCGTCTTTGAGATGCAAATACATTTGAATGCATGATATCCAGCACAGAGCAGAGTCTCGTGGTTGTTCCTGCACCGCGGCCTAGCATGCAGCAGTGTAATGAGGTCATCACACTGCGACCTTTCACACTGCTGGTGGTGATGCAGAGCGGGGCAGAGGAGTTGGGGACAAGGTGACCGGCGGGAAGAATGGTGAGCAGCACTCCAATGAGGAGCAGGAGCTCAGCTATTGAAGAGATCTGTAATTTGCTGTGCATAGGGTATGTGGCATGAATCCATGGTGTTAATAGGCCACAAAGGCAGCCACACAGCATTGCGAGTGTATGAGTGTGTGTAACTGTGTGTATGAGTGTGTGTAAGTGTGAGTGTGTAACTATGTATGGGTGTGTGTGAGTGTATAAGTGTGTGTATGAGGGTGTGTTGGTGTGTAAGTGTATGTGTATGAGTGTACGTGTGTGTATGAGGGTGTGTAAGTGTGTGCATGAGTGTGTGTGTATGTAGGAGTGTATGTGTGTTTATGTATGAGTGTGTGTATGTGTGTGTAAGTAGGAGTGTATATTTATGTAGGAGTGTATGTATATGAGTGTGTATGTGTGTGTGTGTGTGTATGAGTGTGTATGAGAATGTGTGTTCAGACGGGCAGTGTGGAGGGAGGACATTATAGCGATTAAAGACAGCATGTGGGGGACATTATGGAGGCAAAAATTATAGAAAGGGAGGACGGTGTGAGCAGTTTATTATGGGGAGGGGCGGTATGTTTTATGTAGGAGCGGTATATGGGGTATATTATAGAGAGAGTTAGCAAAGAAGTTATTATGGAGAGGAGTGGTGTAGGCAGGATATTATGGGGAGGGGTGGTGTGTGTGGGGTATATTATGGGGTCAGTGAAGGAGATATTATGGAGAGAAGTGTTGTGGACTGTATATTATGGAGAGGGGTGCTTTGTTGTGGAGTGTATATTATGGGGAGGGGTGGTGTGTGTGGGGTATATTATGGGGAGTGTCAGTGAAGGGGATATTATGGAGAGGGGTGGTGTAGTGGTGATATTATGGAGAGGGGTTGTATAGGGGCTATATTATGGAGAAGGGTAGTGTGGAGGATATATTATGAGGAGGGACGCTTTGTGTGGGGTGTATTTTAAGGATAGGGACAGTGAAGGGGATATATTATGGAGAGGGGTGCTGTATGGGGTATATTATGGGGAGGTGTGGTGTAGGGGATATATTATGGGGAGGTGTGGTGTAGGGGGTATATTATGGAGAAGGTTGGTGTGTTGCGTATATTATGGAGAGGGGTGCTGTATGGGGTATATTATGGGGAGGGGTGGTGTAGGGGGTATATTATGGGAAAGTGCGGTGTAGGGGGTACATTATTGAGATGGGTGGTGTGGGAGGAATATTATGCAGACAGAGATACAGTCTTGGGATTTTTTGTGCAGGAAGTACGGTACATTGAGGGCAATTTAGTCAGCTGCGCAGCATGGTAGATATTTATATTTTGTTGGCAGTATATTGATACTTTTTATTTTTAAGGGCACCGTGTCAGGAAATGCTGATGAAAATGGAGAGAAGGGAAGTCTGCAAAAACTAGCTGACAGGATGAAATCTCATCATGGCACCTGTACTACATGCAGTGGTGTAACTACCGCGGCTAAGACCGGGCCCACCCCCTGTGGGGCCCCCTTGCCTCCAGCCGCCCGCCGTGACCGCAAAAGCGCTGGAAGAGGAGCGGAGGGAGGACTGGAAGTGACAGCGCGCAGCTGTGCCCGCCCCTTGACTCCTTTACAAGTACAAGCCGGCAGGCTGAGCAGGCACTCGCACCGGCCAGCTAGCACCCCCAGCCCCCCCGCATCCTCCTCACACCGGCCAGCACTGCCGTCACCCACCCCGGTTCGCGCACCCGGCCAGCACCGCTGACACCCCCCCGCTCCTCACCCGGCCAGCACCGCTAGCACCCCATCCCCGCTCCTCACCAAAGGGGCCCCGGAGTGCATCTTGCACCGGGGCCCGCAGCTCTGTAGTTGCGCCACTGACTACATGGCAACAAATGGAACGGGAATGACTCCAATCAGGTGTAATGTCATCCATAAGGTACCAGGATGTAAATGTTTGTAATACTTACTACATCTCATCAGTACTGAGGTTCCTGTATGGTCGACAGTCTGATGATGAAGGTAACAACAACTCCCAGTCCTTCTTACCATAGTTAAGGACATACTGGGAAGTATATGTTCATGTCAACAAGTGTATCATTGAGCTGATCTGACACTGAAATTGATCACTGTACTACGTGTGGTGCTGCATTCATCCACTAACGGTGGTTCTAATGTTATATTAATTTACTGATAGTGGTTCTAATGTATTCATTTACTGATCGTGGTTCTAATATTGTATTCATTTACTGACTGGTTCTGATGCTGGATTCATATACTGACTGTGGTTCTGTCCCTGCATTCATCTACTGATGATGGATTTGGAGCTGCAGTCATCTACTGACTGTGGTTCTGTTGTTGCATTCATCTACTGATGGTTCTGACCCTGCATTCATTTACTGATGGTGGTTCTGACCTTACATTCATTTGCTGATGGTGGTTCTGTTGCTGCATTTATCTACTTGTCGGTGGTTCTGTCATTTCATTCTGCTACTGGTTCTGATCATGTACACTGTGAGGCACCGCCGGCATGATCCGCATGGCCGGGGTACATCACATGTAGGATCAGAGGATGATCCTGTGCACACTGGCCGGTTTTCCTGTGATGATAATACTGTGTGAACCAACCTGAACACAATGAGGTTTCATGAGCCTAATGAGCGGCAGTGAGAGTGGGATGAGATCCATGAGGAATAGGATGTAATGAGTGAGTGCTGACAACCCGGAACACAGGGAGTTAACCTGAGCTGTGTGAAAGGCTGATTACAAGCAGCTGAGGGGGTGTGTCCATGTGGGAGTGGCTGGCACGATAAGAGCCGGCCACCTGAGTGATTCAGAGATTCATTCTGGAAGCTGAGATTGATGCAGATGGAAGCTGAGACCAGCCAAGTGCAGAGCAGTCTGGAGGCTCTGAGTACATGATGGGAGCATGCTAGCTCCATGCCGGTGCCGAGGTCCGTGGTCGTGTCCGCACCTGGAGGGGGAAGCCGTGGTTGACCCGTGGACGCTAGACCGGACGTGGTTCGCCTCACGTCCGGGAAGGAGCCTGTGGCGATGCCTGGCGGAACCTGTGACACAGGTAGCGAGACCCGGATCCGTGCCCGGTAAGAAAGCAGTTCCCGAGCGATAGTGTGAACTGTGCACCTTGGGTGCGTAAACCATGTTAGGCGAGTATAGACCGCCCTTGGGACCGACTCAGTGGAGTCCGTTAAAGGCCCTGATGAACCGGAATGTATGTAGCCCTTGGAGGCAATTGTATGTAGTGTGCCAGGCGGGCATAGACCGCCTTTGGGTCCGAGTCAGAGTACTCAGTTAAGGGACCCGATGAACTATGTGTATGAGGGCTTAGGTAATGGCCCTGAATGAGAGATGATGGCCTATATGTAAGACCCATGTATAAAGATGTGGGGAGAAAGTGACCCAGCTAGTATGGATGATGTTGGAGGCGTTCCGTCCTTGGGACGAGAGGGAGGCTTGCCCTGCTGCTTGCAGAGGGTACCCGTCCCTCAACCACGACCTCTAATGGTGTGGGTGTGCCTGTGGTACCAGAGGCAGGAGTAATAGGGCTCCTAGTAGGTAACGGATGTAGAGGTTCCCGTGCACTATGGTTTGCCAATCCCTGTAATGGGCCATGGAGGGGCCACAGTCCATGGATGTGTGCTGTGAGCAGGTGTGTGATCCATGGACGTTTGAATGATGGATCACATACGGTGTGTAAGGTCCCGGTCAGGCAGGATTCCTGACTACGGGTGAATGTATATCATCATGCTGGGGTGACTAAAGCCAGGCGGCAGGTACCGCCATTGGGACCCACAGGGCCCGTTGAGGCGTATGTAACGAAGGTCAGAAGCAGGGGTTAGAAGGGCTCCCGTACTGGGTAACGCGTGGTTAGGCCGGAGGCCGCAGCCACGGGTTACTAGGGTTTGCCAATCCCTGTTATGAACCCGGAAGGGTCATCATCGTACTGTAACTTATGTATAGTGTAAGTAGGCCGGAGGCCGTAGCCACCATGGGAGCTGTTAGTAGAGCTCCAATGGGGACAGAGATGGTTACAGGTCCCGGGTTACTATAAAACGTTATGTGCAATATAAGTGTTATGTGATGTTAAATGTAAATGTATGGTGTATTTATGTAAAGTGTTGTTAATCAATGTGATATGTGTCAAACATGCTACCCGGGTTATGTGATTAATATGTGAAAATAAACGGGTAGACATTGGTTAACCGTATAAACACGTGTTCTTGTCGTTTTGCAAGCGGGTTCCCCGGTTGCTACCTCACAACACATATAGCAAACTATAACGTGTAGGCGGCACTCACCGTGTGTTCGTAGGTGCTTTCTTTATTGAAGAGGTGCGGGGAGGGGGTGCATGAAGGTACAGACGACAGGTCCTGTTTCGCGGTTTGCCCGCTTCTACAGGTCCTACTGAGACCTGTAGAAGCGGGCAAACCGCGAAACAGGACCTGTCGTCTGTACCTTCATGCACCCCCTCCCCGCACCTCTTCAATAAAGAAAGCACCTACGAACACACGGTGAGTGCCGCCTATTTGTTTTCTATACTTGGACTGTAAATGCTTGACTGGCTGATGCAGGCGTAGCACCACCAGGTGGCTGGGGATAAGACAGCGGTCTGTCTTTATGGAGGAATAAGAAAGACCAATAGCCCTGAAGGTGCCCGGTGCCCCTACCTTTCTATACACAAACTATAACGTGCTTCATGACTATGTTAAAACTGAAAATTGTATGGTTTCATATGTGATATCTGAGGTCCTGTAGGCAGGTCCAGGTGTGACAAGTATAGAGCATTGCAAAAATCAATCCTAGGTAATGATGAGAAGAATCACATACTTTACTTTACTACATATCTGAAAACCATGACCAGTTTAAAAATTGTACTACATAAGCATAATATGTGATTTGTCTGATCAATAGAAATGCTCATCTGAGCTGATCCGAGTGCTGCCAGTTTTTTCATTGAGCAGCTCTCATACAAGCAATACTGTAATAGGAACATAGCCTATGAAGCAGCCAAAGGTAAACATGTTAAAGGGGTTGTCCAGTTTTAAGCTATAAGTCACTTTGTGACTGCAGAGTCATGAATCCTCACTTTTCTCGCAGTGCTGTGATGTTTTGGCAGTGTGTGACTGCAGTATGTGATTTGCATACATGAAGTGACATGCTAACTAGCCATGCTCGGCCTCACTTAATGCAACTGTATTAAACAAGGCCAGAAACAGTCTAGTTGTAATGTGACTGAGAGTACACATATCACATACTTGAGATCACATAACTGCCCGCTCCCACCACTGGCTCTAGAGAATTCTCACAGTGTGCACGATGTGAGGATCCACATATAGTGGGCTGTATACTTGAGTGGGTGTGGATCACTGATATTTGTGAGGTTCTTGAGAACTTTGAACACTGCAGCAACCTCTTGAGCACTGATCAGGCTATTATCAGCATAACCATCCCACTGTTGTGTCTCTTGAAAAAATCACTGCATAATCTCAAAGGGGAAGCTTTCAATGCCCAGCATGTGGCTATGGAGACAGATTTCCCAATGGGTGATACTACCCAGCCCAGCCAATATTCTGAGGCAACATTGGGTGATGAGGTGGAAGATGAGGAGGGAGACCACTTTTTTCTGTGCTACCAAAGGACTTCTAATTCTACAGAGGGGACACCCTACCCAAGCTTCATGTCTATCCAGCCTGGATGGGCAGGAGAGGAGGAGGTGGAGGAAAAGGAGGCGTGAGAAGAGGATGGGTACGTTCCTACTGTTGGGGTCACCCCACATTTGCCTTTTTGCAGCTTGACCTACATGGCACAGTTTAAGTGTAAGTGTCTGCGGCAAGACGCTCGCGTGATACAAATTTCCAACAACCTATACTGGTTGGCCACCTTTCTCGATCCACGGTACAAGGAGAAATTTCCTTCTCTCCTTTTGGACCAAAGAGTTGCTAAATGGAATCGTTCAAGAGGGCCATTGTAGATCAGTTACTGAAAACATTACCCTCAGACAACGCTGGTGGCAGAGGTACCAGCTCTTTTCAACACCAAAGGATAATGGGGAGAGACACAAATACCAACAGAGGTGCGCGGAAAATGTGCACAAACTGGGCCATTTTCAATATTCCAGCACATCAGCAAGGCTATCTGTGCCTGTAAACATGCTAAGGAGAGAGAAGTTGCAGAACATGGTCAAGAGGTACTTAAGTGACCATACATGCGTTCTTTCTGATGCTTAAGTTCCCTTTAATTATTGGGTGTCCAAGCTGAACACTTTGCCCAACCTCTCCTTACATGCCTTGGAGGTGCTGGCCTGCCCAGTTGCTAGTGTGATGTCAGAGCATGTTTTCAGTTCTGCTGCGGCAATCATCACTGATAGGCGTACACACCTCTCCATGGAAAATGCAGACAGACTTATGCTGATTAAAGGGGATCAAAAAAGGTTTACCAACCAATCTTATGTGTTTTTGCCTAAAGCACTTCTATTGACTGCTACAACAATTGTGCACTTACAACAGGCTTTTTTTGGGCATTTTGGGTTTTGTTGACAGATTTCCAGATGTTGATGACACAAGCCAAGCTAGCTGTCACAGCCAAAATAGTGAGGAAATTAGCCTGGCGCATGCTTTATAGCAGGCAGTAGTAAATGTTTGTAGTACTGCTTTGGCTAGGGCACTAACACCGTGTTAAATGGACTAGTATGGACAGCAGAAGGCAGGCTATGACCCCCGAAACAGCAGGGAAAATGGACTGGTGCGTGCTTTGTAGCAGGCAGTAGTAAATGTTTGTAGTACTACATTGGCTAGGGCACTAACACCGTATTAACTGGACTAATGTGGACAGCAGAAGGCAGGCTTTGACCCCAAAAACAGTGGGGAAAATGGCATGCTTTGTAGCAGGTAGTAGTAAATATTTGTAGTACTGCTTTGGCTAGGGGACTAACTGTCACGCTTGGGAGGTAAGGGAATCAGGTAACAGGTAGGTGAATTGGGCAAAAGGGGTCAGGAGAGCCTAATCTGACCCTGATGCTGGGGTCCCTGGCTCGCGCTGATCTCGGAGGTACCTCTGATGGTAAGGAGTTCCCGAGCTGCCACCCTGTACCCTAAAACTCCTGATTATCCCTAGGCTGATGGCCCCTTTACCACCACCCACGGGACAGGAGTCACAGCTTCTCCCAAGGAAAGACTTTAGCCCAGTAGCTAAGCATCAGCACACACCAAAACCTAGAGCACATAGTATCTGCAGCAAATGAAGGGGAGAGGAAGGCTATTGAAAGCCAGGGAGGGTATTCCAGGTGAGGCACACATTAACTCTTGAACCAGCATTTAACATATAGTGACTGCAGTTTCTGGAGCACACCACAGGAGGCAAGGACCTTCACAACCATCAAACATGCAGCTCTTTAAGACAAACCACATACACAGCAGCATCCAACAGTGTTAGCGCCATCTAAGCGCGTGACACTAACACTGTATTAACGGGACTAATGTGACAGCAGAAGGCTGGTTCTGACCTCAAAAACAGCGGGGAAAATGGACTGGTGTATGATTTGTAGCAGGCAGTAGTAAATGTTTGTAGTACTGATTTAGCTAGGGTACTAACACCGTATTTTCGAGACTAATGTGGACAGCAGAAGGCAGAATCAGACCCACAAAATAGCAGGGAAAATGGACTGGTGTATTCTTTGTAGCAGGCAGTAGTAAATATTTGTAGTACTGATTTGGCTAGGGCACTATCACTGTATTAACGAGACTAATGGGGACAGCAGAAGCCAGGCTGTGACCCCCAGAAACAGTGGGGAAAATGGACTGGTGCATGCTTTGCAGAGGGCAGTAGTAAATGTTTGGAGCACTGTTTTGGCTAGGGCACTAACACTGTATTAACGGGACTTGGATAAGGAAAGCAGAAGTCAGATTGTGCCCCAAAAACAGCGGGGGAAAAAGACCAGTGCTATTAAACAAACTGCAGCAAAGAATGCTACTACTCTGTGTGCTGGAAAAATAGAGCTTTGCCTCTGACAAGAGCTGTTTTAAGATGGACACTGGAAGTACACTTTAACCTCTCTCTACCTAATCCACAATTTCTCCTTCCCTGTACTTTTAGTTTGCTCTGTGACTTCAGCTCTGAAAAGAGTTATTGTTTTGAGGTATTATGGAGCTAGTGACCGCTCCTTTAAACTGTCCCTGCTCTAGAATCTCTCCCTCCCTACTCTACAATGACCTAGTATACACTGCAGGTATCCCTCAAAAGGGCTTTTGTGTTAACAAGAGGCCTAAACACTATCCCTAGCAGCTGAGCAATCTCTCCCTATGCTTCTCCAATGCAGGCTCTGGATGCAATGTGCGCAAGATGGTGGCGGCAGGGCTTACATAGACCCTATGACGCTGCTCGACCAGCCAATCACATTTATGCCATAACCAAGATGTCTGCGGCATTACTGTGACTGGTTAAGAAGCCCAGCATGTTTGGTGGCAGCAAAGGAGGGGCCAAAACTGCTGGGCGGGACATCCAAATATAGTGAGGTGAGTACATAAATACTCACAATATAACAAGTAACCTGAATACAGTACTATCCATGCAATTACAAATAGTAACGAATACACTTACTCATCACTAGTGTGAAGTAGTGCCATTGAGTCTGTTGGAGGTCACTCGCTTACTGTGCAATTCTAGCACACACGCACAGTTTATGAAAGATAATCCAATAGTTCAATAGTTTATTAAATGTTTTACATTTATTAACTACTACTCTGGCTGTGCAGCCGATAACAGGGATGACAGTTCACACAAGGATGTGTACATAGCATATAGTCCTTGACTTCAGCAGTTATGCCTGCACACAATTATAAACTGACCAGTCAGCAGATCATGATTTCAGAATTTCTTTAGAATTGCTCAGATGATGGAATTATTAACAAAGCATCAGAAATTCCAGTTTCTCTCACCTGTATAATAATGAAAACCTGAAAACATGATCTGGCGAACTGTGAGGACTGTAGTTTGGGAAACACAGAGAAAGAGTTTAAATTCCCAATTGCTAAGGATATGACTGCTTGGTCCCCCTTGATCCCAAAAACCTTGACGAGAAATTAAGTTGAGCCATGGTCTATCATAAGCATTGCTACTGCATTCATTTTATGGAAGTGCCAAAAAGCAGCTGAGCTCAACTCTTGGCTTTCATCAGCAGTACTATGAAGAATGAATGACCACCATTGCTCCAGTCACTAGGCACTCTGAAGCGCCCCAGTTTTTTGGATCAAATGGGGTCCCAGATCTTGGACTCCAAGGGATAGGAATGTTATCCCCTTTTCTGTGGATAGGGAGTCAGGTGCATCTCAATGAATTAGAATATCACCAAAAAGTTAATTTCAGTAATTCAATACATAAAGTGAAATGCATATATTGTGTAGCGTCATTACAAACAGTGATCTATTTCAAGTGTTTATTTCTGTTAATGTTGGTGATTATGGCTTACAGCCAATGAAATCCAAAGGTCATTATCTTACAAAATTAAAGTAGGGGGGATAAAGGGTCTGAGATATAATATATTACTTAAATAGGTATCAGAGCTTCACCTTGTGTGGTTGTGA
Organism: Allobates femoralis; assembly: GCA_033576535.1. Taxonomy (NCBI): domain Eukaryota; kingdom Metazoa; phylum Chordata; class Amphibia; order Anura; family Aromobatidae; genus Allobates; species Allobates femoralis. The sequence goes on from JARQOC010000004.1 coordinate 447,566,165, forward strand.
GAGTCACAACCACTATAAAAGCATATCACAGCTGCTGCAGTCCCCAGCATGGAGCATATATAGTAGGGAGGATGAAGGGTTAAAAACCGCGCTGCCATATTCCACAAGACATCAAAGGGTGAATATAATATTGATTTACTAGTCAATGCATTTCAGGGCTCCCTGGCCTCTTCCTCAGGACAAATCAGTATCATATTGCCATGTTTCAGGCAATTCAAGGAGCCCTAAAATACATTGACTAATAAATCAATATTATGTTAACCTTTTGATGTCTCGTGGAATACGGCAACGTGGTTTTTAACCCTTCATTTTCTGTACTTAAATTTTCTGAGATTGTGACCTCTGAATTTTCATTGGCTGTAAACCATAATCATCAACATTAACAAAAAAAACACTTGAAATAGATCACTCTATTTGTAATTATGCTATGTAATATATTCGTTTCACTTTTTGTATTGAATTACCAAAAAAAATTAACTTTTTGATGATATTCTAATTCATTGAGATGCACCTGTAATTTCAATCCTTGACAGTACCCATTTGGGACCTTTCACACTTGCTTTTTTTTCCTCAATTGGAAGATCAGGAAAAACCCAATTCTTATGGTGGGTTTACACACACCAATTTATCTGTTCAATATCTGAACCAATCTCTGGTTGCAGTGAAATCATGGATACATTGCTCCATGTTGTACACAGCCACAAAATGGAGCAATGTATCCATGATTTCACTGCAACCAGAGATTGGTTCAGAGATTGAACAGATAAATTGGTGTGTGTAAACCCACCATCACAGTATTTTGCACATTCACTTTAATTTGTCAGGTAGAATGTTGTTGCTTCATGTTTTCTCCTGAAATCATTAAAGAGAATGGGCAAAAAAAAATGAATCCTGTAAAGGCCACTTCACGCACACAGATATCTGAGTCCAATATCTGAACAGATCTCTGGTTGCAGTGAAATCATGGATACATTGCTCCATGTTGTACACAGCCACAAAATGGAGCAATGTATCCATGATTTCACTGCAACCAGAGATCTGTTCAGATATTGGACTCAGATATCTGTGTGCGTGAAGTGGCCTTAAGAAAAAGGTGTTTTCCTGATCTTCCAAGTCAGGAAAAAACCGCAAGTGTGAAAGAGCCCTAATAAGGCTGCTTTCACATCAGCGGTAATCGCTGATCGCGGCAGTTGCGGTGAAAAAAACTCAGCTTCTGCGATTACCGCATAACGGCCTCACTTGTGGTTCACCTGCGGCAAGCCCCATGCTATGTCTATGGGGCTTGCGGTAACCGTGCGGCAGGTGCGGCAAGTGCGGTTTCGGCACTTGCCGCAGGTGCGGCCGTGAAAAAACCGTGGCTAACCGCGTTTTTTTCGCGACCGCATCTGCTGCAAGTGCCGAAACTGCAACTGTACCGCACTTGCCGCACCTGCCGCAAGCCCCATAGACATACAGTGTCTACAAGTAGTATTCAACCCCCTGCAGATTTAGGTGGTTTGATAAGATGCAAATAAGTTAGAGCCTTCAAACTGCAAATGAGAGTAGGATTTATTAACAGAAGCATAAATCTTACAAACCAAAAAGTTATGTTGCTCAGTTGAATTTTAATAAATTTTAAACATAAAAGTGTGGGTCAATTATTATTCAACCCCTAGGTTTAATATTTTGTGGAATAACCCTTGTTTGCAATTACAGCTAATAATCGTCTTTTATAAGACCTGATCAGGCCGGCACAGGTCTCTGGAGTTATCTTGGCCCACTCCTCCATGCAGATCTTCTCCAAGTTATCTAGGTTCTTCGGGTGTCTCATGTGGACTTTAATCTTGAGCTCCTTCCACAAGTTTTCAATTGGGTTAAGGTCAGGAGACTGACTAGGCCACTCCATCACCTAGATTTTTTCCCTCTTGAACCAGGCCTTGGTTTTCTTGGCTGTGTGCTTTGGGTCGTTGTCTTGTTGGAAGATGAAATTACGACCCATCTTAAGATCTTTGATGGAGGAGCGGAGGTTCTTGGCCAAAATCTCCAGGTAGGCCGTGCTATCCATCTTCCCATGGATGCGGACCAGATGGCCAGGCCCCTTGGCTGAGAAACAGCCCCACAGCATGATGCTGCCACCACCATGCTTGACTGTAGGGATGGTATTCTTGGGGTCGTATGCAGTGCCATCCAGTCTCCAAACGTCACGTGTGTGGTTGGCACCAAAGATCTCGATCTTGGTCTCATCAGACCATAGAACCTTGAACCAGTCTGTCTCAGAGTCCTCCAAGTGATCATGAGCAAACTGTAGACGAGCCTTGACATAACGCTTTGAAAGTAAAGGTACCTTACGGGCTCGTCTGGAACGGAGACCATTGCGGTGGAGTACGTTACTTATGGTATTGACTGAAACCAATGTCCCCACTGCCATGAGATCTTCCCGGAGCTCCTTCCTTGTTGTCCTTGGGTTAGCCTTGACTCTTCGGACAAGCCTGGCCTCGGCACGGGAGGAAACTTTCAAAGGCTGTCCAGGCCGTGGAAGGCTAACAGTAGTTCCATAAGCCTTCCACTTCCGGATGATGCTCCCAACAGTGGAGACAGGTAGGCCCAACTCCTTGGAAAGGGTTTTGTACCCCTTGCCAGCCTTGTGACCCTCCACGATCTTGTCTCTGATGGCCTTGGAATGCTCCTTTGTCTTTCCCATGTTGACCATGTATGAGTGCTGTTCACAAGTTTGGGGAGGGTCTTAAATAGTCAGAAAAGGCTGGCAAAAGAGATAATTAATCCACACATGTGAAGCTCATTGTTCTTTGTGACTGAACTACTTCTTAATACTTTAGGGGGACCAAACAGAATGCTGGTGGTTTGAGGGGTTGAATAATAAATGACCCTCTGAATTAACTTTTAACGCTTTAAAAAAAAATTAAAAAATCTTTTTGGCTGCAGTGCATTTCCCACTTCCAGGCTGATCTACAGTCCAAATGTCACAATGCCAAGTTAATTCCGCATGTGTCAACCACCTAAATCTGCAGGGGGTTGAATACTACTTGTAGGCACTGTAGCATGGGGCTTGCCGCAGGTGAACCGCAAGTGCGGTCGTTATGTGGTAATCGCGGCAGTTGCGTTTTTTTCACCGCAACTGCCACGATCAGCGATTACCACTGATGTGAAAGGGGCCTAAGCCAGACAAAATATATAAAATAAAGTCAAAGGCAGATGCTGAAAATCCTTACATTTCATGTAGGAATTTACAAAAAACACAATACGTGGAATAATAATTATGTCATTTTGCAGGATGCTGAAAATTTTCAGAAAGTAAAACAGCAATAAATGCTTTTTTTTTCCAGTTTCTAGAACAAGTCAGAAAGCATGCCATCTCCACTTTCATATTCTCTGGTGGTGCTGCTGTTTCCAAGCAACAGTGGCAATGTCAAAATAGCAGAAGACAAAAAGACCGGGCAAAGAGACCTGCTACCTGGAAATATTGTGTATGCATACATATACATACTAGTGTATCTCAATGAATTAGAATATGATCAAAAAGTTACTTTATTTCAGTAATTCAATACATAAAGTGAAACGCATATATTATATAGTGCAATTACACATAGAGTGATCTATTTCAAGTGGTTTTTCTGTCAATGTTGATGATTATGACTTACAGCCAATGAAAACCTAAACATCATTATTTCAGAAAATTAAAGTAGGGAGGATGGCAATATTACATTGATTTTTGATGATATTCTAATTCATTGAGATGCACTAGCGCACACACACACACACACACACACACACACACACACACACACACACACACACACACACACACACATATACAGTTAGGGCCAGAAATATTTGGACAGTGACACAAGTTTTGTTATTTTAGCTGTTTACAAAAACATGTTCAGAAATACAGTTATATATATAATATGGGCTGAAAGTGCACACTCCCAGCTGCAATATGAGAGTTTCCACATCCAAATCGGAGAAAAGGTTTAGGAATCATAGCTCTGTAATGCATAGCCTCCTCTTTTTCAAGGGACCAAAAGTAATTGGACAATGGACTCTAAGGGCTGCAATTAACTCTGAAGGCGTCTCCCTCGTTAACCTGTAATCAATGAAGTAGTTAAAAGGTCAGGGGTGGATTCCAGGTGTGTGGTTTTGCATTTGGAAGCTGTTGCTGTGACCAGACAACATGCGGTCAAAGGAACTCTCAATTGAGGTGAAGCAGAACATCCTGAGTGTGAAAAAAAAGAAAAAATCCATCAGAGAGATAGCAGACATGCTTGGAGTAGCAAAATCAACAGTTGGGTACATTCTGAGAAAAAAGGAATTGACTGGTGAGCTTGGGAACTCTAAAAGGCCTGGGCATCCACGGATGACAACAGTGGGGGATGATCGCCGCATACTTTATTTGGTGAAGAAGAACCCGTTCACAACATCAACTGAAGTCCAGAACACTCTCAGTGAAGTAGGTGTATCTGTCTCTAAGTCAACAGTAAAGAGAAGACTCCATGACAGTAAATACAAAGGGTTCACATCTGGATGCAAACCATTCATCAATTCCAAAAATAGACAGGCCAGAGTTAAATTTGCTGAAAAACACCTCAAGAAGCCAGCTCAGTTCTGGAAAAGTATTCTATGGACAGATGAGACAAAGATCAACCTGTACCAGAATGATGGGAAGAAAAAAGTTTGGAGAAGAAAGGGAACGGCACATGATCCAAGGCACACCACATCCTCTGTAAAACATGGTGGAGGCAACGTGATGGCATGGGCATGCATGGCTTTCAATGGCACTGGGTCACTTGTGTTTATTGATGACATAACAGCAGACAAGAGTAGCCGGATGAATTCTGAAGTGTACCGGGATATACTTTCAGCCCAGATTCAGCCAAATGCTGCAAAGTTGATTGGACGGCGCTTCATAGTACAGATGGACAATGACCCCAAGCATACAGCCAAAGCTACCCAGGAGTTCATGAGTGCAAAAAAGTGGAACATTCTGCAATGGCCAAGTCAATCACCAGATCTTAACCCAATTGAGCATGCATTTCACTTGCTGAAATCCAGACTTAAGACGGAAAGACCCACAAACAAGCAAGACCTGAAAGCTGCGGCTGTAAAGGCCTGGCAAAGCATTAAGAAGGAGGAAACCCAGCGTTTGGTGATGTCCATGGGTTCCAGACTTAAGGCAGTGATTGCCTCCAAAGGATTCGCAACAAAATATTGAAAATAAAAATATTTTGTTTGGGTTATGTTTATTTGTCCAATTACTTTTGACCTCCTAAAATGTGGAGTGTTTGTAAAGAAATGTGTACAATTCCTACATTTTCTATCAGATATTTTTGTTCAACCCCTTAAATTAAACGTTACAATCTGCACTTGAATTCTGTTGTAGAGGTTTCATTTCAAATCCAATGTGGTGGCATGCAGAGCCCAACTCGCGAAAATTGTGTCACTGTCCAAATATTTCTGGCCCTAACTGTATATATACACACACAGGGTGGACAATTTATATGGATGCACCTAAATAAATTGGGAATGGTTGGTGATATCACCTTTCTGTTTGTGGCACATTAGTATAGGGGAGGGGAAAACTTTTCCTGATGGGTGGTGACCATGGTGGCCATTTTGAAGTCGACCATTTTGGATCCAACTTTATTTTTTTCAATGGCAAGAGGATCATGTGACACTTCAAACTTATTGAGAATTTCATATATATATCTAATATATAAAACTGAATGTGTGTATGTGTGTATGTGTGTGTGTATGTATGTATGTTCGGGATTGGCATCTACACCGTCGCAACTACAGCCACAAAATTTTGCACAGTCACACGTCTGGACCCCGAGAGCGTCATAGGCTATGTTGTGAGGCGAAATTTTAACCCTGCACATTCCAGTTCACCAAAACAATTTTGCCCCTATCTACATAATGGGGAAAAGTGAAAGGAAAAGTGTTGGAGGCAAACTGACATTTGCCAGATGTGAACAAGGAGGACTTAAAGAATGAGAGCGATGGCACCAAAGAGTATATACCGTATAGTTGCTAAGGTGGGGCCCCGACATAGGATGTTCACCACACACGGGAATATGAACACACACACAAAATGTGCCACACACTACCACGTGCTTGAACACATATACCACCCTCAGCACACATTTCACCACACATACAATAACCTCGCCACATAATCCCCCTAAAACACACACAAGTCTGGTATTATCCTTCAAAAATATAAATCTGATTAATAAGCAGCAAAACTACAAGAGAAACAAATGTACCATATCTAATATATAAAGCTGCATGTGTGTGTATGTGTGTGTGTGTGTGTGTGTATGTCCGGGATTGGCAGCTACACCGTCGCAACTAAGCCACAAAATTTTGCACAGTCACACATCTGGACCCCGAGAGTGTCATAGGCTATGTTGTGAGGCGAAATTTTAACCCTGCGTGTTCCAATTCACCAAACAATTTTGGCCCTATCTACATAATGGAGAGAAAGTAACAGTTACCAGTTGACAGTTGTGAATGAGAGGGGCACACACACACACCACAAAGCGACACACATAACACAGAGATACACACCACACAGACACCCCCCCCCCACAGGGACACACACACATACACACCCTATAGGGACACATGCACTCACCCCATAGGGACACACACACCACAGGGACATACACACATACACACTCCACAGGAACACACAGACCCCATAGGGATGGACACACACCACAGAGACACCCCTCCCCCCACAAGGACACACACACCACAGGGGCAACCCTCCCCCCCAAAAGAACACACACCACAGGGACCCCCCCCACTGGGACACACATACACCCCAGGGACACACACACCACACAGACAGACACAGATGTGCACAAATCACCTCGCACAACTCGCCTCATACGTCTGGTATCTTTAATTTCCAAAAATAAACATCTGATTAAAAACAGCCAATGTGCAACACATGTGCCATATAGGAAATTAAGGCAGATGTCAGTCACATGAGCTGTCTTTTATTTGTATGTGTGAGGTAATCTATACTGCCCGGCCAGGGGGAGGGTTTACTGTTGGCTGGAGATGTATTAGGCTGCCTATAGCAACCAATCACAGCTCAGCGTCTATTTTCCTACTGGTCATTAATATGACATATTCAAATTCTATTTTGTTATAGCTAACAGTAGTTATTTATTAACCAGGACGTAGCCGGGTAGTACAGCTAGTACATATATATATATTTTTATATATATATATACACACCGTATATATACCTACTATATAATCGTCAAATTCTGTTTGTTTGTCTGTAACGGAAATCCCGCGTCACTGATTGGTCGAGCCAGGCGCAGTCCAGCCACGAATGGGCGCAGGATTTGAACCACGCTTCGCTGATTGGTTACGCCTGGCCGGCCGCAACCGATCAGCGCTGTTGGTGCAGGATTTAGCCCCACATTATTCTTAAATCTTCATAAATAAACTACATTCTAGAATACCCGATGCATTTGAATTGGGCCACCATCTATATATATATGTAAAGGTACCTTCACACACAGTAATATTGCTAGGCAATTTCACTGGCAATTTGCTGGTTGCAGTGAAATCATGGACACATTGTTCCATTTGTACACAGCAACAAAATAGAACAATGTGTCCAGGATTTCACTGCAACCAGCAAATTGCCTGTGAAATTGCCTAGCAATTTTGCTGTGCGTGAAGGTACCTTAACAGTCATGGCCGAAAGTGTTAGAACCCTTGAAATTGTCCCCGTAAATGAAGTATTTCTCCCAGAAAATAATTGCAATTACACATGTTTTATCATGCACGTTTATTTCTCTTGTGTGTTTTGGAGCAACCTAAAAAACACTCTAAAGGCCACGTTACACACACAGATATATTGGTCACAGATCTCTGGTTGCAGTGAAATCATGGACACGTTGCTCCATTTTGTGGCTGTGTACAAATAGAACAATGTGTCCATGATTTCACTGCAACCAGAGATCTGTGACCAATATCTGAACAGATATCTGTGTGTGTAACGTGGCCTTAAGAAAGAGGCTAATTGGACATAATTGAACACAAAATCTCCAAAATTGGACAAACAACATTTTTGGCACCTTTTTAAATTTGTGGGTAAACAACTTTGTTTAAAGTGTGTCATACTTGTTCAAACTCACTGGCAAGTAACAGATGTGGGCAATATGAATATCATGCTTGAAGCTTGATAGCTTGATAAAAAGGGGAGAAAACTCAATCTTTGCATTGTGTGCCACACTAAGCATGGAGAACAGAAAGAGAAGAGAACTGATTAACAACTTGAGAACCAAAATATCAATAATCTCAAGGTTACAAGTAGACCTCAAGAGATCTTGATGTTCATTTGTCCATTGTACACTACATAAGCAAGAAATGTACAACCTATGGCACTTGAGCTAATCTCCCTGGATGAAAAAATTGATAACACCTTGCAATACAGGATAGTCCAAATGATGAATAAGTAGCCCCGATCAAGTTCCAAAGAAATTTAAGCTGTCCCAAAGGTTCATGATACATCAGTGTTAGCACATTATATCCATCGACATTTGCCTGAAATGAAACACTATTGCAGGAGACCCAGGGGGACCCCACTGCTGACAGAGATAAAAAGCTAGACTGCAGTTTGCCAAAATGTATGTGAGTAATCCTAAATCCTTCTGGGAAAGTGTATTGTGGACGGACGAAACCATGGTACAGCTTTTTGGTAAAGCACAGCATTCTACTGTTTACAGAAAATGGAATGAGTCCTACAAAGAAAATAAAACAGTACCTGCAGTCAAATATGGTAGAGGGTCAAAAATGTTTTGGGGTTGTTTTGCTGCTATTGGAATTAGGTGCCTTGGCTGTGTAAAGCAGGGGTCTCAAACTCCAGGCCTCGAGGGCCGCACACAGTGCAGGTTTTCAGGATTTCCATAGGATTTGACAGTTGGTAATCAAACTACCAACTGTCTTGCAAGATGCTGCTTTTAATTTTCATGTGAGCACCAAATAAAGAAATAATCCATTGAGGAAACATGGACCCAGTGTGCTGAACTTCTTTGAATTTGTCTATGGACCTGGTGGTTACCAGATACTTTGCACACCTGGGATCGGATCGAGGTCGAGCTACCTGTTTGCATTCATTCATTCATTCATTCACATTTGCATATGTGTCTGCATGCGCAGGGCATGCAGACGCATACGCAGTGCAAACGCAGCCCATACTGATGTGAACGCAGCGGAGAATCTCCGCATGCGTTCACATTAGTATGCAGCCCGCCAGCCAATCAGCTGTCTCGGGGGCGGCCGGGAGGAGGAGATCAGCGGCAGAGATCTCCTCCTCCCGGCACAGCTGATCTCCCGCTGGTGTCAGCGTGGGAGATTTGAAGATACAGCTGATCTGACAGCTGTTTAAATCTCCTGCGCCGAAACCGAATAGGGTGATATCGGTGCAGGAGATAAGAAACAGCTGATCGCTGTTTCAAATCTCCCGCGCTAACCTCACCTATTCGGTGTCGGCGCGGGAGATTTAAAAAACAGTCAGATCAGCTGCATCTTCAAATCTCTCGCGCTGACACCAGCGGGAGAGCAGCGGCGGCTCTAGCTGATCTCCCGGTGGCCACCGGGTGAGATTTCAATGAGATCCGCAGCATTCTCCTGCGCTGTCATGCGGAGGACACTGAGGATCCATTAAGATCCATTCCACAATTGCACAAAAAATGCAACATGCTGCGTTCAGAGTGCACTCGGAGGGTGCACAAATTGTGCGCATCCGAGCCCAAACGCAGCCAAATGCAGCTAAACGCGGGCACATGCGTTCCCATGTTAAATATAGGAACGCAGTGTGCAAGCGTTTGGCTGCGTTCGGTGCGCTGCGCTTGCATACGCAAGTGTGATCCCAGCCTTATTCCATTCTTCAAGAATTACCTCTTTTAGAGCCTGGATGCTGAATGGAGAGTAATGCTCAAGTTGTCTTTTCAGAATTCTTCATAGGTGTGTCACTGAGTTCAGCTTAGTTCAGCTGCAGATGACCAGCAGTGGCGTTAGCTCAGAACTGGCAGCAACCAGTGACACCCAGCTACACTTATGTAATGCTTAGAGAAATCTGGTAAGAAGTAGTCTTCATAGAATAATTTGAGCCATAAACCATAGCTTTGACATTGAAACAAACATAAGTGATTCAATTATGCATGAAAACAAACATGCAGCCAGCTTCGGTCTGATTTCTGGTGCGCCACCGTGCTGTATATAGAGGAGGCCCGCTGGTAACCACAGTCGTAAGAACAACCAAGGGCCTACTAGAGGCCAGGGGCTTCATCACACTGTGCATACAGGTGATGTTAAAATGGTTGCCGGCCTTGATAGGACCATTGAACGTCACTTCTATGTGCCGGGTGCTGACGTCAGTCATGGTGCATTGCAGTGACGCTTAAAGGCCAACAGCCTATCAGTGGCCACACACTGACATCAGCGGGCGGTCTCTGATGAGTGGGTGGCTATTTAGATATAAGTCTGCAAGAAGATGCTGGGGGAACTCAGGAAGGGGAGAAAAAACATATTTTTTTTACGCTCTGAAAGCGCAGGTTACCCAGGATGGGATAGCATAGGGCCTAGGATGGACGACATAGGGACCTAGGATAGGGCAACATAGGGGCCCAAGAAGGAGGAACATAGGGGCCTTGGACTTGGGAACATAGCATCCAAAGATGTATGACACAGGGACCTAGAATGGGGCAACATAGGGGCATGGGAAGGAGGAACATAGGGGCATAATGTGTGGCAATTTAGGGGCCCAGAAAGGAGGAACATAGGGGCCCAGGATGGAGGAACATAGGGGATCAAGATGGATGACATAGGGTTTAGGCTGGGGCAACATTGGGGCCAGGGAAGGAGGAACATAGGTACCCAGGATGGACGATATAGGGACCTAGGATGGGGCATTATAGGGGTCCAGGAAAGAGAAACATAGGGACCTATGATGGGAGACATTAATAAATAATGGGGCACAGGATTGGGAGAATAACTAAAGGGACCCATATGTAGGATATTATTAAACAAAGCAGGACATTGTTAAATAAAGGGGACTAGGATGTTAGGCTATTATTAAATAAAAGAGGTCAGGATGCGGGACATAATTACTATATGGGGGTTAGAATGAGGAACACAGATTGTTGGTTCATGGTGGCAAGTGGGGGACATAATTACTGTTGTAATGTATTTGACTTTTCAGGATACCTTCTTCTATGGGAGGAACAAAAGATATGCACTATGTTGTTTTTTTTCTTCATTTAGTGGAGCGTCGGGGTGGGAGTATGGAATGTGTACCTAAAGCGATCAGCTATAGATAACTGTGTGTTATGTTCAGCAAAGTTAAGTCATGGTTGGATGAAAAAAAAGAAAAGGTGAATGACATCACCTAGTGACGTCACTGGTACTGTCGGTGTACTATATGTACACGTACTTTATACACTACATGTGCATCTCAATGAATTAAAATATCATCAAAAAGTTATTTTTTTCAGTAATTCAATACAAAAAGTTAAATGCATATATTACAGTGGGTACGAAAAGTATTCAGACCACTTTAAATGTTTCATTGGAGCCATTTGGTAAATTCAAAAAAGTTCACTTTTTTCTCATTAATATACACTCCACCCCATTTTGACTGACAAAAACAGAAATGTAGACATTTGTGCAAACATATTAAAAAAGAAAAACTGAGCAAAGGGTGTGAATACTTATGACCATATGATATTTCAGACACTCATATTTAAGTCACATGCTGTCCATTTCCTTGTGATCCTCCTTGAGATGGTTCTACTCCTTCTGGAGTCCCAGCTGTGTTTAATTAAACTGATGGGACTTGAATTGGAAAAGGCACACACCTGATAATATAAGAACTCAAAGCTGTCACTGCATGTCAGACCAAATGAGAATCATGCCCCTAGGAGCTCAGAGACAGAATTGTGGCGAGGCAAAGATCTGGCCAAGGTTACAAAAGAATTTCTGCAGTACTCAAGGTTCTTAAGAGCACAGTGGCCTCCATAATCCTTAAATAGAAGAAGTTTGGAACCACCAGAAGTCTTACAGGACCTGGCTGTCCAGCAAACTGAGAAGTCATGGGAGAAGAGCCTTGGTGAGACAAGTAAAGAAGAACCCCAAGATCACTGTGGCTGAGCTGCAGAGATGCAGTAGTTAGATGGGAGAAAGTTCCACAAAGTCAACTATCATTGCAGCCCTCCACCAGTTGGGCCTTTTATGCAGAGTGACCCCATGGAAGCCTCTCCTTAGTGCAAGACATACAGTACAGACCAAAAGTTTGGACACACCTTCTCATTCAAAGAATTTTCTGTATTTTCATGACTATGAAAATTGTACATTTACACTGAAGGCATCAAAACTATGAATTAACACATGCAGAATTATATACTTAACAAAAAAGTGTGCAACAACTGAAAATATGTCTTATATTCTAGGTTTCTTCAAAGTAGCCACCTTTTGCTTTGATTACTGCTTTGCACATTCTTGGCATTCTCTTGATAAACCTCAAGAGGTAGTCACCGGAAATGGTCTTCCAACAGTCTTGAAGGAGTTCCCAGAGATGTTTAGCATTTGTTGGCCCTTTTGCCTTCACTCTGCAGTCCAGCTCACCCCAAACCATCTTGATTGGGTTCAGGTCTGTTGACTGTGGAGGCCAGGTTATCTGGCGTAGCACCCCATCACCATCACACCTCCTCATCCATGCTTCACGGTGGGAACCAGGCATGTAGAGTCCATCCGTTCACCTTTCCTGCGTAGCACAAAGACACGGTGGTTGGAACCAAAGATCTCAAATTTGGACTCATCAGACCAAAGCACAGATTTCCACTGGTTTAATGTCCATTCCTTGTGTTCTTTAGCCCATACAAGTCTCTTCTGCTTGTTGCCTCTCCTTAGCAGTGGTTTTCTAGCAGCTATTTTTCCATGAAGGCCTGCTGCACAAAGTCTCCTCTTAACAGTTGTTGTAGAGATGTGTCTGCTGCTTGAACTCTGTGTGGCATTGACCTGGTCTCTAATCTGAGCTGCTGTTAACCTGCAATTTCTGAGGCTGGTGACTCGGATGAACTTATCCTCCGCAGCAGAGGTGACTCTTGGTTTTCCTTTCCTGAGGCGGTCCTCATGTGAGCCAGTTTCTTTGTAGTGCTTGATGGTTTTTGCAACTGCACTTGGGGACACTTTCAAAGTTTTCCAAAACTTTTGGACTGACTGACCTTCATTTCTTAAAGTAATGATGGCCACTCATTTTTCTTTACTTAGCTGCTTTTTTCTTGCCATAATACAAATTCTAACAGTCTATTCAGTATAACTATCAGTTGTGTATCCACTATACCTCTGCACAACACAACTGATGGTCCCAACCCCATTTATAAGGCAAGAAATCCCACTTATTAAACCTGAAAGGGCACACCTGTGAAGTGAAAACCATTTCCGGTGACTACCTCTTGAAGCTTATCAAGAGAATGTCAAGAGTGTGCAAAGCAGTAATCAAAGCAAAAGGTGGCTACTTTGAAGAACCTAGAATATAGGACATATTTTTAGTTGTTTCACACTTTTTTGTTAAGTATATAATTCCACATGTGTTAATTCACTGTTTTGATGCCTTCAGTGTGAATCTACAATTTTCATAGTCATGAAAATACAGAAAACTCTTTGAATGAGAAGGTGTGTCTAAACTTTTGGTCTGTACTGTATGAAAGCCCGCATAGAGTTTGCAAAAAAGCACATGAAGGATTCATAGACTATGAGAAATAAGATTCTCTGGTATGATAAGTAGAGATGGGCGAGTCCTAAAAGACTCGGAATCGCAAGACCCCAACGAGTCCGAGTGCAGGACTCGGGACTCGTTGCGAGTCCAGCGAGTCCAATGTTAATGAATAGGGAACCGAGTAATAGCGAATAATGACATTTACAACTCGCTGATGTGTCTCTGAAAGTGTGCGAGTCCAAATTGGTTTTAAGTGCGCACAGCCACCGAGATGTGGTTTGGTGTTGCTGTATGCGTCACTTGCTGGCGGGGTAAGTGTGCGCGCTCACACTTGGCAGTGAAGCCGCACACTACACTCCCTAAAAAAATTGGGTTTAAGTGCGCACAGCCACCGAGATGTGGTTTGGTGTTGCTGTATGCGTCACTTGCTGGCGGGGTAAGTGTGCGCGCTCACACTTGGCAGTGAAGCCGCACACTACACTCCCTAAGGTGGTGTACGTGCTATTTAAAGGTAGGAGAGCAGCAACGCACTGGTCTGCCACAGAAAAAATAACGCTCTATGGGTTATTAGGAACAAAAATCGATCTGGTGCAAAAACAAAAAGGAAACAGCACCTCAGCTAAGCCTCTGACTGCAGCTGTTAGCAAAGCTGAGTGAGTAAGCTAAGCTATGAGGTCCGTCCTGTGTGCACTGTAAGGCTTCTCCTTCCTTCCCTCCCTGCTTGCCTGCCTGCCTGCCTACACAGCACTACTCTGTCCTCCTCCTAGCTCTCAGAAGAGCTGTTTGAGTTAATATAAGGAATCTTCCCTACACTGACAATCCATGATCTGCTCCAGCATATATCTCTCTCTCCCTATACTAGGTCAGATCGTCTCAGGAATGTGGCCAAAATGGCGGGGACAAGCCTTATATACTGCCTTGCCTGTCATACATGACATAGGCATCACGATGGACAGCAGCCAATCATAGTCCTGACACAACCAACTTTGCTATGCCATTACTGACTATGATTGGCTATCTTCACAAGTTTTCTGACCTAACACGCACGCTGTGCTGACTCGGAACATAACAGATTCTGTATTCGAGAGTCCGACTCCCGAATACAGTATACAGGACTCGGAATCGTAGACTCGTAGGACTCGGAATCGTAGACTCGCTCAGACTCGCTGCTGACAGCGGGTATCTGTGAAGAGTCAAGCTTATTGCCATTGAATTCCATTGGACTCATCACTGTGCGAGTCCAAGCTGGGAGATTCGCCGAGTAACGAGTCCTGCGAGTACCTTCAGAATCGCCGAGTCCCGAGTCCTAGCGAGTAGACTCGCCCATCCCTAATGATAAGACTGAGTTAGAACTTTTTCTAAGAAAGAGAAGACTCATGGCTGTACTAGCTCAAAAGTGTGCTTCTACTCAATACTGAGCAAAGGGTCTGAATACTTATGACCATATGATATTTCAGTTTTTCTTTTTTAATAAATTTGCACAAGTATCTACATTTCAGTTTTGTTTCCTGTCAAGATGGGGTGCGAAGTGTACAATAATGAGAAAAAATGACCTTTTTTGAATTAACCAAAGGGCTGCAATGAACAAAGAGTGAAAAATGTAAAGTTGTCTGAATACTTTCCGTACCCATTGTATATAGAGTCATTACAAACAAAGTGATCTATTTTAAGTGTTTACTTCTGTAAATGTTCATGATTATGGCTTTCAGCCAATAAAAACCCGAAGGTCATTATCTCTGAAAATCTAAGTGGGGAGGATGAAGAGTCTGAGGCTGGCTTCATACTACGGCTGTGATCCGATCCGTGGCTGTCCGCTTGAGCCAGACAGCCCCAGACCGGATCAGCACACAGAACCGGAGGGCTAATTTGCCCTCGGGTTCGGTCTGCAGCCGGACGCAGCTACAGCTGCTGATAGGTTAGGACCGCGGCTCGAGGGGAGCTAGCAGCGGTCCTGAACTATCAGTGGCGTCAGCTGCGGCCGACTGCACACCGGACCCGTGGGCAAATTAGCCCTCCGGTTCTGTGTGCTGATCCGGTCCGGGGCTGTCTGGCTCAAGCGGACAGCCATGGATTGGATCACAGCTGTAACGTGAAGCTATCCTGAGAGATCAAATATTACCTAAATAGGTATCAGAGGTATCACCCAAAATAGGTTGTAGATCCTAATGTCCTCCAAGTGATTTGCTGCAGCCAGAGATGTCTAGCAGCGTCTCTAATCTAATAGAGAACTCTGGAACACTTGGCAGAATGAGTGCTCCTACATATGGGAGAACTAAGGAAGATAGGTGTTCAATTGCTTGACAGGCAGTTATCTATAGTGTTTGTGGCTTTAGTCAATTAATTGTTTGGCTGACATTTAGCTGTATATTTTTAGTCCAGCACACTTACCCTATAATGTTTTAGGATCAAGTTTGTTAAGTTAAAGATTACAACATCCACATGACTACATCACCAGAACCCCCATCAATGCAATAATATATCCCCATAACCCCTGCAGGTATATCACTAGAACCACTGTCAATACAATAATACATCACCAGACCTCCTTTCAGTATGTCACCAGAACCACTGTCAATACAGTAATACATCACCAGAACCATAGTCAGCACAATAATACATCACCATAAGCACTGTCAGTACAGTAGTATATTACCAGAAATCACTGTGGGTACATCACCAGAACAGTATGTCCCCTATATAAATGTGTATGCACAGTAGATTAATTGGTATTTGGGGGGTAAAAGACTCCTTTAAAATATCATCAATCTCAGCAACACATTGTCCTACATCTCCCTAGACTACCCTCGTCTGGTCTTCTGCAGCACATACTAAAACAGTGTCATTGTAATGTTTCTGATTTAAGAATAGCCACCTTAAGTAAGTCCTGTGCTGTGCCCCTAAATAAATAATTGGCTCTCACTGTGCTTCCTGCACAAATGACTCCACACTGTCTCACTTATGGTATACGGTCTTCACATTATTCTCCCCAATAAAATATTCCCACTACACTGTGTTCCCTAGTTAAATATGACAGCTGCACGACCCCCTCATAGATGAAAACCAGCAACTGTCCTCTCCATAATGAATTATACTGACCACACCTTCATCAGTTATGAACTATGATCTCCTTTACATGCAGCCCCTTCTTCATTGTCCCCACCATGTTGTCCCTACTCTATAGTGAGTCCCCTTATGCTATGCATTCTGCATGCTGAGCCCTCCCAATCTCTATACTCACTGATCCCTATGCTACCCCTTTTCCTCAACATTTTTTAATGTTTTGCTGCTTTTACACCATAAATCCTATTTTATAGAAAAACAATTTTTTGCATTGATATATTCTGTAAGCTATAACTTTTTTATTTATTTTTCTGAAGGAGCTGTATGGCGGCTTGTTTTTGTGGGACAAGGTAGCATTTTCAGTTCTACCATTATTATATAGAATTTTTTTTATCGCATTTTATTTCACTTTTTTTGTCAGCTGCATCATGAAAATACAGTGTTTAACTGCTGTGATAGTTTTATAGAGCGGGTTGTTATGGATGTGGAATACCAAATATATGTAGTTTTTTTTAATTTTATTTTTAAATAAATATAATATTATTGGAATTTTTTTATTTTTTGTTTTATTTCCGATTTTTTTTTAAAGACTTTTTAACTTTCCCTTTATGAGACATCATCTTTCACTGCTGATTGCAGCTCCACTGTACTGCAATGCTATAGATCATCTCAGTACAGGGCAGCTGTCAGTCTGCATTGTTACAAGTCTCACGGATCACATGACCCCTGAGGCTTTGTTGTAGTCAGGTTACCTGGATTTTGCCATAGCGATGTGGGGTCACCATAGTGATGATCGGGCCCTCACAATTACATTGTGGGTGCACTAATCAGTGGGGAGAGGGTGCTCGATCCCTCTCCTAATTCTCTAAGGGTTGTGATTAATATCGATTGTGGCATTTAGGAGGTTAAATACCCAGGGATAGCATGACAGGATGGCATGAGGCTGGGGGAAGTGTAGTCCACTGGATCACAACATCCCTCTGCACGATGATTGAAGTGATCGCACATCACGGCACAATCACTCCAATCAGGGCTGGAGGGGATGACACCGCCTCTTCTGAGCTCCATCCAAGGATCAGTGCTGTTGCAGCACTGATCATAGCTGGATTGCAGTGATTCAGGCAATTTCATTGCCTCAATCATCAAAATTGCTGTGATTGGCTGTTCAGAATTCAAAGCCAATCACAGCAATCATAGTTGTGGTGGGGAAAGACCCCCATCCCTGAGCCCGTGCTCTGGTACCCTGCTCACATGATCACCAAGCGCAATTGACATTGCTGCAACCAGTGTTGCATTTTAGCCATAGTGTACCTATATTTCCTTGGTCAGGAATGCATTGACTTCCAAGGAGTAAAAGTATGCCCTTGGTCATGAAGGTGATAAGAGATGGAAGGTGGTCGGATTAGTGATAACATATATCCACAGAAAATCTATGGTTAGTTCTCCAAGTTGTTTGGAACAATTGCCTGCTGCGTTCCTTCAACAATTGTATGCAAGTGTGTCTAGACAAATTAATGTTTTGATGATATTTTGAAGGCAGAGGTTGGTCACACTAAATATTGATCTGATTTAGGTTTCTCTTTTGTTCAGCCACTTTTTTAATAAAAATAAACTATTAACAATTCTATTTTTGAAAGCATTCTTAATCTGCAGGTAACCTTTGCACACCTGCCTAAATCTGTTGCACAGTACATATATTTCTTATTAGATAGTTTACTTATATTAGTCATACCTTTTTATTTCAAACTACTTTATAACCTTTACAAAAATTGTAATTTCAGGTCTGTTTTGTTCATAATTCCCTTTTGGCCTGAAGTGCTATTGCTTGGCAACTAGAAAACCTTGTGAGCCATATATACACAGAGCAAGAAGATTGTGTTCTCAGATTCGTACTTTCTGTAATGCCGGAGAACCAGTGTTCCAAGTATATGAATTGCACCTTACTAACATTATCTTAATTACATGTAAGAGGTGCATACCAATAACTTGCCAAACTGCAAGAGCAAGTCATGTTTTCTGTCAGTTTTATTGGGGTTTACTTAGTTTCCATGGTACATTTCTGTCTAGAGGTAACCGAAGTCTATCTTAAAAAGTCTCCAAATACATTTTACATTGTTCATCTATTCAGGGTAGATGTGCAATATTTTATGGTCTAAAAGAAATGAGTAAGCTACTTTATTGGGGTAAAAAAAATCCCTTTAATTGATAGAGGAATGTTCCCCAAAATCATTAGTTTCAGTGGAACCAGCTACTGTGTGTTGGCACACCCTATGGACTGCCTCTCATACAGTTAATAACGCCATAGATACAGCAAGGATGCCATGCTCATCATAGTGCAGCACTATTTCTTACTAGCTACTTCTCTTTCAATCCACTTTATTCTGATAAGGGTATGTGCTCACGGTCCGGAGGAGCTGCGTGTTGGACGCAGCTCCTCTGGACCTGAGGGAAGCCGTAGAGTGGCCGCAGGGAGACCGCAGCCGCCCTGTACTCACCATGTGCCGCGGGTGCAGGGCGGCTTCTCCCTGCAGTCACCCGATGGCAGCCGCCTCCGACTCCGCAGCATGAAATGAACATACTGCGGAGGAAGGACTGCCGGCAACCCGCACCACAGCTCCAAACACGCTGCGGGCGGGTTAAGCATAATGGGGATGGGATTTCTTGAAATCCCATCCACTATGCCACTACTGTACTACGCAGCGTTTTGGACACAGCGGCAAGACACTGCGTCTAAAACGCTACGTATACAGACAGTGAGCACACACCCTGAAGGTCCAGATCTACGACTGAAACATCATTTTTTTGTATAAATAAACAATCCTGTTTTTTTGCTCATCTACTTGAGTGCAAAGTTTTCATCTATACACTTATACAGATAATTTTTGGGAAAAAGTATTGGACATGATTAATTTTTTTGCTTCTCCCAGAGGTAAGCCTTTTCCATAAGTGTTTGGCAGTAATTTCACTCTACTCTCCATGTTGAAAATACATCTATGTATTGCCGAACCAAATGTTCATGTGTATGATGTAGTCGGGAATATAGCGGTTGGCCAATCAAGCATTTAGCCAAATGTTAGCTAAGGTATTGGCATGTTGAGTCCAAATGTGGTCAATTTCCATATCCCAGATTCACAGCAGTTCACAGTACAATACTAATTCAAAGTCCTGAATTCCTGGAGTGGCAAATCTGAGCATTCCGCAAATTAAAAATCCCCAAAATGCTCATTCTTGTGTGAAAAACTGCAGATGAAATTAATATCAAAATCCATATTTGATACATGTGGATTTTTCCATAAACATGTTGTATAAAGTTATCTGATGCTTCTGAATTTAGATGGTTATTCCTAAAATATTAGGGTATTCCCTTTCTATACTTCCTGAGATTAGCGTTCTGGAACCTAAGAACCATGCAGCCTTGAATGGAGCAAAAATGGGCATGATACACCACCACTTCTTTCATTGTCTGTGGGACTACTACAGAAAGTCGAATGTTGAGATTTATGACTTCCAGTAGTCTCAAAGACAACAAATGGAACGGAGGTTGCGTATGTGTCCAACTTTCCCATCTAATATGTAGTTCTGCAGAGCCTCATTTTTGGGTCCCAAAATCCTGATCCTGGGATCACACAGGATACCAAAAGTTGGACCTGCAGCGAATCCAAGATCAGAATCCAAGATACATAGGATAGGAAATAGAATTATTCGTAAAATATGAAACTTTCATTTGATGAAGTAAAATTTGTATTACTGCTACAATCAGCTATAATAAGGTGATGGTTCACAGGTCCTACAGCAATTGTAACACTGTAAATAATCCACTATTACACATCCAATCTTTGGAATGTATTTATTATTATTATCATTATTGTTGTTATTATTTTTATTATTTATTTATTATTATTTATTGCCTTTATAAATAAAATCACATTTTAAGGGATAGACATACACATCCAAAATCTTTGGAATTTAGCTACCATTTATTGCCCTTACAAATAAAATCAAAGTTTTAGTGATTCGCCCCCAGGGCCATGGGGACTTGGAACCGGGCTGGTTCGGTCACTTAGGGGACGCATGTGTGGCGCCCCTGCGGATCGGTCACCACTTGATGGCGCAGCAGCTGGGATTTGTAAGTCGGTCACCCCACACACACACCCAACACATCCCCGATCCCAAGTCTACGTTACTCTATGTCTAGCAACGGAATAGCGGGAGGAGCCAGGTGGAGGGTGGAATGTTAGGACAGGACCTGGTTAGGGGTGGGAACACAACTACAAAAAGGAACGCACAACACGAAGTTCAGGCGAGTTTTTCAGGGAGAAGTAGTGACAGAACAGCAGAGAGACCCATCAGCCAAGTAGTCAGAGAGACCAGACTGAAAGAACACCGAGTCTGCAGCCTGTGCCACCATATGGCTAGTCCGGGTCCCAGGCTGAGAACCGAGGGAAGACAGAGGGGGTCCAAGGTGTGTATGAGTCAGCGAGGACACAGAGGGACTGGGCCGGAACCAGAGTGCTGTCTCTGCTGAAGTGGCCGGGAAGCTGTATGCCCCAACCACAAACTCCGGCAGGGTGTGGAGTCTTTATGTCCCGAGATCCAACCTCCAGCACAGTGAATGGAAGGCTGTCGAACTAGGGCTAGGAAACCCGGAAGAGTGTCCACTGAAAGCCTGTGACCGCTGGACCGTAGCTAGTGTGCAGAATAGACTGAAGAGGCCCAAGAGGAACATGAAAGAAGGTGTCGCAGACAAGCCGTTTCAGCTGCTAAGACTACACTGGAGCCACTGTTGTACTGAACTGTGTGTGTTTTAACATAGTAACATAGTATTTAAGGTTGAAGGAAGACCTTATGTCCATCTAGCTCAACCCATAGCCTAACATGTTGATCCTGAGGAAGGCAAAAAAACCCCATGTGGAAACACTAAGCTCCTCATTGGGGAAAAAAATTCCTTCCTGACTCCACATATGGCAATCAGACTATTTCCCTGGATCAACGCCCTATCAAAGAATCTCTTATATATAACTGGGAATATTATATTTTTCAAGAAAGGGATCCAGGCCACTCTTACATTTAGTAGTGAGTCACTCATTACAACATCAGCCGTGATCCCCCATCCAAGTCGCCATCAGCCCCGGTATCCGAGTACCCCCTACCCTGTCAACCGCCTCATTAGCAGTGAATCACTCATTATAACATCATGTGGCAGAGAGTTCCACAGTCTCACTGCTCTTACAGTAAAGAATCCACATCTTCGATTATGATTAAACCTTCTTTCCTCCAGATGTAGAGGATGCCCCTTTGTCCCTGTCTCAGGCCTAAGAGTAAAAAGATCATTAAAAATTTCTCTGTACTGTCCCCTCATATATCATTATTATAAGATCACCCCTAAGCCTTCGTTTTTCCAAACTAAATAACCCCAAGTTTAATAACCTGTCTTGGTATTGCATACCCCTCAGTCCTCTAACAACTTTGGTCGCTCTTCTTTGCACCCGCTCTAGTTCAGCTATGTCTTTCTTATACACCGGAGACCAGAATTGTACACAGTATTCTAAGTGTGGTCGCACTAGTGACCTGAATAGAGGTAAAATTATGTTCTCCTCATGAGCTTCTATGCCTCTTTTAATACATCCCATTATTTTATTTGCCTTTGCAGCAGCTGCCTGACACCGGACACTAAATGTGAGTTTATCATCAACCCATACACCCAGGTCTTTTTCAGTGGTAGTTTTGCCCAGTGTTTTACAATTAAGAACATAATTATACATATTATTTTCTCTGTCCAAGTGCATGACCTTACATTTATCCCCGTTAAAGCTCATTTGCCATTTATCAGCCCAAGCTTCTAGTTTACATAAATCCTCCTGTAATATCAAATTTTTCTCCTCTGCATTGATAACCCTGCAGAGTTTAGTTTCATCTGCAAATATTGAGATTCTACTCTGTCTTTAAGGTCATTAATAAATATGTTAAAAAGAAGCGGGCCTAATACTGACCCCTGTGGTACCCCACTGTTAACTGTGACCCATTGTGAGTGTGTTCCATTAATAACCACCCTTGTTTCCTATCACTGAGCCAGTTCTTAACCCACTTACAAATATTTTCCCCTATCCCCATTGCTCTCATTTTATGTATTAACATTTTGTGTGGCACCGTATCAAAAGCTTTTGAAAAGTCCGTATACACCACGTCCACTGCATTTCTTTGGTCCAGTCCACAACTTACCTCTTCATAGAAGCTTATCAGATTAGTTTGACAGGAACGGTCCCTTGTAAACCCATGTTGATATTGGGTCATGAGGTTATTTTTATTCAGATACTCCAGTATAGCATCTCTTAGAAAACCCTCTAGGATTTTACCCACAGTAGAGGTTAAGCTTACTGGCCTATAATTTCCAAGTTCAGTTTTTGTCCCCTATTTGAATATTGGCACCACATTTGCTACATGCCAGTCCTGTGGTACAGACCCTGGTATTATGGAATCTTTAAAGATTAAAAATAACGGTTTATCTATGATGGTACTTAATTCCTGCAGTACTCTGGGGTGTATCCCATCCGGGCATGGGGATTTGTCAACTTTAGTGAATTTTAGACGGTGCCGTGCTTCCTGTTGGGTTAAGCAGGTGACATTTAATGGAGAGTTTTTGTTACCACTGATCATGTTGTCTGTCATGGGATATTCTTGTGTAAATACTGTTGCAAAATAGTAATTTAGCATATTGGCTTTTTCCTCATCCTCATCCACCATTTCACCCAGGCTATTTTTTAAGGGGGCCAACACAATCATTTTTTAGTTTCTTACTATTTATGTAGTTAAAGAATATTTTGGGATTTATTTTTACTTTCTCTTGCAATGAGTCTCTCCGTCTCAATCTTTGCTGCCTTGATTAGCTTTTTACAAATGTTATTTAATTTTCTGTATTTATTTAACGCTTCCTCACTACCTACTTGCTTTAATTCCCTAAATACTTTCTTTTTGTCACTTATTGCGCCCCTTACAGACTTATTTAGCCATAGAAGTTTCCTCCTATTTCTAGCATGTTTATTCCCATAGGGTATATATTGTGCACAGGTCCTATTCAGGATGCTAATAAACGTCTCCCATTTGCTTGACAGCCCCGGACCGGACTGCGCTCTGGTGTAAAGCCAGCCTAAGAAAGCCTGAAAGGTAGAAAATACTCAGCAATTCACAATTCAGCAACTCAGAGCAATTCACACAAGAATTTGTTTCAGCCTTCCCAATTATCTCTTCACTGAATCACAAGTCACACACTTACTTCCGTTCGCACTTACGCTCCGGTCACACTCAGCTCGTGTCACACTCGCTATGGAAGAAGATTTAAGGAGTTTTTTTTTCCCTTCATCAGAAATCCAACCTACAGCTCAGTGAACTTCCAAAGGACTGGAAGCCCCAACCAGCTGCTTCTTATAAACCCTTAATTATGAACCACAACCCTTAATTAACCCCTTGTGAGTATAGCTACACCACAAGATTTAAGTACAATTGTTAACCCTTAACCTACAACTTAAGGAGTTTTTTTTTTTTTTTCCCCCTTCAGGAGAAATCCAACCTACAGCTCAGTGAACTTCCAAAAGTAACATCAGACGAGCAAGGAAGTAAACCCGGTAAAGCTCAGAATTGTGTGAGACTTTGATTGCACGCCTGAGAGGTGTCAAACTGATTCTGCGAGCCAGCAGCAGAAGGTTGCCTGAGGGTATTGAGAACTTTGCACTACACCTACACTTCTTATGTGGTAGCCCTGGGGACCAGCCCTACCTGTGGAGGGCAGAACATCTCTTCTGCAAACCCCATCATTCCCAGAGGCCCCACTGCAGCGGTGGCTACCTCTACCCACAAACCACAGGTGGCGTCATGGTAATTATTCATAAACTCTTTCTCCGTCCCTTTTTATTGACTCATTCGGGACCACGGAGCCGGGTCACGACACAGTGACATCCTGCAGCCCCCAGATGACAATGAGAGGGCCCTGTTCCGAGTACCTTACGGCCCCTGTGGGCGACTCACATGGGGGCTGAGACCAGGCTTCAGTGGTCCTGCGGAGTCACTAAAAATACGGGGGAAATGTTTTAGGGATGATGGATCTTTTTTTTTTTTAAACCATTTAGTTTTTATTAAGGAAATTTGGTACATAACAAATCATACAAAATTAAGCATGGAAACAAAGTAAGGGGAGGGTAGGGAAGGATAGGGGATTAGGGAAAATACAGTGCAGCATTGAAATACACGGAGCCAATCATATACACATCGTTTTGATTTGATTGTCCAAAGAAATAAAGCCGTTTAGTAGAAAACAAGTCGGGCCTGCTATTCGGAGATATTTTTAAAATAGAGCTTAGATCTCCACCGAGTTATATCTAGAGGAGAGCCAAGGGTCCCACCAATTTTGCGTCCTTACACTTTGAGGGAGATCATGAACTAACATTAGTTCGTATGTACAATGTGTGTTTAGACGTGATATAACCTCCTCAATGGAGGGGGGGATACATCTTTCCAATGAGCCCAAATTGTTAGTCGGGTCGCAACTAAAACATTGGTGATAATAGGTCTTAACAGCGAAGGGAAAGAGTCAATGTCTATTCCCAACAAGGCCAGGGCCGCCTGGAGTGTTACTGGGAAGCCTGTTAGGGTCGAGAGAAGTGAGCCCACTTTCCCCCAGAGGGTGCGGATGTGGGGACAGAGCCACCACATATGAGTCTCAGAGTCCCCCTCTGAACAACCCCTCCAACAAAGTGGGGAAGAGGGGAGGCCAGAAGTCCCAAACCTGGCTAATCGCATCGGAGTCAGATACCAGTCCAACATCAGTTTTTTAGACTGTTCGAGGTGAGTGACACAACGGGAGAATTTGGCCGCATGATCCGATGCTAAGTGCCACTTCTCCAACGGGGCGGAGAAGCTGAGTCTGCCCTCCCACCTGAGCATATATGGGAGTTTATCTAGGGAGTCCGCAATCTGGAGAGCTTTATATATAGAGGAGACCCCTTTACTGACATACCCCGATCGTTTAAACAGGGCCTGGAGTAACGGAGAAGCATCATCCGGATCTGTGGTGGGAATGAAGATGGAGTTGAGAAAATGTCGTAGACGAATGTAGGAGAAATAAAACGCAGGGGAGAGAGAAAGTTTTTGGCTTAGTGACTCGAAGGAAGCAAGACAATTCTGATCTAATAGTTTCCATAGAAAGGGAGTTGTAGGGTCCCCCCACTGCGTAAGAGATATGTCGCCCATAAGAAATTCGACCGCCTTTAAGGTGATGTACTTAAAAAGAAAGAATAGGAGGGACCTAGAAAGCGTACGCCAGACCGCCAATACCCCCTGTATCGCTCTAAGCGTTGGGCGGGGAGAGAAGACCGACAGGAGGTTCATTTCTAGTAAAAGGCGGGTAGACCCCGCAGGGGCAAAGTGAGCCTCAATTTGTAGCCAGTGCATCGCCGGGGACTCCACCCACCATATCCTAGCCATCTCTAGTACAATAGCTGTATAGTATGCCGCTACATCCGGGGCACCAAAACCCCCCCTCCCACTGGGGAGAATTAAAATTTTCATCGCCACTCTATGAGGCTTGTTGTTCCATATAAATTTGGCCAATAAGGTTTGAATGGCACGGATGTATTTTTTGGGGAAAGGAAGGGGAATGCAGCGGAGGATGTATAGAATTCTAGGTAGGAGCATCATCTTTGTTGTATTTATGCGTGCTACCCAGGATAACTGGAAGGAAGAATAGTCAGAACACATGGAACAGAGAGGATATCAGGGCTTCGCAATTTGCGGCCACAATATGCTTTGAAGCTGTGATTTGGATACCCAGATATTTAAAGCCAGCTGTAGACCAGAGGAAAGGGAAGAGGGAGGATAATCGCTTCTGCGTTTCGGGAGACAAACTAAGAGGGAACACTGACGATTTAGAGAGGTTGAGTTTATAACAGGAAGCCGCAGAAAAGTCCGAAAGGGTAGAAAGAATAGCAGGAAGAGAGGAGTCAGGATTTGTGCATGTGAGGAGAACATCATCCGCATAAAGGCTAACTTTATGATCAACGGGACCAACCGATATCCCCGAGATCTCAGGATGTAAGCGAATGATGGCCGCCAGCGGCTCCATCACAAGGTCGAAGATAAGAAGAGAGAGGGGACAGCCCTGCCTAGTCCCATTGGAGATCGCAAAGTCAGATGGCGTAAAGCCACCCGCCCTCATGAACACGCTGGGAGAGGAGTATAAAGCAAGAATCGCCGATCTAATATTGCCCGTAAAAGCAAATTTATCAAGAACGGCTGCCAAGAACCCCCAGTGCACTCGGTCGAAGGCCTTTTCCGCGTCAAGAGACGAGTACACCGGGGGATCCTCTCTTCTCTAGGACCTCAATAAGGTCAATGACACGCCTTGTCGCATCTCTCGCCTGACGGCCAGGTCTAAAACCAACCTGGTCCACGGCGATCAAGGACGGAAGAACTCCCTTGAGACGGTCCGCTAGCAATTTAGAATATAGTTTCAGATCGCAGTTCAGCAACGCTATTGGGCGATAGCTGGCTGGGTCTGAAAGGGCCTTTCCCGGCTTCAAGATTGTAGAAATGGAAGCTCGGAGACCCTCCGGTTTGATGTTTCCCTCACTTTGCCAGTGGTGAAATAGAGCTAGAAGACGTGGAGCAAGAAGAGGAGCAAAAGTGGAATAGTATTGAAAAGAAAAACCGTCCAGGCCTGGTGTCGACTGTTTTTTTGATGAGCGTATTGCCTCCAAGACTTCCTGGAGCGTTAAGGGACTATTAAGGAAGGCGAGTTGGGATACTGAGAGAGAGGGGAGGTCGGCTTTGGCTAAGAAAGCTGATATAAGAGATGATGATGGTTGGGGTGTTGACGTAGAGAGTTGGAGGTTATAAAGATCATCATAGAAAGCGCGGAAGCGCTCTGCAATGTGAATGGGGTTTCGTATCGTGGCGCCCTGAGGAGAGAGAACGTGGGATATTCTAGTTCGTGCTTCTGATTTTTTAATTCTGCGGGCCAGGAGCGCTCCAGCACGGTCTCCCATGCTATAGAATGATGACTTCGTCTTTTTTAATTGCAGTTCAACTTTAGAGAGAAGAAGGGCGCGGAGACTATTACGTGTTGTCATGAGGTCAGAGAGAAGTGTCGGGGAAGGGGTGGACTTATATAAGCGTTCTTGGTCTTTCAGTTTGTTCAGTAGAGAGTCCAGAGACAAATTGTACTGTTTTTTTGTGTAAGCTGAGAGCTTCAGTAAATGCCCTCGCATCACAGCTTTATGGGTGAACCACAGAGTATCAGGGGCGATGTTTTCGACGTCGTTCAAGTGAAAGAAATCCTGTAAGTGGGTAGAGAGAGTGTCATAGTTGGCCTGAGGGATTAATAGACGTTCATTGAGTTTCCAGGTAGTGAAAGGGTTGCGTGGAGTGGAGTCCTGAAAAGTAAGAGTAATAGGGGCATGGTCAGACCAGGTTATGATATCTATTGTTGATGCTGTGCATAGGGGGAGGAGGGAGTCATTCACCAATATAAAATCTATCCGACTAAAGGAACGATGGCGGGGGGAGAAGAAGGAATAGTCACGCTCAGTACTGTGATGGTATCTCCAGATGTCATGATAGTGGAAGAGATCTAGAATGGGGGCTAGTTCTAACCTATAAGCAGACGGGGAAGAGCAGTCCATGGAGCAGATTATTGGTGCATTCAGATCTCCCGCTATTAGTCTGTGGCCTATCATTGAGGGGGAAAGAGTATCAAGGGTAGAGCGGAGAAACGAGGATTGTCTGGAGTTGGGAGCGTAAATAGCTAGGAGAGAATAAAGCACATCGTTTAGTTTGCAAATTAACAAGAGATAACGACCCTCCGGGTCAGGTGAAATCTTAGCCAATTCAAATGAAAGTTTGAGAGAAATAAATATCGCCACTCCTGCTTTCTTTTCTTTCGCATTAGCAAAGAAGCGAACAGGATAGAGGTGGGACTTTATACGTGCATTGTCTGATTCCAGCAGGTGCGTCTCCTGAAGGAGCACAACGTCCGCGCGGGATTTTTTCAGTTGCCCATATAAAAGAGATCTTTTTTGCGGCGAGTTCAGGCCGTTAACATTTAGCGATAGTACGGTGACCGACATATTAAATCAATTGTAAAGACATTATTCAAAAGGCACAATGTAAAATCTTGTAGTAACCAGATACAGCTGCATATATCCATAGCGGAGGGTGAAATTCAGGGGGAACACACACAAATAAAAAAAAAAAAAACACAAAAAAAAAAAACACACTCAGCTATCCGTATCGCAAGTGCTGCAACACAAAAACGCAACTGCGATGGGGAGCGAGTGTGAACAACGGATAACGGGAAGAGGGTGTACTTCAAAGAGAACCGGCGGTAGGGATCCAAAAAAGATGGACAGAAGGTCCGGGGAGGATCCCTACCACTCATACACCTAGAGTCTGGGGATATAACTGTTCGAATCAGATAGGTCTGAAGGGAGGGATTAAGGGAAAGTCCAGAGCGAAAAAGGATAAAAATAAAAACAGTTCGCTCAATGGGGGAAGCCTCCCAGGTGAGCACTAAGAGAAGAAAGGGGGAGAAACAAGATGGAGCAGGCTAGGAGTCAGGAGTAAAGTGAGAAAAAGGAATAGAATGTAGGAGAGAGGAGGAAGTAGATCCGGGGAGGGAGGAAGTATCAGAGGAGAGAAAAAGAAAAGGAAAAAGAGAAGAGAGTAAGCAAAGTGAGGTAGGGAAAAGGAGTAGTGATACGACCTGGGAAGTGTAGACAGGAGACCAGGAAGGCGGATCCCCATAGAGGCAGTCCAGCGAGGTTAGATCCGGGGAAACTAAGTTCCACAATTGGTGTCACACAGCCCGTAGAAGTGCAGGATACTTCATACAATTTTCCATTCAGGGTCAATTCTTCGGCCCCGGGGTGGGCGTGTGGGCGGAGGATCCATCTTAGAGCGCTGAGATGATGAGACATCCGCGGGTGGTAGCATATCCCAGGGCCGCAGTAGGTGTTCTGCACGTTGGGGAGTCAGGCAAACCAAAGTAGTGTCATCTCTTTTAATTATCAAGCGAGTAGGGCGCCCCCACCGGTAGGGAATGTCCCTCTCTCTTAGTATCAAAGTATATGGTTTGAATGCTCTACGTATGGCCAGCGTCGCAGGAGAGAAGTCAGGAAATACCTGTAGATCAGCAAATCTTGGTGAGAGGGAGGGAGAGGAACGCAGGGCCTGCAAGAATTCTTCCTTGGTCTCAAAAAAGTGGACTCGTCCCAGTACGTCTCGGGGCAAGTCTGCCCGGACCCCCGGAGGCTTGGGTACCCTGTGGATTCGGTACATTATTAGATCTCGAGTCTCCAGTTCAGGGAGGACCTCCCGTATGAAGTCCTGAAGGAAGGACTTGAGGTCAGACTGCGGGACCGACTCTGGGACACCCCTCAGTCTGATATTGTTTTGTCTATTGCGGTCCTCCAGATCCGCTTGTTTGGCTTGTGCAGCTCCCATTTGTAGCTGTAGTTGCTCATGGTCATCCCACAAGTCGTTGTGGGACTGCATCAGTTCGGCCATCTTAGATTCCACATGGTCCGTGTGGTTTCCTAATTCCGTCACCTCCCCCCGGAGTTCCGCAACCATGGACCTCATGTCCTCCTGTAATGAGGACCTAAGCTCCCCTAGCAGTGCTTTCATCAGAGACAAGGTTACAGGGGTCTCAGGAGGCAGGGAAGTCATGGCAGTTTCCTGAGAGTGCTGGTCTCTGCGGGAGGCTCTTGCAGCCCGAGGTGACTGCGGCGCCATGTTGGATGGCAGAGCTGGATCCTGGCGGCCCGGGGGGAAGTAGTCTGATACCCGTTTGGGCAACATCACCTGTTGATTTTTGATTTTCCCCATCGGTGGAGGACAGGATGAGGTTGCTGGGCGCCGGTTTTGAGCCGTTCACGGGCGGTGTGAAAGCTTTTAGGCTCGCTGTTCTGCCTCAGGGACCGGGAGCTCCTGGATTATGCGGCTTCCCCCATGGGTGGTTAAGCCACGCCCCTGGGATGATGGTTCTTGACGCCACCCATGGTTTGCAGCTATAAGTAGCCGCTGCTGCAGAATCTCTGGGGATAATGGACGAGCAGCTGGGATGGAGTGGCTCCCCACGGGTGGAGCAGGTCCCCAGGACAGTGGATGTTGGAAAGTTGTAGGGTGCAGGATGGAGGGTTCAAAGTAACAGACTCACGGTTTCTTGGTTCCTCAGGTCCTTTACTGGTGGTACTGGTGCAAGAGCAGGTGATGTTACTGGGAGTCCGTGCAACCTGGGAGCAACTCGTGGTTCTCCTCACCCGGCAAGTCTGAAGCCTCCCTGCTGCACTTGCTCTACGGTCCCTGCTGCTTTAAGCTGAGCTGCAGCCCTCTCTCTCTTTCCTGCTTGGTGCCGGTATGACAGGCAGCTCAAGTCCTTCTCCAGACCCACTTCTCTTGCGGCTGCCCTTGAGCTCTTCACGCTGCTTTGCCTGTGGGTACTTTGATGCGGCTGGGGAGCGGGAATCCCCCACCCTCCGGTATTGGCTGCCGGGATGTTAGGCCCTGCACAGCCTCGGACTCCAGTGTCTGATTCTTGGCACTCTCTACACTGGGGTGAGCTTGACACTGCTCCACTCCCCAGGCTCTCCTCGACTTCCTCAGACCCTTGCCTACGGGCCTCTCAAGCTAGGCTTTAGCTTTCCTGGAACGAGCTTAGCACTCCACAGGATGTCATCCTCAGTCCTCCTAGGAACTGAACTGACCAACTTTGCCCCAGACCAGAATTTATAGGGGAGCTGCCCTGAACCTGGGTTTTTAGAGCTCCTCCTTCAAGCCTGGGGGCAGAAAGTTGTTGTGTGCTTTGGTTTTGCCTCATGTGGATACCCTCTGTTGCTCTCAAGTATGTCACTACCCACCGAGGGAGGCAATGACATTGTGGCATCCGGACTCTGGAGTGCCAAATTAGGGATACACAAACTATTCTACTTTCTCGTTTCCATGGAGAGCTCACAATAGTTGCAGACGTTTCTCATCATTTTTTACTTATAAACCCTTGCATGCACTAGGGAACCAGAAGGCTTTGCTATTATCAGATCATTTTTACCATGCCTTCAGGACCACACTTTGGAATCTGATGCACACAAGAACATTTAGCAAGATAAAGACTCAGGTCATGAGCAAAGTTCAGAACTGAGCTGTTGGCTCAAATAACATGGCTACCGACCAAAAGCTGATCTCCCAATGAAAAATTCCTATGAATTACAAAATCGAGAGCCATGGTTTTCTACTACATATTAAATAGATCTTCATCCTACGACAGAGCACTAAAACAGTACAATGAGTGCTGACAAAAACCCATTATCGAACCCTAAATTATAATCAGTTTGAGTCCATCATGAGAGGGATCTCTTCTCTTCTGTTTATTATCCCTATGATTCAATAGGGAATGAAATTCCTAATGCAGATTGAAGCATAACTTCACCAGTAAAATTGTCTTTTACTTTCCTTATAACCAAATTAAGGGTTAATAGGACCAGGCCAGACTGAAGCTGGCTTTATAAATTAGAGTTTACTCTTTTTAGATATACAATAAAATGACTGTTCATGGAGCAACATATGACAAGAAAACCAGCCCATCAGCCTCCTCTATTAGAAAAATAGTTATACCATATTTCATTAGCAGTCATTTCATTTTCTATCTAACAAGTGAGGAGGCTATGAAATAAATACAGGGCACTATAAATAACAATATAATAAGAAAATCTGATATTCAAGAGATAGTGCTGTAGAGAACAAGAGACAGCACTATGTAGCAATGGGAAGGCGCCATAAGAAAAGAGGACACTATGTAATAAGAGATAGTGCTCTAATATGTAAAGCTGAATGTATGTATGCATGTATGTGTGTATGTATGCAATCCTTCAACAGCCGATCGAGGGTGCATTACTGCTGTGCGAGATGTGAGCACGTTGTGCATGTGGAGTATAGTTACAGGAAAGGAAAAGAGGCGCAGAATAATGTTTATCTGCAACAACACCAATATAGTGGAAATGGTGCACAGGCTCACCTGAAAGAGTTGTAATTCGTCACATGTATAAGCATGCGATATCCTCAATATTAGTGGTGTGCAGCAGTCCTCCCAAGTGTACAAACTCCAAAGGTTAGGTAGAAGGAAAAGGGACTCCAGACTGTGTTCCTGATTCAATAAATGAATGCATTTAGGTTCCTTAGAATTCACACGGTGGGACATCTTTTTATGTGGTTTTCCTGATAAAGAGGTTGTAAACCTTGAAACGCGTTGAAATAAACCGCCATATGAATTCTAAGGAACCTCAATGCATTGATTTATTAGAGCTGGAGTGCAGTCTGAAGTCCCTTTTCCTTCTACCTATCATTTTGTGCATTTGGAAGTCCAGTTACGGGATATAAATGAGCAGCTGGCAACACTGAGATTCATAGACAATATGGAAAGGAGTCTGCTGCTCACTATGCAGCTGTTCACTGGGATAGATGTGGGGAAGGATTGTAGTATGGAGTTACAGGACAGTGAGGC
Source organism: Allobates femoralis (assembly GCA_033576535.1). Taxonomy (NCBI): domain Eukaryota; kingdom Metazoa; phylum Chordata; class Amphibia; order Anura; family Aromobatidae; genus Allobates; species Allobates femoralis. Next base: position 447,599,509 of record JARQOC010000004.1, read on the forward strand.
CGCTAGCTGGGTGACAGTTACAAGGTGGGTAGGGGGAAGACTGTCAGAGAGGCTAGTCCTTATCTGGCACACCCCAATAAGTTTGCTAATATGGCAGATGAGTGGTGTGTTGGAGGAGTGTCTATTCCACTAAGGGGGGAAATAGGAGAGCAGGGCAGGCCAGATAGGTGCTGGTAGTGGGGGACTCAATTATTAGGGAAACAGATAGGGCAATCTGTTACAAAGCCAGAGATTGTCGAACAGTATGCTGCTTACCTGGCGCTTGAGTCTGGCACATCGTTTATCGGGTTGACAGACTACTAGGCGGGGTTGGTGAGGACACAGGGGTCATGGTGCACATTGGCACAAATGACAAAGTTAAAGTTACGTGTAAGGTCCTTAAAGATGATTTCAGGGAATTAGGCTGCAAGCTTAAAGCAAGGACCTTCAAGGTAGTATTTTCTGAAATACTGCCTGTATCATGTGCCACACCAGAGAGGCAATGGGAGATTAGGGAGATAAATAAGTGGCTCAGGAATTGGTGTAGGAAAGGGGTTTGGGTTGCTGGAGAACTGGGTCAACTTCTCTGTTGGCTACAGGCTCTATGCTAGGGACGGGCTGCACCTCAATGGGCAGGGTGCAGCTTTGCTGGGGGAGAAAATGGCTAGAAGGTAGTAGGAGTGTTTAAACTAGGGATTGGGGGGGAGGGTATTCATTGTATAGGAGGAGGGGAAGATAGTGCAGATTGTAACCTGGGCACAAATAAAGAAATTGGGGGTGGCATGGGGGGAAGGGTTAGAACAATCAATATCGTAAAAAGGAAAAGAGGTACAGAGAAATACCTCACACACTAATGACAAGCCTCACCAAGAAAATGGAAGAATTAAAATTAATTTTGTTGGAAAATAATTATGACATGGTGGGGATATCGGGAGACATGGCTGAATGAGAGCCATGACTGGGCTGTTAATTTACAGGGCTATAGTCTGTTCAGAAATGACCATACAAATAAGCGAGGGGGAGGTGTGTGTTTATATGTAAAATCATCCTTAAAACCCCTCCTGCGTGATAATATATGTGTATACGTGAATCTAATGAAAATCTGGAGTCCCTATGGGTGGAGATAAAGGGAAGGGGATAGAATAATAAATTACTGATAGAGGTTATTATAAATAAAGCAGCGACTTTAGAAGTTATTACTATGGAGGACTTCAACTACCCTCGAATCAGGAGTCGATTAAGAGTTGCCAGGACCCCGAACTGTTTAGAAGGTGTGGGCCTCCCAAGTGGATGCATCATATGCACACACAGAACACATATGCACACACATGACACATATGCACGCACAAGAGACATATGCACACACACAGGACATGCACACAGAGGACACATGCATATACACACACATGACACATATGCACACACACACAGGACACATATGCACATACACACACAGGACACATATGCACACACACTCTCACAGGACACATGCACACTCACATGACATTTATGCACACACAAGAGACATGCACACACACACACATAGGACACATGCACACACACACACAGGACATATATGCACACACACACCTCCCCTCTCAAACACAGTAACTCTGCATTAAGACCTCCCTTCCTGTGCCCTCACAGTAACAGGAACCCGCTCCACCACATATCAAAAAAGAAAGCGCAATCAATTTTCGGCTCCATTAGATCGCTTACTTCTTCCTGCAGTATCTGACTCTCTACGCATGAAGGTCCCAGCAGTGTAGTGATGTAATCACACTCTGAACTTTGGAGCAGGGCTGCACTGGGACCTAAAAACAGCCCTGGCACACAAATCCCACCAGCCCACACGCTTTAACACCCATCAGCCCCAATCATTGAATTTTGCTTTTACGTTGTGGCCTTATCCCTTTCTTAAAGGAGTTATACAGGCCAGTAGAAGTGGTACTGTGCAGTGTATATTATATAGTATAGTATATAGCACTAAAACAGCTAGCGGGCTAGATGTGGCCTGCAGACTGCACTTTACCAGGTCATATTCTTGGCCAAATAAGCTGCTGGACGGTCCAGAACTGGCTGGAAAACTGGCTTTTTTTTAGTATGGGGAAAATATAAGTATTATCAGCCCCAGCCAGTTCTGGTCCCTGAAATATTGAGTGCTTAAATTTCTTGAATGGGAATATTCACTCACCCTGTCCATCATTCACTCGCCCCAGTCCAGCATTCACTCATCCTAGCCCCTCATTCACCGACCCCAGTCCATCATTCACTCACCCCAGACCCTCATTCACTTACCCCAGTCCAGGATTCACTTACCCCAGTTCAGCATTCACTCACCCAGTCCCTCATTCACCCAGTCCAGTCCATCACTCACTCACCCCAATCCCTCATTCACACAGCCAGTCCCTCATTCACTCACCCCAGCCCAGCATTCACTCACCCCAGTCCCACATTCAATCATCCCAGCTGCTCATTAACTCACTCAGTTCAAGATTAAGTAGATTGCAGGAAGCAGGAAGTACACAGGAGGAGCGACCATAGCAGCAATCTGCTGTCTGCTCCATGGTACTGAACCTCCTGCAGCTATAAGGGCAGGAGAGCAGAGTGCTTGCTCCTCCTCACTGTGCACCACAGCAGCCTAGCCTGGTAGTGGAGGCTGCGTGCGGCACGCAGTGTGCGCCTGCTCCCCGCATCCTGGCTATGCCCGCTCCCGGCACCCTGGCTATTTCCGCTCCCTGGCTGTGCCTGCTCCCCACACTGTGGCTGTGCCCATTCCCTGGCTGTGCCTGCTCTTGCACCCTGGCTTTGCCCACTCCCTGCAGTCTGGCTGTGCTCAGCGGCAGCCACAGAAAGATATAGAGCCGGCCGGCAGCAGGAGGAGAGGGCGCACCAGTCCAAATTATAAGAAGCCCACCGGGCATAGTATGTCCACTTAGCAGTCCGGAGCTGGTTCTCCTGACAGCAGCACTTCTGCCCTGCCACTCTCCCAGCGCTACAGTGTTCAAATCTACTTGCTCTAAAGAGACTCGAATATATTTGATTATTAGAAGAGGGGACTGTTCACTTCATGGCAGCTCTGTGGGCCTGCTATGTGGATCATTATGAGGGCAGTCTGGTCAAGTGCCCGCCCTGTAGCCTCGGGCCCTGGGTGGTAGCCCAGATTGCCCTCATTATAATCCGCCCATTCCTGGAATACATTGAGGAACTGAAACCTGCAGGTGCAGCTAAGGTGATAGGTTTTTGACAACAATAAAAGACAATTACCTTTCACAATTCGTTCAGGACCCAACAAGAAGGAGGGCACTACTAGACCTAATATGAACCAACAGTCCAGACAGCATATCAAATATATTTGTTCGTGGTCACTTGGATAATAGTGATCACAAAATAATAAGTTTTCATGTATCCTTTAATAACATATGTAGTAGAGGGCTACAAGGACGCTAATCTTCAGGAAGGCAAATTTCCTACGGTTGAGAGATGATTTTAGTACAAAAAACTGAAACTGGGACGATGTCCTGAGACATAACAGTACAAAAAGTAAGTGGGAGACATTTATGAGCATCCTGAATAGGACCTGTACACAATATATACACTATGGGAATAAACATGGTAGAAATAGGAGGAAACCACTATGACTACATAGAGTTGTAAGGGGCGCAATAAGTGACAAAAAGAAAGCATTTAGAGAATTATAGCAAATAGGAAGTGATGAGGCATTGAATAAATACAGAAAATGAAATAAATTCTGTAAAAAGCAAATCAAGGTAGCAAAGATGGAGACAGAGAAACTCGTTGCCCGAGAAAGTAAAAATAATCCCAAAATATTCTTTAACTACATAGATAGTAAGAAACTAAAAATTATAGTGTTGGCCCCATAAAATGTCTGGGTGAAATGGTGGATGAGGATGAGAAAAAAGCCAATATACTAAATAACTTTTTTCAACAGCATTTACACAAGAAAATCCCATGACAGACAATATGATAAGTGATAAAAATTCTCCACTGCTTAACCCAGCAAGAAGTACGGCGTCATCTAAAAATCACTAAAGTTGACAAATCCCCAGGTCTGGATAGGATACTCCCCCGAGTATTTCAGGAATTAAGTATCGTCATAGATAGACCATTATTTTTAATCTCTAAATATTCCATAATAACAGGGTGTGTACCATAGGGCTGGCGTATGGCAAATGTAGTGCTAGTATTCAAAAAGGGAACAAAAACTGAACTTGGAAATTATAGGCCAGTAAGCTTAACCTCTCTTTTCTAAGAGATGCTATACTGGAGTATCTGAAGAAAAATAACCTCATGACCCAATATCAACATGGGTTTACGAGGGACCACTCTTGTCAAGATAATCTGATCATCTTATATAAAGAGGTAAATCCTTGACTTGACCAAAGAAATACAGTGGATGTTGTGTATATGGACTTTTCAAAAGCTTTTGATATGGTGCCACACAGAAGGTTGAAAGGGGAAAATATGGGTAAGTAGGTTAAGAAATCGCTCAGTGATAGGAAACAAAAGGTGGTTATTAATGGAACACACTCGGACTGGGTCATAGTTAACAGTGGGGTACCACGGGGGTCAGTATTGGGCCCACTTCTTTTTAACATATTTATTAATGACCTTGTACGGGGTATACAGAGTAGAATTTCAATATTTTCAGATGACACTAAACTCTGCAGGGTAATAAATGCAGAGGTGGACAATTTTATATTACAGGAGTATTTATGTAAACTAGAAGCTTGAGCTGATAAATCGCAAATGAGCTTTAATGGGGATAAATGTAAGGTCATGTATTTGGGCAGAGGAAATAAAATGTATAATTATATGCTTCATTGTAAAACACTGGGCAAAACTATTGCTGAAAAAGACCTAGGTGTATGGGCGGATGACTAACTCACATTTAGTGGCCAGTGTCAGGCAGCTACTGCAAAGGCAAATAAAATAATGGGATGCATTAAAAGATGCTTGTGAGGAGATTCAGCGTCTGTAGTTTGGGGTTCTGATCTGGCACAAATCCTTGGTCGTATTAAAAGGCTTGTTAAAGAGCTGATTATGACTGAGTATTGCTACCTAAAGGTGGCGCTAGAGTTCATCCACTTCCTCACTGAAGTGACAATTTGCATATGAGGAGAAGATAATTTTACCTCTATACAAGTCACTAGTGCGACCACACATAGAATACTGTGTACAATTCTGGTGTTCGGTGTATAAGAAAGACATACCTGAACTAGAGCGGGTCCAGAGAAGCGCAACCATGGTTATTAGAGGACTGGGGGTCTGCAATACCAAGACAGGTTATTAAGTTATTAAACTTGGGGTTATTTAGTTTTGAAAAAAGAAGGATTAGGGGTGATCTTATAATAATGTATAAATATATGAGTGGGCAGTACAGAAACCTTTCTAATGATCTTTTTACATATAGGCCTGAGACAGGGACAAGGCGGCATCCTCTATACGTCTGGAGGAAAGAAGGTTCAATCATAATCACAGATGTGGATTATTTACTGTAAGAGCAGTGAGACTATGGAACTCTCTGCCATATGATGCTATAATGAGTGATTCACTGCTAATGAGGCGGTTGACAGGGTAGGGGGTACTCAGATACCGGGGCTGATGGCGACTTGGATGGGGGATCACGGCTGGTCGGTCCCCGGTCCTGTGCCCTCAACCCCCAACGGCGGGAGTTGGTGGGGGATGATGGTGGTGAAGGGGATTGGTTATGTGACGCCACCTGTGGTACCTGGTAAAGTGTATACCAGCGCTGCAGCCGGCTGCTGAGGTGATGGAGGTGCAGCTTAGTGTAGTACAGCTCCCCACAGGTGGAGCTTTACCTCAGGGCAACGGGAATGGATGAGGGGAGTCGTAGTAACGTTTCTGCGGTCAACGCTGTGGGTAGCGGCGGTTAAGCAGGCACACACACACACAGTAGTCTTTGTTTCGGTACCTTTTACTAATGATGGGTAACAGGTACAGTCCAGAGAAGTAACCAGGTCCCCGGTGCAATTTGGGACTTTCACCCTGGAGAGTTGAGAGGCCTCCTCTGTCACGCTTTGCTCTATAACTGACAATGAGGTCCTTCTGCGGGTTCCCTATTCTTCCCTTGGCCCCTGGTCCTATGCTTGGTCAGTTTCAAGTGTCTCTTTGCTGTTACCTCAGGGGGATTAGTTCCTCCTCGTCCTTTCGAGCTTTTCCTGCTGCACTGGATGCTTGGCAGTCTCGGACTCCGGTGTCCGGGTGAACTAAAGGGAAGCTTGATCTGTTCCCTTCTTTAATTCCCTGTTTCCTCCACTGGCCTCTGACCCTCTCCCTAGGGTGCAGCACAGTCCTGGGCCTGGCTTGATCCCAGCTACCAGCTCCTTCTCTCTCCTCTCACTGGAACTAACTGCTTCTCACTGGACTAACTGACTCCTCAGGCCTGGATCTTTTATAGGGGATCTGGCTTAAGGCAGCCAGTAGAGCTCCCCCTTCAGGTCTGGGGTGGAAGGTGTTGTGTGCTGTGTGTACCAAAGTGTAAATTCCTCCTTGCACTGGTGGATCCTGTGGCAATCCCCTGTAGGGGTGCCACATTAACATTTAGGAAGGGTCTAGATGCCTTTCTTGAAAAATATAATAGGATATATATACTAGATTCTTTGATAGGGCATTGATCCAGGGAACTAATCTGTTTGCCGTATGTGGAGTCAGGAAGGATTTTTTTCCCCCAGTGTGGAGCTTAGTGTTTGCCACATGGTTTTTTTTGCCTTCCTCTGGATCAACATGTTAGGCTATGGGTTGAACTAGATGGATTTAAAATCTAACTTCAATTTTAAAAACTATGTATTAATATGTATATACAGTAGAAACCAAAAGTTTAGCATTTTTTTAAAGCATGATTACTTCTGTCTGGTTGTTGTGATGCCATTTTCCTGGTAATTTTAGAAAGCCGGAAGCAAACAGATGTCAGCTGTAAAGATGAAAATTGCGTTTGAAATATTATGTAATGGGTAGTCTAATTTTGCCTAAAATTTGTTGTCTTTTTTCTTTTTGTTTGGCTAGGGTCACACATGCCAATCAGTTTTTTTCCACTGGTTTCAATAACAAATCCGTTTTTTTAGGATGTTTTTTGAGCCTCCTGTTTGGTTATGCATTTTTTGGACTTTGCCATTTTTTGCCAAAAAATGCTAGCAAAAACGGATCCGCATTTTTACTGCACTAAGAAAGGATCTGTTTTCCTATAGGGCCCCATGTTAATAAAATGGATCCGTTTTTTTACTGCACCAAAAAAGGTTGCTTGCAGTGTTTTTTGCATCCAGTAAAAAAACTAACAGCTTTTGTTAACAATGTAGTCACACTTGATCCCAGGATCCGTTTTTAGCATCAGTTTTTGGACTTTGAATTATAAAGCTGAAAAACTGATGTCAATAACGTATCCAGGGCTTATGTGTCACCCTAGCCTTTGTGTGCTTTTTTGGTTAAAACATGGCAAAGACAAAGACAAATCATCAGATGTCAGGAAGTTTATAATTCTGAGACTGAAGTCTGGCAAAAGCCAAATAGAGGTAGCTATGGAATTAACTGTTCTCAGGGTCAAGTGTCAAATTAACGAAGAATGTGTGGTCAAAGTGAGTCACCAAACTGTGCTGGGATGGCTAAGAGCAGTAGGTTTGAATGCACGACTTCTAGTCAAGAAGCCTTTATCTCTGCAAAGTCCCGGAAGGTCCAACTTGAGTTTGCCAAAGAACACAGCCACTGGAAAGAGACAGATTACTCTAAATGCCTAGTTACACACAGAGATAATTGTGCAGAGATTGTTCGCAGATCTCTGGTTGCGGTGAAATCATGGACACATTGCTCCATTTTGTGGCCGTGTACAAATGTAACAATGTGTCCATGATTTCACTGCAACCAGAGATCTGCGAACAATCTCTGCACAATCTGTGAGTGTAACTGGGCCTTAAGGCGTTGTGGTCAAATGAATCCAAGTTCATTCTGTTTGGTAAAGATGGCAAGCACTATAAATACTGCCCTATTGGAAAATGTAATGATGTTAGGTACCAAACACCTACAGTGAAACATGGTGGTGGCAATGTTATGGTTTGGGGCTGATTTTCTGTAAGCCATTGTCCCTTTGCATAGAAGTAATGGAAATATAAATGCTACCATGTACAAGGATATACTGGAGAATGTAATGCTGCCACATGGTAAAACCAAAGTAGGCAGTGCTGGAAATTCCAGCAAAGCAATCCATGCTCACTCTGGATGAACTGCAGAGATCTACAGCTGAGGTGGGAGAGTCTGTCCATAGGACAACAATCAGTCGTACACTACAGAAATCTGGCCTTTATGGAAGAGTGGCAAGAAGAAAGCCATTTCTCAAAGATATCCATAAAAAGTCTCATTTGAAGTTTGCCACAAGCCACCCGGGAGACACAACAAACTTGTGAAATATAAGGTGCCCTGGTCAGATGAAACCAAAATCGAACTTTTTGGCCACAATGCAAAATTATATATTTGGCGTAAAAGCAACACAGCTCATCACCCTCAAAACATCATCCCCACTGTCAAACATGGTGGTAGCAGCATCATGGTTTGGGCCTGCTTTTCTTCAGCAGGAACAGGGAAGATGGTTAAAATTGATGGGAAGTTTTTTTTTGTTCCCTCTATCCTTAAACCTGGGGGGGTAACCTCCTGGACTTACATAGAGGAGAAGAGGCTGCAAGTTGCGTTTGGAGGCTGATTTATATGTTTACATGTCACAGGAGATTATAGGAGACTCAATTGATCAAGAGACTCTTACTTTGAAGTTTGGATGCAACTTATAAGGGGGACATTGGGGGGGTGGGAGGGTGAGGTAGGGGATGTGAGTTACAGCCAGCACCCTACTGTTTCACATGTAAAGATGAAAAATGCTAGAATAAGTTGAGAAAAAGATTTGCAGATAACTAGATATATTGTCATAAAGTTAAATGTTTGGTTGTTAAACAAGACAGATAGATATATAACGGAAAATTTTGGGGTTCCTAATATTTGGTTAAATATGTGTTTTTTTTATATAATTGGTGGTGGGTGGAGGGAGAGCCATGTGGTTTATGTTGGAAAAAATGGAAGTAAAGAACGATAGGAGTTTAAGCAGAAGAAGGATTATGGGGGTGAGGGAGGGTTTATGATCCAAGCTAAGAAAGTGTTTGTTCAAAGGTTATCATCATTGCGAGCTCACGAATCTACTTATCGGGGACTTATATTATGTCATGGAAACCCCCAGTTCATAATTATAACACTCTGTGTGATAAAGAATGGTTAGATTGATTACTTGGAATGTACAGGGGCTTCGTTCGCCTAACATGAGGTCGATGGTTCTTCGTCACTTAAAAAGGCTGAAAGCTGATATTGCTCTCCTACAAGAGACACATCTTAGACAAGATGAATTCTTCAGGATGCGTAAGATGTGGGTAGGTGAAGTCTATGGCTCTGGAGCACAAAATAGGAAAGCAGGGGTGCTCATATTGATCAATAAACACCTGGCACACAGATTAATATCTGTAGACTCAGACCTGGAAGGTCGACTATTACACTTACATATTCAAACTCAAAATGACCATATTAATCTGTACAATGTGTATGCACCAAACTCAGCCCAGAAAATGTTTTTCGAGGAAGTGCAGACAAAGCTTTTGGGAGACACAGACACTAACATTGTGATCGGGGGAGATTTTAATGAGGTGTTGAGGGACGATGAGTAGTGATGGGCGAATCCTAAATTACTCAGAATCGCTTGACTCTAGCGAGTCCGAGCACAGGACTCGCTACTCGTTGCGAGTCTAGCGAGTCCAATGTTAATGAATGGGGAAGCGAGTAATAGCGAGTAGTGTGAGATTTACAAATCGCAGATGTGTCTCAGAAGCTTCAGCCTGAAGCAATCCTAGTTTTGTCATTTATTTGCATTGCTCGTTTACTTTGTAAGTAATCGCTGACTCGCACAGATAAGATCCTGTCTCCTCTGTACAGGCTGCCAGCTCCAGGGTCCTAGAGCCCGCCTGCTGCTTGATGTAGCAGTGCTGAGATTGTTCTCAGTCTGCTCATTCCCTGTGTACAGACATGAATGTCTGTGCACAGAGATGATGTAGCAGAGCTGAGATTGTTCTCAGTCTGCTCATTCCCTGTGTACAGACATGAATGTCTGTGCACAGAGATGATGTAGCAGAGCTGAGATTGTTCTCAGTCTGCTTATTCCCTGTGCATAGACATCTATATTTATGCACAGGGGATGTAGCAGAGAGGACATCGCGTTTTGGACTGCGTCGGACGGAAGAGGATTTTTTTAATTAAAGATGGAGGCCCTAATGGCTTTTTTTTTTATTTCTAATAAAAAATTTTCCTTGTGTTGTGTTTTTTTAAAACAATTTAATAGAAATTCATGGCGGTCATGTCTAATATTGGCGTGACCGCCATAAATTTCGGGCTTAGGGTCAGCTGATAATACAAAGCTGGCCCTAACCTCTATTACCCAGCGTGCCACCGCTACCAGGGCCGCTGGAAGAGCGGGGTTCAGCGCCAGAGGATGGCGCTTCAATGAACGCGCCATCTTCTGGGGCGGCTGCGGGCTGCAATTTGCAGCGGGGGGTGCCCAGAAAGCTTGGGCATCCCTGCGCTGCGGATTCCAGCCCCCAGCTGCTTAGCTGTACCTGGCTAGACATAGAAATTGCGCGGAGCCCCACGCATTTTTTTTTAATTATTTCATGAAATTCTGAGATTCTGACTCTGAGACTCTGACTCTGAAATTCATGAAATAATAAAAAAAAAATGCGTGGGGCTCCGCGCAATTTCTATGTCTAGCCAGGTACAGCTAAGCAGCTGGGGGCTGGAATCCACAGCGCAGGGATGCCCAAGCTTTCTGGGCACCCCCCGCTGCAAATTGCAGCCCGCAGCCGCCCCAGAAGATGGCGCGTTCATTGAAGCGCCATCCTCTGGCGCTGAACCCCGCTCTTCCAGCGGCCCTGGTAGCGGTGGCACGCTGGGTAATAAAGAGGTTAGGGCCAGCTTTGTATTATCAGCTGGCCCTAAGCCCGAAATTTATGGCGGTCACGCCAATATTAGACATGACCGCCATGAATTTCTATTAAATTGTTTTAAAAAAAACACAACACAAGGAAAATTTTTATTAGAAATAAAAAAAAAAGCCATTAGGGACTCCATCTTTAATTAAAAAAATCCTCTTCCGTCCGACGCAGTCCAAAACGCGATGTCCTCTCTGCTACATCCCCTGTGCATAAATATAGATGTCTATGCACAGGGAATAAGCAGACTGAGAACAATCTCAGCTCTGCTACATCATCTCTGTGCACAGACATTCATGTCTGTACACAGGGAATGAGCAGACTGAAAACAATCTCAGCACTGCTACATCATCTCTGTGCACAGACATTCATGTCTGTACACAGGGAATGAGCAGACTGAGAACAATCTCAGCACTGCTACATAATGTCTGTGAGCAGGCGGGCTCTAGGACCCTGGAGCTGCACAGAGAAGACAGCTGGACTCGGCTCGCAAAGAAACAGCAGTTATCTGCGAGTTTCCCTGCTATCACTGGCACAGTAGCCAGTGATTACTCGCACGAGTCTAATGCAAACAATGGCAATCCTAGTTTTGTCAGCGTTTCTGACAAAACTAGGATTGATATTGATTTGCATTGGACTCGTGCGAGTAATCATTGGGAAACTCGCAGAGTACCGAGTCCTGCGAGTCCCTTACTACTCGCCGAGTAACGAGTCCTAGCGAGTAGATTCGCCCATCCCTAACGATGAGGATAGACAAAAGAAGGACAGGAGAGCAAGGCAACATGGAGGGGCTGAACCTAGGGTAAAGGGAGGCATCTTGGAGATTATCATGTCACAATCACACTTGAAGGATGCATGGCGTGCACTACACCCATTGGAAAGGGAATATACTTACTATTCACACCCACACGGTACGTGGTCCAGATTAGATATGTTCTTCACGACTGAGAGAATGTTCCAAAGGGTCAATCGGGCTGTGATAGAAAATATGGTGGTATCAGATCATAGCCCGGTGTCACTAGAGCTCTCGGACATATACCCGAGAGGTATGGATTACATATGGAGGTTCCCAACATACCTGTTGAAAGGGGAAAATTTTGAGAAACAAATGAAAGAATGGTGGTTGGATTTCTCTCTCGATAATGGAGAACATAGACAGAATCCACGTTTATATTGGGAAACAGCTAAGGCGGTATTGAGAGGACACATCATTGCACATACTTCAAAGATAAAAAAACAAATCAAAGAACAGTATGCGATAACTAGCGAAAGGGTCAGGACAGCCTACTCAAATTTTAAATACTCCTCCTTGGAGACTGATAAACAAATTTGGCTTAGAGCCAAAGCTGAATTTGATGATTGGGCAGAAAAGAGGGAACAAACAGTTAGAGGGTATATGGAGATGGAACTACATAGATTTGGGGATAAGGGGGGACGGTTATTAGCCAATTTAGCAAGAGGGAGACGTATTGGCTCCTGGATAGTATCGCTGAAAACTAGAGGAGGGGAAAGAACAACTAACCCTAAGGATATCAACCAGACATTAGGTAACTATTATGCTATGTTGTCTACTGATACGAAGGTACCAGAGCGGGGAGGAGAACAGTGGTTGGCGGACATAAAGCTTACATCATTAATAGAGGAGGACTTGATGGAGTTAAATAGGACCATAACGGAAGAAGAAGTGCAGAGGGCTATAAAAAACTTGGGGTCAGGCAAGGCACCAGGCCCAGACGGGTTTAATGGTGAATTTTATAAGGCCATGAGGGAGCAAATCACACCAACTTTAACTGATTTGTACAATAATATCCTCCAGGGGAACACCTGTCAGAAAAAATTAACACAGCCTACATTAAATTGTTACCAAAAGAAGGGAAAGCTCTGGAAGACCCGGCAAGTTATAGGCCCATTTGCCTGATCAATCAAGATCTTAAATTGCTAACTAAGATTATGGCGGATAGATTGGCATGGTGTTTACCGAAATTAATCTCAGCACACCAATCAGGCTTTGTCAAAGGGAGGTCGGCGGTCACTAATTAAGAAAAGCAATGTAGGTGATCGATGCAATAAGGAAAAGAAAGCTGGGCACTGACGATAAACCAGCCATGGTCACATTAGATGCAGAAAAAGCGTTTGACAACATGAAGTGGCCATGGCTGGAACTTGTTTTGGACAAAATAGGACTGGTAGGCTCATTTAGAGACTTTGTTGGTATTCTTTACTCTAACCCAAAGGCCAGTGTGTGCACTCCGGGGTTTCTGTCTGACACCTTTTCACTACATAAAGGAACTTGCCAAGGATGTCCACTGTCACCACTATTGTTCAATGTGGCCATCGAGCCATTGGTAAGATACTTCAATGAACATAGTGCATATGAAGGCATAGCCATTGGAAAAAAGTTAATCAAATCTGCCTTGTTTGCGGACGACATAATCCTATTTATGAATAATCCACAAAGGGATCTTCCTCAGCTATTAAATAAAATCGAACAATTTGGCGTATTTTCGGGATTCCGATTAAATAGGTCGAAGTGCGACATTCTGGTCTTAAAGGGAGAGAGACGAGGGGAAATAAGTAACAATATAGCAGGTATACCAAAGGCTACCACGTCAATATAATATCTAGGGGTACATCTAGGTAGGACACTGGGACAAATCTACACTTTAAACTATGCTCCACTCATAAACAAAATAGAAATGGAGCTAGAAAGATGGGGAAAACTGCCTCCGTCCCTTCTGGGTGGATGCCACCTACTTAAAATGGTCAGTTTTGCTCGCCTACTATATCCCTACAAACTATCCCCTTGCTGATGCGACATATAGATTTTAACAAGTTGAACAAAGCCTTTACAAAATTTATATGGAAAGGAAGACAAGCTAGACTCAATATGCGCACACTAATGTTTACAAAAGAGGCTGGAGGAGTGGGACTACCCAACATACGAGGGTATAACATAGTGTGTATATTGAGGCATGTTCTAGATTGGGTGAAAAACACAGGACGTTATTCGGATTACGACCTAGAATCAGAGTTTTGTAAACCTTGGGATCTAACTGCTCTAATGCACACACCTCTGGCGGATATCCCATCGCATGTTAAACAGTCTCTTGTTTGCCGAGATACTATCATGACTTGGAAGGCAGTACGAAAAAAGCTCAAGTTATCTTGGAGGGTATCGAAACATTTAATTCATTTAATTCCCTGGGCGTTCCCGGCTTTTAAATGGGGAAGGGAGAATAAACTATTTAGAGAGTGGGCCAGGAAAGGAATAAAAATGCTGGGGGACTTAATTCATAAACAAGACCGGAGGTGGATGACAGGTCAGGAAGTGCTGGATTCTTACAACTTGTCAGCCTTCCAGCTACCACAATACAGCCAGTTAAACCATTACGTTCTACAACACTTGTCGAATGTAGACAGGGAGGTAGATATTAATACCTGGGATAAACTGGTTAATACTGATATTAAGGATATTACCATTTCTTTTGTCTACAAAACACTACGGGATGACCTGACGCCTTCGGGCACGGCCAAACTGTTTCAATCATGGATGAAATACATACCTGACGAAGACCTGGAAAATAAAACCTTGATGGGTTGGGAGTTGGTGCGTAAGAATATTGTTAATGAACAATGGCGAGACAGCCAATTTCGAATAATGCATAAAATAATATATGGCTTCAATCTGCCTCCCAATCCTCAACATCCTGAGAGATCTATGATGTGTCCTAAATGTGGTGCGGAAAAAACAGATATGGTCCATGGCATATGGTTGTGTCCGAACGTACAGGCATATTGGAAAATGATTCAGCACAAAGTGAAAATGATTTGTGGTATATGGGTAGACTTAGACCCCCTTTGCTGGATATTTCATTACACGGACGACAGAACAAGGGGAGGAGGGATACAACCCATATTTCACATGATTACCCTGCTGGCAAAAAGGCTAATTCTACAACATTGGTTAGCGGAGAAGCTACCCAGGGAGAGTGAGATTCACACTGGTCTCATGGCGGCGTTGAACTTAGATAGGAGGGAAGCTGAAAGAAACAGAGATAAATTGGCACCTGTTTTCTTCAAAAAATGGAGATCCTTTATAGAATCTTCTCTATCCGATGAAGAGATACAGAAAGTGGTATCACCATTTACTCTCTCCGAATGGTATCTCATTGAGGATATTCAAGTTAGCCTGGGTAAACTTAAAATACGTTCCTGATGGGGATATGAGAGTAGAGGATAGTAAGCAACAATGTTCTAAGATCTAATATATGGAACTTGGGATATACCTAGTAGATTGATCTATGCAATGACTTCGAAGTAGAGGGGACAGTGGTAATTGACTAGCGGGGCATTAAGGTAATTGAAACTGACATATATATATAGGATTGGATGTAAAGGGGGGGTAGTTAGAGCTGATGTATAAAATACAAACTACTATAATGATTGTTATAAATGTTATATTTGTGTTATAATATGTTTGGAAACTTAATAAAAAACGAATTTTCAAAAAAAAATTGATGGGAAGATGGACGGAGCCAAATACAGCACCATTCTGGAAGAACACCTGTTGGAGTCGGCCAAAGACCCGAGACTGGGACAGAGATTTATCTTCCAGCAAAATAATAATCCCAAACATAAAGCAAAATCTACAATGGAATGGTTCAAAAATAAACGTATCCAGGTGGTCAAGTCAAAGTCCAGACCTGAATTCAATAGAGAATATGTGGAAAGAGCTGAAAACTGCTGTTCACAAACACTCTCCATCCAACATCACTGAGCTCCAGCTTTTTTGCAAGGAAGAATGGGCAAGAATTTCAGTCTCTCGATGTGCAAAACTGATAGAGACATACCCCAAGCGACTTGCAGCGGTAATCGCAGCAAAAGGTGGCATTACAAAGTATTAACTCAAGAGGGCCGAATAATCTTGCACGCCCCACTTTTCAGTTTTTTATTTGTTAAAAAAGTTTAAAATATCCAAAAAATTTCGTTCCACTTTACGATTGTGTCACACTTGTTGATTCTTCACAAAAAAAATTTGAATTTATGTCTTTATATTTGAAGCCTGAAATGTGGCAAAAGGCTGAAAAGTTCAAGGGGGCCAAATACTTTCAGAAGGCACTGTATATGTGATGTTAGCATACTCAGGAAATAATTCAACATAAATTTTATGGTCTATTATCTCTTGTTACCTTTGTGAAAATTAAAGATTTCAGGTAAAAGCAACATGTTTGTGGGAAAATAATATTTTTTCATTTTCACTAAATTCGGTGAAGCACCCGTGAGTTCAAAGTGCCCACCATACTCTAAATGCATTATTTGAGTGGTTTAGTTTCCAAAATAGGGTCACTTCTGGTGTTTTGTCATGCCAGGGGCTCTTCAATATAACCTAGCATCTGCAATAAATTCCAGTAATATGGCGCTCCTTCCCTTCCGAGCCCTGATGTTTGCCCAGGTAGTAGTTTTCCACCACATATGGGGTATTGATGTACTCAGGAGAAATTGCACAAAATAATTTTATGCTCCATTTTCCTCTTTCACCCTTACGAAAATGAAAAAGTTACGCCTCAAGGAACATTTTAGTGGGAAAATGTGATTTCTTATCTCACAACTCAAAGTTAAAAAATTCTGTAAAATGGGGTCACATTTGGGGTGTTTCCATGGCATCTGCTATCTATTTCAGCCAATTTTCCACTGCAAACGTCAAATGGCGCTCCTTCCCTTCTGAGCCCTGCCGTCTGACCACACAGTACTTTTTCAATGTATATGGGGTATCAACATACTCAAGAGAAATTGAACAACAAATTGTAAAGTCCATTTTCTCCTGTTATTCCTGTGAAAAGGCAAAATTTGAAGCTAACGCAAATTTTTTGTGGGAAAAAATAAAATATTAATTTTTCCTTACACATTGCATTAATTTCTGTGAAACACCTAAAGAGGTAATATCCTTATTGAAAATGGGTTTAAGCACTTTGAGGGGTGTAGTCTTTAAAATTGTCTCACTTTTAAGTATTTTTTGTCTGTATTTTCTGCCACATACACCCCTCCAGATCACTTTTAATGTTACATGGTCCCTAAAAATTTGGTTCTGTAAGTTTTGTTGGAAAATTGAGAAATTGCTTATGAATAGTGATGGGCGAATCCTAAATTACTCGGAATCGCTTGACTCTAGCGAGTCCGAGCCCAGGACTCGCTACTCGTTGCGAGTCTAGCGAGTCCAATGTTAATGAATGGGGAAGCGAGTAATAGCGAGTAGTGTGAGATTTACAACTCGCAGATGTGTCTCGGAAGCTTCAGCCTGAAGCAATCCGAGTTGTCATTTATTTGCATTGCTAGTTTACTTTGTAAGTAATCGCTGACTCGCACAGATAAGATCCTGTCTTCTCTGTGTTCTGGCTGCCCCAGCTCCAGGGTCCTAGAGCCCGCCTGCTGCCTGATGTAGCAGAGCTGAGATTGTTCTCAGTCTGCTCATTCCCTGTGTACAGACATGAATGTCTGTGCACAGAGATGATGTAGCAGAGCTGAGATTGTTCTCAGTCTGCTTATTCCCTGTGCATAGACATCTATATTTATGCACAGAGGATGTAGCAGAGAGGACATCGCGTTTTGGACTGCGTCGGACGGAAGAGGATTTTTTTAATTAAAGATGGAGTCCCTAATGGCTTTTTTTTTTATTTCTAATAAAAAATTTTCCTTGTGTTGTGTTTTTTTTAAAACAATTTAATAGAAATTCATGGCGGTCATGTCTAATATTGGCGTGACCGCCATAAATTTCGGGCTTAGGGCCAGCTGATAATACAAAGCTGGCCCTAACCTCTTTATTACCCAGCGTGCCACCGCCACCAGGGCCGCTTGAAGAGCGGGGTTCAGCGCCAGAGGATGGCGCTTCAATGAACGCGCCATCCTCTGGGGCGGCTGCGGGCTGCAATTTGCAGCGGGGGGTGCCCAGAAAGCTTGGGCATCCCTGCGCTGCGGATTCCAGCCCCCAGCTGCTTAGCTGTACCTGGCTAGACATAGAAATTGCGCGGAGCCCCACGCATTTTTTTTTAATTATTTCATGAAATTCTGAGATTCTGACTCTGAGACTCTGACTCTGAAATTCATGAAATAATTAAAAAAAAATGCGTGGGGCTCCGCGCAATTTCTATGTCTAGCCAGGTACAGCTAAGCAGCTGGGGGCTGGAATCCGCAGCGCAGGGATGCCCAAGCTTTCTGGGCACCCCCCGCTGCAAATTGCAGCCCGCAGCCGCCCCAGAAGATGGCGCGTTCATTGAAGCGCCATCCTCTGGCGCTGAACCCCGCTCTTCCAGCGGCCCTGGTAGCGGTGGCACGCTGGGTAATAAAGAGGTTAGGGCCAGCTTTGTATTATCAGCTGGCCCTAAGCCCGAAATTTATGGCGGTCACGCCAATATTAGACATGACCACCATGAATTTCTATTAAATTGTTTTAAAAAAAACACAACACAAGGAAAATTTTTTATTAGAAATAAAAAAAAAAGCCATTAGGGACTCCATCTTTAATTAAAAAAATCCTCTTCCGTCCGACGCAGTCCAAAACGCGATGTCCTCTCTGCTACATCCCCTGTGCATAAATATAGATGTCTATGCACAGGGAATAAGCAGACTGAGAACAATCTCAGCTCTGCTACATCATCTCTGTGCACAGACATTCATGTCTGTACACAGGGAATGAGCAGACTGAGAACAATCTCAGCTCTGCTACATCATCTCTGTGCACGGACATTCATGTCTGTACACAGGGAATGAGCAGACTGAGAACAATCTCAGCACTGCTACATCATCTCTGTGCACGGACATTCATGTCTGTACACAGGGAATGAGCAGACTGAGAACAATCTCAGCACTGCTACATCATCTCTGTGCACGGACATTCATGTCTGTACACAGGGAATGAGCAGACTGAGAACAATCTCAGCTCTGCTACATCATCTCTGTGCACGGACATTCATGTCTGTACACAGGGAATGAGCAGACTGAGAACAATCTCAGCTCTGCTACATCATCTCTGTGCACGGTCATTCATGTCTGTACACAGGGAATGAGCAGACTGAGAACAATCTCAGCACTGCTACATCATCTCTGTGCACGGACATTCATGTCTGTACACAGGGAATGAGCAGACTGAGAACAATCTCAGCACTGCTACATCATCTCTGTGCACAGACATTCATGTCTGTACACAGGGAATGAGCAGACTGAGAAGAATCTCAGCACTGCTACATAATGTCTGTGAGCAGGCGGGCTCTAGGACCCTGGAGCTGCACAGAGAAGACAGCTGGACTCGGCTTGCAAAGAAACAGCAGTTATCTGCGAGTTTCCCTGCTATCACTGGCACAGTAGCCAGTGATTACTCGCACGAGTCTAATGCAAACAATGGCAATCGTAGTTTTGTCAGCGTTTCTGACAAAACTAGGATTGATATTGATTTGCATTAGACTCGCGAGTAATCACTGGGAAACTCGCAGAGTACCGAGTCCTGCGAGTCCCTTACTACTCGCCGAGTAACGAGTCCTAGCGAGTAGATTCGCCCATCCCTACTTATGAACCCTAACTTTCCAATTAAAAAAGTTATGTTTAAAAAATGATACTGACAAAGAGTAGACTTGTTGGACATCTCATATATTAACTTTGCGTGGTATAACTACCTGGTTTAAGGGCATAAAAATAAAAAATTTAAAATTGTGAAACTTTTACATTTTGACAAATTATTTCTATTTTCATAAATAAATTGAAATCATATCAACCAAAATTTACCACAACGATGAATTCAGAATGTCCCAAGAAAATGATCTCAGAATCACTGGGGATATATTGAAGCGTTCCAGAATTATTATTACATAATGTGCCACTGCTCAGAATTCAAAACATTGGTTTAGTCAGGAAGGTGAAGACAGACTCGGGGGAAAAAGGGGATTAAAGATCTGTGCCGCTCTTCTCTCCTCTAAAGAATGAATAAGGTGTAGTGTGCAACGAAGTCAAGGCCTTTATATTCCAGAATAAAGGAATGCATGGGTGGGAATCAGTTGTTGCAATAACAGCTAATTTAAAGTAATTGAGATTTGTGGGATCACAACTTGTTCTTTTCCCCTTCGTTAAAATTAATTTCATGCTTAATTTGTGATGCAATCACTGCAATTATACTACAGGACATTTATGGGTGGGCCATTTATATGGATACACCTAAATAAAATGGGAGCGGTTGGTAATATCAACTTCATGTTTGTAGCACATTAGTACCCTTCCCATATACTAATGTGCCACAAACAGGAAGTTGATATCACCAACCGTTCCCATTTTATTCAGGTATATCCATATAAATGGCCCACCCTATAAATGGCCCAACCTGTATTATGTCACCAGTGATGTAGCATGGGAGCTGGACCTTGTAAAAAGAGGGCAAATCATGTAAAGCCCCGCCACTTACTCAATATTAGAGGGATTAGTTTTGTCAATTTTAATCTTCTGGGTCAGCAAGGGGTATAGCTACAGAAGTTTAAAAAGGGATAAACCACAACCAACAGCAAATGGCTAGGTCAGAGTTTTCTAACTCAGCAGGGGGCTTGAGCCTTAAAGAAAACCACCAGTCAGGCAGGAACTGTAATATCTTACAGGATTAGGGAACTACCATGCATCTGAGCCCTACCCAAATCATATTTCCGGGACTGCTGAGACAGGCAGTAAATGCACCTGGGTCCCGTTTCTTAGCAGATAGTGGGGAGATATGTAGTACAGCTAGTAGAAGCCAGGTTGGTTAGCCATGTTTGGTCTCCAAGCAAATTGGGGACCTGGCAGTTTTTAATGGCAACAATACACCTACATAGGACCCAATAGTGAGAAGTTATGACCCATCATAGGTTTTTGGAGTCTTTCAGCTCAGACACCATGGGAGGGGAATCAGGGTCAACCTGGGGATAGGGGAAGGAGTGACCAAGAAGTTATTTGTGGGTGCCAGCAATCTGCCATGTTGTCTTCTTGGGAGGTTACACAATGCGCCTGCCATATGCCTCACATAAGTGCATAGAAATTAATTTGACTTGAATTCATAGATTAATATGATATACCTCATCATTTCATACTACTGCTGTCTAACAATCATTCAATCATCTTCTCCATCCTCCATTTTCCACAGGTATGTTCATGTTCCTTGCTGAAATTTTGCTTCTGATTATGCTTGTAACTTCTCATTTCATTGCTCTTGTTTCTTACCTAAAGTTTATGACCCTTTGTTTAACTCTGCCTGTCCTGCATCATTTGCTTCACCTCTGACTCTAAATAGCTATTGGACTCCAGTCTCCTCCTCCCCAATCAGCTGAAATCACTTGTATGAATATATATGTGCTAACCTCAAGTCTGCCAGGATGTGTTTGCCGTCTGCCTCACCGAAGTGCCTCACATAAGTGCATAGAAATAAATTTGACTTGAATTTTACTGGAATTCACTGGAAGTGGAAGGTACTAGAATTTTCCCATGCTATCTTCACTTTACTGAATAATTCCAGTCCATCATATTTCAGGATGTTGCATCAGAAACAATGTCCTAAATCCAAAAACTATTTGTTCTTTCTCATTTTATTGCTGCTCCTGTCATGTGATATCTCTCCCAATCCTGGTCCACCCTCTACTTACTTTAACCCCTCCTCCACCTCACATAGAAACCCTACTAACATTTATTGCACACCTTCATCTCCCTCTTTTAATTGCGCTCTCTGAAATCCACGGTCTGTATGCAACAAGCTTCCCTTGATCCACAACTACTTTATCACTAACTCACTTAACCAGCTGGCCTTCACAGAAACCTAGATCCAGGAATCAGACATGGTTTCTCCAGCCGCTATTTCTCACGGTGGCTAACATTTCTCCCATTTCCTGAGACCTGGGAACTGACATAGGGGTGGAGTAAACCAACTTCTGTCCCCACAATGTACTTTTCAGGTCATCCCCCCCAGCTCCTTCACTCTCATTCCCTTCTTTTGAGGTCCACATCATTAGGCTCTTCCATCCCCTCCACCTCAGAGTAGCAGTTGTATACCACCCACCAGGGTCACCCACCCAGTTCCTCGACCACTTTTCCGCATGGCTGACACACTTTATGTCCTCAGAATTACCAACCCTTACTCTGTGAGACTTTAATATCCTCATAAACAGCCCATCTCCCCATCTGCATCTCTAACCACTTCTCTTGGCCTCTCACAGCTTTCAACCTCTGAGACACACAAAGACGGTAACAACCTTGACCTGGTCGTTGTCTGGCTCTGTTTAACTTCCTCCTTAGATAACTTACCTCTTCTTCTCTCTGACCACAACTTGCTCTCATTCACACTCACAAATCCTTGACCACCCCAGCACACTCCTACCTATCACTCATTCAGAAATCTACAGGCCATTAACCCTCATACTCTCACAGATTCTCTTCTCTTATCACTGTCCCCAATCTCCTCCTTTTCCTGTCCTGATCTGGCTGTGAATCACTACAATATAAAATAGGAAGGGGGAACAAGAGGCGCAATAGTGCCCTATCACTCAGACACTAAGAGATGAGAGGTATATTGTCAAAACCACTCACCTATTCCAGTTGTGATGACCCACAACTGGCTTGAAGGCATATAATCAATACTGGCTGCTGCAGGACCTCCACCAACCACTCGCACGTGGGAAGACTCTCAGGAAGCTGGGAAAAGGTGTGTGACAGTCCGCGCCACCGGGTACCAAAGAAATCACCTGGGATGCAGGAAGTTATTTCAAGCTTTGTCTTTATTCTCCAACATGTTTCAGCGCTCCACCTGGCGCCTTCCTCAGGGATAATATCCCTGAGGAAGGCGCCAGGTGGAGCGCTGAAACATGTTGGAGAATAAAGACAAAGCTTGAAATAACTTCCTGCATCCCAGGTGATTTCTTTGGTACCCGGTGGCGCGGACTGTCACACACCTTTTCCCAGCTTCCTGAGAATCACTACAATGACTCTTTCAGAAGCACCCTGGACCAAGTAGCACACCTCACAATCAAAACTTCAAATCACAGATTAAAACAGCCCTGGCTCACATCACAAACTCGATTCCTCCAATGATGCTCTAGGAGTGCTGAAAGTCTATGGAGGAAAACCCGCACACCAGAAAATTTAATTCACTATAAATTTATGCTGCGAACTTACAACTCTGCCCTTCACCTTGACAAAAAGACTAAATTCATCTACCCGATCTCCTCACTATCCAACAACCCAAAGAAACTCTTTGACAACTTTCACTCTCTCCTCAATCCTAAAGTGCAGGTCCCTATGTCTGACCTCCATGCTGATGATCTGACTTCTTACTTCACTAAGAAACTAGAAAACATCATTCAGGAAATCAACTCCCAACCTCAATGCGCTGTTACTCCCATCCCTCCCCACATCTGCTCTGGCTCACTCTCCACATTTGACCCAGTCACAGAAGAGGTCTCCAGGCTCCTCTCCTCCTCTCCTCCTACTACATGCACCACTGACCCCATTCCTTCACACCTACTCCAGTCTTTCTATTCAATTTTCACCACTCACGTAACCAAAATCTTTAATCTCTCCCTCTTTACTGGCATCTTCCCGTCCTCCTTCAAACATTCTATCATTACTCTATTATTAAAAGAAAAAGGTTTGGTACCGTGTTAGCCAGTTGGGAAAATGTTGATTGCTTTCAGTGTGAGAAACAAGATACAAATCTTGTAGTTGTGATACCTTTTAATGGCTAACAAAAATAAAATAAATGATGTTATAAGGCGAGCTTTCGAGACGACTCAGGTCTCTTCATCAGGCATGGTATGACAAGATATTGAATGAAACTCAATGCATGCATATATTTTGAGTTTCATTCAATATCTTGTCATACCATGCCTGATAAAGAGACCTGAGTCGTCTCAAAAGCTCGCCTTATAACATTATTTATTTTATTTTTGTTAGCCATTAAAAGGTATCACAACTACAAGATTTGTATCTTGTTTCTCACACTGAGAGCAATCATCTATTATTAAAGAAACTAGTAAAAAGGCCCGATGCAATTGCATCGGGAGCGCGGTGAAATGAATTGTGTGTATACAGGCGGGTCAGTGGGTATCAGAGTATACAGGCGGGTCAGTGGGTAGTAGAGCATCGAGGCGGCTCTGTGGCTAGCAGAGTATCGAGGCGGCTCTGTGGGTAGCAGAGTATTGAGGCGGCTCTGTGGGTAGCAGAGTATCGAGGCGGCTCTGTGGGTAGCAGAGTATAGGGGCGGCTGTGTGGGTAGCAGAGTATAGTGGCGGCTCTGTGGCTAGCAGAGTATCGAAGCGACTCTGTGGGTAGCAGAGTATCGAGGCGGCTCTGTGGTGGAGGGGTGAGGATAGATGCGGCTCTGTGGTGGAGGGGTGAGGAGAGATGCGGCTCTGTGGTGGAGGGGTGAGGAGAGATGCGGGTCTGTGGTGGAGGGGTGAGGAGAGATGCGGCTCTGTGGTGGAGGGGTGAGGAGAGATGCGGCTCTGTGGTGGAGGGGTGAGGAGAGATGCGGCTCAGTGTTGGAGGGGTGAGGAGAGATGTGGTTCAGTGGTGGAGGGGTGAGGAGAGATGCGGCTAAGTGGTGGAGGGGTGAGGAGAGATGCGGCTCAGTGGTGGAGGGGTGAGGAGAAATGGGTGTCTGTGGTGGAGGGGTGAGGAGAGATGCGGCTCAGTGGTGGAGGGGTGATGAGAGATGCTTCTCAGTGGTGGAGGGGTGAGGAGAGATGGGTGTCTGTGGTGGAGGGGTGAGGAGAGAAGCGGCTTAGTGGTGGAGGGGTAAGGAGAGAAGCGGCTCAGTGGTGTAGGGTTGAGGAGAGATGCGGCTCAGTGGTGGAGGGGTGAGGAGAGAAGCACACAGTATATACATACATGAGACATTGTATAGACAGTCAGTATGCAGAGATTACACATATTATACAAACAGTATAGACACAGTATACAGACATTACAGAGAGTATAGAGACATGAGACAGAGTGTAGAGACATGAGACAGAGTGTAGAGACATGAGACGGAGTGTAGAGACATGAGACGGAGTGTAGAGACATGAGACGGAGTGTAGAGACATGAGACGGAGTGTAGAGACATGAGACAGAGTGTAGAGACAGGAGACAGAGTGTAGAGACAGGAGACAGAGTGTAGAGACAGGAGACAGAGTGTAGAGACAGGACAGGGACAGAGTATACAGAGACAGGACAGGGACAGAGTATACAGAGACAGGACAGGGACAGAGTATACAGAGACATAACAGGGACAGAGTATACAGAGACATGACAGGGACAGAGTATACAGAGACATGACAGGGACAGAGTATACAGAGACATGAGAGGGACAGAGTATACAGAGACATGAGAGGGACAGAGTATACAGAGACATGAGAGGGACAGAGTATACAGAGACACGAGAGGGACAGAGTATACAGAGACACGAGAGGGACAGAGTATACAGAGACACGAGAGGGACAGAGTATACAGAGACACGAGAGGGACAGAGTATACAGAGACACGAGAGGGACAGCGTATACAGAGACACGAGAGGGACAGCGTATACAGAGACACGAGAGGGACAGAGTATACAGAGACACGAGAGGGACAGAGTATACAGAGACACGAGAGGGACAGAGTATACAGAGACACGAGAGGGACAGAGTATACAGAGACACGAGAGGAACAGAGTATACAGAGACACGACAGGGACAGCGTATACAGGGACACGACAGGGACAGAGTATACAGAGACATGACAGGGACAGAGTATACAGAGACATGAGAGGGACAGAGTATACAGAGACATGAGAGGGACAGAGTATACAGAGACATGACAGGGACAGAGTATACAGAGACATGACAGGGACAGAGTATACAGAGACATGACAGGGACAGAGTATACAGAGACATGAGAGGGACAGAGTATACAGAGACATGAGAGGGACAGAGTATACAGAGACATGAGAGGGACAGGGTATACAGAGACATGAGAGGGACAGAGTATACAGAGACACGAGAGGGACAGAGTATACAGAGACACGAGAGGGACAGAGTATACAGAGACACGAGAGGGACAGAGTATACAGAGACACGAGAGGGACAGCGTATACAGAGACACGAGAGGGACAGCGTATACAGAGACACGAGAGGGACAGAGTATACAGAGACACGAGAGGGACAGAGTATACAGAGACACGAGAGGGACAGAGTATACAGAGACACGAGAGGGACAGAGTATACAGAGACACGACAGGGACAGCGTATACAGGGACACGACAGGGACAGCGTATAGAGGGACACGACAGGGACAGCGTATAGAGAGACATGACAGTGAGATGTAGAGAGTGCAGGGTGAGTGTGGGCTGAGTGAGGGGTAGAGTGAGTGTAGGGCACAGTGAGTGTGGCTTGAGTGAGTGGAGGGTGAGTAAGTGTGAGGGAGAGCGCGGGATGAATGCAGGGCTGACGGTGGTGTGGGATGCAGCACAATTACCTGGCTGCTTCGTGATGTGTTGTGCAGAAGGACCTGTGGTGACATCATGGTCATGTGACGTGGCTCCGCCCATGGCACAGATGTCACCACAGGTCCAGTAAGTTGGGGCTTATTGGCGGCGGGGAGGATGGCTGGCGGGGGCAGAAGCGAGTAGGAGTGCGGGGACCGGGCGGGGGTTTAGCAGGCGACCTGCTAGGAGTGGGCGGGAAGAATAAACATTAGTGAGTGAGTGTTTCATTTGCGGGCAGTGTGCCGCTATGGCGCCATCCAGCAATGCAAGCAGCGGCTCACTATGGCGCATGCGCGCCATCGCTCGCAGCGCCGCAAAGCATGCTGGGATAGCGGCACACTGCCCGGAAACGAAAAACTGGTAATTATGTAAGTAGATCTTTTTCTGACCCATCCTGCACAAATAACTACAGACCAGTCTCCAATCTCCTATTCATCTCTAAACTCTTGGAGTGCCTGGTCTGCTCTTGCCTCACCCGTTACCTCTCCACTCACTCTCTTCTAGACCCATTGCAGTCTGGCTTCCACCCACTACATTCTACAGAAACTGCCCTCATCAAAGTGACCAATGACCTACTGATGGCAAAACGTAATGGTGAACACTATCTGCTTATTCTTCTTGATCTCTTTGCAGCCTTTGATACTGTCGACCACCATCTCCTACTGTCTATGCTACACTCCATCGTCATAAAGGACATCGCTCTCTCCTAGTTCTCTTATCTTTCCAACAGCTTATTCAGTGTATTATTTGCTGGCTCCACTTCTCCCCTTCCTGTCACTATTGGGGTCCCTCAAGGTTTCGTCCTTGGCCCTCTTCTTCTCTCTCTCTACACAGCCCCTATTGGACAGACCATCAGTCCATACCCACCCACCCCCTCATCCACACATGATGACCCTTAGCTGTAGATATATTCAGAACCATGAGTCAGATTCAGACTCTAATTTGATCCATGACTCTCCCAAACTACATCTTCCAAAGTACAGCTTCCTAAGTACAAGACTTTGAAATAGACTAGAAATCTATGATACATTAATCCATTCATCACCATTGTCACTGCTGTATCATCAAACCCATCATCATCATCTGTATCATCTAATCGGGCTGTTTCCTCTTCCCATAGGTACACATTGAATCTACACAGCTTTTCCTGGGCTCAGAATGTCTGTGTGCTCTGCATATACTCTGTCTCTGGATCCATCCACCGCTGGCAAATTATATATATATATATATATATATATATATATACTAGCTGTGAGCCCGATGCAAATGCATCGGGATTCTAGAATGTGCATTAATTTGATTATAGTAGTTATAGCTGGTGTGAGGACTTTTCGGGGGGGTGTGAATAGTTTTTGGGGAGTCCCATACTTTTTTTGGGGGGTCCCATACTTTTTTGGGGGGGGGTCACATACTTTTTTGGGGGGGTCACATACTTTTTTGGGGGGGTCACATACTTTTTTTGGGGGGTCACATACTTTTTTTGGGGGGTCACATACTTTTTTTGGGGGGTCACATACTTTTTTTGGGGGGTCAGATACTTTTTTGGGGGGGTCACATACTTTTTTTGGGGGGTCACATACTTTTTTTGGGGGTCACATACTTTTTTTGGGGGGTCACATACTTTTTTTGGGGGGTCACATACTTTTTTGGGGGATCACATACTTTTTTGGGGGTCACATACTTTTTTTGGGGGGTCACATACTTTTTTGGGGGGGGCACATACTTTTTTGGGGGGTCACATACTTTTTTGGGGGGTCAGATACTTTTTTTGGGGGGTCACATACTTTTTTGTTTTGTCACATACTTTTTTGGGGGGGTCACATACTTTTTTGGGGGGTCACATACTTTTTTTGGGGGGTCCAATACTTTTTTTGGGGGGTCCAATACTTTTTTTTGGAGGTCACATAGTTTTTTGGGGGGTCACATACTTTTTTGGGGGGGTCACATACTTTTTTTGGGGGGTCACATACTTTTTTTGGGGGGGTCACATACTTTTTTTGGGGGGTCACATACTTTTTTTGGGGGGTCACATACTTTTTTGGGGGGGGTCACATACTTTTTTGGGGTCACATACTTTTTTTGGGGGGTCACATACTTTTTTGGGGGGGTCACATACTTTTTTGGGGGGGTCACATACTTTTTTGTTTTGTCACATACTTTTTTGGGGGGGTCACATACTTTTTTGGGGGGTCACATACTTTTTTTGGGGGGTCCAATACTTTTTTTGGGGGTCCAATACTTTTTTTTGGAGGTCACATAGTTTTTTGGGGGGTCACATACTTTTTTGGGGGGGTCACATACTTTTTTTGGGGGGTCACATACTTTTTTTGGGGGGGTCACATACTTTTTGGGGGGGTCACATACTTTTTTTGGGGGGTCACATACTTTTTTTGGGGGGGTCACATACTTTTTTTGGGTGGTCACATAATTTTTTTGGGGGGGTCACATACTTTTTTGGGGGGGTCACATACTTTTTTTGGGGGGTCACATACTTTTTTTGGGGGGGTCACATACTTTTTTTGGGGGTGCAATAATTTTTTTGGGGGGTCTAATACTTTTGGGTGGGGGGTCCAATACTTTTGGGGGGGTCCAATACTTTTTGGGGCGCGTTCAATACTTATTGGGGCTGAGTGCTCGCAATGGCCGCTTATTATTAGCATTAATCTTATTATTATTAGCATTAATAGCATAATTATTAGCATTAATAGCATAATTATTAGCATTATTAGCATTATTATTAGCATTAATAGCATAATTATTAGCATTAATATCATTATTATTAGCAGTAATATAATTATTATTAGATTTTTTTTTTAATTATTATTTTTTGTAATATTTTATAATTTTTAATTTTTTTTTTTATTATTTTTTTTATAATTTTTTAATTATTTTTAAATAATTTTATTATAAAATTTATTATTTATTTTAACTGAGACACAGTTCTCCTTCTGGTCCGCTAAAAGGGCTGGGCTGATTAGCATATATTTATTTTTTTTATTATTATTTTTATTTAATTTTTTATTATTTTTTTATTATTATTTTTTAATTATTTTTAAATTCTTTTATTTATTATTTAATTTATTATTTATTTTAAGTGAGACACAGTTCTCATTGTGGTCCGCCAAAAGGGCTGAGCTGATTAGCATATATTTATTTTTTTATTATTATTTTTATTTAATTTTTTATTATTTTTTTATTATTATTTTTTATTATTTTTTAATTCTTTTTAAATTCTTTTATTTATTATTTAATTTATTATTTATTTTAAGTGAGACAGAGTTCTCATTGTGGTCCGCCAAAAGGGCTGAGCTGATTAGCATATATTTATTTTTTTATTATTATTTTTATTTAATTTTTTATTATTTTTTTATTATTATTTTTTATTATTTTTTAATTATTTTTAAATTATTTTATTTATTATTTAATTTATTATTTATTTAAAGTGAGACACAGTTCTCATTGTGGTCCGCCAAAAGGGCTGAGCTGATTAGCATATATTTTTTTTTTTTATTATTATTTTAATTTAATTTTTTATTATTTTTTTATTATTATTTTTTATTATTTTTTAATTCTTTTTAAATTCTTTTATTTATTATTTAATTTATTATTTATTTTAAGTGAGACAGAGTTCTCATTGTGGTCCGCCAAAAGGGCTGAGCTGATTAGCATATATTTATTTTTTTATTATTATTTTTATTTAATTTTTTATTATTTTTTTATTATTATTTTTTATTATTTTTTAATTATTTTTAAATTATTTTATTTATTATTTAATTTATTATTTATTTTAAGTGAGACACAGTTCTCATTGTGGTCCGCCAAAAGGGCTGAGCTGATTAGCATATATGTATTTTTTTTATTATTATTTTAATTTAATTTTTTATTATTTTTTTATTATTATTTTTTATTATTATTTAATTCTTTTTAAATTATTTTATTTATTATTTAATTTATTATTTTTTTTAAGTGAGACACAGTTCTCATTGTGGTCCGGCAAAAGGGCTGAGCTGATTAGCATATATTTATTTTTTTTATTATTATTTTTATTTAATTTTTTATTATTTTTTTATTATTATTTTTTATTATTTTTTAATTCTTTTTAAATTATTTTATTTATTATTTAATTTATTATTTATGTTAAGTGAGACAGTTCTCATTCAGGTCCGCTATTTTTCCCATTGACATACATTAGCGGTGTGTCGGCGATTTTATGGCCGGCCACCTGGTTCTATTTGTCGGCCGTAAAATCGCGGACACACCGCTAATAGATGTCTATGGGCAGTGAGCCCGATTTCGGATTGGGCGCCGACCAATCAGAATTCGAGCTCAATGAGGGGCTCTTCTGATTGGCTGAGGCAGTACACAGCGACCAATCAGAAGAGCCGCTCATATCTCATTGAGATACAATGGCGGATTTGTCGTCCATTGTACCTGAATGAGAAGAGAAGAGGACGTCGGAGCTGGAAGAAGACAGAAGATCCCCGGGGCCGGACGAAGAGGACGCCTGGCCGGACGAAGAGGACGCCTGGCCGGACGGACGATCAGATGACTAAGAAGACATGTAAGTATGTGCGGACATGGGGGGGGCTGTGTGGACATTAGTGGGGGTCGGCTGTGCGGACATGGGGGGTTTTTCGGACATTGATGGGGCGGGCTGTGCGGGCATGGGGGTCGGCTGTGCGGGCATGGGGGTCGGCTGTGCGGGCATGGGGGTCGGCTGTGCGGGCATGGGGGTCGGCTGTGCGGGCATGGGGGTCGGCTGTGCGGACATGGGGGTGGGCTGTGCGGACATGGGGGTGGGCTGTGCGGGCATGGGGGTGGGCTGTGCGGGCATGGGGGTCGGCTGTGCGGGCATGGGGGTCGGCTGTGCGGGCATGGGGTCGGCTGTGCGGGCATGGGGGTCGGCTGTGCGGGCATGGGGGTCGGCTGTGCGGGCATGGGGGTCGGCTGTGCGGACAGGGGGGTGGGCTGTGCGGACATTGATGTGGGCGGGCTGTGCGGACATGGGGGTGGGCTGTGCGGGCATGGGGGTCGGCTGTGCGGACATGGGGGTCGGCTGTGGGGACATTGATGGGGGCGGGCTGTGCGGACATGGGGGGGGGGGTGGCGAATTGTGTGTAGCGGGGAGCGGAGGCGGCAATGCCGCCTCGGCTCCATGGTCCCCGGGGAGCGAATTGCGGCTCAGGCAGCGACTCGCAATGGCCTCGCGGCCATTGCTCGCGCTACCTGAGCGGTAAATCGCTAAGGTTGTAGCCGGGGCTGTGGATGGATTTTGGGCCAGCGGCTCGCAATGGCCGCTTCGCGGCCATTGCTCGCCCTAGGTCAGCGACTCGCAATGGCCTCGCGGCCATTGCTCGCGCAGCATTGGGCGCTTCGCGCCCAATGTTAAATTCGTATCCACATGACCACGCCGGAAGTAGCGCGCGGAGGGGCGCTTTTCCGATTCGCGATTATATAATAGATATATATATATATATATCATCTCATCTGTCTCTGAGTGACCCCTCTGCCGCATGGATTTTCCCCCGGCTACATCTGACTCCCGGCTGCATCGGATCCTGACTGCACCTCAGCATCTCGCCCATGGCTGCACCTGATTGCCCAACTACATCCGACCACCGGCTGCTTCTGACCCGTGGCTGCACCACCCCACCACCGGCTGCACCACCTCAACACATGCTGTGCCATCTTACCACTCCATCATCTCATCCTCTAGCTGCATCATCTCATCCTCTGGCTGCATCACCCCATCTTCTGGCTGCATCATCTCATCCTCCGGCTGCATCATCTCATCCTCTGGCTGCATCACCCCATCTTCTGGCTGCATCATCTCATCCTCCGGCTGCATCATCTCATCCCCCAGCTGCATCATCTCATCATCTCGTCCCCCAGCTACATCATCTCATCATCTCGTCCCCGGCCGAATCACCGCTTCCCCGGGTGCATCATCCCATCCCTGGCTACTTCATTTGTTCCCCAGCTACATCTCCCATCCCGGACTGCTCTTCACTACTGACCACTCGTCCACCACTACAACTCTCCTTCCTGCTGCACTTGACCCCCGCTGTGTCTGACCCCCGCTACCCCTCATCCCCAGCTCACCATCTACAATGTTTCTACTTCTTTGCACTCTCACTCCCATCCTTCTCTACTTCCTGCTTCCCGCGCTCATCCTCCCACTCCATCCTACTGAATCACCTCACCCACTTCTCTGAGCTATTCCTTCACTTTCAATCCTACATCTCCACATGGCCACCGTGTAAACTCTCCTGCTCCCACCTGCTAACCCTCTCCCTGCTCCTCCTGCTTGCTGGCGACATTTCCCCTAATCCCGGCCCTCCCCACCACATCCGCACAGTCACCTACACCCCACAACCCATCACCAACTCTCGTAACCTCACCATCACCCACCCTCGCAACATCACCAACCTTCGACCCATCCCCTCAGCCCCTGCTCCCCTCATCTCCCTGCCAGGCGCACTCTGGAACGCCCATTTAGTCTGCAATAAACTCCCATACAGCCACAAACTCTTCATCTCTAAAAACTCTCATTCCTTTGCATCACAGAGACCTGGCTCACCCCCTCCGACACGGCCTACTTCACTATCTTATGGCGGGTTCAGTTTTTCCCCTCCAACAAAAATGACAGAGGTGTCGTCATACTCCTGTCCAACACCTGCTCCTTCGCCCACATTCCACTGCCTCCCTCTACCACTCTCTCCTCTTTCGAAGCCCATTCTGTCCGCATTTTCTCCCCCTGTAAACTTCAGCTGGCCGTTATCTACCGCCTTCCTGGATACATCCTCACCTTCCTCGACCACTTCACCACCTGGCTACTTAATTTCCTCTCTGCTGATATCCCCACCATCATTATGGGCGACTTCAATATCCCCATCGACACCGCCCACCCAACTGCCTCTCAACTTCTCTCACTGACCTCTTCCTTTGGGCTCTCCCAATGGTCCTCCTCTGCCACCCACAAAGACAGCCACGAGCTGGACCTCATCTTTACCCTTCTTTGCTCCCTCACTAACCTCACAAGCTCAACCTTCCCCCTGTCTGACCACAATCAGCTGGACTTCTCCTCCCTCACCTCCCCCACCTCCCCTACTATGCCACCCCCTCTCCGCAAACTCGATCACTCCCGCCGAAACCTAAAATACATCGATCTATACTCACTCTCAGACTCCCTTCTCCCTCTCGCCGACATAACATCCATACGTGACACAGACACTGCCACCACCCTCTACAACACCACATTAACCAAGGCTCTCGACCTAGTCGCCCCCCTCACACACCATGCTCCACGCACTAACAGGCAACCCTGGCACACCACCCTCACTAAAGACCTGAGACGGGCATCCAGGGTTGCCGAGAGGAGATGGAAAAAATCACACTCCACTGAGCACTTTGCACTATTCAAACAGTCCCTCACCACCTTCAAGGCTGCACTTGCTGCCGCCAAA
The DNA here is from genome assembly GCA_033576535.1 of Allobates femoralis. NCBI lineage: Eukaryota > Metazoa > Chordata > Amphibia > Anura > Aromobatidae > Allobates > Allobates femoralis. Next base: position 447,633,492 of record JARQOC010000004.1, read on the forward strand.
CAAACCTTCTTCTCATCCCTAATAACCTCCCTGTCCCACAATCCCAAACAGCTTTTCAAAACCGTCAATTCCTTACTCCGCCCACCCACCACCCCTTCCTCTCCCCTTATCTCCGCTGAAGACTTTGCCTCCTTCTTCAAAGAAAAGATTGACAGAATCAGAGACAGCTTTGACCCACTGTCCCCGCAGCCTCCCCTCTCACCTATACTGCCCTCTCTTTCCAGCAGCTGCTTCCCCCCTTAACTGAGGATAAGCTCTCCTCCCTCCTGTCAAAATCACACCTCATGGCCAACTCCCATCAGACCTTATTCATTCCCAACCTCACCTCTGTTATCATCCCAGCCCTAACTCATCTTTTTAACCTATCACTTACCACTGGCACCTTCCCTTCAGCCTTCAAATACACCCTGATCACACCCATCCTAAAAAAACCCTCCCTCGACTCCACATCTGTCTCCAACTATCGCCCCATATCTCTCCTCCCTTTCGCCTCTAAACTACTTGAACAGCATATACACTCAGAGCTGTCGTTTCACCTCTCATCCTGCTCCCTCTTCGACTACCTGCAATCTGGCTTCCGACCCCTCCACTCCACTGAAACTGCCCTGACCAAAGTCACCAATGACCTACTGACTGCCAAAAGCAAACGTCACTACTCTGTCCTCCTCCTCTTCGACCTATCTGCTGCCTTTGACACTGTTGACCACTCCCTTCAACTTCAGATCCTGGAATCTCTTGCATCACGGACCTTGCCCTCTCTTGGATCTCCTCATACTTAATGGACCAGACCTTCAGCGTCACCCACTCCCACGCCTCCTCTTCAACTTACCACCTATCTGTCGGGGTCCCCCAGGGCTCGGTTCTGGGACCGCTACTCTTCTCAATCTACACTCTCGGCCTAGGGCAACTCATTGAGTCCCATGGCATTCAGTACCACCTCTACGCCGTCGACACACAAATCTACCTGACTGGACGTGACATCGCGTCACTACTATACAAAACTCCACAATGCCTGTCCGCCATCTCACTCATCCCTCTTCTCCGCTTGCTTCCTTAAACTCAATATGGACAAAACCGAGTTCATCGTCTTTCCCCCCAAGCCGCTCCCCCTCACTACCCGACCTATCGATCATCGTCAATGACTGCTCTCTCTCCCCAGTCCCCCACGCCAAGTGCCTCGGGGTTATCCTCGACTCTTCCCACTCCTTCAAGCCCCACATCCAGGCCCTCGCCACCTCCTGCTGTCTCCAGCTTAAAAATATCTCCCGAATCAGCACTTTTCTTGACCACGACACTGCTAAAACCCTTGTTCATGCTCTCATCATCTCCTGCCTCGACTATTGCAACCTCCTGCTCTCCGGCCTCTCTACTACCTCCCTTGCACCTCTCCAATCTATCTTAAACTCCGCTGCCCGTCTAATCCATCTGTCCTCCTGCTACTCCCCTGTCTCCCCCCTCTGCCAAGCCCTTCATTGGTTCCCTGCTTCCCAGAGATCCCGGTTTAAAACATTAACCATGACATACAAAGCCATCCACAACCTGTCCCCTTCATACATTTCCGACTTGGTCTCCCAATACCTACCCTTGCGCAACCTGCAATACTCCCAAGAACTCCTTCTGTACTCCTCCCTCATTTCCTCTTCGCACAACCGCATTCAGGATTTCTCCCGGGCATCCCCCATACTCTGGAACTTTCTGCCCTAACACATCAGACATTCTCCTACCCTGGGAACCTTCTAAAGAAGCCTAAAGACCCACCTTTTCTGCCAAGCCTACAACCTTCTATGAGACACCGCCTCACGACCGACACCTCCCCCTCCTACTGTATCCCCACCCACCCCTCGTAGATTGTGAGCCCTCGCGGACAGGATCTTCTCCCCTCTTATATCTGTACAACCAAATCGTCCACATTTATTGTACTTGTCCTTGTCTGCCCTTTTAGCATGTAAAGCGCCATGGAATTTAATGGAGCTATATAAATAAATAATAATAATAATAATAATTTGGCTTCTAGTGCCACCTTTATGCTGATGACACACAACTATACACTTCATCCCCTGACCTTAACCCCGCTATATTACAGAACGCTAATGACTGTCTAACTGCAGTTTCCAATATTATGTTCACTCTATACCTGAAACTCAACGTTTCCAAAACTGAACTTCTTATGATCCCACCCTCCACTAACCTCCGTAAATCTGACATCTCTCTCTTGGTGTGCGGCACCACGATAATGTCTAGGCAGCAGGCTCGATGTCTGGGTGTTACGTTTGATGCTGATCTTTAATTCACTTCCTATATACAATCTCTCACCCGCTCTTGTCACCTGCAACTGAGGAACATCTCTAGAATTTGCCCCTTCCTCAGCATGGAAACAACTAAAACTATCACAGTGGTTCTGATCCACTCCTGCCTTGATTATTGCAATTCTTTATTAATTGGCCTCCCCTCTCTAGGCTTTCCCCTCTCCAGTTCATCTTTAACACAGCAGCCAAGGTCACCTATCTGGCTAGTCGTTACTCGGATGCTTCCGCTCTGCGCCAGTCATTGCACTGGCTGACCGTACATTATAGAATAATTGCTTGTCCTCACCCACAAAGCACTTCACAGTGCAGCACCTCCCTACCACTCTACCCTCATCTCTGTCTATCACCCCATCTGTTCTCATCTCTCTGGGAGTGACTTTAGACTAACATCTGCACTAATCCGAACCTCCCATTCCCAGGTCCAAGACTTTTCCCAAGCTGCACCAATTCTCTGGAATGCTCTATCTCAAGAAATTAGGACTACCCAAAACTTACTTAGCTTCAGGCGCTCCCTAAAAACACATCTTTTTGAGGCGACCAATCATTCTCCTTAATCGAAGTCATTCAGACATAGGTTATCCACTACTTCCCTGACCATAACTGTCAAACTCCATCAGACCCAAAAGCTCTACACAGACTGACTAGTAGCCACTTACTCCGCTTTCATCTACTCCACACTTCCTCAAAATGGCTGGACCATGATTGTAAATAAGCTCCTGTACTTTGTGTCACCCCCAACTTATTGTAGATTGTAAGCTCTTGTGAGCAGGGTCGTCATTATTTTTTGCTTTTTAATTATTGAATTTTCCAAAACTGTTTCTTATGACTGTTTGTTAGTATATGATTCTGATTTGTTAAGTGCTGCGGAATATGTTGGCACAATATAAACAAAGATTATTATTATTATGCATCTTGTTGGAAGTAACCAGAAGTCCCTGGCACCACGCACCTCCCACGTGGCTGCCAGAAACATGCCAAACATCACATCTGGTAACTGATTTATGTATGTCTGCTAACACCTCTTGTATTACCACTGTATTTGCTATCTGATTATTTTAAACTAGCTGGGTGCCCGATGCACAATGCATCGGGATTCTAGCAGAGCGAGTCTCTGACTCGCAATGGCCGCTTCGCGGCCAATGCTTCGCGCTGCTAAGGCGACTCGCCATGCCCGCTGCGCGGGCATAGCGAGTCGCCTTAGAGCTGCTCGCAATGGCCGCTGCGCGGCCAATGCTTCGGTCGTATCCACATGACCACGCTGACTCGCAGCGAGAGCGGTCTCAAAAGGGGCAAAAAACCCATTCGTGATTATATAATAGATGTTTATCCACTGTGTCTATAGTGTTTGTCTAGTGTGCCCTTAAGGCAATCTAATATATAAAGCTGAATGTGTGTATGTGTGTATGTGTGTATGTGTGTATATCCGGGATTGGCATCTACACCGTCGCAACTACAGCTACAAAAATTTGCACAGTCACACGTCTGGACCCCGGGAGCGTCATAGGCTATGTTGTGAGGCGAAATTTTAACCCTGCGCGTTCGAGTTCACCAAACAATTTTGCCCCTATCTACATAATGGGGAAAATGTGAATGGAAAAGTGTTGGAGGAAAATCGACAGCTGTCAGCTATAGAGACAAAATTTTGCACAGTCACACGTCTGGACCCCAGGAGCGTCATAGGCTATATTGTGAGGTGAAATTTTAACCCCGCGCATTCCAATTCACCAAACAATTTTGCCCCTATCTATATAATGGGGAAAAAGTGACAGTTACCAGTTGACAGTTGTGAATGAGAGGGGCTTAATGATAGCACCAAAGACTAACAGCACATACCAGCATATAGTCACTAAGATGGGGCCCCAACATGAGATATTCACCACGCACGGGGACATGTATACACACCACATGCACACAAAGAGTAACAGCAAGTGTATAGTCGCTAAAGTGCAGCACCAACATTGGATACTCACCACGCACCCGAACACACACACACCACAAAGAGACACACACAACACAGAGACACACACCTCCCCCAAGGGGACACACACACACACTCTATAGCGACACATGCACTCACCCCACAGGGACACACACACACCACAAAGAGACACACATAACACAGACACACACACCACACAGACCCCCCCACAGGGACACACACACATAGCCACCCTATAGGGACACATGCACTCACCCCACAGGGACACACACAAACCACAAAGAGACACACACAACACAGATACACACACACCACACAGACCCCGCCCCACAGGGACACACACACATACACTCCCTATAGGGACACATGCACTCACCCCAAAGGGACACACACACACCACAAAGAGACACACACAACAGAGACACACACCACACAGACACCCCCCCCCACAGGGACACACACATCTACACCCCAGGGACACACACACCACACAGACAAACACAGATGTGCACAAATCACCTCATACAACTCGCCTCATATGTGTGCTATCTTTATTTTCCAAACATAAACATCTGATTAAAAACAGCCAATGTGCAACACATGTGCCATATAGGGAATTAAGGCAGATGTCAGTCACATGAGCCGTCTATTATGTGTATGTGTGAGGTAACATATACTGCCCGGCCAGGGGGAGGGATTACTGTTGGTTGGAGATTTATTAGGCTGCCTATAGCAATCAATCACAGCTCAGCTTCTATTTCCCTACAGGTCATTAATATGACATATTCAAATTCAATGTTGTTATAGCTAACAGCAGTTATTTATTAACCCGGGCGTAGCCAGGTACTACAGCTAGTCTAATATATAAAGCTGAATGTGTGTATGTGTGTGTATGTATGTGTGTATGTCCGGGATTGGCATCTACACCGTCGCAACGACAGCCACAAAATTTTGCACAGTCACACGTCTGGACCCCGAGAGCGTCATAGGCTATGTTGTAAGGTGAAATTTTAACCCTGCGTGTTCCAGTTCACCAAACAATTTTGCCCCTATCTACATAATGGGGAAAAAGTGACAGTTACCAGTTGACAGTTGTGAATGAGAGGGGCTTAATGACAGCACCAAAAACTAACAGCATATACCAGCATATAGTCACTAAGGTGGGGCCCCAACATGGGATATTCACCATACACAGGGACATGTATACACACCACACGCACCCAAAGAGTAACAGCAAGTGTATAGTCGCTAAGGTGCAGCCCCAACATTGGATACTCACCACGCACCCGAACACACACACCACAAAGAGACACACACAACACAGAGACACACACACACCCCACGGGTACACACACACACTTTATAATGACACATGCACTTACCCCACAGGGACACACACACCACAAAGAGACACACACAACACAGAGAGATACACAAACCACACAGACACCCCCCTTCAGGGACATACACACATACACAACCCTATAGGGACACATGCACTCACCCCACAGGGACACACACACAGACACACACACACCACAGAGACACGCACAACACAGAGACACACACACACCACACAGCCCCCCCCGGGACACACACACATACACACCCTATAGGGACACATGCACTCAGCCCACAGGGACACACACACACCACAAAGAGACACACACAACACAGAGACACACACACCACACAGACCCCCCACAGGGACACACACACATACACACCCTATAGGGACACATGCAGTCACCCCACAGGGACACACACACACACACCCCAGGGACACACACACCCCAGGGACACACACACCACACAGACAGACACAGATGTGCACAAATCACCTCACACAACTCGCCTCATACGTGTGCTATCTTTAATTTCCAAAAATAAACATCTGATTAAAAACAGCCAAAGTGCAACACATGCGCCATATAGGGAATTAAGGCAGATGTCAGTCAGATGAGCTGTCTATTATGTGTATGTGTGAGGTAACACATACTGCCCGGCTGGGGGGAGGGTTTACTGTTGGCTGGAAATTTATCAGGCTGCCCATAGCAACCAATCACAGCTCAGCTTCTATTTTCCTACAGGTCATTAATATGACGTATTCAAATTCTATTTTGTTATAGCTAACATCAGTTATTTATTAACCCGGGTGTAGCCGGGTAGTACAGCTAGTTAAATATATAATTTAATCCTGCGTTGCTCTTATCTGGATTCATGAATCCACACGTTCATGATCTCGGTTTAACATTAAGGTACCTTTACTTTACAGCAGCCACTGTGGCTATCAGGTATCCACCGCACGTGCACGCGCACGTTTTTAACGGTGGATACCGATCGCTGATGCTGCCTATAGATGCCGCCATTGGTTGTCAACTGAAGGTATCTTTGTTCCCCGGAAGTTCCGACAGATCCTGCGGCTTACTTCCTGTTGAATACCTTCCCTGCTTTACACGCCGCTACCACAAAGGAATATGGGCATACATCTTTTGCGCCGCAAGTACATAGGCGTGACAGAGTTGTGTATTCCGTAACGCTAATATGCTGATTGGACAATGCAATAGCATCATGATTGGCCAGCCTGCGCAGGAAGGCTGGCTAATACATGACGCTATTGCAAATGTGTAGTGTGAATGGTCAGCTCTTTAATATGGGCCCTGTGAAGGGACAGCCAATCGTAACACAGTAGCCCACACCATTGATCGCTGATGGGGCGTAGTATCCATGACGCTGTGGCACGCCCCTGTGAAATCACTAGGCGACGCAACATCCATGCCTGTGCCCTGTTTACACGCCACTACCATGGCAATTGTGCCTTTCTGTTGCCTTCGGTTTTTGAGCACGGCTCAGCAATAGGTATCTGAGTCAACTGCAGGACTATATTGCACAACCTCGATGTATTAGAGATGTTAGTGGGGGCTGTGAGGTGAAGTTTGTCACAATATATATTTTAGCAATAACCCACTTGAGATGTTTCCTTGTAGCACCCATTTTACTGGAGTAGTTCTCAGGATTAGAAGCAACTGGGATTACTGTATACATCAACAAACCCTTGGGTGACACAATTGCTTGAATAGAAAGGTCTTTTGGAAATATTTAAAACCAAGAAAAGAAACCGTCCTCAACACTATACTGGAATTTTGTGACCTTAATGTACCTTCATTGAAGACCAGCCTCCCTTTACACCCAGTGTCCTTTTTCACTTAATAGTTCCAGTGCAAAATTCTCATTTAGGGATACAGATCTTATTTATATGTATATTACATGTGTGGTCAATACAAAGGACTGGCATATGACTTATTATTACTTCCAAAGACTTTACATATGGCCAGGGAGCATTTGCAATTAGAAGAAAGTCGATTCTGGCATGTAAATAGAAAAGGGTTCTTTACTGTTAGAGCAGTCAGACTGTGGAATACCCTACCACAAGAGGTAGAGATGGCAGACACTATAACAGCTTTTAAAAAAGGATTATTGATAACATAGTGACAAAGAATGTATAATTGGTGGAGAAAGATAGGGCAATCTGTTCAAAGTCTTTTTTGAACCCATGTAACCTATGTAAAAGTATACTTCATGAAAGATTATTACCTAGATCCAGTTTTACTGATAAAAGTCATGCTTGCTTGCAGATCCATGCTTGAGGACCATCATTTCACCGAAAATATATTCAAGATATTGTATTTTTGTAAACAATTTTTTTTAATAACTATAGTATTTAATGGATATTGTCCAATAGAGGTCGTGGAAGACCTAAGACCCGTTGGCTGGACACCATCATGGCAGACATGGGAATGAACATAAGAGTACTGGTAGATGCTGTGACAAACAGGCTTGGAGGAAAATGGTTCACATGGTATCCAATAGTTGGACACGACTGAATGGATGAAATTGGAATTGTCCAAAAACCTGAAGGTTTACATTTAAACTATTTTTGAGCTTGTATTAAGAGAGAAAAAGATATTTGTTTATTGACCTCCAGGGCAGGATGAAAGAGAGGAAATTAGAAGGGCCAGAGGATTCCTGCAACCAGGCTCTAATTCATATGGCCCATGGTTTAGACAGAATGAATCTTGTGACATGTTCCCTTTAAGAGTACCTCAAAATTGTCAACAAAGGTCTTTTAAAGATGTTTTTTTTGTGGCACAATACTTTCCACTTATGCCCTTGTCAGACATTCAAGTAGTATATCACAAAGCAGTCACTGATCTCAGGGAGACCAGTCAAGGAAAACACTGCGGGCAGCCGGCTAAAGCGCTCAAACACAGTGAAATCCATGATGAATTGCCCCCTGGAAATTTGACTATGCAAATGGAGTCCGTGGAGCCTCGATTAAGAGTCTCAAACACGGGACTAGCCAGATATCCCTCCAGGGAAGGACCTAGGTGTATACCTATTCAAGTAGTATATACTCCCCTAAATTCTGAGTTCTACTTTTTTTTGGCCATACTATCCAGCATACAAAAAGTCTGAAAAAGCATGCTCTCTCTTTTGAATTCTAAGGGGGTCAATGACTCCATTACCCAAATAGCTTCAGTTTACAAGGAACCACCAGTCTTGCCACCTATTCTATATGTGTCAGGGAGAGGAGCAAGGTGGGGTGTTGATTCAGAGGTGGAATAAGGCCTTGGCCAAACTTTTGGCCAAGAACCTCAACTTGTAGTGGCAGCAGCACATATGGTTTTTGTTGAATTACCACTAACTGTTCTAGCTACTAACTAGTAGCATATATCAGTGATTTAGTATGACTGGGTAAACTACAGCGCAGATGGATTTGTGTCCATTTTAACCCTAATACATTATATCATTATGTGGTCATCTACTGTAAAGTTGGCACCATTGTGTCCTAGAAAGAATATAATTGGCAGCACTTTACACTCTGTCTAGGACATGCTTTCCACATGAAATTAAATATGACAAGCTCCAGAGATTTGACTGGCCCTCTGATGTCTGTCACCTGCACAAGCCATCTGCACCTCGTCTATGAATATTGGAGCATTGGAGCTTCCATTCTGCTTTCTCAAATGTGATATGCAAAGGTTACCCAAGCATATTTTTATTATATATTTCAACATTTCTAGCACATAATTATCAAGAAACATTGTAATATTTTCCACATTACGTGCCTGAACAACGGTTTTATTAAATTAATAATTCATTTCTACTGATTTTTCTAGCTTTAGATCTGAAGAACATTTTTATCTAAGTATAAGGCGATAATGAGAATGCTTTACATTTCATAATTCCCTGATGGATTTTGCATATTCAAACGACTTCATCTACGGTTCGGATCCCATAGGAAATGTCGCCTAGTAGCATGAACATGGAGGTAATCCCACATTTCGAGATTAATTTTTGTTTTCCTGTGAAAACATTAAAAACACACAGGTTTGAATGAAAAAAAAATATTGCTAAAAACACAAGTGTACTTTGCACTTTCAAGCTTCATGCACACATTGCCTCATACATGGACCCTAATATTTTGGCACATGGAATCTAATGTTTGGTTGGCATGTTATGGAGCAAGCTATGTTATGGGCATTTTATTTTGGCAAGCTATGGTACCAAGTTACAAAGACAGCATAGCCATAACATGGTTTCTGTAGTTTCCTCTTGGGCTGCTGAGTGTCGCCATGTCTTTGATTCAAGTGTCACGTGACAATGACAATCCCATTTTAATCCTGGGACGTCTGGTCAGGCTAAATCAGGGAGCAAATTAACTGAGTTAATTCTTGTCTGGTTTTGATTGCTCCTTTCTTAGAACTCCGGGTGGACTTTCTGCTATTTAAATCTCTGAACCTCTGACATCCACTGCCAACACTAAATTCAGCTAATCTGGTCTATAGGCATAGTCCTTGCTTATGTTGTGTCTCCTGTTTTATCCTGTTTTCAACATTGTATTGTATTTTGACCATTCATATACTTTCTGATTTTATGTCTGACCAGGTCTCTTGGTATTGACTCTACATGATGACTTTTCTTGCTGCCATCTTGCTCCATCAGTCAGCAGTTTCAGCCATGGGTCACTGTGTAAGCTCTGATTCTTCTACAGGGTGTAGTAATTCAACTCGCTTACCAGCTTGTTGAGGTAGAGACAGGAACCTTATCTATTTAAATATTAGCTGGTTTATTCAATCTTCATAAACTGCTCCATAGGATGAACATAGACAGCCTTTTCCAGGTGCACAGTAACAATGAAGAAAACAAAATATCAAGTTTATAGGGTACTAAGGAGTAGCCCCCCTCAGGATAGAACTGCACACATCCCCAGACAGACTCTGGCTACAGGTCTTCATTTTACTTGTAGTACCATACCCCTGAGTGGTGATATGTGAACAGTCAGTCCCACCGATCTCTCTGACTGCTAGTAAATCTGGCCCTTGTCGCCATGTTAACATTATCAGTCCTCAAGATTTCTTTGAGGCTTACATCACAGAGGATAACCGCCTCTGGGATATATATTTCTCCTAGATGACCTGTCCAGTGTCCATTTTACATAATCCCATCCACCCAAATCCTGGGGGCTTGTCACCTTCTGATATTAAACAGTGGAGCTATTATATAGCATCAGCATAGTCATGTGACTCACCGTAGCCGGAGTTACAGGTCTCGGGCTGTCGCTGCTCCCTGTCATGGTACCGCGCCCAAGGCTGTGTGGGCCCGGTGGTCCAGATCAAAAATGTTGGCTGAACAGATAAGGGGTTAAATCGTGTCTTGACGCCACCTGCGGGAGTTCCGGTGATTTCACTGGCGCTGCTTGGGCCTCCAGGGGATGGGATGCAGCAAGATGGGACGCTCCCCACAGGACGAGCGGGAGTCCCCGGAGCCAGGAGCTGCACAAGATGTTGTGAGGCAGCTCAGTTCCTTTCTGCATGCGGAGTGAAACAGTTCTTAAGAAACACTACACCATTAGTCTCTGCAACGGGTATTTTACTGTAACCAGCAGGTGATACATGGTATACAGGTAACGGGTAATGGACTGGGTAGACTTGGCCATGACCGGTGTTTCTCAGAGCTCCGCGATGTTCCTCCTTTCTAAGCTTGTTCTAAGTGAGTTGCCGATGTCACCTTTGTGTGCCAAGGTCGGGTACAAGGGGTTACTTAAATTTCCCTGCCGGTGTGTACGTTCCGGTGTGAGGGGTAACCTGGGTCCTTTTGGTGGGTACTACGCTGGCAAGACGGCTCTGTTTGCGGCGGCGGTGGGGTACTCTTGTAGAGCGGTCTCTCCACTCCTGGTTTGCATAGCAGTGATAAACGACTTGCTAGCTTCAGAACCAGTGATCCGGTTGTAGATGGGCGTGGGTATATTTTGACCCGTAGATGATCGCCCAGAGTCCGGTTGTTGAGGCACCGGATAATGGCGCCAACCGGAGGTGGCCTAGGGGCTGCACGGGACTGTGCAGAGCCCCCTCTCCTACGTTCCTCCCGGCCACTTCTTCTCCTTCCTCCTTCTCCTACATTCTCCTCTAACACACTACTCCTAGACTCCGCCCACCAGGACCTTATTGGCCCTCTATTCTGATGTACATGTAGGGTATGGAGCTCTGAGTTTTAACCATGTCATTGCTTAGTCAGAGAATATCGCAGCTGCAGTCTGGGCTGCAATACACTCCTGTGACGCACTTGTTGCGGGGCGCCACACATGCAACTTCCTTAACTTATGTTCAATATGTAATTAAAGTATTGGAGTTCTAAAAACCATCTGGTCATTTGAGCATTCTTCCCTTTCTTCTCACTCATCCACCTGAGTGGGGCATGGTCTGAGACTAACCTAAACTGTTGATCTAAAAGGTAACATCTTAATGTATCAACTTCTCACTTAATGGCCAAGCACTCCTTCTCCGTGATGGAAAAGTTCCTTTTACTGGATAACAGTTTCCTGCTCAGAGTATTGGGTGTTGTTCTTTGTTTACCTCCCTAGACAAAAGAGCACCTAATCTGACCTCTGAGGCTTCTGTCTGGACCACAAATTCCTTCTTGAAATCGAGTGCCACCAAGACTGATTATTTAAATTGTGAAAGCCATCTCTGCTTCTGAAGTCCACTTGGCCATAGCCAACTCTGTACCCTTAACCCACCGTCACATACAATATCGGTTCTAACGAGTTCACATACAATGTGACTGTCAGGCGCAGGCTAGAAAAATACCTATAATATCTAATGTTTGCAATTTCAGTGCTCTAAAAGTGATCAGTGACCTTCATAGGGATGTAATAAAAGAGACTACACATAATCAGGTGCAAAAAAACCCCATTTACTTAACATAAAACTAATAACTCTGAAATACAAACATTTCAAAACTCCCGCCAAATAGGCCCCAGTTCGACTCTGTCAAAAAACTCTACAAAGAAAATTTATGGAAACAAACTTAATTTTAAGGTACCTTAAGTCCTATTAAACACATATTCAATCAGAATTAGATCCTGAAGTTTCCCCAGAAAAATTACACTTGCAGAGCAAAGAGCATAAAACAAGCTAAATAAACAACCTTATTGAGTGTGACGTGTTCACATACAATGAGCCTGAGAGATTAGCGCAGTTATATCTGTCCTCCTGAAGCTCTGCAATCCAACTGTGGTATGAGGTTTCACAGAGCTGCTAGTGACAGGAGACTACCTGGAGGGAGGGGATTTCCTCACAATCTGGTGAGGAAGGAGAAATGAAAGTAAAAGAGATGTGCCTGTCAGGCCTATTGTATGTAACAGAGGGTTAAGGAGGTCAATCAGGGGTGTGGGAATCATGGCAAAGTTTTGAGATGAACCATGTGTAGTATTCCATAATCCTGAGAAACACCCTAACTTGTTTCTTTGAGAGTGGTTTCAGATAATTTTAGATTGGATCCACTTTCTTTATTTGGGTCTTGATTTTGCCCTTACCCACTCGATAGCCCAGGTATTTGGCCTTTTACTTCCCCTTGGCATATTTCTTCAGATTTATGTTAAACCCAGCCTTCCTTAGAGCATCAAACACTGCCTAGAAGTTTCTTAGATGACTTCCCCACCCTGGGCTGAAAACCACAATGTTGGCTAGGTATGTTGTGGCATACTTCTTGTGGGGAGCTAGGATCTGGTCCATGACGGGGGGATTTGCCAATACCCTTGTGTTAGGTCATGGGTGGTAATATGCTTTTCCTAGCCTCTCAATTAGCTCATCTACATAATGCATCGGATACACATCGAACTTGGAAACTTCATTCAACTTCCAATAGTCATTACTGTATCAATAAAAAAGAGGGGGGCATTACTAACATTGCCATTGGATTTCTGCACTAAGAGAATGGGGCTGGACCAGCCACTCTTATACTCCTCAGTGATGTCCATGCTCAAAATTTGCTTCACCTCCTCTAAGATCAGCTGTCGACGAGCCTCGGGGATTCAGTATGGCTTTGAATTCACCTACACATGAGGTTCTGTAAGAATCTTGTGCTCTGCGATCTGCATACATCTCGGCAATTTTGAAAATAGGTCTCTGTTTCGCTGGAGCAATTCCCAGCACTGCTGTTTCTGAGCCAGTGACAATGTCTCTGTCACTGTGACATCCTCAATATTGGCTTCAGAATGAACCACTAGACACAGAGTTTCTCATCACAGTTTGATCAGGTTGATGTGGTATACTTAATAAGGCTTTTGTCTTCTTCGCTAATGGACCTTATAATTCATCTCCCTCCGTTTTTCTAACACTTCATATAGCCCCTGCCATTTGACTAGTAACTTTCTTTCCACCGTAAGAATCGTAAGCAGTACATCCAGTCCACAGGGCTGATTTGTCTCACCCTTGCTGATCTATTGTAGACCCTCGACTGGTCCACTTCTGCTTGAGAAGAAAAAAATAGAAAAATCTAGCTCCGACTCCAGTTTCCGGTTTCATGTTAAAAAAATAAATTTATTAGTTGATATTAAAAAGTTACATGTAAGGGGGCCAAGCCTGGAGCTTGAGCTGAATGGAAGCAGTTTAAGTGAGCTCCCTGTATAAACAGCTAAAATCGACAAGCAATTAACCCATTTAAGGGTTAATTACATAATAAAACCAACTAGAAAATGTCTAGACACCAACTAGTCTCCTTTGGACCCTTTCCCAAGGCTTCGGAATCTAGGATTACCTCAGATTACTCCAACTCCCACACAGCCCCACATGTGCAGAGGCTGAAGCCCCACACGAAGCATCACAGCTTCCCTCACGGATTTATAACTGCCAGGATCAGAGAAAAAAACAACTGGACCACACTGGGCTCATCGGCCCCAGACAGGATCGCTGCAACTACCAGGACCTCCAGAGCAACTCTGCAGGTGAGCCCTCTCAGAAACTCTACTGTACCTCCCTGCACCGTCATATCGCTGCCACTGCCGACACCGAGGCCTTGTCAGCGAACATCAAACTCTGTCCCTGTGCTTACAAATCAGCCCCTTCAACCCACACTCGGGGGAAGAAAAACCTCATCCACCAGCTCTCCCTGCAGCGAGAAGGAGGAACCCACACAACAATTTCCCCAGCAGCGGTCTCTCAGCTGCCATTGCCACGGTGTGAGCGGATCCCTACCTTATAACATAGTGGTGCCCTCAGGCTTCTCCCCCTTCTTTAGATAGTATAACTGTTGCTACCTCAGCTTTAGGACAAGATTGTTTATGCCATTGTTTCTAGTAACAATTGCTATTTAAGCTATAGAGGAATACACCTGCGCTACCCCCACCACGGCTGTTACCGTATTAGCTATAGGGTAACATTCTTTAAGCTACCATTATCATAATTGTTACCACTGTAGCTGTGGAGTGATAGTCTACATGCTACAGCTACCGGAAACGTTGCTGTTCCAACTATAGAGGGACACTCTTTACACTACTGTTACCATATCTATTGCTGTTTAGCCACTGGGCAGCACCCTGCACGTTGCAGCTGCGATAATTGACACTGCACTAACCACATAGTAGAATCCTTTATGACACTGCTATTGTAAGGGCCAATATTTACCCATAGAGCGATATCCTTTACATATTTGCCGCAAGCATCACTGTCTACAGCAACACCACTCACCCAGCATAAAACCTACCATAGTTAGTGTGAAGCAACAGCAGGCAATTCTACAAGCTACTACTGAACACAGCCACCTATTGGTACACACTGTGTCTGTATTGGTACATACTGTAGCCAACATTAATTTTCAGGGAGGGTCACCAGGAACTTACTATACCCACGATTGGGTTGTGACGTAACAGCAGGTCCTGTAGTCACACCGGAGCTTACTGGAGGCATCGGGGATCGCTGGAAAGGTGAGAATGCAGATTTTCTATTTTTAACCCTTTCTTTCACTTAATTTCACTTATGCAATGTATATTATACATTACGGAAGTGAAAGTGTCCCGCACAGCTCTTTCTGTGTTCGAACACGTGAAAATCACCCGGACACAGAAATAGGACCTCCTGTGGTGTCCTTTCCTGTCCGTGGGGGCCTACAAAAAGTGGGATCTCACAGACAGGAAAAAATATGTGATGTGATACCAGCCTTAGGACCCTTTCACGTCAGCGTTTTTTGAAATTCGCGGCAGATGTGGTGAAAAAACCGCATCTGCCGCGATTACCGCATACCGGCTGCACTTGCGGCGCGGTTGCGGCGTGGTTGCGGTAAACGTCATACTATGTATAGGTGGACTTGCGGCAGGTGCGGCAAGTGTGGTTTTGGCACTTGCGGCAGGTGCGGCCGCGAAAAAAACAGCGGCTGACAGCATTTTTTTTTGCGCCCGTACCTGCCGCAAGTGCCAAAAACCGCACTTGCCGGACCTGCCGCAAGTCCGCCTATACATAGTATGGCGTTTACCGCAACCGCGCCGCAACCGCGCCGCAAGTGCAGCCGGTATGCGGTAATCGCGGCAGATGCGTTTTTTTCACCGCATCTGCCGCGAATTTCAAAAAACGCTGATGTGAAAGGGCCCTTAGAGACCTTATGCGTTCCAGATGAAGCTGGTCCTTAATCATAAATTGATTATGATTAAGGACCATTACAATGACTTTTTAATGTGTTTAACTTTTCAATATGAACTAATAAGGTGTATTTTTTAACATGAAACTAGAAACTGGAGCCAGTGCTGGATTTTTCTCTTTTTTGTTGTAAATTGCTCTGAATCAGGGTGTGTCACTTTGAACTGTGCACAGTGGTGGACCACAAACTGACAACTACATGGTAGGCTGAATATACCACTTTTGTTTTCCTCTTCTACTTGGAGAAGGTTTTTTTTTTACAATAGGCATCACCTCCTTTTCCTGCAACCACGCCACATGTTCGATGACACTTGTGAGGCACCGCCGGCAGGTTCCCCATGGCCGGGGCGCATCACATGCAGGATCAGGGAATGATCCTGTTCACACTGGCCGGTTTTTAAAGTGGATGACGCTGTGTGAACCTGTCCGGAACACAAGGAATTAATTGTGATAGTGAGTGCTGTAAAGCTGACACATTCATGAGACCAATGAGCAGCTAAAAGACCAAGGTGTGCTAAATGCTATCAGCCGGTGTGGGTGTGTCCTGAGTAATAGCAGCCCAGCTGGATGAGTCAGTGTGGGAGTGGCAGGCACAGTATAGAGCCTGCCAGCTGATTGAGTGAGAAACTTGTGAGATTATTATCAGCCAGAGAGTATGGTGATCCTGATCATCAGCCAGAGTGCAGAGCAGTCCAGGGCTCTGTGTGCATGAATATGATGGGAGCATGCTAGCTCCATGCTGGTGCCTAGAACCGAGGTCGTGACAGCTCCTGGAGTGGGGAAGCCGTGGCTGAACCCGGTGGATACTGGTCCAGGCGTATGGTTGAGATACGTCCGGGAAAGGTGCCCATGGGGACGCTGTGTGTACCCATGACCCAGGTAGCGAGACCCGTATCCGTGCCTGGTTAGAAAAGCAGTTCATGTATGCTTGAGTGCACTGTGCACCCTGTGCGTGAAATGTGCCAGGTGGGCATAGCCGCCCTTAGGTCCGACTAGATAGTATGTGAGGGACCTGTTGAACTATATGTGTATGTTATGGCTTAGGTAGAAAGGCCATGTGCGGTGTCGGTGGGAGAGACCCAGCTGGAGTAGATGGTATTGAAGGCGTTCCGTCCCTGTGGGACAAGAGGGAGGCTTGGCCTGCTGCTTACAGCGGGTACCTGTCCCTCAACCACGACCTCTAATGATGTGGGTGAGCCTGTGGCCAGACACAGGGGTTAATAGAGCTCCTATAGTAGGTAACGTTTGAGTTTCCTGGGTACTAAGGTTTGCCAATCCCTGTGATGGACCCAGAAGAGCCAGAGTCCATGGATGTTTATATGATGGGCTGTGAGCGTGTGGAAGGATGTGTGTTTTCCATGGATGTGTATATGATGGATCACCTGCAGTGTGTAAGAACCCGGTCGGGCTGGTGCCTGTATTCTGGGGTAGTGTGGAGCTGGGGAAGTAAAGCCAGGCATCTGGTTCCGCCATTGGGACCCACAGGGCCCGTTGATATATATATATATATATGTATAGTAACTTATGTACGGTTAATTGTATATGGAATGTGTAGATAGGCCGGAGGCCGTAGCTACCACGGGAGCGGTTGATAGAGCTCCAATGGGGACAGAGAGGTGGTTACAGGTCCCGGGTAACTATATGATGTTAGGTGCAATATATGTGTTATGTAATCTTCTATGTAAATGTATGGTGTATTTCTGTATGGTGTTTATAATCAATGTGCAATGTATCAAACATGCTACCCGAGTTATGTTATTTATATGTGAAAAATAAACGGGTAGATATTGGTAAAATTATAAACACATGTTTTGTCATTATGCAAGCGGGTTCCCGGGTACTACCTCACACACTATAGGAGGTAACTTTGGCTTCTCAGGTCTTTTTAGCTATGTCTAAAAGTCTCTGAGGATGTCATCCATAAAGGTACCTTCACACACAGGAATTTTGCTAGGCAATTTCACTGGCAATTTGCTGGTTGCAGTGAAATCATGGACACATTGTTCCATTTGTACACAGCAACAAAATAGAACAATGTGTCCATGATTTCACTGCAACCAGCAAGTTGCCAGTGAAATTGCCTAGCAAAATTGCCGTGTGTGAAGGTACCTTTATGAAATTCAAACAGAGAAAACCCTGTAGAGCCTTGAGGAGCATCTGTAATGGAAAACATCAGATATGGCAGAAGACAATCCCAGTTCTTACCATATTTCTCTATGACATTCCAGAACATAGCCTCTATGATATTTTAGGTTTTTTGTTGAACCTTTCTATGAGACCATCCGTCTGTGTTACACTGATGTCTTAACTTGTGTAATCTGCAGGACTTTACACAACTCTCATTACTTTGGACCTGAAGGGTGTTACTTGATCTGTCAGGATCTATTTTGGCAGTTCTATCCAGGGGAAGATATGGACCAGCTCTTAGGCAATACTCCAAGCGCAGGAGTTCCTTAGTTGTACAGCCATTGGGTATTGTGTAGCATAGTCCAGGATGACTATACTGATGCTCACTTGTGGACTTTACCAGGGGTCTCACTAAATCTATAGCAATTCAGTGAAACCCAAACTCTATGATGGATAACAGTAGAAAGGGACTACGGACGTTAGTGACCGAAGCTGTTACCTGGTAGATGGGGCATGAACTGCAATAGTTAAGAATCCCTTGGGGACATCCGGGCCAGTAGAATCTATGAAGGATTGGCTCCTCAGTTTTCTCTCTGCCCAGATTACCACCCATAGCATGAGAATGGATCATGTCTAACACCTTACAATTATGGGGCTCTGATGCAAACAGTGTATCTATTAGTTCACATATCTGCTTAGTAAACCAATATAACAAGTCCGTATTTATATCAAAGTATGGGTACGTGGTATTGGTACCCGGCTCCAGAGCAACCCCATTTAAAAGTGTAACATTATCAACTGCCCCTTTAAGCATTTGGTTCTTGAGTTGGGAGGTTCCAAAATTCCCCACAGACACCCCTAGCTCCGGAATGGTGGCCTCTAGGTAACGTTGCCTCCCGCTCATTGCTCACAAGCACACAAAATGGAAACCTATCAGGCTGCAATGAGGTTTATTTGAGGTTAACCTGGCTATTACCTGAGCAACCAGGCACCCGTACCTTCCCCCATAAGTCATTATATCTTCCAAACAAAACCCAAAGGAGTCAGGCCAAATCATTTGCAATTCATTATTTATTTTAAAAGA
The DNA here is from genome assembly GCA_033576535.1 of Allobates femoralis. NCBI lineage: Eukaryota > Metazoa > Chordata > Amphibia > Anura > Aromobatidae > Allobates > Allobates femoralis. Next base: position 447,652,920 of record JARQOC010000004.1, read on the forward strand.
GACACTATGTAAAACTGACAATATACAGTGGTACACAGAAGGAGGACCGCTTGACAAAGTTCAACCACAATAGTATTCACAATGGTATTCAAGTTAGTATTCAATCCTCAAGTATAGCTTTATCCATCAAACAGTAGTGCCCCATTGGGTGCACACTATACCAATAGAGGATGACACATTACATACAAGCAAGCCAAGGGTCCCATTTACCTTCCTGTGACCGCCCCCTGACGCGTTTCGCACCAGCTTCTTCTGAGGAGGGTGGTCATATGGAGGAAAGACCGCTTATTTATAGTATGTGCAATTGGACAATCCCTCCCACGGACCTCCGGTCCGAAACCGGAAGTCGCATGGACCAGGACGTCACATCCTGTTTACCCGCGTTGCCTAGCACCTCGCAGCGTCATATCTCGGCACCCTGGCCAATGATATATCAGTGCCGCGTCATTCCGGCTACCACACCCCTGTGACGCCGCCGCACGGACCGCCCCCAGACGACACCCAGCGCCGTCACGCATCTCCTCCTCTCCATTACAGAGAGCCCGGAGATCACATGGGAGGATCAGAGCACGCCCTGAGGCAGCCCGGTCGGAGGCACACAGAAGGAAATGGCCGCGGTATCCATAGTAACATATAACAATTACATACATATTAATCCATGGCAAAAATAAGAAAATACAATAAGGGGAGACCAATGAACAACATATTAGTTATATACCGGAGTGTATACAGCAATTCTTTTAACGACAGCACAATTACATGACAACATAATCCAATTACACAGACATAGTTTATAATACAGTGACATATAAATTAATCAATTTTGTAAAATATCAAAACATTTGAAAAGTGCAAGTGCCAAGTGCATATAATGATCAAACATAGTTAGATCTATAAATGTGCTATTTAATTCATAAACACCATACTCTCATCCATTCACACATACATCCACCGACCGGTGACTATCACTCCCCATACTCACAATAAATATTATATTTTATTAAAATACATAGATGCGCAAATTTAGAGTAATTGGTATATCACTGCTGCATTCTCGGAAAAGCTGCATACATTCTTCATTAGGTTCCCCTAAAACAGGAAAATTTAAAAAAAATATATTTTAAAAATTAATAAAAAACACACACCAACATCAGTATAAAATAATTATTTATTAAAATCAATCCTACTACCTACAAGAATGGGGCAAAACTGAGGATATCATTTAAGCCATGTGGGCGAACACATCCCACCTTCATTATCCATCTGGCTTCTAATTGTGCGAGGCTCTTCTTTAAATCTCCCCCTCGGATATTTTGGTGTATTTTATCGATACCAAAAGCCTTTAATAAGTTCGCATTACAGCCATGAGCGGTTTTAAAGTGCCGTGCTATAGGTTTTAGCAGAGATAAGTCTTCTACCGTTTCTGCTTTGATAATGTCAAGGACATGCTCTCTAATTCTTACTTTAATCTGTCTTGATGTTAACCCTACATAAATCAAATTGCAAGGACATGTGGCCAGATAAACTACACCCACCGAGTTACAAGTGATGTTTTGAGTGATCGTAAATCTCTTATGGCCATCGCTAGAATGGAAATCATTGGCTCTCTTCAAATTGGGGCAAGTCACACACTTCCCACATGGAAAAAACCCCATTTCGGACCTCCCATACCAAAAATACTTTCTTTTCGTGGTCCCTCATATAGGCTGTGGGTCAAAATATCCCTCAAATTCGGGGATCGCCTATATGTGATAGCAGGGTATTTCTGTATGCTCTTGCTCAAGCCCTGATCTGACGTCAATATTGACCAATACTTCTTCAGGACATTTTCCACTTTTTGTTTCTGACCATTAAAGTTAACTATTAGTCGTACCTTGTTCTCAGATTCTTTCTTAGTTTTAGACTGGAGAAGATCCTTTCTATCCGTTTGGCTGGCTCTCTGGTAACCTTTTCTGATACTTTTCTTCGAGTATCCCCTGTCCAGAAATCTTGTGGATAATTCTGATGCCTGTATGTGAAATAAGTCATCAGAAGAACAGATTCTCCGTGCCCGAAGAAACTGTCCCACTGGTATACTCTGAATTAAATGAGAGGGATGGGCAGATGTTGCATGGAGCAATGTATTACCAGCCGTACTTTTTCTAAATAGATCTGTGATGATCTCTCCATGTCCACCCCTTCGTACCTTAACGTCTAAGAAGTCGACCTCCATCCTGCTGTAGGTCATAGTTAATTTGATATTCTTCTGGTTTCTGTTCAATTCCTCCACGAATTCTTTTAATTCTGATTCCTGGCCCTGCCAAATGATGAAAAGGTCATCAATGAATCTTGTCCACAACACCACCTTTTCACTCAGGTGGGATGGGTTAGACAGAAATATTTCACGTTCCCATGCCCCCAGAAACAGGTTAGCATATGAGGGGGCAAAGGCCGCCCCCATAGCCGTACCCTGTTTCTGGAGGTAAAATTTGTCACGAAAAACGAAGAAATTATGCGTTAACGCAAATTCCAACAACCCTAGTAGGAATGAGACAAAGTTTGTTTCCAAGTCAGACATAGCAAGGAACAATCCTGTGGCCTCCACACCGTCGTCATGTCGAATAGACGTATATAGAGATTCGACGTCTAGAGTGACCATCCACATGTTCTCCTCCAGAATGACACCCTCCACCTTCCTTAGAAAGTCATTTGTATCACACAGGTATGATGGTAGGGTTTCAACTATAGGTTTTAGGAAGTGATCCAAATATTTACCTGCCATCTCACATAGGCTACCCATCCCCGACACAATGGGACGTCCTGGTGGGTTCTGGGCATTCTTATGTATCTTTGGTAATAGATACAAACACGCTGTCTTTGGTGCCACTGGATTTAGTCCCTTCATGGTGTCCTTCGCTATAATCCCAGTTTGGAAAGCCTCTTCCGTCAGATTATACAGTTCCTTGGAGAATGATAAAGTTGGATTGAATGTTAGTTGTATATAACATCTTTTATCATTTAACTGCCGCATAACCTCTTTCTCATATAACGTCTTAGGCCAAACCACGACGTTTCCTCCTTTGTCGGATGGCTTTATTATAACATCTTTCCTATTTTTTAGCTCTTTGATGGCTTTCCTCTGACCATCTGACAAATTTTCGCCAAATTGGCCTCTGGGTAAACTCTTAAGTTCTTCCGTCACTACTTTTACAAACAGTTCAATGTTAGGATACAAATTAAGTGCAGGAAATTTTTTGACCTTAGGGAAGAGAAACTTACCTCTTCTATTGTCGTTGACAGTGTCACTTTCTTCTTCCAAATTTTTCAATAGTTCAATTGCTTCTTTCTCTTGTGTTGTCCAACTGTTACTGTCGCCTCCAGATCTTTCATGTAGCTTTTTCAAAACCAGCTTCCGGGCGAACAGATGGACATCCTTTATTGCTGAGAAATGGTCAAATTCACAAGAAGGAGAAAAGGTTAAACCTAGACTCAATACTTCTCTTTGATCCTCCGTAAGTATCACATCTGAGAGGTTTATTACCTGTGAATTGGGCGTAGACGGTTTTACCACTCCTGTCCGTCTCCTTTTACCCATGTCCCTAGTAAAGAATCTCTTTTGCTTTCCTCTTCTTACTGGGTAACGACTGCCACCAGATGCTTCCCCTTCCTCATCTGTTGAGGCTACAGAGGATACAGATGTATCACCAAGATTTTGCTGTCTACCTGCACCTGACTGTCTCCATTTATACACATTGTGTGACCTTCCTCATCTGTTGAGGCTACAGAGGATACAGATGTATCACCAAGATTTTGCTGTCTACCTGCACCTGACTGTCTCCATTTATACACATTGTGTATAAAGCATAAGTCCTAGAATAAAGCATAGTCTTGCTCTATTATAACAGGATGTAATAGGTCCTTACCCACACTGATCTCATGGGATTCAGTAACACAGTGACCACTCTGGCCACAGGGTAGTCCTTCGTGTCCCCATGGATACAGCAGACGCCCACCTTTTTTGCTGAAATTAGCCGGTGTCGCCCTTACCATGGTCTCCAATTTCCCCGAGTCCAAAAGACTCATCTTTGGCACTCCATTTATTAAAATGGAACAGGCCTGCAGTCCTTTGCTGGGTTATGAGTCCACATTGCAGGTTGGGTAGGCATGATATGAAGATCGTTCACCCTTGTTGCAGTCCATTGGCTCAGTAGTCATTAGGCAATGAGTGGCCATATGACCTGGGTCGTGACATCTCCAACAATTTACGTCATTCGCTGAGGCCTTTGAAGTAGCTCAGCTACCCTGGGGAACCTTGGATGCTCCACAATTATGGCTTTAGTATCCTTTTTGTGGATGTCATACTCTCTTTTGGAACCAATATGATGCTGATGATGCTATGACCCTTAGTTTCTCCATAGACCTCTCATGCACCTGGTACCTTTCTACTAAGCCAACCAGGTGATGCGCATTCCGGTGATCTCCCTGGGCAACCAAGATCTGCACTGGCCTCTGAAGGGAGTGAATGAGCCAGTTCATGACAACCGGCTCAACACCATCTTCCCTGGGGTAGAGGACTCTGTGCTGCAACCACTTTTGGACTAAATACAAGAAGTCAAACACTTGGGAGTGGGGAGGTTTGTCACCGTGATATGCACAATTGTGCACCCATTGCCCCATGACAGTCAGAGTCACGCCTAAATGTGCCAATATTCTGTTTTTAAGTTACAATAGTCTCTTGCATCCTCAAAAGCCAAATTGTTTGTGGCTCTACTGTCAGATGTAGCACCAGTACCTCTGCCCACTGTTAGTTACCTTTCAAACACCTTCAAAAAGCCTCAATATTGTCCCATGTGGTCATCTGTTTCATGGTTCTCATTATGGCTTTATGAATGTGTGAGCAATGACTATAAAATTGGGGGGTGGGTTGGTTGCCCTGCCTCAGACTGCCTTGGCTGGTAGTTCCATCTGCATATGCTGCCGCTGATGTTATATCTGTTGCATGAACAGCATATTTGTTTCTTGCTGGGCTATTGCTGCTGCTGTATATTGGCCTGCTGCTTGATTAGCTTTTCCAATTTGTCCAACCGCACTTCCATACTTATGGCTGCCTTCACCCAGGACATGTAGCTTTTAGCAGCAGTCACACGTGCTTCCTGGGAATCTTATGTGCACATCTAGGATCAACTGTAGTAAAGCAATTCACTTGGCTGCTCATTGACGTAGAAACAGGAACCATTTCTATTTAAATGCTGGCTGGTTTATTTAATCTAATTAACCACACCATAGGATTAACATAAAAAGGCTTTTCCAGGTATATAGCAACAAACAAAAAACAAAATAACAAGTTCATACGGTAGACGGGGTTCACCCGCTCAGGATGGTGGCCGGCTGTTTAACAAGAGTAACATCGCTGGAGATCTGCACATCTTCACATACAAGTAAAACAACGGTGAACAAACAAGCACAAATAGGATCTTATCCGTGAAAATATAGAATATTCATAAAGGATGATTGCTCACTTTGTATCGTTGTGTCTCATAAAATGATCTCCCTACCTTCCCTATATGGGTTCTTTCAATTTGTTGCCGAGCAGGATACCTAGGTCCTCGCTGGCCCTGATATTAGCCCTCACCAGGGAATGGCCGGCGGGAGCGCTAGTTATAACCACTGCAATAATATAAGAGTGAAGGGGAGACAGACAGGGGAACAACAAGGCAGCTTCACACGCGCTGCCTAGCTCCTTGGCAGCAGACTGCTTAGCAGTAGTCAGCTCTCCAGAAAAACCTCCTTCTCCTAATGAACTTTGGCTAGGAATGTTCAATCTCCAGCAAAGCATTCTGGAACCATGTGATCATATAAAGGGGATGGGAGTAATCACAGAGTAGCCACACCTGAACAAGAACTAGCTAGCCTGCTAGCAGCAGTGACAGGCATTAACTCCTCAACTTCTAAAGGAAAGAAACAAGTTTAATATGAAGTCTCAATACAGACATGAGACAGAGGTCCAAAACCAGTCACAAGTCTCCCAGGTAAGAGAGACCATTGTGACAGTACACCCCCTGTTTAACGAGGGGCCTCCGGACCCTCGAGAGTGGATCAGTCAGGATCACACCTATGGATAGAACACCGCAAACTACCAGCGCTCACTTCCGTAACCACCTGTCCCTTAAGAATATCACCTGCGCAACAAGGTAAAGATGTAGTAAACGTTGGCTCTGGAGACACAACATATCTCCGGAGGCATGACCTGTGAAACATGTTATGTATACCAAGTACTGGGGGTAGCTCCAGCTGGACGGCCAAAGGGTTAACAATGTCTGTTACCCAATATAGACTGACAAACGCAGAGCCCCCAAAGCACACTTCCACTTGATAGCAGTAGTGGAAACCCATATACAGTCATTCACACGCAGGTTCGGACCTGCACTTTTATTACCAAGCATGCGTCTTTTGAAACGTGAACATCCCCTTGAAGGACCGACAACCGTGGTGTCACCTCGAAACCTGCAACTCCCACCCTCAGAATGGGAACTTCCAAAGGCGCAACTACTCCCTCCACCACCTCTCCTGGGGAGCAAATAGGTCTAGAAAGAGCCTGGGCAGAGGAAGAAATTGTGCGTCCTCTCTCCAGTTGCACCTTATTCACATTAACTGGAAGAAGGGAAGTACGGAAGAAATGTACATGCCCAGGTTGCCTTCCTCAAAATGACTCGGGGAGGGCAGCTCTTCAGATAGTGTATTGGTTGTAGACACCTTTGACAAAACCGACTTAGAAACCGTACATTCGGGAGCCGGGTCCCTAGTATGGACAACTCCTCTCCTGGAACTCTGGAGGAGAGACCGAGGCCTAGTTATATCCAGAAGAGTGGGAATGGTATCATATCGGCTCTTTGCCCCGGAGGGATATCAGCTGGAAAAGATGAAAAAATGGAGGAAATATATACGTCAAGGTTGCCACTCTGCACACAATCTGGGGGAGATTGCTTTTGAGATGTTTGGGTATGGATGGGCAAACCCCAACAAGGTGACTGTTAAGGCCACAGTAATAGCAAACACCCATCCCACGGTGAACTACAGGCAACCTAACACATCTGCATAGGTTCCTCCACCTTCACCTGTCGGACCTTCTCCATGGGGAGTACAGGGGGCTGCATCTTTCCCTGAGGTATCGATTGATTCTGATGGCAAGGGACATAGCGGCTTCCAGCGACGATGGAGTAGAGTACTGAGCCATGGAGTCCTGGAGCCTACTAGACAACACATGACAGAAGTGACTCCTAAGAGTCCGGTCATTCCATTGGGTGCCCGTGGCCCATCTTCGGAACTCCGAACAGTACTTCTTAGCCATTCATGTCCCTTCCCGGAGTCTACAGAGATTTTACTTTGCCAGAGAAACGCCATCAGGGTCCCCATAGACAAGGGCCAAAGCCGTAAAAAACTCAACTACCCACCGCATAGATGAAGAGTCAATTGGTAGAGAGAAAACCCAGGACTGGGGATCTCCTTGCAACAAAGAGACAACGATCCCCAAATTTCTGTTCTTTGCTCCCTGAAGAACATGGGCGGAGCTTTTAGTATAACTTGCAGGCCTCCTGGAACGCCCAAAACTTATACACACCCCACAAAACCTATCAAGGATGAGAATCTTGGATTCCGGCTGGGTTTAAGCCTGGTCTAAAACCAGCAAACCCATGATATATCACAGCTGTTGCACCACCTGTTCCCGAAGACCAGTCACCTCCTGTGAAAGAGTCTGCTTGAACTGGGCAAACACTGCTGCAAGATCCATAATGCACCCAGGAAATAAAAAGTTTCCAGCTGGAGATTATGTCACGCTTGGACTAAGGAGGATGTCCAGCTACCGAGCGTGACAATAAAGCACGGAGCAACAATGTCTGGCACACAACAAGAAACAACCGAAGGGGACACACCAGATGGAACAAATACAGTGGAGGTCCCTGCTCATAGGTAACAAGGGAGAGGTGACCTCTAGCACTTACCTGTGGCTGTGCCCTGATCTCCCTTCCATTCCTATATGAGTTTTTCAGCTCGTTGCCGAACAGGATACCTAAGCCCTCGCTGGCCCTGATGTTAGCCCTCACTAGGGTATGGCCAGCTGGAGCGCTAGCTCCAACCACTGCAATAATACAACAAGAGGGAAAGGGAGACAGACAGGGGAACAACAAGGCAGCTTAGCAGTAGTCAGCTCTCTAGAAAAAACTCCTCCTCAGAAGGTTTGGCTAGCAATGTTCAATCTCCAGCAAAGCATACTTCATTTAAAGGGGATGGGAGTAGTCACAGAGTAGCCACACCTGGACAAGAACTAGCTAGCTTGCTAGCAGCAATGACTGACATTAATTCCTCAACTGCCAAAGGTAAGAAAAACATTTAATATGAAGTCTCAATACAGTCATGAGACAGAGGTCCAAAACCAGTCACAAGTCTCCCAGGGAGACCATTGTGACAATAATATTCCAGTTCCTTTGTAACACCTCTACATTAAAACAATGTCTACAATTACAGGTCTCTATTTTACTTGACGTACACTCCTCAGGGTGGGAATATGTGAGAGGTCAATCCACATCGTCTCTGACTGCTCATAAATCTGGCCCTTTTCAGCCCTATTAATACTATCAGACCTATCTCAAACTGGAGATTGTTTCCAGGTTTACCTCACAGAAGATATTCACCTCTATGATTCAGCTCCTTGAAAGACCTGTCCGGTGGCCATCTTACAAGGGGTTTAAATGCTGAAGCTAGGACAAAGAAATGGCTTGCGCTAAGCATGCCCATGAAAGCTGTTTTAATAGCCTTCAGGCTTCCACAAACAGAACAGTATCTCCGTCAACCCAGCACCATGTCCAGTTGTTAGAGTCTAGATCAGGGGTCTCAAACTCGGCTGGGTTAGTGGGCCGCACATAAAAAAAATTGATATGGGGGGCCGCACTGCTTGTAGGACTAAGTGACATTTTTAGTAATACCAGAATTTTTTGCTCAATGTAGTAATGTCCAAATCCTGATCTTTTTGTAGTAAAGTAACCCATCTTGGTCCGTGTCTTATTGTAATGTCCCCATACTGGTCCCCATCCTATAGTAATGTCCCACATCCTGGACCCCATCTTGATCTCCTTCCTGGTTCTCCTCATATAGTAAAGTCCCCTTCCTGATCCCCTTTTGCAGTGATGTCCATGACTCACCCCTAGGGGGACATGTGGTGTACTTGGAAGCGGGCCCTCTCGTCGCCTGGGGCTACGGGATGTCACAGTGGCATGACCCAGTCTGTGATCCCCTCGTCTGGGTGATCAGTAATAAGGGGGAATTAGAAAAATGGAGAAAAATAAAATTAAAGTTTAAACATAAAAGAGTGTCGTGACCCTACCTGTGGAATGCGGCCGGTATAGCCGCTACTGCAGTCGGGACCTCTGGGGATGATGGGAGTAGCAGCGAAGATGGTTCAGCTGTCCACGGAAAAAGCAGGTCCCTAGGGCAACTGTAAAATCTATGGATATGATTTTGTTCGTTGGGGTGCAAGGACTTAGTGTGCGGAATAACTGACAGACACAGGGGTTACAATCTCCTTTACCTTGACTGGAATCAGAAGCAGGTTCATCCAGTGCTCAGTTCACAAGTGGTGTTAGTGAACCAGAGCCTGTAAGCAAGTTCAGGTTTCCCACACCTGGCAAGGTCTGAGGCCCTGTTGCACTGTTGTCTGTGAGCCCTGACTGCTTGAAGCTGTGCTAAGACCCTTTTCTCACTTGTCTGTTGTGGCCGTGTGACAGGCGGCTTGAGCCCTTACTATGTTAGTCTACTTTCACTGCGTCTCCTGAGCTCTTTGATGCGGCTGTGTCTCCTGGCCTTGTGGTAGACGAGCAACTAGGAATTACCCGGCCTCCAGTGTTAGCTGCTGGGCATAAAGTCCATTGCGACCTCGGACTCCGGTGTCCGTACTGCGCTACGTGCTGGGGCGAGCTGGCTCTACTCCACTCCCCACACCTTTGCTCCACTTCACTCAGACGCTCACCTTGCGTCCCTCACGCAGGCTAGTCAGATTCCTCGGATGGGCCTAGCACAGCTCCCGACCGTAGGATATCTTGTACAGTCCTCCTAGGAACTGAACTTCCTGACCCCACCCCCAGACCAGAATTTATAGGGGACCTGCCCTGAACTTGGGTGTAGAGCTCCCCCTTCTGGCCTGGAGTTGGGAAGGTGTTGTGCATGTGTTCCGCCTGAGGTGGATACCTTTTCTTGCTTCCAAGCTTAATATTGTGGCAACCGGACCCTGGGGTACCACATTCACATCCTGGCCCCCATACTGTAGTAATGTCCCTTGTGCTGGACCCCTTTTGTAGTAATGTCCCCATCCTGGCCCCCATAGTGTAGCAATGTCCTCCATGCTGGACGTCTTTTGTAGTAATGTCTCCATCCTGGCCACCATAGTGTAGTAATGTCCCCCATACTTATCCCCTTTTGTAGTAATATCCACATCCTGATCCCCTTTTGCAGTGATGTCCTGATCCTGGCTCCCATAGTGTAGTAATTTACCCCATCATAGCCCCCATAGTGTAGTAATGTCCCCATACTGGTAACCTTTTGTAGTGGTGTCCCCCATGCTGGTCACCTTTTGTCGTGATGTCCTCCATGCTGGTCCCCTTTTGTAGTAACATCCCCATCCTGGACTCCATAGTGTAGTAATGTCCCCCATGCTGGTCCCCTTTTGTAGTAATATCCTCATCCTGGCCCCCATAGTGTAGTAATGTCCCCCATGCTGGTCCCCTTTTGTAGTAATGTCCCATCCTGGCCCCCATAGTGTAGTAATGTCCCCCATGCTGGCCTTTTGTAGTGATGTCCCCATCCTGACCCCCTCAGTGTAGCGGTGTTCCCATCTGGGTCCCTATAGTCTACCTTCTTTTTACACACACACTCACACGCACACAACTTCACTCACTCATACACTCACACACATTCACACTCACACATTCACACTCACACATTCACTCACACATTCACTCACACATTCACTACATTCACACACTCATATTCACTCACACACATTCACTCACTCACTCACTCACACAAACACACACATTCACTCACTCACATTCACTCACACACATTCACTCACACACATTCACTTACACTGACTCACACATTCACACTCACATTCACACACTCACTCACGCATTCACTTACATACATTAACTCACACACTCACTTACACTCACTCACACTCACATTCACTTACTCACTCAAGCACTTCATTCACACATTCACTCATGTATTCACTCACACTTACACATTCACACATTCTAACTCACATTCACACACTCACACATTCCCTCACCCTCACACATTCTCTCACATATTCACTCACTTACACATTCACACTCACATTCACTCACACACTTACTTACGCTTACTCACTCATTCACACTCACATTCACACACTCACACATTCACTCACACACTCACTTACACTCACTCACACATTCACACCCACATTCCACTACACCTCACACATTCACTCACATATTCACTCACACACATTCACTCACACAGTTACACACTCACACATTCACACTCACATTCACTCATACAGTTACAGTCACTCACACACTCTTTCTTTAACCTTGCCGGCAGTCCAGTGCATGGGCCGCCGCGGTCCCGCTGTGTTATTGACTTCCAGTCACAGGACTGTATGACAAGCGCTGCCGTTCAGTAACATCCATACAAGCCGCCAGCCAATGGGAGGCCTGCAGGTGATGTCATATGCCAACAGAACCTGCGGTCCTCTCATTGGATGGCAGCTTCCATTGATTTTACAGAACGGCAGTGCTTGTCAGACAGTCCTACGGCCGGAAGTCAATAACACAGCGGGGACCGTGGTGGCCCCGTGCACTGGACCGCCGGCAAGGTTAAGTGGCTGATGGTGCCGCGGGCCGCAGAGTGAAGCCCCAGGGGCCACATGCGGTCTGAGGGCCGCGAGTTTGAGACCCCTGGTCTAGATGGAGGTGCAGATGGGAAGAATTTCATGAAATATTTTATGAGGCTTTTGGAATAAAGACTTAATTGGCTGGTATGACCTACTACTTCTCATTCAGACGTCTAATTTTTATTCTAATCTTTTTGTACTATTGCGCACGAGATAAAACTGAGATAAAACTATTGCGTACGAGACGAGATAACTGAGATAAAACGCGGGGAACGTGTCTCTAACCACTCTTATGACGTGATTGTGAGACCCTGATGAGTTGTCATGACAGCCAGAGGACCACTTTTTATCAGTGTGTTGGATCTATTTTAAAATTGGACCTACAAATGAGTTAAGTATACTTCCTCTGTACTTTATTTTCAGATCCACCCTAGAAGGAAGTGCCAAGGTTACTTTCTCACATGGGGTTTTCCCATGAACAAAGCTCATTTTAAATTTCATTTTAATCAATAGATCTTGGAATAATGATAATTTCCACAATTGAATGTGTGAGATAATCTTATATATGTGTCCCTGCTGTGTACTGTGAGTGGGGGATGATGAGTGTGAGTGCAGGTTGAGTAGGGGCTGAGGAGTGTGAGTGTGAGCTTAGTGAGGGTGAGTGGTGGTTGAGGAGTGTGAGTGCAAGCTGAGCAAGGGTGAATAGGGGCTGAGGAGTGTGAGTGCAGGCTGAGTGGGGGGGTGAGTGAGGGATGAAGAGTGTGAGTGTTGGCTGAGCAGGGGTGAGTGGGGGCTGAGAAGTGTGAGTGTGGGCTGAGTGAAAGTGAGCAGGGGCTGAGGAGTGTGTGCAGTCTGTGCTCGGGTGAGTGGGGGCTGAAGAGTGTGAGTGTGGGTTGAGCTGGGGAGAGTGGGGGCTGAGGAGTGTGAGTTCAGGCTGAGCGAGGGTGAGTGGGAGCTTAGGGGGTTGAGTGGGAGCTGAGCAGGGGTGAGCGTGGGCTGAGCAGGGATGAGTGCGGGCTGTGAGGGAGGAACACCTGGCTTCTTTTAGTGTTACAGGACCTTTGGTGATGTCACTACAGGCCCTGTCAGGTCAGCTTGTGTGACGGGGGGTGTCTGGAGACTGTGCATGTGCATCATATGCAACAGCGGCGGCTTTTTGGCATCGGTTGTGGGTTGGCGTCATATTACCACATCCATGACTTGGGTGTGCTAATGTGGTGCAGCTTCCGGGGCAGTGCTGTGCATTGTGGAATTCGTGGACATTTTGATGGAAGTCGATGCCACATGCAAGTAGTTAAGTAAATAATAGATGAAATATTTGTTTTTAAGCACAATAAAACACAATTGGTTAATAATCGCATGGTTAGAATTTGGCGGATATTAGTATGACTGAAATAAATATATAATTATTTAAAAAGTATGATTCTATATATTTAATATTCAAACGTGAAATGGAATATATACTATTATAATTACCGTATATACTCGCGTATAAGCCGAGTTTTTCAGCCCAAAAATTGGGCTGAAAAGTACCCCCCTCGGCTTATACGCGAGTCAGTGCGGGGGCTGCTGTATACAGCGGTATACAGCAGCCCCCGCATCCCCAGTAATGCAGGGCCCCCCCCCTCATGCTCCGGTCACCTGTAAAGCAAGTTATACTTATCAGTGCCCGCTGCCGTCCGCGCCCGCCGCTGCCGACATGCGATCCTCCATCTTCATTCATCTTCTTCCTGCTCTGTGCGCGTCGCAGGCAGTGACGTCATTACCGGCGACGCGCACAGGAAACAGGAAGAAGATGCATGAAGACGGAGGATCGGGATGTCGGCAGCGGCGGGCGCGGACGGCAGCGGGCACTGATAAGTATAACTTGCTTTACAGGAGACCGGAGCATGAGGGGGGGGCCCTGCATTACTGAGGCTGCCTGTATACTACCACTGGGACTGCTGTATATATATCGGCCCTGCATTACTGGGGCTGCAATACCACTGGGGCTGCTGTATATAGGGGCTGCAATACCACTGGGGCTGCAATACCACTGGGGCTGCTGTATATAGGGGCTGCTGTATACACCACTGGGGCTGCAATACCACTGGGGCTGCTGTATATAGGGGCTGCAATACCACTGGGGCTGCAATACCACTGGGGCTGCTGTATATAGGGGCTGCTGTATACACCACTGGGGCTGCAATACCACTGGGGCTGCTGTATATAGGGGCTGCAATACCACTGGGGCTGCAATACCACTGGGGCTGCTGTATATAGGGGCTGCAATACCACTGGGGTTGCTGTATATAGGGGCCCTGCATTACTGGGGCTGCAATACCACTGGGGCTGCTGTATATAGGGGCTGCAATACCACTGGGGCTGCAATACCACTGGGGCTGCTGTATATAGGGGCTGCAATACCACTGGGGCTGCTGTATATAGGGGCTGCTGTATACACCACTGGGGCTGCAATACCACTGGGGCTGCTGTATATAGGGGCTGCAATACCACTGGGGCTGCTGTATATAGGGGCTGCAATACCACTGGGGCTGCAATACCACTGGGGCTGCTGTATATTGGGGCTGCTGTATACACCTCTGGGGCTGCATATACCTCTGGGGCTGCATATACCTCTGGGGCTGCTGTATACTACCACTGGGGCTGCTGCTGTATACTACCACTGGGGAGGCTGCTGTATACTACCACTGGGGAGGCTGCTGTATACCTCACTGCTGGGGGTTGTATACCTGTGCTGGAGTCCACCCTCGGCTTATACGCGAGTCAATAGATTTTCCCAGGTTTTGGGGGCAAAAGTAGGGGGGTCGGCTTATACACGGGTCGGCTTATACACGAGTATATACGGTAAACCATAGAATCCATCTAGGACGTTAAAAGAAAATCTGTTCTGAGTTGCATATCTTTGCAGTAAATACCGTAATTGGAATTCGGTAAATAAATGCTGTTAAATATAGCAGCTGCTCTGGAAGCATAGGAAGTGGCTCAGTCTGTTACCTTGCATTCTGCTAGAATTGAAGAATGTACAGTATGCAGGTGAAGAGAACAAAAACCACCCAAAACACTTATACAATCACAATGTATCCTATGCCACCGATCATGGTATAAAATCTAAATAAATGCAACAAAGAAAAACTATGCACTTTGCCAGAGCTCAATATAAAAATGTTCAGGATTTTTTTAAAGAATGGAATCAAAGCTACAGCTAATTGTGGACGTCACGATTTCCGGTCTCCCTGGAAACCAAGCCTTCTATTCAGATACTGTTATTGCATACACACACTTGTTTCCATTTGAATTAGTAACAGACTAATGGAGCACTCGTACGGAAGCATTGAATTTGTCACTTAGTCAATATATAGCACTTACATAGCACTCAAGTAAAAGTGTCAGTCCTGACATAGGAATTATAAAAGGCAACTGCATATTTTTTATATGTTTTAGTTTATTTTTTTCACAGAATACTGACATGCAAAGTCTATTGCACAGGTTGATTATTCGGTGAATTTGTTACCTCAGTATTTGTAGCCAAAACCAGGAGTGGGTAGTAAATGCAAAAGTGGTTGCCGTGTTTCTGTTAAGGTGGGTTTACACGTTTCAATATCGTTGCGATATCGCAATTCAATGGCGCGGGAGCATATCGGAGCATTGAATAGCACGCTCATTCAATCCCCGATATCGCATTGACATCGTTCCTACATCGTATTGGACGTTCACACCATACAACGCAGTAACGATATCGGGTCCAACGATCGAACCACGTGACTTTTGATTGAAATTGGACTCCGATATCGCAATGTGTAAACCCGCCATTATACTTTTCCACTGATTGTTCCACTCTTGGTTTTGGCTAAAAATACTGAGGTAAAAAAACCTCACAAAATACCCAACTTGTGCACGTGGCCTTAACCCCTTTATGATCTAGGACGTCCTGGTATGTCATAGATTGTGTCGCTACCTTGATGTAAGCTCACAAGCTGATCCAGCATCTTTCCCTGCAGAGGTCAACTGATCTGATCATCCGACATGTGCCTCCAACAGCGGCGAGAGGATCAGATATCAGCCCGCTGCTGTTGACTAGTTAAATATCACTGTCCTTCTCTGATTGCAGTGTTTAACATGCGATGGCGGGGAACGCGTCTTTAACCACTCCCATGACGTGATTGCGAGACCCTGATGAGTTATCATGACAGCCAGAGGTCGGTTGATGATCCATGTGTCTGTCATAATGAACTTCCTGTGAACGCTGGCTGTACGTCAGCATTCACAGGAGATCAGCATTTCTGTTGATGTACTTGCTTTGAATAGCACAAGCCATTGGATGATTACAGCTTCAAGTCTCTTAAGGAGACCAATAAAAAGTATAAAAAAGTTTATAAATATATAAAACATCCCCACACAAAAGTTCAACTCACCCTGCTTTTGCCCAATTGAAGATGAAAAAATTTAAAAAGCTTAAAAATACACTTTTGTGTCGCTGTTTTCAGAAATGCCTGATCTATCAAACTGTAAAATAAATGATTCTAATTGGTAAATGGCATAATGGGAAAAGAAATAAAGCCCCAGAATTACGGGTTTTTGGCCATCACAACATTGCAATAAAATTCAAAACATTGTATTTACACAAAAATGATATCCTTAAAAACATCAGTTCGGGGCACAAAAATTAATTTAGCACACAGCCCAAGATCATGAAAAATGAGAATGTAAGGGTCTCGAAAACAGTGACAAAAGCACATTTTTTTTTTCGACAAATTCAGACTTTTTTTCACCAATTAAATAAAAAAAACAACAACTCTACATGTTTGTTATCTATGAACTGTTACGAACCTGGGGAATCATATAGCCTGGTCAGTTTTACCATATAGTGAACATGGTAAATTAAAAAATAATAATTGTGGAATTGCACTTTTTTTTTTAATTTCACTGCACTTGGATTTTTCCCCTCATTTTCCAGTACAATATATGGTAAAATGAATGATATCATTCAAAAGCACAAGTCGTCGAAAAACAAGTCCTCATACTGCTATATTGATGGAAAAATAAAAAAGGATATGGCTCTTGGAAGAAGGGGAGGAAAAACTAAAGCACAAAAAAAGGGAAAAGACAAGGGTGTGAAGAGGGTGTGAAGAGGTAAAACACATTGAAAATCATGCATTTTACCAGTAATTACCTCTCGGACACACGTATGATGTCTTTCATACATTTTCTTTCTTGCTGCATATTACCACTACATAGTGATAAATGCAATCTCACTCCAATTCCATAAAAGCTATATGCAGTCTAGACACATTGTAGAGTCCAATGCCATGTGCACGTTGAGTATTTGGTGAGTTTTTACCTCAGTTTTTGTAGCCAAAACCAGGAGTGGAACAATCCGAGGAAAAGTATCATAGAAGCACGTCAACACTTCTCTATTTTTTACTCATTCTTGCTTTTGGCTTACAAATACTTTGATAAAAAAAACCTGACCAAATACTTGTCATTGATTTCACATCACAATTGGCATAATTTCTGAATAGAGAATTAGTCAATAAGAGACATGGAAAGGAGTTAAGGAGTGACATACCATTTGCCTAGCCTGGGACCCTCCTCTGAGTACTTGTGAATACATTTGCATAAGTGATCAAAGTTATTTTTATGGTAATGATAGGCTTGTTTGGTTCAACAGTGAGAGTAAGAACTTGTTTAAACTTGACTGCCATTCCACTTATGTCATTTATGTCCTAGAGTGCACTTGTGGCCTACAATATGTGGGCAGAACCAATCAAGAGATGCATCAGAGATTGAATAAGCACAGGCAGAACATTAAAAATGAATTTATTCTACATAGTGTCTCAAAACATTTTCTATTGGAGCATCAGAAAGATCACCAGCAGATGAGCCTCACTATCATTGATCAAATTCAGGATACAGTTAGAAACAGATATAGATGTTTGATGAATTGAGAAAATTACTGAATTTTCAAGTTAGGGTGTTTACACCCAGAGGGACTCAATTTGAAATTGGAGAATGTTGTTGTTACGGTTTGGTGTGATAGTAAGAGGAAAAGATATTCTTTCATTACTGGGTTCTTCTTCGAAATTTGCTGAAAATCATTGAAATATTCATTTTAATGAGGGATCCCTCGAAATTTCACATAAGAAAAGCTTCCCCCATTACCCCTCTCCCCTACTCCCCCCCAAGTTGGTCGCACCACTCTCATTATTTTGGGCATGTGAGAAATTAGCCCCACTCCTGTTCACTATGATGGAGCATAATTATATCTAATATTCTTTTAGTTTGAAAGGAATTTATTTCTGCAATATTTGAATATTTTTACATTTTAAAATTATAATAATGTACAAATTTATTTTTACTAATGAATTTTTTAATAATCAATTTTTTTTATGTTTAATAATTAATAATAATAATAATAATAATATTAATAATAATAATAATGCATTCATTCATATAGCGCTATTAATTCCATAGCACTTTACATACATGAGTAATGCTGTCTCTCTTGGAGCTCACAATCTGAACATCCTATCAGTATGTCTTTACAATGTGGGAGGAAACCGGAGTGCCCGGAGGAAACCCACGCAAACACGGGGAGAACATACAAACTCCTTGCAGATGTTGTCCTTAGAGTCTTTGGTGGGATGTTTATGTTTTTTATGAAAAGATTTAGAAGATAATAATAATTTTTATTACAGTTGAATGGTCAGGCTCCCTTTTCCATGCTTCTTTTGTTGTTTTTTTACCACTGGAGTTGTCATTTAATTAATTTGATAATCATAAATTGGACATGATCAGGGTATTACAATTTATTGAGATTAAAATAAGCACAGCATATACAAAATAAAAGGAGTAAAATTATTATAGCAACAACACTAAGCAGTGGAAAACAACAAAAATTAGAATAAATGAACTTGTATATTAGTAGATCACTTAATAATTCACGCATCACCAAGGTTGACTATTATTTTATAACGATTTATAATGACTTAAAAGCACTTTTACAAAAGTAACACTTAATATTATTATTTGGATATAAATGAAATGGTTGCAGGGTCAGGTCTGATATAATTGATTAAATTTAAAAACAGAACAAAATAAAGTAGAATTATATATCAATAAAAGGTTTGAAAAGATTTATCTTAATTATTGTGGGTTACATTAATATTAGATGTAGAAATTAAATATTGAAACTAAATAAATGAATTAAATAATAAATCTTTTTAATCAACTCTAATGAAATGACTAATTTAATGAAACAGTCTCTTCTCTTCAGGCTGTGTATTGTGGTTATATGAATTATCTGGAAATCTGTAGAGTTTCCAGATATGAAGGAGTAAAAATTATCTGTGATGTCATACTGATTACCTATATAAACCACCTTGTTACTATTCCTGGTCATACCTGATGAAGGCAGTATCAGCTGCCGAAACATGTTGTGAGGAATGACCAGTCCACGTTTGAGCAAATAAAGAGAAGGTACTAAAAAGCTGCCTCTGTGGTTTGTCTCCAAACGCCCGCTCAAAAAAACGCTACAGCTTCCTTAAGTTATAAGTCCCCTACCCGGCCTAGTTGATGGTTTAACATCCATAATGCAAATTACAGATTACCTTTAAGAGGTTTGTTCACATACATAAATTTAAGATATCCAATGTTTTACTGAACAGCACACTGACCGATATTATTTAGTGGGACAGAGCGGATAATATTTTTAACTGACAACAACTGAAAAAAATTGGAGCATGCTACCATTTTTCTCTGAAATTGGATGAGACTCCCCCATTCAAGTCTACGGGTGTAAAAAAAAATCGGATGCCACAGTATGTAAATTGCCCTGTAAATGACCGTTGTAGTGTAATGAATAATAGATGCTACAATAAAAAATGGATTACACTCAGATAACAATTGAGAACAAAATAGTCCCACTTTTGCGGATAAAAGTTGGGTTGATTTTTTATTCTGGTGTGTGGCCCTAGCACAGCAAGCTAACTACTAATTCGGGACCTGTAAACTGCTCCGTTATACATCTGGACTTTTCACAGACTTCATTATCCGGGTTACATTGGTAAAATCCAGTTTTCCCTCTTCTCTAAAGACACCAATGGACACAGATTGTTAGCAATCTGTCGCAAGGAATATCCACCATTTCAGTATCAGAAGACGCATGTCATGACTAAACTGCTGTAATATTTTGAATATTTCTTAACTGATAATTTTCTATAGCAGAAATTAAATTACACACACATGTGTGTACATACTGTATCTCATCTCCAGACTGCATCCCATCCCCGGATTGCATCTCATCCCCTGAATTGCATCTCATCCGCCACCATTTGTCCATCACTACAGCTCACCCTCCCGCTGCATCTGATCCTTGGCTGCTTCTGACCCCCTGCTGCCTCCCATCCCCTGCTCACCGTATACAATGTTTCTGCTTCTTTTCACTCTCACTCCCATGTTCTCCACTTCCTACTACTCCCACTTATCCCTCCACCCAGCAATGACATAGTTCTCTCACCCTCCATCCTACCTATCCACCTCACCCACTCCTCTGATATGTTCCTTCACTTTCAATTCTCTGTCTCCAAACAGGCACGCCCGTCACATAAACTCTTCAGCTCCCACCTCCTAACCCTCTCCCTGCTGCTCCTACTTGCTGGTGACATTTCCCCTAATCCTTGCCCACCCCACATCCCCACAGTCACTTCCACCCCATACCCACAACCCATCACTAACCCTCATAACCTCAACAACCTTAGACCCATTCCTCCAGCCCCTGCTCCGCCAGTCCCTCTACCTGGTGCACTCTGGAACGCCCGCTCGGTCTACAACAAACTCCCATTCATCCACGACCTCTTTGTCTCTAACAAACTCTCATTCCTTGACATTACTGAAACCTGGCTCACCCCCTGCAACACAGCCTCTCCTCCTGCACTCCCTTATAGCAGACTGAGTCTTTCCCACCCACCCCGCCCCTCTATTAACATGGCGAAGGTGTTGGCTTACTCCTGTCCAATTCCTGCTCATTTACACCTATCCCACTGCCACCCTCCGCTACTCTTCCCTCTTTCAAAGCCCACTATGTTAGCATTTTCTCTCCTTGTAACCTTTAGCTGGCTGTTATTTACTGCCTCTCTTGATCCACCTCCTCCTTCCTTGACCATTTCACTACCTGGCTACCTTACTTCCTTTTCTGTGGACATCTCCACTATCATCATGAGTGACTTCAATATCCCCATTGCACTGGTCAACAGCATTTTTGGTGCCAAAGATATTTCATTGAATTTAGGGTAACTTTGGGGTGCTGATTCTGAATATGTCATCAGTTTTGCCAGATTGGCTCAAGTTTTTGAGATTTTTCGTAAAATGTGTTAAAAAAAAGACGTTTTTTTGCTACTTTTTTAACGAAGTCTGTTATGTTTCTTCTATGTTTTGTCAGTGTATATTCACCACAAATGTAACAGAATGAGTCTGGATCGTTAAGACAACTTCTTCTTGATGAGTTCATGCTTTTCACTGAACAACAGACAACAAACATAAAGTTAGTGCAAAAATCAAGCTATGAACAAACTTTTAGAACACTAATTAACACAAAACTATATTGAGAACTGCTCAGTTCAAGTACTAATCCAAAGAAATTAATGAGATGATGCGTCGCATTTACCAACAAGTGCTATAAATAAGATACCAAAAATCTCAAAAACTTGAGCCAATCTGGCAAAACTGATAGCATATTCAGAATCAGCACCCCAAAAATACCCCAAATTCATTAAAATATTTTGGGCACCAGAAAAAAAAAAATTTTTTGTTGACCTGTGTAATTCCCACGCAGCCACCTCTAAACTCCTTTCACTGACTGCTTACTTTGGGCTTTCTCAATGGTCCTCCTCTGTCACTTACAAAGAAGGCCACATGCTAGACCTCATCTTCAACCGCCTTTGCTCCCTCACTAACCTAACCCCTCCTCCTAACTGACCAAAATCTATTGATTCCCTCTCGTCCCCTACTACACTACCCCCACTCTGCAAACTCCATCATCCTCGCAGAAACCTAAATCACATTGATCTACACTCATTCTCAGAATCCCTTCTCCCTCTTGCTGACATAGCTTCCATACGCGATACAGACGCTGCCACCACACTATATAACTCCACAATAACTACGGCCCTTGACTTAACCGACCCCCTCAAATACAACACTCTTCTCACAAACAGGCAACCCTGGCACACCACCCTCACTAAAGATCTTAGAAGGGCTTCCAGAGTGGGCGAGAGGAGATGTAAGAAATCTCATTCTACCGAGCACTTCGCATTGTTCAAGCAGTCCCTCACTAACTTCAAGTTCGCACTCACTGCTGCAAAACAAGCCTTCTTCTCATCCTTAATAACCTCCCTGCCCCACAATCCCAAACAGCTTTTTAAAACTTTCAATTCCTTACTCCGTCTGCCCGCTCCTCCTCCCTTTTCCCTTATCTCTGCAGAGGACTTTGCCTCCTTCTTCAAGCAGAAGATCGATAAAATAAGAGACAGCTTTGACCCACTGTCCCCACAGCTTCCCCTCTCACCTACACTGCCCTCTCCTTCCATCAGCTGCTTCTCCCTCTTAACTGAAGACCAGCTCTCCTCCTTTCTGTCAAAGACACACCTCATCACCAGCATCCACGACCCACTCCCATCCCACCTTATTCCCAGCCTCACCTCAGTCTTCATATCCCAACCTTAGCCCATCTCTTCAGCTTATCACTTACTACTGGCGTCTTCCCCTCAGCCTTCAAACACGCCTTGATCACACTCATCCTCAAAAAACCCTCCCTTGACCCAACTTCTGTTTCTAACTATCGCAACCATATCTCTTCTCCCTTCGCCTCTAAACTACTTGAACAACATGTCCATTCAGAACTGTCTTCTCCTCCTGCTCCCTCTTTGACCACCTGCAATCTCTGGTTTCCATCCCCTCTACTCCACCGAAACAGTCCTAACCAAAGTCACCAACAACCTACTGACCACCTAGAGCAAGCGACACTACTCCGTCCTCCTCCTCCTCAACCTATCTGCCGTCTTCGACACTGTTGACCATTCCCTCGAACTCCAGATCCTGAAATCTTTTGGCATCACTGACCTAGACCTCTCCTGGATCTCCTCATACCTAACGGACCGGACTTTCAGCGTCACCTACTCCCACACCTCGTCTTCACCCTTTCTGTCGGTGTCCTCCGAGGCTAGGTTCTGGGACCACTACTCTTCTCCATCTACACTCTTGGCCTAGAACAACTCATTGATCCCATGGCCTCCAGAACCATCTCTATGCCGATGACACCCAGATCTACCTGTCTGGGCCTGACATCACCTCCCTACTATCCAAAATCCCACAATGCTTGTCCGCAATCTTATCCTTCTTCTCTGCCCACTTCCTTAAAGTGAACATGGATAAAACTGAGTTCATAGTCTTCCCCCAAGTCGCTCTCCCCCACTACCTGACCTATCCATCACTGTCAATGAGTACTCTCCAGTCCCCCACACCAAATGTCTCGGGGTAATCCTTGACTCTTCCCTCTCTTCAAACGTCACATCCAGGCCCTTGCCACCTCCTGCCGACTGCAGCTCAAAAACATTTCCCGGATTCGCACTTTCCTTGACCACAACACTGCAAAACACTTATTCACGCTCTCATCAACTCCCGCCTTGACTACTGCAACCTTCTATTTAATGGCCTCCCCGCTACGTCCCTTGCACCTCTCCAATCCATCCTAAACTCCGCTGCCCGAATAATCCACCTGTCTCCCCGCTACTCCCCTTTCTCCCCCCTCTGCAAAGTCCTTCACTGGCTCTCCACATCTTAGAGATCCTGATTTAAAACACTAACCATGACATACAAAGCCATCCACAACCTGTCCCCTCCATACATCTCTGACATGGTCTCCCGATACCTACCGTCATGCACCCTACGCTCCTCCCAAGAGCTCCTTCTCTACTCCCCTCTCGTTTCCTCCTCTCACAACCGCATACAAGATTTCTCCTGAGCATCTGCTATACCCTGGAACTCTCTCCCCCAACACATCAGACCCTCTCCTACCCTGGGAGCCTTCCACAGAAACCTGAAGACCCACCTCTTCTGTCAAGCCTGCAACCTACAATGAGACCCGGTTCACCGCACCTTCTCACTATAGGCACTACCCCCTCCTACTCCATCCCCACCCATAACTCTTAGACTGTGAGCTCTCGCGGACAGGGTCCTCTATCCCCTTCTGTATCTGCATGACCTGATTGTCCATATATATTGTACTTATCTTCATCTACCCTTTCTATATGTAAAGCGCCATGGTATCTAATGACGCTATACAAATAAAATAATAATAATATATAATGTGTGTATACATATGCAGGCATACCCGAAAGTGTTGGTATGCTTGAAATTGCTTCAGATAATGAAGTATTTTTCCTAGAAAATTACTTCAATTACACGTTTATTTCCTTTGTGTGTGCTGGAACCACACAAAAAAAAACAATAGAAAAAAAATTGGACATAATGTCACACAAAACCCCAAGAGTGGGCTACACAAAATTTTGGCAAACCCAACTTAATATTTTGTTGCACACCCTTTGGAATACATTAATGCAATCAATGTCTCCATTGTGCCTTCTAGATGATAAAATTGCCGCCTAGAAAATATTAATGCCCTAGGCAAGTACCCTAGAAAGTAATAATGCTCCCCAACATTTCCACCTTTGATGGTCACAGTACTCTGAATACCCTTATCACAATAATAATGGTTTTTAACTGCCCACTTTAAATTTAATAATGTCTCCTGAGTCCCCCGAAGCACACCTCCTATATAAATAGAATATTGGGCACATAGCTCTCCCAAAACAATGTCCACCAGACACTGTATAATAGCCACCATAGTAACTAAAACACTGTGTGAGGTAGCAAGGGGAATGGTGGTAGAGGGACGCTATGTTTCCCCAAGGATGGTGAGCTACTGCATGTATGGGACGGGAGATGCTTACATGAGCATAGGTGAGGTAGGTGTAGCCACCGTTACTGAGAACGGTGGCTGTTGGTAAAGCCTGTTATGGGACCTCATCTATGAGGAATGGGGGAAGGTTTTTTGGGCGGGCCTCCATTCCTCATCTCCCGCCCCAGGCTTTTGAAGTAGCTGGGAGGGAAAGACAGGTGAGAAAGGTTAGGCCGGAAGAGACGGCTGTGAAGATCTTGTGAGATGAGATCAGACTGGAGAGGAGTTCAGTCTGTGGGAAAGTAACCTGTGAGCACACAGGGAGCGTGTACCGGACCCCAAGGTGGGGAAGGACCCCTAGGCGAGCTCCAGGAGGAGCAGGTTTAGGGCCGACGCTATTATCCTGATGTAAGGACTGTTTTTTGTTTGTTTTTGCCATTGTGTGAAATAAAACACACTTGTTTTTTGGACTGAGCCTGAGTGTCACTGCCTTACTTGCTGCTGCTATAGAGACTGATCCCTACAACTGTTTAATGGTCCCCACATTTTATAATGGCCTTTATAGTAGCCTCACACTCTATAAGCACTCCCATACTATGTAATGGCCCACAATGTTGTCAACTCAGTTGGACAGCCCCACCAAGTAGCTCCTATACTGTATAATGTCCCACCATTCTTCCTCACACTGTATAATGACCCCAACATTAGCTCCGACATTGTGTAATGGCTCCCATATGAGCTCCCACACTGTATAATGACCCACACATTAGCTTCCATGCTGTATGATGGCCCCCACATTTGCTTCCATAGTGTATAAGGGCCCCCACCAGTGGCATAACTAGATTCAGATGGACTCCAGTGCACTATTTGGATTTGTGTCCCCCCCTGTATGTTGATCAGATGTATGGGCCCTTGTAGCTTTTTAAATCCTATAAAGACATATATGTTGCCCCCCTTCATTATGTAGTAATGTCCCCCCTCCCGTACTATTGGCCCTTATCCTGGGCCCCTTCCAGGAATATATATGTCCCCCATTCTGGGCTTATCATGTTATATTTGTCCCCAGTCCTGGGATACACTGATGAGCAAAAGGGTAACAATGTTTAAACATTTGACTTTCAGGTTCCATATCTCATCATCCACTTCTGCTTTGAGCATGAGAGTACTTTTGTTTTATATATAATCATCTTGGCTATCTCATACATAAATTTGACTCATGACCATTTAGTATATAATTAGTTATGTAGATTCTTGTCATGTAACTGCTGCATTGTTACTGTTTTGCTTGAGGTGTTGGAAAAATCTTTTCTTCCTTTATAGTACACATTACAACCTTTTCCCAAACTCCCAAAATGCTTAGTGTGTTATTACATTGATTGCAAAAAGAAAGATTACTGGTTTGAATTGAGGAGCAGCCATGAAGATTTCTCAAGACCAGAAAAAAAGCATCATCCAGCTGATTGATAGTGATTTCTCAGCAATGAAAATTGCTAAACTGTTTCATGTGAGTACAATGACAGTTGGAAGAATACAAAATGAAGTCTGTCCATCTATTCAAAAGCCAAGAGCTGCACATCCAGGCAATATATCGGAGTCAATAAGTCAACTCATTGCAAGTTCTATCAGTTCTGGCATGTCAAACATAGCAGTGGAAGTTGCTTGTATGCTTTGTAATAGTGATATCACAAATGTCAAGTACCATGAGACGCATGTTACACAAGTCTGGAATAGTGACTTGGGGAAAAAATGAAGGAGCTTCGACTTCAATATCGTCATAAGAAGCATTGTCTCAAGTTTGTAAACATGTATAAAAAGTGGACAGTTGAAGATTGAAAATAAGTGCTTTGGAGCATTGAGACAAAAGTTAATAGTCTAGGCTATGATGGTGCAGATAGGTCTGGAAGAAACAGGGGATAAAGAGCCTAACATTTAGAGAAAACAAAGGAAATATCAAGTTCAGTGGATGAAGCTTGATGATATAGGGTTGTTTCATAGCCAAAAGCGTTGAATGCTTTATCAGTAATGATGGCGGTCTCAATGTAAAGCCATACGTGAGTATCCTACAACGTAAAAAATGTTTACACCATGTTAGCTGGTAGATAGAAAAATATTAGAATCTGAGAGTCCTCAGTGGTTAATAACTTTTAATGGCTAACTGAAAAGATGGTAAACATAGCAAGCTTCCAGGAAACTATGGCACCTTTGTATCGCCCTTAGGGCTATGGGTTACTCAGGACCGGTCCTTATTCTCTGCTTACAGGGTGATGTCACGGTGGTTCCGTAGCCCTGGAGGGACCGCAAATAAAAAGGGGATAAAAGTAAAAAGGGAAAAATAAGAGTTTGTCAGTGACGCCACCTGTGGGGTGCGGCCAGATATGACTGCCGCTGCTTGTCACAGCTTCAGGGGATGATGATGGGATGCAGCTGGGTGATAAGTCCTCCATAGGTAGGGCTAGGATGATCCCTGTGGCGGTGATAATAGTTGTTAGTTGGTATAGCTGTGGTGAGGTGATAATGGGGAGTGCACTTAATACTGACCGGTGTCTTTCAGATCTCTAGGCTTGTCCTCTCCTCAGATGCTGGACTCCACAGCCATAAACCTTTAATTAAGACTCTCACACAATTCTTCAGCTTTAACCGAGTGCTTTACTCACTGCTCTTATTTTCACACAGTCACAGTATTTTCTGACTGTGAGCGCACTGGTAGCCGGTCAGCAGTTGGTCTAGTTCACCAAGCACCCCCTTTCTTTATGCCTTTCCCGGTCTCTCTCTACCTCTTGACCTCTACCTCAGGGCCAGCAGTCGCGGACTTCTCAGGGGATCCTCTCTCTCTCTGACCCCCAAGTCCTACAATTGTGGCCAAAAGTATTGACACCCCTGCAATTCTGTCAGATAATACTCAGTTTCTTCCTGAAAATGATTGCAGTCACAAATTCTTTGGTATTATTATCTTCATTTAATTTGTCTTCAATGAAAAAACACAAAAGAGAATGAAGCAAAAAAGGAAAACATTGATCATTTCACACAAAACTCCAAAAATGGGCCAGACAAAAGTATTGGCACCCTCAGCCTAATACTTGGTTGCACAACCTTTAGCCAATATAACTGCGATCAACCATCAATGAGTTTCTTACAACGCTCTGCTGGAATTTTAGACCATTCTTCTTTGGCAAACTGCTCCAGGTCCCTGATATTTGAAGGGTGCCTTCTCCAAACTGCCATTTTTAGATCTCTCCACAGGTGTTCTATGGGATTCAGGTCTGGACTCATTGCTGGCCACCTTAGAAGTCTCCAGTGCTTTCTCTCAAACCATTTTCTAGTGCTTTTTGAAGTGTGTTTTGGGTCATTGTCCTGCTGGAAGACCCATGTATAACCTTTGAGGGAGACCCAGCTTTCTCACACTGGGCCCTACATTATGCTGCTAAATTTGTTGGTAGTCTTCAGACTTCATAATGCCATGCACACGGTCAAGCAGTCCAGTGCCAGAGGCAGCAAAGCAACCCCAAAACATCAGGGAACCTACGCCATGTTGACTGTAGGGACCGTGTTCTTTTCTTTGAATGCCTCTTTTTTTCTCCTGTAAACTCTATGTTGTTGCCTTTGCCCAAAAAGCTCTACATTTGTCTCATCTGACCAGAGAACATTCTTCCAAAACTTTTAGGCTTTCTCATGTAAGTTTTGGCAAACTCCAGCCGGCTTTTTTATGTCTCGGGGTAAGAAATGGGGTCTTCCTGGGTATCCTACCATACAGTCCCTTTTCATTCAGACGCCGACGGATAGTACGGGTTGACACTGTTGTACCATCGGACTGCAGGGCAGCTTGAAGTTGTTTGGATGTTAGTCGAGGTTCTTTATCCACCATCCGCACAATCTTGCGTTGAAATCTCTCGTCAATTTTTCTCTTGCGTCCACATCTTGGGAGATTAGCCACAGTACCATGGGCTTTAAACTTCTTGATGATACTGCGCACGGTAGACACAGGAACATTCAGATCTTTGGAGATAGACTTGTAGCCTTGAGATTGCTCATGCTTCCTCACAATTTGGTTTCTCAAGTCCTCAGACAGCTCTTTGGTTTTCTTTCTTTTCTCCATGCTCAATGTGGTACACACAAGGACACAGGACAGAGGTTGAGTCAACTTTAATCCATGTCAACTGGCTGCAAGTGTGATTAAGTTTTTGCCAACACCTGTTCGGTGCCACAGGTAAGTTACAGGTGCTATTAATTACACAAATTAGAGAAGCATCACATGATTTTTCTAACAGTGCCAATACTTTTGTCCACCCCCTTTTTTTATGTTTGGTGTGGAATTATATCCAATTTGGCTTTAGGACAATTCTTTTTGTTTTTTCATTGAAGACAAATTAAATGAAGATAATAATACCAAAGAATTTGTGATTGCAATCATTTTCAGGAATAAACTGAGTATTATCTGACAGAATTGCAGGGGTGTCAATACTTTTGGCCATAACTGTAAGCATGGTGAGATGATGCAGTATACATGACAGATGATGTAAAGCAGAGCCAGGCTTGGGAGGGGGAGAGGAGCTGGGGAGATAAAATCAAAATACCGAGATAAGTTGAACCAATTGTATTATTGTTCTATGATTAATGGCCAGTGGAGACCTGAAAATTCCTCAGTGAGAGTAGAAAGGTATAAATCCATGCGAGACAGTTCATGTAAGAAGTGTCAAAAGTTCATTGTCTTCTAACTGGGGTCTGTTGGAAGATGTGATATTCCCAAAAACCCTTTCAATTGGTATAAAAACGCATGAATCCATGAGACATTCAATCCTGTTTTGAATGAGTCAAAGGTCGTTATCAATTTGTTTTCCAAAATGCTTCTCTCTTTCTGAGATTTGAAGTTACTTTGTAAAATGAGCAGCCTCATATCATTTCACTGTGGTCAGAGCTGCAAAAATGCTTTGCTACGGGTAGATCCATACGCTTTTCTTTTATTGTGTGGCGATGAGAATTCATTTTTGTTCTGAATTTTTGCCCGGTCTCCCCTACGTACATGCCACCTGTTGGACATTTGGTACATATGATTAAATACACCACATTGCTTGTAGTGCAACTGAAGTTACTGGGATCTTGTAGTCCTGATCTGTCCCAGGAATCTTTATCTTGTCTGTTGTCATTATAAATGGACAGGTTTTGCACCTGTTCTGGTTGCAGGGAAAGGTTCACAATGGAGAATTGGGGGATGATAGGGGCTGCAAGGGGATATTGGGCTCTGCAAGGGGATGATGGGGATATGGTATTGGTGGCTGAAAGGGGATATTAGGGGCTGCAGGGGAATGATGGGGATATTGGGGGCTGCAAGGAATGATAGGGCTGCAGAGGAATGAAGGCTGCATGGGGATGATGGGGATATTGGTAGCTGCAAGGAGATATTGGGGCTGTGTGGGGATGATGGGGATCATGGAAAAATAAGACATCCCCTGAAAATAAGACCTAGCAGATCTTTGGGTGCAAACATTAATAAGACACTTTATTTCCCATAAATCTCACAACTCATTAAACAGCGATTTCTCCAATTCTTTTAGTAATTTAATACCGCCCCTTACATCCTCGGTGGTATTTCCAGGTGGTGGCTCGGTAGTATTTCCAGATAGTAATATAAGACACTGTCTTATTTTCGGGGAAAGAGGGTATGTACTTACTAAATAATTTTTGTATTATATTTTGGCCTATACTCCTATTTTTTCTGGTTTAGATTTGAATATGTTCAGGGAGGGCCTTTGATGCATGTGGTTTCTTTGATTTAGAGATTAACTACGTTGGCATATCGTGCACGCTGATATAGGTCACAGTGGCAGTAGCTCTGGGTGGGCCACTGTGATCGTGGGGCCCATAGCCCTCCGCAGCTACCCTAGAGCATACAGCAGTAGAAAAGACTTTTGATAAAAACGGATAATACTAATTCATTGCATTAGTACAAACCCAGAACTCTACATTTAGTGTATTTGGTTTAAAAGTATTAAGTTAATAAATCCATTCAAGTACCTTACGTTTTAAGAACTGCATACTGTTTCGCACTGTCCTCTGGGGTACTACATCATCAATAATTCTAAATGTTTGTTGTTTTTTCATGTGGCCATGTTCTGTAAAATGTTTAGAGATTAGTAATCTAGTTGCTTCTGCCTTATGGTATAAAGGTGATGTTTGATATAAATTTTAAAATCCCATGTTGTCTTACCGATATACTAATGCATCTCAATGAATTAGAATATCATCAAAAATCAATGTAATATTACCAGGTTTCCAGGCGATTCTGAGCGCCTTGAAACACGTTGACTAATAAATCAATATTATATTCACCCTTTGATGTCTCATGGAATACGGCAGCGTGATTTTTAACCCTTCATCCTACCTACTTTAATTTTCTGAAATAACGACATTTGGGTTTTCATTGGCTGTAAGCCATAATCATCAACATTATCATAAATAAACACTTGAAATAGATCACTCGGTTTGTAATGACTCTATATAATATATGAGTTTCACCTTTTTATTGAATTGCTGAAATAAATTAACTTTTTGATGATAGTCTAATTAATTGAGATGCACCTGTATCATAAGGAACGAGGACACTCCCAAAGATAAATTACATATACAGACGTACAAGTAAGATAATGGTTTATAAAAAAAAAAAACTTGGGTCACTGGATGTGTAAATCAATTGCCCTTATACATAATAGGGCAATTTACGCAGAGCAAACAAGGGAAGAACCTTTTTCTTTGGGTGCCCATTAAATATGGCTGAGTTGTTCTTGCAAGGGATCCCACATCTGAATGTACAATCCTTATGAGGTTCCTTAAAACAACAACTCAGACACCATTTAAGCACCTGACACTCTATTTAAAATTACAATGTACATAGATGTATTTAACTTATATGATGTTGTGTGACATTTTGTAAACCCATATTTTTGAACTGTACATCACTTTAATATAATATGAGCATAAGTTGTCTTTGCATGTTTATTGATAGTGATTAATTATGATTCTTAATTATGTATTAATTAATAAATATAAATAGTGTGTAAAATGCTAAAGCCTATCTCTGATGGCTACTTATTTTGTGATAGACAAGATCAATAGACACATCAATACTAGATGTGTGCAGCCCGTGGTAAGTGTGTTATTTTTGCTCTTTCATGAATGTGAAATATGGTCATCATCTGCCAGAACACACTATGATCTATGAGTACACAGGTGCCCAAAGGTGGATTGGCTCTTGACTTGCCGAGCTATATGCCATTTGTAACCCCCTACTGCTCTTAGACCTAGACTTTCAAACAATGATTTATGAGAGGGGGTAGAAGTACTGAACTTTCCTCAGGAATTCAGTTTGACTATAGAAATGTTAGAATGTGTTTTGCTTTGCTATTCAATGACTATAATTAGCCAGTTAAATGTTCTATATATTTATCTTGGAATTGTTACTGTTTTGGCTGTTTGCCATTTGCTTTTAGTGTGACATATATAACTACTACAAGACATATCCGTTTTGGAACCTGAATGCTTATCTGTGCATGGTGCTCTAATGTGTAAATTCTTTTATGTGTCAACATGTGTAAGTGAAAAGTGTTCTATGGATGGATTGATGGCAGAATCAGTGCTGCTCCTGTTTCAGGATTTTATGGATGAGCACTTGTATTTAAGGAGGAGTGATGGCATAATTATATTAATAAAGTACCTTAGATTTTTAATATTATACATATATATATATATATATATATATCTATTATATAAAGCCCGAAGCGACTTCCGTAGTGTTGTGGTCGGATATTCGGCCAGCTCCACCCGCAAAGGGTGGACCAAGATGGCCGCCCTATGCGGGAGGATCGCGGCGAGCCAGCCGGGAGACTCCCGGGTGGCGAGTCGTTGCAGCCGCGGTAACTCCGGCATGTAGGTCCATTGCGAGTCTCCTGTCCCCGTGGCCGAAAATAGAACCAAAGGCCCGGCCATTTGAAACTCAAAGTCGTCCATTATATCTCAATGGGAAGTGAGGCGCTATTCTCATTGGTCGCTGTGTGCTGGCGCCGACCAATGAGAATAGCGCCTTACTTCCCATTGAGATATAATGGACGACTTTGAGTTTCAAATTTACCGCTGTAAGTGAGGCGCTATTCTCATTGGTCGGCGCCAGCACACAGCGACCAATGAGAATAGCGCCTCACTTCCCATTAAGATATAATGGACGACTTTGAGTTTCAAATTTACCGCTGGAAGTGAGGCGCTATTCTCATTGGTCGGCGCCAGCACACAGTGACCAATGAGAATAGCGCTTCACTTCCCATTGAGATATAATGGACGACTTTGAGTTTAAAATTTACCACTGTAAGTGAGGCGCTATTCTCATTGGTCGGCACCAGCACACAGCGATCAATGAGAATAGCGCCTCACTTCCCATTGAGATATAATGGACGACTTTGAGTTTCAAATTTACCGCTGTAAGTGAGGCGCTATTCTCATTGGTCGGCGCAAGCACACAGTGACCAATGAGAATAGCGCCTCACTTCCCATTGAGATATAATGGACGACTTTGAGTTTCAAATTTACCGCTGGAAGTGAGGCGCTATTCTCATTGGTCGCTGTGTGCTGGCGCCGACCAATGAGCATAGCGCCTCACTTCCCATTGAGATACACAGCAGTCTTTAGAGCTGTGCATGGCCGGGCCCTTGGTTCTATTTTCGGCCATGGGTGGCGAGTCGTTGGAGCCGCGGTAACTCCGGCACGTAGGTCCATTGCGAGTCTCCTGCCCCCCGTGCCCGAAATTAGAACCAAGGGCCCGGCCATGCACAGCTCTAAAGACCGCTGTGTATCTCAATGGGAAGTGAGGCGCTATGCTCATTGGTCGGCGCCAGAACACAGCGACCAATGAGAATAGCGCCTCACTTACAGCGGTAAATTTGAAACTCAAAGTCGTCCATTATATCTCAATGGGAAGTGAGGCGCTATTCTCATTGGTCGCTGTGTGCTGGCGCCGACCAATCAGAATAGCGCCTCACTTCCAGCGGTAAATTTGAAACTCAAAGTCGTCCATTATATCTCAATGGGAAGTGAGGCGCTATTCTCATTGGTCGCTGTGTGCTGGCGCCGACCAATGAGAATAGCGCCTCACTTCCCATTGAGATATAATGGACGACTTTGAGTTTCAAATTTACCGCTGGAAGTGAGGCGCTATTCTCATTGGTTGGCGCCAGCACACAGCGACCAATGAGAATAGCGCCTCACTTCCCATTGAGATATAATGGACGACTTTCAGTTTCAAATTTACCGCTGTAAGTGAGGCGCTATTCTCATTGGTCAGCGCCAGCACACAGCGACCAATGAGAATAGCGCCTCACTTCCCATTGAGATATAATGGACGACTTTGAGTTTCAAATTTAGCGCTGTAAGTGAGGCGCTATTCTCATTGGTCGGCGCCAGCACACAGCGACCAATGACAATAGCGCCTCACTTCCCATTGAGATATAATGGACGACTTTGAGTCTCAAATTTACCGCTGTAAGTGAGGTGCTATTCTCATTGGTCGGCGCCAGCACACAGCGACCAATGAGAATAGCGCCTCACATCCCATTGAGATATAATGGACGACTTTGAGTTTCAAATTTACTCAAAGTCAAACTCAAAGTCCTCCATGTATCTCAATGGCCAGTGAGGCGCTTCTCTCATTGTACTCATGACACTAGCAACATTAACCCCTTACATTCCGTTTTATCTGTAATTTCTATAACACAGTGTGTAGTTGTACTGCCACTGCAAAGTTAACCCCTTATATACCATTTCTGCCTTAACTCCATACTTTGTAGTGTCTATTATTACTGCCAGTAGGAACATTAACCCCTTATATTCCATTATTGTTGTTATTTCTATTACACAGTGTATAGTTGTAATGACACTGCGAAATTAACCCATTATATACCAGTTCAGCATTAACTGCATATTTGGTAGTGTCTATAACTACTGCCACTGGTACATTATCCCCTTGAACACCATTTTGGATATCATTTACAGCGCTGAGTCTGTTGTGGGAGTACCTGTGGGACATTAACTCCTTCAATAACATTTTTGATATTATAAGTTCCTACACTGTTATAGTCCTGTTAGTCGGACATTAACTCTTTCTACACCTCCACTATATTGCTACCCTCACAGTTCTGCCTACATCGCCTACTTAGTGATATATCTGCTGTTTAAGTCTATTATGTAAAACTCTTAAAAAAATTATACACAGATTCTAGACTCCTGATTCTTTAGAATCGGGCTCACAGCTAGTATATATATATATATATATATTATATATATATATATATATATATCAGTACAGACCAAAAGTTTGGACACACCTCATTCAAAGAGTTTTCTTTATTTTCATGACTATGAAAATTGTAGATTCACATTGAAGGCATCAAAACTAATTGAATTGAATGCGATTACCACATGTGGAATCATACACTTAACAAAAAAAAAGTGAAACAACTGAAAATATGTCTTATATTCTAGGTTCTTCAAAGTAGCCACCTTTTGCTTTGATTACTGCTTTGCACACTCTTGACATTCTCTTGATGAGCTTCAAGAGGTAGTCACCGGAAATGGTTTTCACTTCACAGGTGTGGCCTGTCTGGTTTAATAAGGGGGATTTCTTGCCTTATAAATGGGGTTGGGGCCATCAGTTGTGTTGTGCAGAAGGCTGGTGGATACACAGCTGATACTCCCACTGAATTGACTGTTAGAATTTGTATTATGGCATGAAAAAATCAGCTAAGTAAAGAAAACGAGTGGCCATCATTACTTTAAGATATGAAGGTCAGTCCATCATAAAAATTGGGAAACTTTGAAAGTTCCCCAAGTGCAGTTGCAAAAACCATCAAGCACTACAAAGAGACTGGCTCACATGAGGACCGCCCCAGGAAAGGAAGACCAAGAGTCACCTCTGCTGCAGAGGATAAGTTCATCTGAGTCAACAGCCTCAGAAATCGCAGGTTAACAGCAGCTCAGATTAGAGAACAGATCAATGCCACACAGAGTTCTAGCAGCAGACACATCTCTACAACAACTGTTAAGAGGAGACTTTGTGCAGCAGGCCTTCATGGTAAAATAGCTGCTAGGAAGCCACTGCTAAGGACAGGCAACAAGCAGAAGATACTTGTTTGGGCTAAAGAACACAAGGAATGGACATTAGACCAGTGGAAATCAGTGTTTTGGTCTGATGAGTCCAAATTTCAGATCTTTGGTTCCAACCACAGTGTCTTTGTACAACGCAGAAACGGTGAACGGATGGACTCTACATGCCTGGTTCCCACCGTGAAGCATGGAGGAGGAGGTGTGATGGTGTGGGGGTGCTTTGCTGGTGACACTGTTGGTGGTTTATTCAAAATTGAAGGCATACTGAACCAGTACCGCAGCATCTTGCAACGGCATGCTATTCCATCCAATTTGTGTTTAGTTGGACCATCATTTATTTTTTAACAGGACAATGACCACAAACACACCTCCAGGCTGTGTAAGGGCTATTTGACCAAGAAGGAGAGTGATGGGGTGCTACGCCAGATGACCTGGCCTCCACAGTCACCAGACCTGAACCCAATCGAGATGGTTTGGGGTGAGCTGGGCCGCAGAGTGAAGGCAAAAGGGCCAACAAGTGCTAAGCATCTCTGGGAACTCCTTCAAGACTATTGGAAGACCATTTCCGGTGACTACCTCTTGAAGCTCATCAAGAGAATGCCAAGAGTGTGCAAAGCAGTAATCAAAGCAAAAGGTGGCTACTTTGAAGAACCTAGAATATAAGACATATTTTCAGTTGTTTCACACTTTTTTGTTAAGTATATATTTCCATGTGTTAATTCATAGTTTTGATGCCTTCAGTGTGAATCTACTATTTTCATAGTCATGAAAATAAAGAAAACTCTTTGAATGAGAAGGTGTGTCCAAACTTTTGGTCTGTACTGTATATATACATATTATATGTATATATACATATACTGTATGCCTATATACAGTATTATATATATATATATATACAGTTGTGATCAAAAGTTTGCATACCTCTGCAGATTTTTTGCCTTCTTGGCCTTTTTTCAGAGAATATGAATAACACAAAAACGTTTTTTCCACTCATGGTTAGTGGTTGGGTGAAGCCATTTATTGTCAAACCATTGTGTTTTCTATTTATAAATAAGGATGACAACCAAAAACACCAAATGACCTTGATCAAAAGTTCACACACCCTCCCTGGTGATTTTGGCCTTATAAGGGTACCTTCACACGCGGCAATATTGCTAGGCAATTTCACTGGCAATTTGCTGGTTGCAGTAAAATCATGGACACATTGTTCTATTTTGTTGCTGTGTACAAATGGAACAATGTGTCCATGATTTCACTGCAATCAGCAAATTGCCAGTGAAATTGCCTAGCAATATTGCCGCGTGTGAAGGTACCCTTATAAGGCCACGTTACACACACAGATATCTGTTCAGATATTGTTCACAGATCTCTGGTTGCAGTGAAATCATGGACACATTGTTCCATTTTGTGGCTGTGTACAAATGTAACAATGCGTCCATGATTTCACTGCAACCAGAGATCTGTGACCAATATATCTTTGTGTGTAACGTGGCCTTAAGAGGCACAGAAGTTGACACGAATGGCTTTGAATTTGGTAATAAAGCTAACATTCTCACCTGTGACCTTTTTGCTTGTAATCAGTGTTTGCATAAAAGCTGAGTGAGTTTCTGGGATCCAGACAAATTTTTGTATCTTTCATCCAGTATTGAGGAGGTTAGGAGACTGGGATGACTATTCCAGAGCCTTCACTTTGTTCTGCAGTAGCGAATGACTGGTCAACTTGGACTTGTGTTTTGGATCGTTGTCAAGTTGGAACATCCCAATACATCCCATGCACAGCTTCTGGTCTGATGAGTGCAAATTTGCCTCCAGTATTTGCTGATAAGATGCTCCATTCATCCTTCCTTCAGCTTTGACCACGTTTCCTGAGTTCTGTTTTTTAATTGATGTTATTTGTGGGTTCTTCTTTGCATCCCCAAACAATTTTCCTAGCAGTTGAGGCCAAAATGTTTGTTGGTCTACCTGACCGTGATTTGATTTTTACACAGCCCCTGATTTTCCATTTGCTAATCACAGTTTGAACACTGCTGACTGGAATTATTAATTCACTGGATATCTTTTTGTATCCCTTCCCTGTTTTAAACAGTTCGACTATATTTTCCCATAGATCCATTGACAATTTTTTTTCTTTCCCCATGAGTCTGTGAGGATCCCAGAAACTCACTCAGCTTTTATGCACACACACTGATTACAAGTAAACAGGTGACAGGTGAGGATGTTACCTTTATTAGCCATTCAAACCCATTTGTGTCAACTTCTGTGCATGTTACCAGGCCAAAAGTACCAGGGTATGTGAACTTTTGTTCAGGGTCATTTGGGTGTTTTTGGTTGTCATTATGATTTAAAAAGAGAAAACACACTAGTTTGACAATAAATTACTTTAGCCAACTACTATTCACAAGTAGAGAAAAATCTGTTGCGGTATGTAAACTTTTGCGCACAACTGTATATATATAAAAATGTGTGTGTAAAAAGGGGAAGGTGAAGTACATAACTGTATATATGTGTGTATGTGAATATACAGCAAAACAATGGTTACAGATGTACAGACATATCTATGATATACATGAAGAAAAGAAATTACAAGAATGAATGAAATAAAGATGTTTAAAAAATGAAAATGTGAATAGGAGCACACAAACACACACACACACACACACACACACACACATACACACACATACACACACACACACACATACACTGCCATTGGAGATATGAAAAATAGAAAGGAGAAAGGGAAGAGAAAAGAGAAGAGAAGAAAAAAAAGAGGAAAAGTATGAGCAAAATAAACTGTAAGGGGATGGTTTCAGTAGAGATAAATTTACTGGGAGAAACAAGGAGTAATGACACCTCCAAAAAGAACAACATAATCCCTGGGGACCAAAACACAGTTGTGAAAAGGATAAAATATCCCTTGGGGGTAGAGAGAAATGAAGAAAGAGGAAGACACTAAAGATCAAAGTGATCAAAAGAATAGGTCACATGAGAATTAACATAGAAAATACAACTGGACAATAAGCAACCAAAACCTATGAAAAAAATCTTATACTAAAACATACAGTTAGGGCCAGAAATATTTGGACAGTGACACAAGTTTTGTTATTTTAGCTGTTTACAAAAACATGTTCAGAAATACAATTATATATATAATATGGGCTGAAAGTGCACACTCCCAGCTGCAATATGAGAGTTTCCACATCCAAATCGGAGAAAGGGTTTAGGAATCATAGCTCTGTAATGCATAGCCTCCTCTTTTTCAAGGGACCAAAAGTAATTGGACAATGGCCTCTAAGGGCTGCAATTAACTCTGAAGGCGTCTCCCTCGTTAACCTGTAATCAATGAAGTAGTTAAAAGGTCAGGGGTGGATTCCAGGTGTGTGGTTTTGCATTTGGAAGCTGTTGCTGTGACCAGACAACATGCGGTCAAAGGAACTCTCAATTGAGGTGAAGCAGAACATCCTGAGACTGAAAAAAAAGAAAAAATCCATCAGAGAGATAGCAGACATGCTTGGAGTAGCAAAATCAACAGTTGGGTACATTCTGAGAAAAAAGGAATTGACTGGTGAGCTTGGGAACTGTAAAAGGCCTGGGCGTCCACGGATGACAACAGTGGTGGGTGATCGCCGCATACTTTATTTGGTGAAGAAGAACCCGTTCACAACATCAACTGAAGTCCAGAACACTCTCAGTGAAGTAGATGTATCTGTCTCTAAGTGAACAGTAAAGAGAAGACTCCATGACAGTAAATACAAAGGGTTCACATCTAGATGCAAACCATTCATCAATTCCAAAAATAGACAGGCCAGAGTTAAATTTGCTGAAAAACACCTCAAGAAGCCAGCTCAGTTCTGGAAAAGTATTCTATGGACAGATGAGACAAATATCAATCTGTACCAGAATGATGGGAAGAAAAAAGTTTGGAGACGAAAGGGAACGGAACATGATCCAAGGCACACCACATCCTCTGTAAAACATGGTGGAGGCAACGTGATGGCATGGGCATGCATGGCTTTCAATGGCACTGGGTCACTTGTGTTTATTGATGACATAACAGCAGACAAGAGTAGCCGGATGAATTCTGAAGTGTACCGGGATATGCTTTCAGCCCTGATTCAGCCAAATGCTGCAAAGTTGATTGGACGGCGCTTCATAGTACAGATGGACAATGACCCCAAGCATACAGCCAAAGCTACCAAGGAGTTCATGAGTGCAAAAAAGTGGAACATTCTGCAATGGCCAAGTCAATCACCAGATCTTAACCCAATTGAGCATGCATTTCACTTGCTCAAATCCAGACTTAAGACGGAAAGACCCACAAACAAGCAAGACCTGAAGGCTGCGGCTGTAAAGGCCTGGCAAAGCATTAAGAAGGAGGAAACCCAGCGTTTGGTGATGTCCATGGGTTCCAGACTTAAGGCAGTGATTGCCTCCAAATAATTCGCAACAAAATATTGAAAATAAAAATATTTTGTTTGGGTTATGTTTATTTGTCCAATTATTTTTGACCTCCTAAAATGTGGAGTCTTTGTAAAGAAATGTGTACAATTCCTACATTTTCTATCAGATATTTTTGTTCAACCCTTCAAATTAAACGTTACAATCTGCACTTGAATTCTGTTGTAGAGGTTTCATTTCAAATCCAATGTGGTGGCATGCAGAGCCCAACTCGCGAAAATTGTGTCACTGTCCAAATATTTCTGGCCCTAACTGTATATAACATAAAGCATAACCCATTAATGTTTTTCAGTACAGGAAGTATGCAAAATTTCAGACCTTGTTAAGCCATTTAGGGGGACACATGCCACTGTCATGATCCATTTGGCTTTCAGTTGTGAAAGATGCATTTTTTTTGTCTAATCCAATCTTAGACTGTCTGCTGTTTTGAAGAGCTACATGGACATAAGCAAGAATATCCAGGCTTTGACTCTATTGAGTTGTATTTTTGGGGCAAGCTCTGATTTCAATAAAGGTAATTTAGAATGAAGTGGATGGAGGTGAGCTGTGACATCACATATTGGTGGATTCTGTGTTGTCTACTGTGTA
Source organism: Allobates femoralis (assembly GCA_033576535.1). Classification (NCBI taxonomy): domain Eukaryota; kingdom Metazoa; phylum Chordata; class Amphibia; order Anura; family Aromobatidae; genus Allobates; species Allobates femoralis. The sequence goes on from JARQOC010000004.1 coordinate 447,693,968, forward strand.
ATCCTATAACCATGATAATGAAATTGCTGAAAAGTTATCTGTAGAGAGAATGTGGGTCCCTTTTGATTGTCAGACAGTATGCTCACTTTATAGCCTAAAGGTACTGTTACACGATAAGATATCATGAACGATATCGCTCAAATGTGACGAGTTTGGAGTTGTTCAAACGACATCGTTAGTACGTCGTTGCGTGTAACACCAATATACGACTACGATACATCGTTGGATCCTCGATCAGCCAACCTGCTGCATCGTTCTGTGTGACACCGCGATAATGATATCATTAACGACTTTGCCTAATCACATCAGTGAACAAGTATTGATCGCTGGGATGTACGAATGATAGCTGCTCGCTGGATCGATGGTGCGTCGTGCATGATATCTAGGCGTGTGACATCTCCCCAACGATCTCAAAATGATGTCCTAACAACCGCGCACCCCTGAGATCGTTAGTGAGATCGTTTCAACATTGAAGCGTATGACGGTACCTTTAAACAAAGGTTGAGTGCTGAACTGCGTGAAAGGAGATAAATTAACCCTTACAGGCTGACCCTACGTCACGTGCTGAGAAGTGTGTATGTGACAGTCATTTTTATTTCACATTCCCTTTAAGAACTTGAGCTTGGTTCTGTTTTCATTATTTTTGATTTGCTTTTTTTGGAAAAGGTATCCAGTTGGTTTAAAAAAATATAAAGGAAATTATTTTATGACACAAATATAGAAGAGTTAAAGTTTTTTCTTTAATACATCTTTCCTCCCAGACTATACAGCTCTATGGGCATGTAATTGACAGGACCATCAGCCTCCTCCAATTGAAAAACAACTTTCCCATGTGTGGTGTTTTATAATAGGTGGAGGCAGATGACCAATCTTGTCTAATGCTTCTCCTTCATTTTTTGGACAGAAAGCTGAGCAGTGAAAAAGGTATGCCTAATGGTGGGGTTACACGTCCCGATATCGCCGCGTTATCGGAGGCAACGCCGCGGGAGCGCGCATTTTTTGAGCGCTTTTCCCGATATCGCATCGCCGGTTTACACGCTGCGATATCGGGAAACAACGTCCCTCCGATGTGTACGCCCACCAACCCAGTAACGACCATTTAACATGGGAGTTAATGGGTGAGGTGCGAGTACGCATCGGAGTTGGGCTGTCACACGCAGCGATGCTGGTACAACGGCCTTGCGATATCGGCGAGTTGAATAGCTTTGCTATTCAACTTCGATATCGTTTTGGCATCGTTCCAGCATCGCGTTGGATGCTAAAACAATACAACGCGCACCCGATATCGGCCCCAACTCGCGACCCACGTGACTTTTTGTCGGAGTTGGGTCGGAGTTGGACGCCGATATCGCGGCGTGTAAACCCACCATAACAAGTTAGGAAGGAAAAACCTGTAAATTACATGCTAATAAGTGCACAAAGTTTTATCCAGCATATTTACTAAAATAAAAAGTTTTTTCTTTTTTTGTGTTTAAAGAATACGAAGACAAACTCTAGAAAAGACAACCTACCTAGAGCATACTACGCCTTGATAACAACAGATTACAAAAATACCCTCAATATTAAAATATGATATTTGTAGCCGGTCACATTTTGTTACTTACTTTTCTTAACATCTGAGAGCAGTGTTTTAAAAAAATTATTGAGAAAAACAATGTTTAATAAAAACATTTGAATCTGAGAGTCCTCATTGGTTGATACCTTTTAATGGCTAACTGAAAAGAGGTAAGAAAAAGCAAAGCAAGCTTTCGAGCCTCTAAGGCAGAGGTCCCCAACTCCAGGCCTCAAGGGCCGCCAACAGTGCAGGTTTTCAGGATTTCTTTAGTATTGCACAGGTGCTAATGTGATTATCTGCACAGGTAATGATTCCAAGCCCTGTGCAATACTAAGGAAATCCTGAAAACCTGCACTGTTGGCGGCCCTTGAGGCCTGGATTTGGGGACCTTTGCTCTAAGGTCTCTTCTCGAAAGATTGCTTTGCTTTCTCTTATCAACCACTGAGGACTCTCAGATTCTAATATTTCTCTTTCTGCTGGCTAAGGGTGCTTTCACACTGGCGTTTTTGAAAAAAAAAATGCGACAGATCCGGTCAAAAAAACGCATCTGCTGCATTTTCCGCCTAATGGCAGCACTTGTTGCACAGTTGTGGCAAACCCCATGCAATGTCTATGGGGCTTGCGGTAAGTGTGCGGCAGATACGGCAAGTGCAGTTTCGGCAGTTGCGGCAGAAGCGGCCGCGAAAAAAACACCGCTGACCGCAGGTTTTTTCGCGGCCGCATCTGCTGCAACTCCGAAACCGCACTTGAAGAGTCTGACGCACACTTACCGCAAGCCCCATAGACAATGCATGGGGCTTGCCGCAACTGTGCCGGAAGTGCTGCCGTTAGGCGAAAAATGCAGCAGATGTGTTTTTTTGACCGGATCTGCCACATTTTTTAAAAAACACCAGTGTGAAAGGGGCCTAACACGGTACAAATAGTTTTTAAGTTAGTAAAAACATTAAATTGTGGATGAATACTGGCCATTAACCAAAGTATCTCCTAATGTTAATGTTAAAACCTAGGATAAAAGCTAATGAGAAAATACCATGCACCAAGTAAACAAATAGTAAAAGTACAAGTGAATAAAATACCGTATATACTCACGTATAAGCCGAGTTTTTCAGCCCAAAAATTGGGCTGAAAAGTCCCCCCCTCAGCTTATACGCGAGTCACTGTATACTGTATACACTGTATACAGTGTATACAGTATACAGGCCTGCCCCCATCAGTATACAGGCCCCCCTGCCTTGTGCACAATCCTGAAAAGGAAGAGATTAGTATACTTATCACTGTCCCGCCGCCGTCATGGCGCTCCTCCGTCTTCTTCCGGCTTTCTCCGGTCGGCGCAGGCAATGACGTCATAGTCTGCGCGACCGAGGAGGAAACCGGAAGAAGACGGAGGAGCGCGATGACGGCGGCGGGACAGTGATAAGTATACTAATCTCTTCCTTTACAGGATTGTGCAAAAGGCGGGGGGGCCTGTATACTGATGGAGGGGCTGTATACTACCTCTGGGGCTGCTGTATACTACCACTGGGGCTGTATATACCACTAGGGCTGCGTGTATACTACCACTGGGGCTGTATATACCTCTGGGGCTGCTGTATACTGATGGGGGGCTGTATACTACCTCTGGGGCTGCTGTATACTACCACTGGGGCTGTATATACCACTGGGGCTGCGTGTATACTACCTCTGGGGCTGTATATACCTCTGGGGCTGCTGTATACTGATGGGGGGCTGTATACTACCTCTGGGGCTGCTGTATACTACCACTGGGGCTGTATATACCACTGGGGCTGCGTGTATACTACCACTGGGGCTGTATATACCTCTGGGGCTGCTGTATACTGATGGGGGGCTGTATACTACCTCTGGGGCTGCTGTATACTACCACTGGGGCTGTATATACCACTGGGGCTGCTGTATACTACCACTGGGGCTGTATATACCTCTGGGGCTGCTGTATACTACCACTGGGTGTATATATACCACTTGGGCTGCTGTATACTACCACTGGGGCTGTATATATCTCTGGGGTTGCTGTATACTACCACTGGGGCTGCTGTATACACCTCTTGGGCTGCTGTATGCTACCACTGGGTCTGCTGTATATACCTCTGGGGCTGCTGTATACTAACTACTGGGGCTGCTGCTGTATATACCACTGGGGCTGCTGCTGTATATACCACTGGGGCTGCTGCTGTATATACCACTGGGACTGCTGCTGTATACTTCCACTGGGGCTGCTGTATATACCTCTGGGGCTGCTGTATACCACACTGCTGGGGGCTGTATACCTGTGCTGGGGTCCACCCTCGGCTTATACACGAGTCAATAGGTTTTCCTAGGTTTTGAGGGCAAAAGTAGGGGGGTCGGCTTATACACGGGTCGGCTTATACACGAGTATATACGGTAGTTGACAGTATTTTGATAAAAAAAAAAGAGTAAAAGCTAACCCACCGCAACAAGCTGTACCTAATCAGGATTGTCCCTAACTCTTGTAGTTAAATTTGCTATGTACCAGCAGACCTCAATATAGATAGGGGCCGAGCAGGATAAGAAATACAGCCCAAAAAGGGGCCCGTATGTCCCTATATCAAAGAATGTTAATGTTAGCCAACATGCTTAGGAAGCAACATGAGATATGGCAGTTTTATAAGCTGTGGTATTTGTAAGCTTTGGGCATGGATTATGGTTTAGTTGGCATTGATGGGTCTAGCATGGAGATGTGTAAATATATTCGAGTGGAATTGAACTCTGCTCAAATATATAAAAAATTCACATTTTTGAGAACATGGATTTTGTCAGTTCGTTTCTCATGAATTTAACAAAATGGTGGTGCAGTAATCATTGGGTTTTTGTTTTCTTTACATGTTACACAATCCTGGAATTGTGGTTGTATTATTGTTGGCAATCTATGAGACTTTTCAATGAATTACTGTTCACTTGTTTTCATGTCTATTTCTAGTCTCACTGTTGTTCTCGATAAGTAAGCAGTGTGTTGTAATTCATTAGAATATTATCCTTCTAAAACAAGAACACATACCGAAAGCCTTGCTTTGTTTATATATACATAATTTAATTTAGCCATGTTTTATTTGGTCACTCCCTTCTGAGATGAAAGATAAAACAGTACTAGTCTTTCTACGCTCGGATGACACAGATGAGAGTGTACAGATGACACATCTCGTACCTTATTTAATATGCATTATTTGTGTTTGTTCACACCTATTTCTCATCCACTTCCAGTGCTGCCATACAATTCTTCAGCCAAAAATCACAGACTACCCAGCATTTTTACAGACACATGCACTGTTTCATTGTTTTGAGCATGCCTCCAAACCCAGAGGATATATTATAAATGTCTGCGAGGTTAGAATATAACCTCTGGGACATAGATTTAGTTCAGAAATTAAGGTTTCCAATGTCCATTCAACCTGCGGTTCCACAAATATGTGTATAGGACCCGTTACATGCTTCAGTGTCCCAGCGATCCGACCAACGATCTGACTTGGCCTGGATCGTTTGAACGTCGTTTATTCACCACTAGTGAGGTGTCACACGTGCAGATATATTGAACGACACAGCAATGATTCCACCACAAGCGAACGACACTTGTGGTCGTTTGGTCGTCTACGTGCTTCAGTTCTGAATAGGCGAAGTCATAAACGAGATCGTTGGAAAGGTGTCACACACACCGATGCTGCAGGTTGAACGAACGACGAATGACAGATTTATGGACATGTTTATAAACCTACGATCAACGATCTAACAACTTATCGTTGATCGTTTCTACGTGTCATACACAACGTCGTCGTTACGATGTCGCTGCATCACCCCAAAAGCTGTGACGTGCCGACGATATTGTTAACAATATCGTAGCATGTAACGAGCCCTTTAGTCTCTAATTTATCAGACATGTAGCACATGTCCAGAGTGAATCATGAATGATTAAAGGGAATCTTTTACCAGGTTTTTGATACCGAATATAAAAGCAGCATAATGTTAAGACAGAGACCCTGATTCCAGAGATAATAATATTTATTCATTTTAATAATAATTAGAGACACAGAGATGCTTACTATGCTACTTGCTGTAGTTTTGATAACATCACTGTTTTATTAGCAGTAGATTCTCACTAGAGGACTAGTAAGTCTGCTGCCATGTAGTTCTTCATAAGCTCTGTATAATGGCTCTGTCAAATGGCTGCAAGTTGACTCAACCTCTGTCCTGTGTCCTTGTGTGTACCACATTGAGCATGGAGAACAGAAAGAAGACCAAAGACCTGTCTGAGGACTTGAGAAACCAAATTGTTAGGAAGCATGAGCAATCTCAAGGCTACAAGTCCATCTCCAAAGACCTGAATGTTCCTGTGTCTACCGTGCGCAGTGTCATCAAGACGTTTAAAGCCCATGGCACTGTGGCTAACCTCCTTAGATGTGGACGGAAAAGAAAAATTTACGAGAGATTTCAACGCAAGATTGTGCGGATGGTGGATAAAGAACCTCGACTAACATCCAAACAAGTTCAAGTTGCCCTGCAGTCCGAGGTACAGCAGTGTCAACCCATACTATCCTTCAGCGTCTGAATAAAAAGGGACTGTATGGTAGGATACCCAGGAAGACCCCACTTCTTACCCCGAGACATAAAAAAAACCAGACTGGAGTTTGCCAAAACTTACATGAGAAAGCCTAAAATGTTTTAGAAGAATGTTCTCTGGTCAGATGAGACAAAAGTAGAGCTTTTTGGGCAAAGGCATCAACATAGAGTTTACAGGAGAAAAAACGAGGCATTCAAAGAAAAGAACACGGTCCCTACAGTCAAACATGGGGGAGGTTTCCTGATGTTTTGAGGTTGATTTGCTGCTTCTGGCACTGGACTGCTTGACCGTGTGCATGGCATTATGAAGTCTGAAGACTACCAACAAATTTTGCAGCATAATGTAGGGCCCAGTGTGAGAAAGCTGGGTCTCCCACAAGGTACCGTCACACGGGGAGATATCGCCGGCGATGTTGCCGGCAACTGAGGGGCGTGGTCAGGTTGCGGCGACATCGCCGGCGAGTTGCCTCGTGTGACAGGGCGATAATCAGGCGATGAATCGCCTGAGTAACATCGCCAGGTTTCCCAACAATGTTGGGAAACCTGGCGATGTTGCTCAGGCGATCCTGCCTGATCGCCCTGTGTAACGCGGCGACCTGCAATGTTGCGGGCGATTCCGCCTATGTACAACATTGCGAGTGATCGCTTGCTGGGTTGCTGGGCAACCCAGCGAGCGATAGCCGCGGCAACTAGCCGGCGACATCGCCGGTAAGTTGCACAGTGTGACATCTCCCCGGCGATGTTACCAGGGATGCGCGCTCCCGCGATCCCCGGCAATATCGCCAGCGATATGTCCCTATGTGACGGTACCTTCAGAGGTCATAGGTCTTCCAGCAGGACAATGACCCAAAACACACTTCAAAAAGCACTAGAAAATGGTTTGAGAGAAAGCACTGGAGACTTCTAAGGTGGCCAGCAATGAGTCCAGACCTGAATCCTATAGAACACCTGTGGAGAGATCTAAAAATGGCAGTTTGGAGAAGGCACCCTTCAAATATCAGGGACCTGGAGCAGTTTGCCAAAGAAGAATGGTCTAAAATTCCAGCAGAACATTGTAGGAAACTCATTGATGGTTACCTGAAGCGCTTGATCGCAGTTATTTTGGCTAAAGGTTGTGCAACCAAGTATTAGGCTGAGGGTGCCAATACTTTTGTCTGGCCCATTTTTGGAGTTTTGTGTGAAATGATCAATGTTTTGCTTTTTGCTTCATTCTCTTTTGTGTTTTTTCATTGAAGACAAATTAAATGAAGATAATAATACCAAAGTTTTGTGATTGCAATCATTGTCAGGAAAAAAAATGAGTATTATCTGACAGGATTGCAGTGGTGTCAATACTTTTGGCCATGACTGTATCATGTCAGAAAGGTTCATTACTGGTATGTAAAAAATAAACTTGTTTTATTTGATGACTGTATGTCGCTCCCCGTGTACATGATGCTATTCTGCATGTAACCCCCCCCCCTCAAAAAAAAAAAAACATCTACACACATTTCTTGTTTTTTTTTTAATTTTTATTGGGGGTTTCTTACATTTATTACGGGACGGAGATATGTGAGTATAATCGAGTCTCCAGTGCCATACGTTTCCTCAAGATGAGCAAATATACAAGTCCTCCCCTCATGGGTAACTGTTTCACAGTTGTATTCCGCTATGGATTCCACTATGTCTTCTTACTAGGTGGAAAATCATAATTTTTAAAATTAAAAAACTTTAAAAACAAAACAAAAGTAAGGGTGCTTTCACACTAGCGTTTTTTCAAATCGCGGCAGATGCGGTGAAAAAAACGCATCTGCTGCGATTAACGCATAACCGCGACACTTGCGGCACACTTGCGGCCAGCCCCATGCAATGTCTATGGGGCTTGCGGTAAGGGTGCGGCAGATGTGGCAAGTGCGGTTTCGGCACTTGCGGCAGGTGCGGCCGCGAAAAAAAACGCAGTCAGCAGCGTTTTTTTCGTGGCCGCACCTGCCGCAAGTGCCGAAACCGCACTTGCCGCACCTGGCGCACCCTTACCGCAAGCGCCATAGAGATTGCATGGGGCTTGCCGCAAGTGTGCCGCAAGTGTCGCGGTTATGCGTTAATCGCGGTAGATGCGTTTTTTTCACCGCATCTGCCGCGATTTGAAAAAAACGCTAGTGTGAAAGCACCCTAAGGCTGCTTTCACATCAGCGGTTTTGTGCTGATTGCGGCAGTTGCGGTGAAAAAACCGCAACTGCTGCGATTACCGCATAACGACTGCACTTGCGGCACAATTGCGGCAAGCCCCATACAATGTATATGCGGGCTTGTGGCAGGTGTGGCAAGTGCAGTATCGGCACTTGCGGCAGGTGTGGCCGCGAAAAAAACGCGGTCAGCCGCGTTTTTTTTTCGCGGCCGCACTTGCCGCGAGTGCCAATACCACTCTTGCCGCACCTGCTGCAAGCCCGTATATACATTGTATGGGGCTTGCCGCAAGTGCAGCCGATATGCGGTAATCGCGGCAGTTGCGTTTTTTTCACCGCAACTGCCGCGATCAGCGCAAAACCGCTGATGTGAAAGCAGCCTAAGAAAGTAATGGAATTTATATTTGTTCCTCTTGAGGAAACATATGGCACTGAAGACTCCATTATACTCACATATTCTAGTCCCATAATAAATCTAAGAAACCCCCAATAAAAATAATAAAAAGAGAAAAAAATGTGTTTAGGTGTTTTTTTTTTGTTTTTTTTTGGGGGGGAGAGGGGTTACATGCAGAATAACATCATGTACACGGGAAGCATACAGGCATCAAATAAAACAAGTATACTTTTTACATACTGTACCAGCAATGAACCTGCTTCACGTGATGTATTGTAATAGGTCATGGTAACTGTTTGTTTTTTGTGACTTGGATGTGTATTTTTTACATAGGTTCATTTTCATCATGCATCATATGAATTAAGTTTTTCAACCGGGATTACTAGCATATCAGGGATTAAGACCTATTGATTAGAAATTGTTCACAGGAGTGTAGGTTTGTCTTGTATGTATATATGTATATGTGTTTTGTAATATTGTGAACCTATAGCTAAGGGGACAGACACCCCTAAACGCGTTTGGCGGCCCCCACAAGGGGTTACATGTATTGATATTTTTATGGGATTAAAACTCCTAATAAAGGTCTTGATGTTTTAACTGAAGAGGAGTGGCACAGGATCCCTTTTTCATTGCTACTATCACAGCTAGGTATTCGTTGTGTTATGATCTCCCTCTATCCTAGGACCCTTACCCATTTCACAAAATAACGAATCACAAGCCACATAGCTGGTTTCATGTAGCCTTAGCCGCAGACCTAGATGAATATTATATATATTTTTTGTAATATAATTAGAGATTATGTTTATATTACTAACTCACTATTACATATCATAGATAATCCTCCATTCCTCAAATAGAGATGCTAATGTGCGTTCACATACTTCAGTAATCTTCGCACAGGTTCAGGTATAAAATATAGTATATTGTAACTCGGTTTCCATGTCCTCACCTCCTGTAGCTATATCTCCTACATCTACCAGTATGTTTTTGACTTACATCTTAAGATATTTCTTAAGGTACTGTTACACGCTTCAATGTTGAGACAATATCACTAACGATTTCCGGGGCGCGTGGTCGTTAGGACATCGTTTAGACATCGTTGGTGAGATGTCAAATGCCTAGATATCGTGGACGACTCACCAACGATCCAACAAGCAGGAGTCGTTCGCACAACCCAGCAAACGATACTTGTTCATTGTTGTGAATAGGGGATGTCGTGAATGACATCGTTATCGCGGTGTCACACAGAAGGTGCAGCAGGTTGGCTGATCGAGGATCGTCTGATTTGAGAACATGTTCTCAAATCTGCGATCAACGATCCAACGATTTATCTTAGTCGTATCGTGGTGTTAAACGCAATGACATCCTAACAATGTCATTTGAACAACTCCAAACTGTGATGTTTAAACGATATCATTCACGATATCATCGTGTAACGGTACCTTTAATCACATGCGTTCCCCATGTCTTTAGATTGCACAATTCATCCTATCCGGGTGGTCTCAGCACCGATGCGCTCTGGTTACTTTTAACCAAGAAGTAAATCATAGAACATGTTATATCTATGACTGTCATATTTTTGTTTTATTATACTTCTTTGTTTATATGGGGTCATGTTTTTTTCTTTCTTTATGTACTAGATGGCTGTATCCTTATTATTTTGTATAATTTTTTTTTTGTTGTTTATACCTGTTGCCTTTTTATCTGATGGCATATGTAATATTGTACATTAGATATTCTGCAGATGACTATACCCTCAGCCTATCACTCTGCTGTAGCGGTGTATTCTATAGGATATAGCACTCAGCATGGTTTAATATATCGTTTGTATGACTCGCTTTGTGCACCACAGCATAATTACGCACAGATCACTTGCCACCTACGTTCTCCTCGTACATCATGTTTGCTTCTATTCTAATATGCTACAAGTGTAAATGTCCCAATCTTTCTTATTCATTTTTCAGGACAAAACACAGGATGTTCAAGGTCTGAGGTCGGCAAAGGAACAAATACTTTGCTATTAAAGGAAGCAAGATCCTTAGATGCTGATCGAAGTGTACACAGTACAGAAAGCTACTGAACTGGCCTTGACTGGTGAGGTATCCAAGCTGTTTCCTGACACTTATTCCCCTCTTCAGTGTCTTTTGGCTATTAAACTTGTTTATTTCCAGAATTATGGCCACTTATCTGCCAATGACAAGTTCAATCATTCTTTGAACCCCTTCCTTTAGAGAAGATAAGAGGTAAAGGATGAAAAGTAAATGTCAAAGAGCTAATTACCTTTAAAAGCATAAAAGAGCTAAGATCAGGATACAGCTAGCTAGTGACATTTATTTAGTAAGTTAAGAATTTACAACACCAATGCAAAGTTTGTAATATCAATATATACTTACTAGATGGTGGCCCGATTCTAACGCATCGGGTATTCTAGAATATGTAAGTAGTTTATTTATGAAGATTTAGTAATGCAATCAATACACATGATTTTCCGGGTAAAATATATACATTATCATTTAAATCCCGTTGCAATATCGCTGATTGGTCGTGGCCGGCCCTTTAAGACGTGCTTGGGGACCGCCCCTTTAAGACGTGGTTGGCGACCATCCCTTTAAGATGTGGCTGGGGACCATCCCTTTAAGACGTGCTTGGGGACCGCCCCTTTAAGACGTGGTTGGCGACCATCCCTTTAAGATGTGGCTGGGGACCAATTCCCTTTAAAGTGCTTGGGGACACCCCTTTAAGACGTGGTTGGGGAGCGCCCCTTTAAGACGTGGTTGGGAGCGCCCCTTAAAAGTGGTTGGGGAGCGCCCCTTTAAAGTGGTTGGGGAGCGCCCCTTTAAGACGTGTTTGGGGAGCGCCCCTTTAAGATGTGGCGACCAATCAGCGACGCGGGATTTCCGTTACAGAGACAGAATTAGACAATTATATAGTAGATATTTTATATAACCTAATATTATTCTGTTTTCTTAGTAAACATCCATTTGGCAAACATAAAGCTGACCATTCTTATGACTAAGGATCTTAGGGCCCTTTACACCCACCACTGCAAAGAAGCAACTGCCTGGCATTGGGGAAATTTGTGCCTGTTGCCATGAAATTGCTACGAAATGGCGGTGTGTAAATAGGGAAATTGCCTCCGGTGTCCTGCAGTTGACTCAGATACCTGTTGCTGAGCCGTGCTCAAAAACCGTAGGCACACAAAGTCACAATTGCCATGGTAGTCGCGTCTAAACGGGGCACAGACATGGATGTTGCGTCGCCTAGTGATTTCACAGGGGCGTGCCACAGGTCATGGATACCACGCCCCATCAGCGATCATTGGTGGGGGCTACTGTGTTATCATTGGCTGTCCCTTCACAGGGCGCCATATTTAAAGAGCTGTCCATTCACACTGCACAATTGCAATGGCGCAGGCTGGCCAATCATGACGCTATTGCGTTGTCCAATCAGCGTATTAGCGTCACAAAATACACAACTCTGTCACGCCTATGTACTTGCGGCACGAAACGTGTACGCTCATATTCCTTTGTGGTAGCGGCGTGTGATGCAGCGAAGGCTACTTTCACACTAGGATTTTGTTAAATCCGATGCTGTCCGATGAAAATCGGACAGCATCGGATGCTCAAAATCGGATGCCATCTGATGCCATCCGATCCGGTTTTTTATCGGATCCGATTTAAATGGCTGTGGGAGGTTTTGGGAGTGGTCTAGGGTATTGAGCATGCTCAATACAGAAAATCGGATCCGATATCGGATCTGATTTTTCATCCGATCCGATCCCCCATAGACTCCCATAGACTCCCATATTATTTTAATCGGATCGCATCGGATCACATCGGATCCGATGCGATCCGATTTTCGAATCGGATACCAAAATCGGAGCAGTCTCCGATTTTGGCTCCTGAAAAAAATCGGACAGAATCGGACAGAATCGGATCGGATGCAAATCGGATGCCATTAAGTGCACATCTGATCTGATCCGATCCCCATTGGAGAACATGGGGGCTAAATCGGATCCGATGCTGTCCGATTTTTATCCCGTATTAATGCCCCTCCTGCAAAGTACAAAACTGAGGATGATGAACATAGAAACAAAAGAAAGCAGATACACTAGGGACTCATGGCAGCAATTATTAATGGCAAACTCTGCACGAGGTAGAAACGAGGACCACTCCTCCTTGTTGCCAGAAACAATACAGCAAATACTGCTCCAAATGCTGATTCATGCTGTCCATTTGTCCATTATATTGTGGATGGAAAGCCGACAAGTGTCACAGTTTATTACCTAGGTGAGAACAAAATGCCCCCTAAAAGTTGGCAATAAACTGAGCTACTCTGTCACGCACTATATCAGACAGGACAACATGGAGTCTGACAATCTTGCGTATAAACACTTGAGTAGGGATGGGCGAATCTACTCGCTAGGACTCGTTACTCGGCGAGTAGTAAGGGACTCGCAGGACTCGGTACTCTGCGAGTTTCCCAGTGATTACTCGCACGAGTCCAATGCATATCAATATCAATCCTAGTTTTGTCAGAAACGCTGACAAAACTCGGATTGCCATTGTTTGCATTAGACTCGGCTACTGTGCCAGTGATAGCAGGGAAACTCGCAAAGTAACTGCTGTTTCTTTGCGAGCCGAGTCCAGCTGTCTTCTCTGTGCAGCTCCAGGGTCCTAGAACCTGCCTGCTCACAGAGATGATGTAGCAGTGCTGAGATTGTTCTCAGTCTGCTCATTCCCTGTGCATAGACATCTATATTTATGCACAGGGGATGTAGCAGAGAGGACATCGCGTTTTGGACTACGTCGGACAGAAGAGGATTTTTTTAATTAAAGATGGAGTCCCTAATGGCTTTTTTTTTTATTTCAAATAAAAAATTTTCTGTGTTGTGTTTTTTTAACCCTTTATTGGAGATTCTTAGTGGCTGGGTCAAACGTGGCCTGACATTAAGAATCACGGGCTTAATACCAGCTTGTATAACAAAGCTGGTATTAACCCCTTTATTACCCAGCGTGCCACTGCCACCAGGGCCGCTGGAAGAGCGGGGTTCAGCGCCAGAGGATGGCGCTTCAATGAACGCGCCATCTTCTGGGGCGGCTGCGGGCTGCAATTTGCAGCGGGGGGTGCCCAGAAAGCTTGGGCACCCTGCGCTGCGGATTCCAGCCCCCAGCTGCTTAGCTGTACCTGGCTAGACATAGAAATTGCGCGGAGCCCCACGCATTTTTTTATTATTTAATGAATTTCAGAGTCAGAGTCTCAGAGTCGGAGTCTCAGAGTCGGAGTCGCCTCAGAGTCGGAGTCGCCTCAGAGTCGGAGTCGCCTCGGAGTCGGAGTCGTCTCGGAGTCGGAGTCGCCTCAGAGTCGGAGTCGCCTCGGAGTCGTAGTCGCCTCGGAGTCGGAGTCGCCTCGGAGTCGGAGTCGTCTCGGAGTCGGAGTCGTCTCGGAGTCGGAGTCGTCTCGGAGTCGTCGGAGTCGGAGTCGTCTCGGAGTCGAGTCGGAGTCGGAGTCGTCTCGGAGTCGGAGTTGTCTCGGAGTCGGAGTCGTCTCGGAGTCGGAGTCGTCTCGGAGTCGGAGTCGTCTCGGAGTCGAAGTCGTCTCGGAGTCAGAGTCGTCTCGGAGTCGAGTCGGAGTCGGAGTCGTCTCGGAGTCGGAGTCGTCTCGGAGTCGAGTCGGAGTCGGAGTCGTCTCGGAGTCGGAGTCGTCTCGGAGTCGAGTCGGAGTCGGAGTCGTCTCGGAGTCGGAGTCGTGTCGGAGTCGGAGTTGTCTCGGAGTCGGAGTCGTCTCGGAGTCGAGTCGGAGTCGGAGTCGTCTCGGAGTCGGAGTCGTCTCGGAGTCGGAGTCGTCTGGGAGTCGAGTCGGAGTCGAAGTCGTCTCGGAGTCGGAGTCGTCTCGGAGTCGGAGTCGTGTCGGAGTCGGAGTCGTCTCGGAGTCGTCTCGGAGTCGGAGTCGTCTCGGAGTCGGAGTCGAGTCGGAGTCGGAGTCGTCTCGGAGTCGGAGTCGTCTCGGAGTCGAGTCGGAGTCGGAGTCGTCTCGGAGTCGGAGTCGGAGTCGTCTCGGAGTCGGAGTCATCTCGGAGTCGGAGTCGGAGTCGTCTCGGAGTCGTCTCGGAGTCGGAGTCGTTTCGGAGTCGGAGTCGTCTCGGAGTCGGAGTCGTCTCGGAGTCGAGTCGGAGTCGGAGTCGTCTCGGAGTCGGAGTCGGAGTCGTCTCGGAGTCGGAGTCGTCTCGGAGTCGTCTCGGAGTCGGAGTCGTCTCGGAGTCGGAGTCGTCTCGGAGTCGGAGTCGTCTCGGAGTCGGAGTCAAAAAAATGCGTGGGGCTCCGGGCAATTTCTATGTCTAGCCAGGTACAGCTAAGCAGCTGGGGGCTGGAATCCGCAGCGCATGGATGCCCAAGCTTTCTGGGCACCCCCCGCTGCAAATTGCAGCCCGCAGCCGCCCCAGAAGATGGCGCGTTCATTGAAGCGCCATCCTCTGGCGCTGAACCCCGCTCTTCCAGCGGCCCTGGTGGCGGTGGCACGCTGGGTAATAGAGGTTAGGGCCAGCTTTGTATTATCAGCTGGCCCTAAGCCCGAAATTTATGGCGGTCACGCCAATATTAGACATGACCGCCATGAATTTCTATTAAATTGTTTTAAAAAAAACACAACACAGAGAAATTTTTTTATTAGAAATAAAAAAAAAAGCCATTAGAGACTCCATCTTTAATCAAAAAAATCCTCTTCCGTCCGACGCAGTCCAAAACGCGATGTCCTCTCTGCTCATCCCTGTGCATAGATATAGATGTATATGCACAGGGAATGAGCAGACTGAGAACAATCTCAGCTCTGCTACATCATCTCTGTGCACAGACATTCATGTCTGTACACAAGGAATGAACAGACTGAGAACAATCTCAGCACTGCTACATCAGGCAGCAGGCAGGCTCTAGGACCCTGGAGCTGGCAGCCAGCACACAGAGAAGACAGGACTCTTATCTGTGCGAGTTTCCCAGCGATTACAGTTGCAAAGTAAACGAGTCCAATGCAAATAAATGACAAAACTAGGATTGCTTCAGGCTGAAGCTTCCGAGACACATCTGCGATTTGTAAATCTCACACTACTCGCTATTACTCGCTTCCCCATTCATTAACATTGGACTCGCGAGACTCGCAACGAGTAGCGAGTCCTGTGCTCGGACTCGCTAGAGTCAAGCGATTCCGAGTAATTTAGGATTCGCCCATCACTACACTTGAGCTAAAATTTTAGCATTGGATAAAGATAGTAAAGCGGTAAAATATGTCATTTTAGACATCAACCAGCACAAAAATGACCGAATTACCAGCAGAGGGAGGAAGATCTGTAATAAAGTCCATTGAAATGTCTGTCCAAGGCTTTTGCTGGGGACACTCAATGGCTGCAGAAAACCAGAAGGACATGAGCGTGATGCCTTGGAGCATGTACACCTGTCACATACAGACACAAAGCACACCACGTCCCTCCATAGTTTGGGCCACCAAAAATGGCGCAATAAGAGATCCAGAGTACTTATTATTCCAGGACGACCAGTCGAAACAAAATCATGATGTTCACGGTTTGTAGATAAGGCCAGCACAGCCCTGTCTTGGTGTCTCCACCTTCACTTCAACATCTCAGAGGGTCCCTGGAGCCTTGTACAGGTCTCCTGCACGCTGCACACGCTGAGATCCAGGTGCTGGCTTCCTGGAATACAGCGCAACTTCACTGCCGGTTTCGGAGATAAAGAAGGAGTCACACAGAGATATATTGCTTGCAACTCACTGGTTACAGTGAAATCATGGACACATTGTTACATTTGTATATGGCAACAAAATGGAACAATGTGTCCATGATTTCACTGCAACCAGTGAGTTGCAAGCAATTTATCTCTGTGTGTAAAGGTACCCTTAGGAGTTCAAAATGTATAAGACATTGATACATGCATTTCACTCCTCCCATGTGGTTTTAATAAATATTTTATTAAGATGTAAACTTAATAAAGTATATGATTTTAACCTTTTTCTATGTTGCTGGATTGCAAACTTTTTTTCTTCTTGATTATAGATATTACCATTATTGGAAACAATCATAATGAATTATTAATTTCAAAGTATTATTTATGGTTGCCATTCCCATTGTTCTGTGTCAGATGTACTAAATAGTTCTCCATTCATGTCTTAGAAAATACACCTTGTGCAACGACAGTGTTTGTAACCATGGCAACTATTACATCTTAGTCCCTTTTTAAGCAGCTTCCTAACAATGAAAAATATTGAATTGCATACCAGACTGGGTTGAAATATTTCTATATATGTTTGGCTTTGGGGAGCCTCAATATTCACAAGGACTTTATATAAATATTTTTTTCATGTATTGAATTAATAATATCACATCACAAATATAAATTATACTGTAACAATGGAAACCTTGCATAATATATCCACTCTAAGGCTGCGTTCACACATTTGCGTATTTGCTGCGCTTTTTTACGCGCGCTTTTTGCCGCGTTTTTCGGCCGCGTAAAAAAGCGCAGCAAAATACGCAGGGGCTTTCACACACTGCGCTTTCTTTCCCCCAGAAAGCGCAGGGATGTCACAGAGGGGAGGAAGAATCCTGCTTCCTCCTCCCCTCTGTGACAGCTGTGGCCGCCCCATTAGACTTCACATTGTGTTAATACACACTGTGAAGTCTAATTAAACTAAAGCAAGTGTCTGAAAAATAAAAAACAATGAATACATCACCTTCCGACGCCTTTTCCCGGTTTGCGATCCCCGGTTGTAAGTCAGATTTCTTCTGCAAGACCTGTGATGACGTCAGAGGGGGGGCGTTACCGGGCGGTCCCATCGCTGATTGGCTGCTCGCGGTCACATGACCGCGAGTGCCCAGGAACGCCCCCCCTCTGACATCACCACAGGTCTTGCAGATGAAATCTGACTTACAACCGGGGATCGCAAACCGGGAAAAGGCGTCGGAAGGTGAGTATTCATTCTTTTTTATTTTTCACACACTTGCTTTAGTTTAATTAGACTTCACAGTGTGTATTAACACAATGTGAAGTCTAATGGGGCGGCCACAGCTGTCACAGAGGGGAGGAGGAAGCAGGATTCTTCCTCCCCTCTGGGAAAATACGCAGTAGTAGCTCCGTAAAGAATTGACATATCAATTCTTTACGGAGCTGCGTTTTCTCCCGGAAAACGCACTGCGTATTTTTACGCAATGTCTGCACTGCAAAGTAAATTTCCCATTCACTTTGCAGGCAGACAAAAAGCACATTGCGTATTTTGAAAAGCGCGCGTAAAAAAGCGCGGCAAAATACGCAATGTGTGAACGCAGCCTTACACATTTTTACTAATTACTTTTTCCTTACACCTCCTCCATCTATGGTGTCCCAACCCTTCCATCTGTATAACATCTTTACCAGGGGCGGACCGTCACCCCCGGGGGCCCTGGTGCAGGAGAGGACCGGGGAGGGGGGGGGGCGGGGCTACTGACCGTCGGCGCGGCCCGGGGGGCGGGGCTACTGGCCGTCGGCGCGGCCGCGGGGGGAGGGGTTCCGCTGGCCGTCGGCGCGGCCCGGAAAGGGGGGGGAGGGTGCCGCTGGGGGCCGCACTGAGCCGCAGGCGCGATGCTCTCCTACCTGGGAGCCGCGCGGAAGTGTTCTAGGAGCCGGAGGAGCAGAGGAGAGGAGGGGCGGGATCAGGCAGAGGAAGCAGGAAGCTCTCTGCTTCCCTTGCCTGACCCTCCTCTCCTCTGGCGGCTGCTTGCGGGGGTCGGCTGGGGGCCCCCTCCAGGCTTGAAGGGGCCCCCAGCCGGTCGGGGCCCAGGTGCAGCTGCACCAGCTGCACCAGTGTAGTTCCGCCCCTGATATTTACCCTACATGTTATTGTCATACCTCAGGATTCGATCCAGTGACCCTGAGCTGTGTAATTGGCTACCTTCTGTCCGAGTGCTGATTATCTTTTACTTTTGTTTCACTTTTCGATCAATTGATGTTTCCATTTATCATTTAGTCTGTCCTATCACATTGAAGGTGCAGATATTTATACTTTTCCATTACTGGTCTTCTCTGCTAGCTATATATCAATGTGGATCCTGCTTGGCGTTCCAGCCATACTACCAATGATTTATGCCAGTCAGATATTTTGCGTCTGCTCTAGTTGTTCATGTATATATTTGAGTTTCTTTCAATATTTTGTCATACCATACCTGATGAAGAGATCTGAGACGTCTCAAAAGCTTGCCTTGTAACATCACTTATTTTATTTTTGTTACCCATTAAAAAAGGTTTCACAACTACAAGATTATTATCTTGTTTCTCCCACTGAGAGCAATCAACATGATCCACCTCGTGTGATGTACATCTGTTGTGCACTCGACATATACTGTACCTGTATAAACAATGTAGAAGTATTAAAGCCCCTTCGTTCTGTCATTTAGAGATTAAAGGCTTTTGTCATCCGATAAAAAAGGGTTTGCACTTGGACCAATGAGGCAGTGCGAATCTGCAATTTTTTTACCAGCTGTATTAGACATGAGAAAAAAATCACAGCATCAGTATAATGTGAGAAAAAAACTGGATAACATTCAGACCATTAGTATTGCATCTGACTTTTATGACTAATTTACAATTCTGTAAGGCCAGTTTCACATCACGGCAAGCTCAGGTCTGGAGTAGAGATGAGCGATGTTCGACTTGAATAGTTCGCCAATCTCAAATTCGAGTTGTTTTTGGCGCTATTCGAGTCATTCGCCGAATTCGAACAATTTGGTTCAAATTCGGCGAATCTAGAACATGTTTGATTTTGGTTCGAAAATGCGGCAGATGCGGTCAGAAAACCGCATCTGCCGCATTTTCAGCCAAAATAAACATTTAGTAAGTCAAATAAAGTGTTAAAAATAAAAAAATAATGTATGCTCACCTGTCCGCGGTCCACCGACGCCTCCGGCAAGGTCCTATTGCTTATAGGACCTGTGGTGACGTCAGTTCTCGCGGGAACTCCGGTCACATGACCGGGGTTCCGCGAGAACATGACGTCACCACAGGTCCTATCAGCACAGGACCTTGTCGGAAAGCTTAAAATACACATTTTTATGTTTTAGTCACTTTCTTTAAGTAAAAGAAAGTGTCCGAAACATAAAAATGTCTATTTTAAGCTTTCCGGTAAGGTCCTGTTGCTAATAGGACCTGTGGTGACGTCATGTTCTCGAGGGAACTCAGGTCACGTGACCGGAGTTCCCGCGAGAACTGACGTCACCACAGGTCCTATAAGCAACAGGACCTTGCCGGAGGCGTCGGTGGACTGCGGACAGGTGAGCATACATTATTTTTTTATTTTTAACACTTTATGTGACATTATTTCACTTCCACAATGTATGTATATACATTGTGGAAGTGAAAAAGCCCCACATTCCTGTATTTTTCGTGTTCCGGGATGTTCGACGGTGTTCGTCGAGCATTCGATGAACATTCGTCGAACACCCCGTTGATTCGGCAAATCGAATCGAATACGAACGGCAGGGTGGTGGCTCATCTCTAGTCTGGAGCTCTCCGGTGTTAACCTGACAGCCCCAGACCCGATTTTGTGCTAATGCAGCCCTATGGGGCCAGGTAAAGCCGGATGGCAGCTATTTGCCATCCGGTTTCCATCTGTCCAGGAGGATCCGGGAGAATTTGGAATTCTCTCCCGAACACAAAAACGTTGCTTGCAGTGTTTTTGTGTCCGGGGCAAAAATCCGAATTCCCCTGATCCTCCCGGACCCATCCGGCCCCATAGGGCTGCATTAGCACAAAATCGGGTCCAGGGCTGTCTGGTTCACACTGGACAGCCCCGGACCTGATCTTGTTGTGATGTGAAACCAGCCTAAAAAGAAACGGACTGCATATGGACAGCACACAGATGACATGAAAAAAATTGTTTCACTTTTCTGGATGAGAATAGGGCCAAATTTTTCAGGCTCGTGTGACTCCAGCCTAAAGTTGACTATTCTTAAAAATGTTCGATCCCGCTAATTTTCCAGGTTTAGTACACTACCAATTACCCAACGAACAAACAAAACTCCCATTCAGTGAGTGAAATTAAATTTTGTGATGCCAAAAAACAATCGTTATCGGCAGCACATCTATCTGTATAAACAGGCCCTGTACTGTCGAGAACAATACATTGTATGCACACTGAACTAATTAAGGGTCCTTTCACATCAGCGTATTTCGCTCATCGCGGCAGATGCGGTGAAAAAAACGCAACTGCCGCGATTACCGCATAACGGCCGCGATCACGGCACACTTGTGGCAAGCCCCATAGAATGTTTATGGGGCTTGCGGTAAGTGTGCGGCAGGTGCGGCAAGTGCTGCGGTATGCCGCAGTTTTTTCACGGCCGCACCTGCGGCAAGTGCCGATACCGCACTTGCCGCATCTGCCACAAGCCCCATAGACATTGTATGGGGCTTGCCGCAAGTGTGCTGTGATCGCGGCCGTTATGCGGTAATCGCGGCAGTTGCGTTTTTTTCACTGCAACTGCCGCGATCAGCGTAAAACGCTGATGTGAAAGCAGCCTAAAAGGTAAATTAATTTTGGACGTGATAGTCTCAATTTCCCATCTTCCTTAAATTTTATTTACATACAGTCTGTGATTACAGAGATCTCAGAAGTGGAAATCACCCTGCATTCCAAGGTATGTCCTATTTGTTTTTCCCTCCAGCATTAGTTTCCAGTCGGAAAGGATTGTCAACTTCCATTCAGTACATTTCTTTCAACATTATTACAGGCAGAAACCCTTTTAATGCCCTAGTCTGATGCTGGAATATGATAACATTGAAAAACAATTCCTATGAGCAGATTTTTTTATAACTTGTCATTTTTTATTATTGCACATAGATCTCTGCCCACCCAACACCCACCATGTAAATAGCTAATGTGGTTTTCTAGCCTGCATAAACAAGGCAAGATTCACACACAGTTCCATTGCTGGAAGTCTGCCTAATTCTGTGAAACCGTAAAATGTATTTTAAAATAAGCATTGAAAGATTCCATTATTCAGAAGACAGAGTGAAAGGGAAAGAGAAAAGAAAGATATGTGGGAGAGAGAAGTAGTTTTCTGAATATACATTTTTGGAGAACTCAGCAAATTGTTTATCGTAAATTGGTAAAGCAATCACTTTCTCAATAGATCCAATGATGGATATACTTGTGTTACTTCTGAGAAGAGGACATTGGATTACAGTTATTGAATCTGAGTATTTGTTACATTGTGGAATTGTCAGCACTGACATGGGTATAGGTTTAACAAACTACTCGAAAATGTTTTCAAAAATTACACAATAGCCATGTCAATTTTTCAAAGAAGTCATAAAAAAAATATTTAAAAATACTTTTCTAACCTTAAAAATGCTGTAGTTGCCATTGCTTTCTGTAACTATTTCATTGTCATGTTGTCTTAGGGGAATGACCTGTGTATCATTCTTATTGTACATTAATAGTACATTCCCCAACAGTGATGTAACTTGTGGACAGGGGGACTTAGATGTCGGTGCCAAATTCTCTGGGGATAAAAAATTTCACTACCCCAGTGTAAAATGGGAAATTGTCTAGAATCACTACTGCTATTACTCTAAGAGGTGCCAGTAAGTGCCTTTATTGTCTACCTTCCTAGCGGCTAGCAAAGTGGAATGACTAAGAAGCCAGCAACTATTTTTGTCATCTCTGTTATTGCCATCATAGGCAGTGACAGAGATGACAAAGTTCTCAGTAAAAGTAAGGGCCACGTCACACACACAGATATCTGTGCAGATATTGTTCACCGATCTCTGGTTGCAGTGAAATCATGGACACATTGTTACATTTGTACACAGCCACAAAATGGAGCAATGTGTCCATAATTTCACTGCAACCAGAGATCTGTGACCAATATCTAAACAGATATCTGTGTGTGTAACGTGGCCCTAAGGCCGCTTTCACATCTGTGGTAAAGTGTAATTCCTGGCAGATCCGGCAGATGTCGCCGCATCTGCCACTTAACCAATCCGACAAACCCTATTCATTTTCTATGGGGCTTGCAGTAGGGTGCGGCAAGTACACTATTGCCGAATTCGGCAGATCTGGCACTTGCGGCCGCATGAAAAAAACCTCTGCTAGCCGCAAGTGTCGTATTTGGCAATACCGCACTTGCCACACCCCACCTCTCTGAAGGAGAGGAGGTCTGTAGCAAGCACCAGCACGAAACATACACATCTTTATCACCCGTCCTTGTAGAGATTGAACTCTATCAACAACACCTAGTGGAAGAAAGTGGAACTACTTAAAGGCTGAGAGAGTGGACAACTACGTTAGCTTATAGCAGTTCCCCTGCGACTGGAAAGCCACACATCACATCAGTATCTGGCATTAACTACAGATGTGCCAAAGGAAATTTACAATATTTAAACTACAGCAGCATTTAACATGGACTGCAGAGCAGTCAACACATGACAGAGAAGAAATGTCTGAGGACTTGAGAGCTAAAAATGTTGAAAAACAACAAGGTTACAAGTCCAACTCCAGAGATCTTAATGTTAATTTGTTCACGGTGCACAACACAATCAAGAAGATGAAAACCCATGGCACTGTAGCTAATGTCCCTGGATGGAGATGGCAGAGAAAAATTGATGAAAGGTTGGAATGCAGGATAGTTCAGATGGTGAGTAGGCTGCTCAAAATCAAGTTCCAAAGATATTCAAGCAGTCATGCAGGGTCAGGGTGCATCAGTGTCAGCACCAAGTATCCATCAATATTTGACTAAAATTAAACACTATGCCAGGAGACTAAGCAGGACCTCACTGCTGACACAGAGACATAAAAAACTAGTCTGCAGTTTTCCAAAATGTATATGAGTAGGCCTAAATTTTTTGGGAAAGCATCTTGTAGACAGGTGAGAGCTAGATAATGTTTTCTGCTAAAGCACAGCATTCTACTATTTACTTAAAATGAAATAAGGCCTACAAAGAATGGAATAAAGTATTTCCAGTCATATATGTTGGAGGTTCAAATATTTTTTAGGGTTGTATTGCTGTCTCTGGCACAGGGTACTGTGTGGAAAGCATTGATCTGAAGATTATGAAAGGATTTCGGGTCATAATATAGTGCCCAGTGTCAAAAAGCTAAGTTTGTATTTTAGGTCATGGGTCTTCCAGCAGGACAATGACATCAAACATATTTTAAGAAGCTCCCAGAACTGGTTAGAAACAAAGTGCTGGAGAGTTTTTGTGGCCAGCAATCCAGTCCAGATTCAAATCCCAATGAACACCTGTGGAGAAATTTTAATATTGCTGTTGGAAGACGGAACCCTTCAAATATGAGAGACACAGAGCAGTTAGCGAAAGAAAATTGGTCAAAAATTCCAGTTGAGAGGTGTAAGAAGCTTGTTGATGGATAACTAAATGTTAAGTTGAGGGTGCCAATAATTTTGTGTAGCCGTTTTGGGGGTTTTGTGTGAAATTATGTCCAATTTGCTTTTTTTCTTAGTTTTTTTTTGTGTTGTTTCAATACAAACAAAGGAAATAAACATGTGTATGACAAAACATGTAATTGCAATACTTTTCTGGGAGAAATACTTTATTTTCTGGAACAATTTTGAGGGTGTCAGCACTTTTGGTCATGATTGCATATAGAGCCCCATCCTTACAATCTTTACATTCCGATTTGGGGAAGATGAGGCACCGTTTCCCCAAATAACATATATACTTGCTATTATTGGAAGGCAAGGATTAGATGGAAAAATAATTAATGCAACTGGAAATTTCAATAGTTGAGTTTTAAGCTTCATTGTTAGCAAAAATTAAACTGATGACACAAAGCTGGTTAACTTTCTACTGTTATATATTAATATTGTCAGCACCACATATTATATGCCTGTGTAATGTAAGGGAATATCCCCATGTAATGGCATATTACAATCACAATGCTATGTGAAAGTTAGCCCTCAATTTATACTATAAATGTGAACAAAATTTGGAGAAGTAATACAGGACTAAAATGGCAGGACAGGAAAAAGAGAGAATGTTAAAGATTCTGGACGAGAGTTTCAAATTGGTAGATAATCAGTAGTTTCAATTGGAAACCAATTACACAAATAAAATATAAGCCAAGCCTTTTTTAGTGCTTTGGCATGAAGTACTGCTACAGCGGAAAGGAAGCATGATTTTTATCGAATACTAAAACAGTAGAGAAAGGGGTCACAGAAACTTGAGAGGCGAACAGGAAAAGTGAGGTGATAATGAAGGGAGCCAAAATGGCTTCTCCTATCACTTTTCAGCTACGTTAGGGACACTTCTTTCTTCACACATTGTTGGGAGCACTTCCCGTGGCTCTACTTCTCGACATATATCACTAAAATAACAGTAAAAGTAAAATGTGCTCTTTTCCATTCTCTCAAATCTATTATGAAGAAAAATGTTTCTGTCTCCAAAACTTATATCGTAACATAACTTTGGAGCAAATTATGAAATGCAGTTGAAACAATTGTTTAAAAAATATATCTGGTAGGAACACTGCCATAAAAGCTTACAAGTAATAAGGAATATACACAAAAATGGAACAAAGAACTTTGGACACATGAAGTAGGATACCTCAGGGCATGGTGTGATCTAATAAGAAAAGCTACTTTTCAGGTACTATTTAAAGTTTTGGAAAGTGGAGTAAAGGAGTGGAGAAGCTGTAGACACTCCCCCCTTGAAGATTTTATGGTTATATTACATTGTCATGGTTTAAATTGGTTTGAAGAATTTATGTGGCCTGCAATCAACCTAATGGTGAGTAGTGGTCAGGGCCACTTCACACACACCAACTTCTGTGACCAACTTCTGAACAGTTCTGTTGTTGCAGTGAAATCATGGACATATTGTTCCATTTTGTGGCTGTGTACAAATGGAACAATGTGTCCATGATTTCACTGCAACCAGAGATCTGTTCAGAAGTTGGTCACAGAAGTTGGTGTGTGTAAAGCGGCCGTAAAAAAACCCCACTCCAACTTCCAAAAATATTAAGCTTTGATATTTATGAGTCTTTTGGATTGATTGAAAACATAGTTGTTGATTAACCCTAGAACGCATACCTGGGGCCTCGCAGGCCTGCCAGGTTACTTGTTTTCTATTTTCTGTAAAAGTACTTTAGTTTGAATTTTGAAAATCTAGGTAATCCTCAGGTACATAGTTGTTAGTAATTTCCAGTTATTCATATATTTTTATGTTACAGACATTTCGGTATAACAACTTTTTTTTGGGACTAGCCCATATTCACGCACCTGGGGTCTTTTAGGCCTGTACTAGGTTTACATGTGATACTCAGTCTGTATTGTTGCTGGGGAAGAACTTTTATGACTCTGCTATTGCTGGGAAGAGTGTGGATTCTGCATGACAACATGGTCATGTGATCTTGGAAGGGAGGCTCCCTCACAAAGTCGTGTCTCTGACCTCATCACAGGTCTTTTTGTCCTAATTGCTGGAGAGACTTTGGAGGAAGAAGTCAGCTTTCTTTTGTCTGGAAATAGAAACTTTCTGAGCTCCAAAACCAGAGGCTTCTACTGCACTACAAGAAAGTGATCTGTTGGAGGTAAGAGGAGGGGGGCTGCACTTTACCTGCTTTATATCGCTATCGCTTGGTGTGCTGGGACCCTATCAAAGAGTCTTATCACATACTGTTTACAGTGCACAAGCCTGATTGTAATCGTTTTTTTTTTTTTTCTTTTTAGTTTACTGACATCTAAAATTACAATGGTACAGTCTACTTCCAGGGGATTGACTGACCATGAAATCGAGGCAATCATTTTTGATAGTGATGATGAAAGTGAAATTTCTTTGTCTGATGAAGAGTACATGCCACCAGCTAATGTATCAACTTCATCGTCCAGTGATTCTTCAGATGATGAAGAAGTAGTGGATCCAGCAGAATGTTCAAATAGAACATCTAAAACAAATATTTTTTGGAACAGTACTGCTGCGGCTCCTGCACGCACCCCATCACATAACATTATTAGAGTTGCTCAAGGAGCTGTTGGAATTCCCCAATTCATGTCCAAAAGAGATGTTTTCTGTAAATTTGTTTCGGATGATATTGCAGATGAGGTAGTTTTGTGTACTAACGTAAAAGGAAAACGTATCGCGTCAGGAAGAAAAAAAACATGGAAAAATATAACTAAACAGGAACTATATGCTTATATTGGCCTTACTCTTCTGAGAATTGTCAGGGGAATATGTAAAGTTACAAATAAATGTTCCTGCACCAAGTTTGCTACAACCAAAAAATGTTTTCATAAAAAAATTGTATATGGAATGCCTATATTTGGCGTGCCCGTTTACTTACTTTTTTGTTGTTTTATGCACATAATTCTGTTTTGAAATATACACATCTTAGGCTGTGCTCCCAGTAGCGGTGGGGTTCGCCAGAAGGGGATACATAATGGATCTGACCTCCTGGTAACTCCAGCTAAGGCTGCCGGAATGGCAGGATTCCGCCAGCCTTAGCTGGGGTCACCAGGAGATCAGATCCATTACGGACCCCTCCTGGCGGACCCCAGCGCTACTGGGAATGCATCCTTACTTTGCAATTGTAAAATAAATTTTGAAAAGTATTTTTATTTGAGTTATTCCGTGTTATTTGCACACAGGCTTAAAAGGCCCCAGGTGCGTGAATATGGGGTAGTCCCAAAAAAAGGTTGTTATACCGAAATGCCTATAACATAAAAATATATGAACAACTGGAAATTACTAACAACTATATACCTGAGGAATACCTAGAGTTTCAAAAATCTAACTAAAGTAATTTTACAGAAAATAGAAAACAGGTAACCTGGCAGGCCTGCGAGGCCCCAGGTATGGGTCCGCCAGCCTTAGCTGGGGTCACCAGGAGGTCAGATCAGGGGCGGACCGTCACCCCCGGGGGCCCTGGTGCAGGAGATGACACCGGGGGAGGGCGGGGCTACTGGCCGTCGGCGTGGCCCGGGGGGAGGGGGTGCCGCTGGCCGTCGGCGCGGCCCGGAAAGGGGGGGGGGTGCCACTGGGAGCCGCAGGGAGACTACCTGGGAGCCGCGCTGGTGTTCTACGAGCCGGAGGAGCAGAGGAGAGGAGGGGCGGGATCAGGCAAGGGAAGCAGGAAGCTCTCTGCTTCCTTTGCCTGACCCTACTCTCCTCTGGCGGCGGCTTGCGGGGGTCGGCTGGGGGCCCCCCTCCAGGCTTGAAGGGGCCCCCAACCGGTCGGGGCCCTGGTGCAGCTGCACAGGCTGCACCAGTGTAGTTCCGCCCCTGGGTCAGATCCATCACGGAATCCCGTCCTGGAGGACCCTAGCGCTAGTGGGAATGCATCCTTACTTTGCAATAAACTTTGAAAAGTATTTTTTTTAAGTTATTCCATGATAGTTGTAAACAGGCCTAAAAGGCCCCAGGTGCATGAATGTGTAGATTTCTATGGGTATGCGTTCTAGGGTTAATAATAAAAATAATCCTCTAAAATACAACTTGCCTTATAATTCTGCACACAGTGTATATGAATTAGATAAGAATTGTA
This sequence comes from Allobates femoralis, assembly GCA_033576535.1. Lineage (NCBI taxonomy): Eukaryota > Metazoa > Chordata > Amphibia > Anura > Aromobatidae > Allobates > Allobates femoralis. The sequence goes on from JARQOC010000004.1 coordinate 447,722,193, forward strand.
ACATACCTTATAATTCGATTGGCCTTAATAATTAGAATAACAATTTGAAAACATTTTTACTGTATGTACCATAATTGTTTGATGTTGTAAACCCACCTGTGGGACCACCAATAATCTGGAAAATGTAGATTCCATTTAATAACTTAAGTCAAATGTTTCCACATGAAAGAAGAATTTGAGTTCTCTGTAAAATGCAGAAAGAGGCAAGCAGTCCTCTGGGTTACCAATCTTTCAGACGGGCATCAATAAATGCCCCATCACCAACAAAGACAGTCGTGTTGCAATCATTGCCTATTGTTTTTTTTGTGCTATATTGTATTGAGTATACCAAAAGTATGACTAATTTAAAATGGAACCAAGCTTGAGTTTTTCGGTGAATATTACCACAAATGTCCAGAACTGAATTCGGAAATGAAATTAAAGGAATATATTGGTTATCGTTTTGGCACGAAGACGTAAAAAGAAACTGAATTAGCCTCCAGTACTGAGATATGTATACTGGAAAAACAAAACAAAACACATTTTATTGAAAAATCTCCTCAAAAACAAAACATCATCAGAAAGCCATAAAATAAGACAGTATGGACACCTTACGCATTGTACGAGTTGCTATGATTTATTTTACTGTTACAGTTAGTACACAAAAGTCTTCAAAGTCAATCATCTACAATCTGCACTGTACTCCTGTAAATATAATCTCCAAGAGGTTCCCCAGTTAACCTGTCTTCTCTGGCAGCCATAAATTGCTAATTTATGTAACAGTACAATCAGGAAGGCTAGATGAATCAACAATTATAGTATTTTCTTCTATGAAAAAAAATTTGCACCACCTTGTGTAATGCAGAATAAAATGTTATATTTTTAGGGTACAAAGCAATATTTATGTGATGTTTCAGTCTTAACAAACAGACCTTCTTCAGACAACAAGAACAAAGGATACATATATAAAAAAGAGCAATACCAGATATTAACATCAGAATGTGGCAATAAATTATACACCAGGCAAATAAAGCCAGAAAGGAAAAACATGTAAAATTATGATAATGCCACGGGCAAAAACTTGTCACTGTTCAAATGTAAATCTTTATATGGGCGAAAGGATGCATTATGGCAATAGCATAAATGCTTGGACAAATGTCTCAGTCCCTATAATACTGTACTTCTGATGATGAAGTCCAAAAATGGAAAGAATATACCAGGTACCTTGTGTGCAAATGTGATCCAGGCTCATGTAGTGCAACAAAATGACACCAATATAGCAATTATCAATGTCTAACCGTGACATTAATGGGATGACCATTTATGACTACACTAAATGCCTAACCATACTTCAGTGATATACCCTATTATCTTCCTCCATCTGTCTGTTTGTAGCTGCCTCTGATTCACTGCACAACTTTTATTCCATACATCTTTATTTTTACATTTTATGAATTCCTGTTTCTTCCATTATGTTCATCATGTACTGTATAGCACTCTGTTTCATCTTTGGCACAAGTACACATTGAAATTAAAACATCTGTTTCCCACCCATTTACATCCAAACTTGTTGTTAAACATTTGAGTCTGCAATATAAATTGGATTGTCAAATTTCTTTTTACATATTAGATCACGAGTTGGAAACTCAAAGTTCATGAATGGGGTTTGTCCAATCCGGCCCATCTTCTTTTTAGCTTTTCTGCATATGTCTGACCTGTGCTGCTGTACAGGCTCTGGTCCTAATCTGACATGCACAATAGAAGTAATTTGTATCAGCTGTTCTTTAGTGACCTAATGTAGGGCCAAGACAAGTTATTCTGAAGCCAAAAGCTGATTAGAAAGATTATGGCCCCAACCTGTTGCACAGTGTCAGATACAGACAAAAGGGGGCTCCTGTGCAAAAACAAAATGCAGTATGTGCCCTTTGCAGTCCAGCAGATAATCATAATGCATAGCTATACCTGCTTTAGAGGTGGAAATGGGCTCCGTGCCTGATGGGCCCCTGTACGGCTACACAGATTGCACTAATGTTATGTCTGCATATGTGTACAGTTTATCAAATTTAGTTGCCAATCATTTATACACAATATGAAGGCAAATCAAAGGCAAATCACAGCTGCCAGACAATCTGGAATAAAGTTCTGTTTTATTTTTTTATTGAAAGGGAACCTGTCAAGTCCCCTAAGGGCCGCTTCACACTGCGGCATGATCCGGTCCGGGTCTGTCCGGCATGACCCAGACAGCCACAGACCGGATCAGCACACAGGACTGGGGGGCTAATATGCAGTTCCCGCTGCTGATAATTCAGGACCGCGGGCGCTGCGGTCCTGACCTGTCAACGGCTGCAGCTGCGTGCGGATGCACACCGGACCGGAGGGCATATTATCCCCCCAGTCCTGTGTGCTGATCCGGTCCGCAGCTGTCTGGGTCATGCCGGACACACCCGGACCGGATTACGCCACAGTGTGAAGCGGCCCTTAAAGCCTTCTAACCTAGCAGCAGGCACATGTGTGAGAGAAAATTCCCTGTCTAATGCTATTATCAGAATCCAATGTTATAAAAAAGGATTTGTAGTGCTTGTTTTCCCTATGTTAATTACGGCTTTGACTAGTCAAGAGGGTGTTGATTCCTCTAACTAGTCATCCCTTTTTCCATGTTATCATGCTCCTGTGGGCGCGATAATATTATTTTCATGAGCTGACATCACCAGCAGCAAGTGGAAATCGTCCGACTCATGTCTGCAGTATCAGTGGACCTCTGTAGCTGGGTGTATGTGTCCTGGCTTCAGACACGCACTGTGCATGATCCAAAGTATTCTGCACTCCAACTATGTGCACTGCGCCACTGAAACCGGATCGTGTACATCTGACTACAGAGGTGCAGTGCAAAAAAGAAAAAGATTTGCATGAGTTGACAGTGACGTTGACTCCAGGAAATTGTGGTATCACGCCTATAGTTGGGGAAAACAATGCACCATTAACAAGTCAAAGCCCTAATTAGCATAGGGAAAATGAGCATGATAAATTCTTTTTCATTTCACAGTGGATCCTGATAATAGCATGTGACAGGATGGTCAGGCAGAGAATTTTGGCCCAGACATGTGCCTGCTGCTAGGTTAGAAGGAAAAGGTCCTGGGTTCAAATCCCACTAAAGGCAATGTGAGTTAGTATGTTTTCCCCATCTTTGCGTGGCCTTCCTTTGGATCACCAGCACTCCAAAGACCTACTGATAGAGGTTTTAGATTGAGAGCCTTAGTGGCGACAGTGATAAAGATGTTTTTGACCAATTCAAGACTGATGACATATTTACATGTTAAGCCATGTCTCTGCCTTTGATTTGGGCTTGCATGCTAAACTGACAGTGGCATTTAACACGAGCAGCCAGGAAGCGCATCATTGATCCCACCCATAGGCAGGCCCTTCACGTGATCATGTGGCGCCAAAGGGTGGTCATAGCAGCTGGGGGTCTGCTGAAGACCACCGTGCCTGATATCACGATCATACTGTGTCCGGCATTCACAGGAAATTGTGACATTTGCTATTGTGGCACCCCAGGGGTTAATGTGCCACAGTAACAACACTAGGGGTTAATTCCCCACATAACCCACAACACTACACTAACACCTCCAGGCCAGAAGGGGGAGCTAAAGCTGCTTCCCTATATATTCTGGGTGGAGATGAAGTGGCAGTTAGTTCAGTTCCTGAGAGGACTGAGGGAAAGGACCTGGGTGTAAAAGGGCTGCGTTAGGCTCACCCCATGGTCCACTGTCCACTTCCAGGCCAGCCAGGTTCTGAGGAACAGGAGTAGGAGAAGCAGAGGAACACACCCTGGACACGGAGTTACCCTAAACTCACCCCGGAGAAGCGCAAAGACCGGATACAGGATCCGCAATTGTGCCTGACACAAGCAGCACGGAAAACATCGGATTAGTGAAGATTACATATCTTCACTGTACCACAGCGAAGCAACACGGCGGGGTCAGAAACACCAAGATAAGACTCAAGTTGCCTAGCAGATTGGTACCCGTGAGGGGATACAGGGCCAGCAGCCTAGCTAAAGCGGCAACAGGGCCACACACACAGCACAGGAGTAGGAAGCCAAAGACCCTGTCAGGGTGGAAGCAACCCGACCCTGGTACAGACTCCTTGGAGAGTACTTGCTGGATACCATCTTCAGTAAAAGACTTGGAAAACTACAAAACCGTGAGTCTGTGTGATCCTTGAGCTCGAGGCCTACTCTCACTCACAAACTGTCATCATCTCTACCACTACCCCTGCCCTGCATCATCCATAGACTATCATCACCACTGCCCCGGGGAACCAGACTCTGCCCGTGGAGAGCTGTTACATCACCGGCTGCCAAACATCATCCCCGGAGGTTCTGCAGCAACGGTGGTCACCCTGACCACATACCACGGGTGGCGTGATGACTATATCCCCTGTAAATAACCCCCAAACCCATTAATTGTGGGCCCGGGACATGGTCCGGACCAAGACTTCAGTGATTCCCCGTGATACCCCGGTCCGGCACCGAGTACCCCGTCCCAGTGGGCTCCACACTATACAGAGCAATGCTAGTGCGCTGGTGCTTCACACAATATAACCAATGAAATAGGAACATAGACTTTATGTTTTTTTATTTGGTTAATTTAGCCTTGTTTGTTTACATGTAGTGGCTGGTCATTCAGCTTTTTGTGATGTGAGGACCTCCTTTTAAAGATTGTTATTAAAGGTAGTTTTATCATTGTGCTTAATCCAATGATCCCAAGATGGTTGAATATAAAAAAAGTTCTCACTTTTGTTCATTTTTTGCCATTGTATTAATCATTATATAAAAAGAGCACAAACTGAAAGAAATAATAAGTTAAATTATTGCAACAAAAGAATCACTTAAAATGTTTTCAGATTTACCAGAATTTAAAGGGATCCTGTCACCTCCAAAACGCCACCTAAGCTTCAAAATGATGTCCCTGCAGCATCCTATCACTAATCTCACACTCCTTTTGTCTCAGAAAAGCATCCTGTGAAAGTGGAGAAAAACGTTTTATAATTTACTCATTAGCGATGTTAATTAGCAGGGGCTATTTTCTTTAGCCCTTAGGGCGGACCCTCTTCATCATAAGATCACGCCCTAATAGGCGTGATCTTCTATTCATACTGTATTCAGCGCCTCCCTGCTCTCCTCGGCGCTGCCTGGGCTGTAATGGGGCTTGAAGCCTACAGAACGGCGTGGGTGTACTGACGTCACCCGATGCCGGAAATGACGCGATTCGCGTCATTACAGCCCCATTACAGCCCAGGCAGCGCCAAGGAGAGCAGGGAGGTGCTAAATACAATATGAATAGAAGATCACGCCTATTAGGGCGTGATCTTATGACGAAGATGGCCCGCCCTAGGGATTAAAGAATATAGCCACTGCTAATTAACATCGCTAATGAGTAAGTTATAAAACGTTTTTATGCACTTTCACAGGATGCTTTTCTGAGACAAAAGGAGTGTGAGATTAGTGATGAGATGCTGCAGGGACATCATTTTGAAGCTTAGGTGGTGCTTTGCAGTTGACAGGATCCCTTTAACATATATCAAAAATTTAATAGAAATCAATTAATCTATTATACAGATTAACATAACAAAATATGAAAGGGACTTGGATGATTACACCAATAATTCTGTTTCTAAATGGAAACACAAGTGTCAGGAAATAGGTCTATACTGAAAAGGAAAAACAGGAATTAGGGAAAATCACCTTGTAATTAGGGATGAGCGAACCAGACTTTTAAGTTTGGTGTTCGTGCAAACACAGACTTTATAAAAATTTTCAATGTTCCGGTTCAGAGTTTGGTGCTTTAGGTACGTAAACCACTAGACCGAGCATCATTGTACTTGGGTACATTTGGTCTCGGCCCAGTGCAAGATGCTTTCAGTGTTTGAATGGCTCACACTGGGGGTAAAATCAGTGTTATTGGATGTAGTATGTACCAAAAAAAAGAAAAAAAGGACAAGACCCGCCCCTACCCTTCCCCCATACTGTATGTAGGAGGAGAGCTGTATGTAGGAGGAGAGCTTAATTGCCCAATCAGTGACTACCAATGAAGTTCTGGAGTTTGAGTCCAAAACAGAACTTTATAAAAAATTCTGAAGAAACCCCAGAACCCAATCGTCCATGAGCTACACATCTTCGGAATCTGAAAACCTTGAATCAGGAGATAAATCTAAATTTGAGTCTATTGTACAATGTCTCTATTGGACAGATAAAAATAATGAAGGGGTGGGAGAACGTAGAAGAAACCTAACTTATTACACCAGGAGAAAAGAGTTAATATAAAAGACATGCTAAAATGTGTGCTTATTTTTACCCCATATATTTCTTCAGTTTTAGAGGTGGGGTATAAACACACTACGTGTTTTAGACAGTGGTGTACCCACCGAGATTTGCTCCAAGAAGGCACTTCAGCACATACCTCAAAGAGTTTTATCAAAAAGCTTGACCTATGTAACAACTAGAAACTTTGATTTATTTAGGACTGTCCTTGATATTAATAAATTTATACACCTTTTTACAGTAAAAATGCATTTCTTTTATGAAGATGTTAAGAAGGAGAAGGAGCATAAATATGAAGCATATATCAATGAATATATGGGACTGTCATTTGAGGAACGGATTGCATTGAAAATGTTACAAGATCTTGACGAGGAGGATACATTATACAGCCAGATCCCTTTAGAAAATGTTGCATTTTGAGTTTCTAACCTCACTTTCTAGCCCTTACAAGCAAATACTGATTGGAGACTTTTCAGCATTTAGTGGAGAAGGACTTAAAATCTTTTTATGATTGTGTTTGCATTGTCCTTTCTCTCAGCCTTTCTTATTCTGATTTAACTAATTTTGTGCAATCAAAATGTTGAGGAATAACATTATCAAAGGAAATCTGAATAAGGAGCCCAGTTTTGATCGTTGATACATCCCACTATTGTAAACAGGTTCTAAATATTTTAAATAGTTCCTCAGTGTGTACTATAAACTGAATGGAAATCCCACCCAAGTTATCTAAAATCAATCTCGAAAAGATTTTGAGGAAGGTGTTGCACCAGGTGTATTTACTTGTAAGGCTAAGGCTCAGGTATCCTTCCATGATTAATTTACCAACAAAATTCTAGAATCCATAATAGTATATCTGTTTCCAGCCGCATAATCTCACTATTTAGTTAATATGAACAGATAAAGAATAACGGCAGTTCCTACACAATGTTTGTATATAAATGCAATCATTTTTATTATTTATTTGGAAAATCATCACACATGATAAAATCCTTCCCCATAAAAACAACTCCAGACAGTATGAGTGCAGGTATATATATACATTTCAAGATTACAGGTTATATACCATTTCAACATCATCAACACTTGGTCTGCACAGGAGGGGATATATTGTAATCATCACCATGTCTGCTGACAACTAGCCTGTCCAGAGGACAGGGTACACCAGACATATACACTACAGGTTGATACCCCTCACACTATGCATAAATACCCAATGTGAAAATGCCCATACCGCACCACACTGCCCAGCACCTCAACGTTTCGCTCTCCGCTTCGTCAGGAGGTGCTGGGCAGTGTGGTGGTCACCTTAAGTAGTCATATCCATCACCTCGTCCCGTTTCACAGCTGTTTTGCGGCGCACGATGTCTGCGAGTGGCCGCATTCGCTCACGCCCCGGCGTCCCGGAAGTGCCGTCTGCGCATGCGCAGTTACGGAAGTAACCATTGGACGCCAGGGACATGTGAGGAGGCGGAGACATCGCCAACATCGCGCGCACATCAACTGCGGGCTCAGCAGTGGTTATCAAACAGGCTGACAAAGGGGCAATGTGGTCATATGGCCAAAATCAAAATATGAAGCTTAGGCATTCAAGCAGCTTCGGGACCCTAGGTGCTATAAAAAACTTGATAGCAATCCCACCATAAAATTTAAAACCGAGTTGGACAGACTGTTGGTACAGGCATTTGAGAGCGGGATTATCCCTAAATCCATACTAGAAGGCCTGACGAATGACTGCCCAACGATCCCCACGATATATTTCATGCCCAAAGTCCACAAGGACATTAATAACCCGCCAGGGAGACCGATAGTGTCGGGGAATAACAGCCTGTGTGAACCTGTATGCCGATTCCTTGACTATTATTTTAAGCCTCTCGTCCGTACGTTACCGTCCTACATCAGGGACTCAACTGACTTTCTTGTAAAAATGCAGGATCTTCGGTTGGGGGATGATGTAGTGATGGTGACGGCGGACGTAGAGTCGCTATACACGTCCATTGGACATGAGGACGGCATAGAAGCAGTGGAGTTCTTCCTGAGGACAACCAATCTGGAGAGGGATTTGAGGGACCTCCTTGTCACACTAGTCAGATACATCTTGACCCACAACTATTTTGTATTCAAGGACCGCTTCTATCTCCAGGAGAGGGGCACAGCTATGGGGGCGTCTTGTGCGCCCTCATATGCGTGCCTCTTCCTGGGGCTCTGGGAGCGGTCCATTGATTTCCCTGACAACAGCACATGCACTGTACCTATGTGGGTCAGATTCATTGATGATATCTTTCTGGTGTGGCAGGCAGGTCTGGAAAACCTCAGGGCTTTCATGGTGTCACTGAATATTAACAGACGTAATATAAAACTCACTTATGTCTACAGCACTGATTCCATTGAGTTCCTTGATGTCAGAATAAGAAAAGAAGGTGATGGGTCGGTCTCCACGAATATCTTTCGGAAAAACACTGCGGTGAACTCGGTTCTTAGTGCAAGATCCTCACATCCGGCACAGGTGATAAGATCAATCCCCACAGGTCAGTTTTTAAGGGCTAGAAGAATATGCTCCTCAGACAGGTTGTTTGAGGAAGAAGCCACGATACTTAAAAACCGTTTTATGTCTCGCCATTACAGAACGGGTCCAATAGAAAGTGGGTATGAGCGGGCGAAGAGGACGTCACGTGACCATCTTTTGAAACCTGTGAGCAGAAAAACTGATGATCAGGTGAGACTTATCACCCCATACCATTCAGAGTGGAGGGATATGGTTGAGTAATAAGAAGATACTGGCCGATCCTGCATACAGATAAAGATCTTACGAGGGCCCTGTCTAAATATCCATCAATTACTCCCATAGATCAAAAAATCTTAAGGATATGGTGGTACGTAGCTTGTATGTGCCGCCACCATCCACTTTCTTGGGAAATGCTGGAGGAGCAAGGTGGGGAACCTTTTCATGTGGTGACTGCGGAGCTTGCACCCAAGTGGAGCGTGTTTTCGAGTTCCACAACTATAATGGGAGTAAAAGGTTCAAAATTGTACACACAATCAACTGCCGCACGAGTGGGGTAGTCTATTGGGCAAAGTGCCCCTGTGAACTGATATACGTGGGGATGACGACCGCGAATTGCGGGTAAGAGTTCTGGAACATCTTAGGGATATCAGAAAGGCAGCGGAGGCTACCACTGATGAGGAAATAGCGGCCTTGAAAATATATCCCGCGGCATTTCAAGGAGGCTCATAATTGCAATTGGCGACTTCTGAAATTTAGGGGGATAGACAGAGTACATTTGGGTGTGAGGGGGGGCAATTTGAAGCAAATACTTGCACAAAAAGAGGTGAAGTGGATCACCCTGTTAGAAACGACGAAACCGGGAGGCCTCAATGATGCCATCTCATTTAAATCATTCTTATAATGAGCTCAATGAGCAGTGAATGTTTATTTGTCCTGCGGTTCAATGTATACTGTGTAGTAAAGTCCAAATCAAAAACATATACACTTACAAATGTAATTGTTAATGGAATTAGGGCTACCGACGCTAGCCACACCGGACATGTCATTGTGGTTCACTTTGGTGGTCACTGTTTTTAACTGTATATATTTTTTTATGTTTATGTTGTAGTAGTCCATATATTTGTCCTGTCATGATGACCTTGCGGGGATCAAGTGCCATCCCACATCACAGATGGAAATCAATGTCCAGCACTGCCCAGCACCACGCTGCCGTTTTGTTCAGGAGGATCCGATATAATTATTGCTCATATATGCCAATGTATATACTTGTGACTGTGATTATGCATAAATAATGTACCAATAATAGTATGAAGGTAAATAGAGCGATTAATATCCACCTTCTAACAAGGATGCATTATATGGTGGTGAAATGTTCAATAAAACAATAGTGGTGTATGCTGTATGGGCATGGTGCCCATACTTATAATGGTGCTGAACCCGCAGTTGATGTGCGCGCGATGTTGGCGATGTCTCCGCCTCCTCACATGTCCCTGGCGTCCACTGGTCACTGCCGTAACTGCGCATGCGCAGACGGCACTTCCGGGACGCCGGGGCGTGAGCGGATGCGGCCACTCGCGGACATCGTGCGCCGCAAAACAGCTGTGAAACGGGACGAGGTGATGGATATGACTACTTAAGGTGACCACCACACTGCCCCAGCACCTCCTGACGAAGCGGAGAGCGAAACGTTGAGGTGCTGGGCAGTGTGGTGCGGTATGGGCATTTTCACATTGGGTATTTATGCATAGTGTGAGGGGTATCAACCTGTAGTGTATATGTCTGGTGTACCCTGTCCTCCGGACAGGCTAGTTGTCAGCAGACATGGTGATGATTACAATATATCCCCTCCTGTGCAGACCAAGTGTTGATGATGTTGAAATGGTATATAACCTGTAATCTTGAAATGTATATATATACCTGCACTCATACTGTCTGGAGTTGTTTTTATGGGGAAGGATTTTATCATGTGTGATGATTTTCCAAATAAATAATAAAAATGATTGCATTTATATACAAACATTGTGTAGGAACTGCCGTTATTCTTTATCTGTTCATATCCTTCCATGATTAAGGCTGCTTTCACATTACGACTTTGTGAAATCCGACGCTGTCCGATAAAAATTGGACAGCATCGGATCCGATTTAGCCCCATGTTCTCCAACGGGGATCGGATCGGATGTGCACTTAATGACATCCGATCCGATTATGTCCGATTTTTTTCAGGAGCCAAAAGTGGAGACTGCTCCGATTTTGGTATCAGATTCAAAAATCGGATCGCATTGGATCCGATTAAAATAATATGGGAGTCTATGGGGGATCGGATTGGATAGAAATTCGGATCCGATATCGGATGCTCAATACCCTAGACCACTCCCAAAACCTCCCACAGCCCTGCCCCAGCCATTTAAATTGGATCCGATAAAAAATAGGATCGGATAGCATCCGATTTTGAGCATCCGATGATGTCCGATTTTCATCAGACAGCATCGGATTTAACAAAATCGTAATGTGAAAGCAGCCTAAGAACCACACTGTTCAAAACACATAGGTTGCAACTTTTGCTGAATATGTCACTTTAGTCCATGATTTGTTTTTATCCTATTTTAATTAATAAATAAATTCTACTCCCACATGCTAAATTATGTTTTAGAGTCTCACAGGAGCCTTGATGCCTCCTACTCCTTTCTACGGCTTAGAGTAAGTTGGATTAAAATCTGGTAATGCCTTTCTTTTATGATTTACCTAAAATTCATAAGGCAGAATTTTCACCAGATTTGAAAATAATAGTGATAGGTATGGTATCTCTAGAGGTACCGTTACACGGTGCGACGTTGCAGAGATGTCGGAAGCGACTCCACGGGTGCGCGCTCGCTTACGACATCGCTGCCTTAGCTGTCACATGGGGTGATGTTGCCTGTGACACTGCCTCGATGTTGCAGCAGCGATCGCTTGCTGGGCTGGGTACAACTCAGCGAGCGATACGCAGCAATGATGCGCATAGGCGGCATCACTGGCAACATCGCTATTGCGGTGTCACAGAGCAAAATGCAGCCACATTGCTGGGGCGACATCGCCAGGTTTTCCAACATGTTGGAAAACCTGGTAACTCACATCCAGCGATTTATCGCAGTTGCATTGTGCTGTCACACAGCACAATGCACTTGTGATGTCGCCGTAACATCGCTGAACCCGAGATTTTTCAGCGATGTTCTGGGCAAGATTCAGTTAATGTTTTTTGCAGCCACTTGTCCAGTGTCTTCTAGGATATGGAACATTAAGGAAATCTTAAATGCTATACCTGGGTTACATACAACGTTGTTGTGTTATTTTTGTGGCATCGCTATGATTTTTTTTTTTACCCAGAATGTGAACAAGAATTTGTCTTGCTTGGTATTTGATCTCATTGCCTTTAATGTTTCTTGTTTGATGTCACTTGCTGCCTGCAAGTGAAGAGAGCTCCAATTAGGTCTAGGTTCTCACCTTCGCTTGAAGGATTAGTAATGTCATGTCATGGTGTGAGGAAATCCTTACAGAGACCACATCAAGTGGTATAGATGCTCAGGGTTGCCAACTTGACTTCTTATGTTTCCCTGACAACTTGTCAACTTATCAAAAAATCATGGACAGGCAATATTTTTTGGGCCCATGGGGTGATTTTTTACGTGGATCCCCAGGTAGGGGGATAATATCAGTGGCATTTTATGTCTTCCATTTTTTAATTATTGCTCCCACAGTTGATTTCTTCACACCAAGCTGCTTGCCTATTGCATATTCAGTCTTCCCAGCCTGGTGCAGAGCTACAATTTTGTTTCTGGCGTCCTTCGACAGCTTTTTAGTCTTCACCATAGTGGAGTTTGGAGTGTCCTGAAGTTGCAGACAGGTGTCTTTTATACTGATAACAAGTTGAAACAGGTACAAGTACTACAGGTAATTAGTGGACAACAGAGGAGCCTCTTATGGTGGGTTTACACGTTGCGATACCGGCGTCCAACTCCGACCAAAAGTCACGTGGTTCGTGCGTTGGACCCGATATCGTTCCTGCGTTGTACGGTGTGAACATCCAATACAATGCAGCAACGATGGCAAACCGATATCGGGGGTCGAATGAGCGTGCTATTCAACCGCCCGATATCGGATGCCGGTTGGAGCCGGATCGTCCCATGTGACAGCCCAACTCCGATGTGCGGGACAACGTCACCCATTCACCACCACGTTAAATGGTCGTTCTTGGGTCGGGGGGTGTAGACATCGTCGGGACGTTGTATCCCGATATCGGGACGTGTAAAAAGCCGATCCGATTCTTGGAAAACCGCCCACAGAAAGCGCGCTCCCGCGCCGTCGGATCCAATATCGGACCGACGTTGGAGCGTGTAAACCCACCATTAAAGAAGAAATTACAGTCTGTGAGAGTCAGAAATCTTGCTTGTTTGTACATGACAAAATAATTATTTTCCACCAAAATTTGAAAAAAATTCTTTCCAGATCAGACAATGTGATTGTCAGGATTTGTTTTCTCATTTTGTCTCTCATACTTGAGATCTACCTACCGTATGATGTTAATTATAGGCCTTTCTCATCTGTTTAAGTGGGAGAACTTGCACAATTGGCTGACTAAATACTTTTTTCCTTACTGTATCTCAGTTGCTGTAAATGTAGCCAAGCTCCAGCTTTTCCTCACATCTCATTACAATGGAGATCCCAAGGATATTCACAGTTTTATCAATCATCACCGTCTATGCTCATTCATTTCCTTGGACCAAGCCAAGGTGGAGTGGAGTTCATGGTCTCTCTGCTGTCTGAACAAGCCCTAGCCTGGGTGAAATCGATTTGGGAGCATGGAGTTCTGGAGACCTATGATATTAGAACATTTCTGGTGATCTTCTGAGTGATAATCGAGGTTCTTGGTCGCACCTCCTTAGCTGCCTTGTCTCTTCTGAATTTGAAATACATACAGTACATACATACATTTTTGTACCCTAGTTGCAGAGTTGTCCTGGAATGAAAAAGCCCGGGAGGTGGCCATCTAGCCGGGGCTCTACAGTTGTATTAAGGATTACCTAGCAGAGACCTCTCTTCCTTCCTGGTTGCCCTTATATACCTGGCTACAAGGACAAATCTAGGTTTTCACGAGTGGGCTCTGCAACAGACCCGTGTATCTCCTTGTGACAGAGGATCACCCAGTCTTTCACTAATCCTCCAATACCCCCTGCTGCCAGAGACAGTATCTCCCATTACTGAGTTGATGCAAGTTGAGTGCTCCAAACTCTCTATTCAAGACCGTAACCATAGGTTTAGAGAAGACGAGTGTATGTACTGTGGAGGCAAAAGACATATTGTTCGTCAGTGCCCAGTGATGCCCGGAAGCTTCAGCAACTTTTGGTTAGTCAAAGAAATTACCCTAGGTGAGAAAGATTGCCCTTCAAAGCTCTCAACTGAAGTCAATGTAATCTTGGTTGAGAGGTCTCCTTCTGCAGCAGCTCATTTAGACTCCAGAATCACTGGCTACTTTATCCATTAGGCCCTTGCCTATGCAGAAGCTCAAAAGAAATGGAAAACATTTGTCTGAATTCATCCAATATATATCATTCTGCCGGTGATGCTGCAAATTGGAGTTTTGCATTCTGGTAATTAAAATGTGTTATCCAAATACATGAATTTGGTCCTTCTGAGTCTTCATTGTTTGCGTCTACATGCTCCGGTCAAAGTCTGATCCCCCCGGACAGATGTTTGAAACGGGACCCAATTGTGCTACTAGCTGCCTTTCCAAGATCGCTCCTAAGACTCTGCTCTGGAGATTTCTCTTCTTAGCCCTCCTATAAGCATTTCTTTGAAGAAGTTTTGCAAAAAAAAGGCAGCGGTCATAACATCATATAGACCTTCTGATTGTCTCATCGAACTTCAGACCTCTCCATCCTGGGACCGGGTACATCCTTTATCCCTGCCTGAGACTTGTGCCATTATGGAGTACAACCAGGAAAACTTAGCTAAAGGATTCTTCTGCAAGTCTCCGTCTCCAGCGTGTAACATAGTAACATAGTAACATAGTTTTTAAGGTTGAAGGAAGACTTTAAGTCCATCTAGTTCAACCCATAGCCTAACATGTTGATCCAGAGGAAGGCAAAAAAAAACCCCATGTGGCAACACTAATCTCCACATTGGGGGAAAAAATTCCTTCCTGACTCCAGATACGGCAATCAGACTAATTCCCTGGATCAACGCCCTATCAAAGAATCTAGTATATATAACCGGTAATATTATAGTTTTCAAGAAAGGCATCCAGGCCCTTCTTAAATGTTAGTAGTGACTCACTCATTACAACATCATGTGGCAGAGAGTTCCATAGTCTCACTGCTCTTACAGTAAAGAATCCACGTCTGTGATTATGATTAAACCTTCTTCCCTCCAGACGTAGAGGATGCCCCCTTGTCCCAGTCTCAGGCCTAAGAGTAAAGAGATCATTAGAAAGGTCTCTGTACTGCCCCCTCATATATTTGTACATTATTATAAGATCACCCCTAAGCCTTCGTTTTTCCAAGCTAAATAACCCCAAGTTTAATAACCTGTCTTGGTATTGCAGACCCCTTAGTCCTCTAATAACTTTTGTCGCTCTTCTCTGGACCCGCTCTAGTTCAGCTATGTCTTTCTTATACACCGGAGACCAGAATTGTACACAGTATTCTAAGTGTGGTCGCACTAGTGACTTGTATAGAGGTAAAATTATGTTCTCCTCATGAGCATCTATGCCTCTTTTAATACATCCCATTATTTTATTTGCCTTTACAGCAGCTGCCTGACACTGGCCACTAAATGTGAGTTTGTCATCTACCCATACACCCAGGTCTTTTTCAGTGGTAGTTTTGCCCAGTGTTTTATAATTAAGCACATAATTATACCCTTTGTTTCCTCTGCCCAAGTGCATGACTTTACATTTATCCCCATTAAAGCGCATTTGCCATTTAGCAGCCCAAGCTTCTAGTTTACATAAATCCTCCTGTAATATAAAATTGTCCTCCTCTGTATTGATTACCCTGCAGAGTTTAGTGTCATCTGCAAATATTGAGATTCTACTCTGTATGCCCCCTACAAGGTCATTAATAAATATATTAAATAGGAGCGGGCCCAACACTGACCCCTGTGGTACCCCACTGTTAACTGTGACCCATTCTGAGTGTGTTCCATTAATAACCACCCTTTGTTTCCTATCACTAAGCCAGTTCTTAACCCACTTACACATATTTTCCCCTATCCCCATTGCCCTCATTTTATGTATCAACCTTTTGTGTGGCACCGTATCAAAAGCTTTTGAAAAGTCCATATACACCACATCCACTGCATTTCCTTGGTCCAGTCCAGAACTTACTTCTTCATAGAAGCTTATTAGATTAGTTTGACAGGAACGGTCCCTCGTAAAACCATGTTGATAATGGGTCATGAGGTTATTTTTGTTCAGATACTCCAGTATAGCATCTCTTAGAAAACCCTCTAGGATTTTACCCACAGTAGAGGTTAAGCTTACTGGCCTATAATTTCCAAGTTCAGTTTTTGTCCCTTTTTGAATATTGGCACCACATTTGCTATACGCCAGTCCTGTGGTACAGACCCTGATATTATGGAATCTTTAAATATTAAAAATAATGGTCTATCTATGACAGTACTTAATTCCTGCAGCACTCTGGGGTGTATCCCATCTGGGCCCGGGGATTTGTCAATTTTAGTGATTTTTAGACGATACCGTACTTCCTCTTGGGTTAAGCAGGTGACGTTTAATTGAGAATTTTTGTTATCACTGATCATATTGTCTGTCATGGGATTTTCTTGTGTAAATACTGTTGAAAAAAAGTCATTTAGCATATTTGCTTTTTCCTCATCCTCATCCACCATTTCACCCAGACTATTTTTAAAGGGGCCAACACCATCATTTTTTAGTTTCTTACTATTTATGTAGTTAAAAAATATTTTGGGATTCTTTTTACTTTCTCTGGCAATGAGTCTCTCTGTCTCAATCTTTGCTGCCTTGATTTGCTTTTTACAAATGTTATTTAATTTTCTGTATTTATTTAATGCTTCATCACTACCTACTTGCTTTAATTCCCTAAATGCTTTCTTTTTGTCACATATTGCACTTCTTACCGCTTTATTTAGCCATAGTGGTTTCCTCCTATTTCTAGCATGCTTATTCCCATAGGGTATATATTGTGCACAGGTCCTATTCAGGATGCTAATAAACATCTCCCATTTGTGTTGTGTACTTTTATGTCTCAGGACATCGTCCCAGTTTATTGCACTAAGATCATCTCTCAACCGTTGGAAATTTGCCTTCCTGAAGTTTAGTGTCCTTGTGGCCCCTCTACTACACGTCTTAGTAAAGGATACTTGAAAGCTTATTAAGTTATGATCACTATTACCCAAGTGACCTCCAACCCGTATATTTGATATGCGGTCTGGCCTGTTGGTTAATATTAGGTCCAGCAGTGCCCCCCTTCTTGTTGGGTCCTGAACCAGTTGTGAAAGGTAATTGTCTCTTATAGTTTTCAAAAACTTATTACCTTTGCTAGAACTGCAGGTTTCTGATCCCCAATGTATTTCAGGGTAGTTGAAGTCCCCCATAATAATGACTTCTCCCTGAGTCGCTGCTTCATCTATTTGCTTTATGAGGATATTCTCCTCCACTTCCATTATTGTTGGGGACTTATAACAAACCCCTATCAGTAATTTATTATTTTTTCCCCCTCCCCTTATCTCCACCCACAGAGACTCTACATTTCCATTAGATTCACCTATATTATCACGCAGGATGGGTTTTAAGGATGATTTTACGTATAAACATACACCTCCTCCTCGCCTATTTGTACGGTCATTTCTGAACAGACAATAGCCCTGTAAATTAACAGCCCAGTCATGGCTCTCGTCCAGCCAAGTCTCCGAAATCCCCACCATGTCATAATTATTTTCCAACAAAATCAATTCTAATTCCTCCATTTTGTTGGTGAGGCTTCTGGCATTAGTGAACATGCACTTTATGCATCTCTCTTTACCTCAGATTTCTTTTTTGTGTCAAAAAAGGATGGTTCATTAAGTACCTGTATGGACTATCGGGGGCTTAACAAGATAATCATTAAAAATAAATACTATCTGCCTTTGATTTCTGTCCTACTTGACAGGATCTGTTGAGAAAAATTCTCCACAAAGTTGGATACAAGAGGGGCTTTTAAGTGGGTCCGGATCCACAGAGGCAACTGTCAGGAACATATAAAAATATGAAAATATGTTTTCCATATTCTTAGAGCCTCAGAGACCATAACGCCCTCCCCCTCGTGGTTTCTGTGTAACAAAACCTTACACATGCACAACCCCCTTTCTCTGTACTCCCCTCCCCTTGATGAAGAATCCAGGGGAAACATATGTCCTTATATGTCAACAGTGGAAGCCTAAGGAATGCCAGTTTTATGGCTTAAGATATAAGAACTTCATGGTGGGAAGCAAATTCTCCAAGCCCTTTGTCTTCTCAAATAAAAACACTTTGTCAGATTTAACACGCCATCCTAATAACAAGATGATGAAACATATATTTTTAGAATGCACATGACATGGCAAACACGAAATGATTGCCAGAATCATAGGAAATGGATTACTCATTACAGTAAACCAGCTATGTTGTGTTTGATCTCTATCAAAAGCTAAATCATGAGCGGGAAAATGACGCCAATATCTTTTGCCTGTGAGCATCTGAGCCAGAGATATGACAGAAAATTAAAAATCTCTAACTTTTGAAGAGATGAGCACTTCCCAGGGACAGCCATATATGAGGTCAGCAAAATGGGAATAGTTAAATTTATGGTTGGGTCATAAAATCAGAAACTCTATTTTGTAAGGCATTCAGTCCATGGAGTGACAGCTAAGAACCATACTGGGGAACTGAATCATATTTCTTCAAAGGACTCTCTTCCTTCTTATATCTGGAAGTTATAACTGTGACAGGTGTAGTAATTTCTTATTTTAATCTTTTTATTTTCATATAACTTCATATACTGTATAATTTGACCCTTTTGTAAAATCTTGTATATTTTTGTAAACATTGTTTACTCTTTCAGATTAAATCTATACATTATCAAAACAGGTGTCCAATAGGTCTGATAAGGGATTGGTGCTAGCATCGTATTTTGCATTTGTGTTATTATAGGCTTTTTGTGGACTGGACCGAAGTATATATATGTCACGCTTCTGGGGGAAGGCGCCCTAGTGTGGACCCACTGGGCTCTGGTACCGAACTCCCCTGGGTGAGCTGATCCTAGTTTACCCAACCCCTATACAGGGATTGTCAGGGGCAAGTCAAGGGGGTCTAAATACCACAGCAGCTAGTACCAGAGGGGCGGCTCGTAAGGTTAGCCTATACTAAGGATCAGAGAAGTATTCCATGTAACAGGGTACAAGGCTAGGAGGCCAGGAATGGTGCTACCGGGGAAGAGCACAGTAAGGTTTCCAGGAAACAGAGTACAAGGCTGGGGGACAGGAATGGTGCTACTGGGGAGGAGCACAGCAAGGGTCCAGGACACAGAGCACAAGGAAGGCCTGACCAACAGTCAGCAAGGCAGAAGCAAACTGACTTAATAATCAGGCACCTCCCATCAGAGGAGGTGGCCTGATATACCATGGGAAGAGCAGCTATTGGTCAAGGGGAGTGTCAGGTTGGACCTTGCCGGCCCCTAGAGTCACAGGGAAGGCGTGCACCTAGCGCGCCGCTGATTAGGCTCATGAAAATGACCATAGTAATGTGCTCATGTGCGAACCCGGTGGTCAGCTGACAGGAAGGGAACATGGCGACGGCTCCGAGACACAGCACGCCTGGATGCCGGACGCCCGGTCGGCAGAGGAGCAGGAGATGCCGACCCAGGAGAGGTGAGATGGGAAGCAGTGCCAGGGGGCCTAACAATATATTCCTAGCCAGAACCAGTGTTATGTATACATTCTGTCATGTCAAGTGCCTCAATATTCTGCATAAATTAGAGCAGCTGCACTCATTTTCTTATCCTCTTTCAATACTCTGATTAGCCAGTACAATAACATGGCATTAGGGGGCTGCTTGTTCGTGACAGCACTGAATGGAAAACAATCATTAATACTCGTGATGGTCACTATGAGTATCGCATCATGCCTTTTGATTTGTGCAATACGTCTGCCATGTTTCAAGAGTTCGTTAATGACATCTTCCAGAACCTCCTCTATGTGTCCGTGGTCGTATATCTGCATGACATCCTGATTTTCTCCCCAGTGAAGACACCATCCATCAAGTTCTGCAAAGCCTATGCGAGAATAATGTGTTTGCTAAGTATTCTAAATGTGTCTTTGAAAAACCATCATTGCATTTTCTTTGCTATATTGATTACAGCCAAACGGATCCATAAAGGTTACTGTTGCTCTCTTCTGGCCACACATTAAGGGCCGCTTTACACACACCAACTTCTGTGACCAACTTCTGAACAGATCTCTGGTTGCAGTGAAATCATGGACACATTGTTCCATTTGTTCACGGCCACAAAATGGAACAATGTGTCCATGATTTTACTGCAACCAGAGATCTGTTCAGAAGTTGGACACAGAAGTTGGTGTGTGTAAAGTGGCCCTAAGGTCTGTGTGCTACCCAGTAATTCATGGGCCTCATCAACTTCTACAGAAATTTTTTTTCACACTTATCATCCGACATGGCACTCATCTCCTTAACGAGGAAGGGGGCTAACACCAAGTCTGGCCAGTTGGCCATATTGGCCTCCATCAGCTGAAAAAATCCTTTGCAAGAGCTCTGGTGTTGCACCACCCTTACCCTAATAAGCAGTTTCTCATGGAAGCAATCCTTTTGTAATGGAATTCCTCAGGAAAGTGTTACTGGTGGATTTTTCTGTAAACTGTTTTCGTCAACAGAGCAAAATTAAACTATTGAGGATAATGAACTGCTGGCCATTAAGATGGCACTTGAAAAATGACAAGATTTTCTGAATGGTACCACCTCTCCAGTAATAATTTATACTGGTCATATGAATCATATGACCTTTCTGCAGTCTACACAATGGTTAAATCCTTGTTAAGTCAGGTGGGCACTGTACTTCACCCAATTCGACTTTGAGTTGCACTTTCATCATGAAGAAAAGAATGTTAAAGCCGATGCTGTGTCTTAATCCTTTGATGGGTCTGACTCCACAGTGGAACCACTGTAGAATGCAAACTCACGAGGGCAGGGTCCTATTCCCTATGTGCCAGTTGGTCATTGTAAGTTTGTCTAATGTAATTTATATTTGTATTTTGTGTGTAACCTCCTTCTCCAGTCCACCACCATGGAATTAATGGTGCTATATAAATAAATAATAATAATACTCGATCTGGCCAAAATTGTTGAAGCGGCTCCTATTCTTTTAAAGGACATTCTTATGGGATATTCTCTGTTACTTCTGCTAGGTGAAGAAGAATTTTCTCTTGGGGACACAAGTCCAAGCAGGCCATGTCGATGTACACAAATCTACTGAATTGATTGCTCTTCATTTCTGGTGGACTTCACTGGCTAAAGATGTTCAAGATTTTGTAATTGCTTGTCCTCTGTGCACAAGAAACAAATTCTTGAGGAACAAGCCTGATGGTCTTCTTTATCCTCTGATAGTTCCTTCTGTCCCCTGACAACACATAGTCATGGATTTCATCATGGACTTACCCCTCGCTGAGGGTTGTAACACCATCTGGATCATGGTGGACTGCTTCTCCAAGATGTCTTATTTCATTCCCCTGGCCGATTTGCCTTCCCAAACTCGCCACACAATTTTTTCAGCATGTGTTTAATCTCCATGGTCTTCCTTTCCACATTATCACTGAATGAGGGGTCCAGATCACATCAAAATTCTGAAGAGCCCTTTGCAAGCTGCTGAATTTTCTATCTGACTTCTCTGTGTATCATCCTCAGACCAATGTGCGAGTGGAACGGGTAAGCTAGGTTGAGAATGTCTAACTTCATTTTATTTCTTCTTGTCAGAAGAAATGGGTACAACTACCCCAATGGGCATAATTGATCTGCAACAACTATGTTGTTGTATCTTCTGGACCATCTCCATTTTTAATTGTTTATTCCCAGCACATTCTAGTTCCAGCTACCATGTCTGCTTCCTCTGAGGTGCAAATTACAGATTCTTCATGTGGCCACTTTATCCAGATTCGTCAAATTCGGGCCTCCCTACATGTCCAGGATGAAGTCTCAGGCAGACAAGAAAAGAAGTTCTCCATCTCTTTATAATCCTAGTAATAAGGTCTGGCTGTCATCCTGTAACATCCCCCTGAATGTTTCCTCCTTTCTTCCTTTGATACCTTGGACCATTCAAGATCCTCAGGCAGATCAATCCAGTGACCTATAGACTTCAGCTCTTGGTGAATCTTGGGCAGGGATCTCCAACTCCAGGCCTCGAGGGCCGCAAATAGGTCAGGTTTTCATGATTTACTTACTATTGCACAGGTGATCATTTAATCACCTGCACTGGTGATGATTCCAATACTAAGGAAATCCTGAAAACATGACATGTTTGCTGCCCTCGAGGTCTGGAGTTGGAGACCCCTGATCTAGGGGCTCAAAATTCCTTCTGTGTTGCTCCTGAAGCAGATGTTCTGAACCACTTCTCTAGGTCCCATACTCCTGCCTCTACTCAGGTTCGTGAGGGTCCTTTGGATGTGTTTGAGGTAAGGGATATTCTGAATTCCAAGAAGGTTTTGGGGAGGACTTCTACTTGATCGACTGCAGAGTGTTGAAGATCCTGAGGAGACATTTTGGGAACCTACAGAGAACATCTGCACCCCTGCCATCTTGGAGAGAGTCCTCCACAGCTCTGGCTAAAAAACATAAGGGTGTAATGTTGGGGGTACTGTTATACTGGTAACATGCATGCTTTCACAACCCTGGCCTATTGACCATCCTGCTCTGCTCAGCCTCAGGCATACACACAGAAACCACTATATGCAGCAGTCCTAGTCCTACTGTACTCTCCTGCTATCTTCCCCTGACTATAGGGAGCCATGTCAGGATTCTGAAGGAATTTAACCCTTCTGTGTCCTCAGTGGTATACTTAATATTATCTTATCCTAGAAAGGGATATTTCAGGCAGCCTTTCCCTCCATATGGTGGCTGAACTTGGTTCCAAGTTGCATCTATTATCTAGTATTCCATCTAGGTCTTCTCTTGTATTGTATCTCCAGTTTTTGACCCGGCTTGTTCTCTAGTTTTCATCTGACCTCTCAGAGCTCAGCTTTGTATCCTTATTCTGTATGCCTGCCCCGACCTCATACTGTTAAATTACACCTCTGCCTATGCCCTCTGTAACTCACACTCCTGCCTTGAGCCACTGGTAAGTTGTTGCAGTTCCAGGGATTGACCTGTGTATGGTACCTGGAAACTACCTGCTGCCTAGACTATCGGGACAATCTCAAACTCTAGTGAATACTAGGTAGTTGCTAGGTCATGCCTCTCCATGGTAAGCCCAGCCAGTGGCGCAGTGGGTCCACGTCCACCAGCTGTCACATTCAGACAGACAGATGTACATACTGTACAGCATGTCTTATGGCTAATAAAGCATTTTATGTCCTCCAATGGCACCCCCTTTCTCTGATATATAGAGGTACCCAAGTCATCAGCCTACTGCTGCATACCCATCATCTCGGCCCTGAGCAAACTTTTATTTCTTGGAGAATAGGAATGATAGTTTGGCTATAGAGACAGTGACTGGGCAAGCAGATTCATAAAATAACAACATATTATATTACTAACTATTAGTATAACCGATATAATAACACTGTAGCTCAAGCTGTTTGCCTATGAAAACCTTTCCTAGTACAGTTTTGAATTGACTAAATATATATACACTTCACCCAACAAGCTGCAGATCTTTTAGCGAGATACACAAGTAAACCATCATTGTTTTGAAAACACAGTCAATACAAGCACATCATTACCTAAAACACTGATGGTGGGTTTACACACACCAATTTATCTGTTCAATATCTGAACCAATCTCTGGTTGCAGTGAAATCATGGACACATTGTATCATTTGTACACAGCCACAAAATGGAGCAATGTATCCATGATTTCACTGCAACCAGAGATCTGTTCAGATATTGAATAGATAAATTGGTGTGTGTAAACCCACCATAAGGCCCTGTGCACACGTTCAGTATTTGATGAGTTTTTTACCTCAGGATTTGTAGACAAAACCAGGAGTGGAGCAATCAGAGGAAAAGTCTAATAAAAACACCTGCACCACTTCTGTATTTAATCATCCACTCGTGGTTTTGGCTACAAATCCTGAGGTAAAAAACTCATCACATAAGGCTATAGCCGACTTGATATGTATAATATGTATAATACTTATACATGTATAATTCACTAAGTATCCCATTTGTATCTTGTTACCCTGTCCTGTTTGTTCATCCTGTATATTTACCACCCCTGTCTTGAAAAACCAATAAAAACATTTGAAATATAAAACTCATCAAATAATCAGCGTGTGCACGAGGCCTAAAGAAGTAGAGCATTTTTTTTACTGCCATGACAAATACTTTGTGTGATTTTACTGCATGTGCTATCCTTGCTCATACATATCTCTATCCAGTCACTTAGGATTATTAGCAGAGGTGTGGATGGCTTGTGCAGGTGATAGACAGCAGAACCCCAGTGAAATCTCCAGAGCCTGTCATCTTTTATTTCATGTGGAAAGCATGTCCTAGATAGTGTGTGAAGCTCTGCCAACTTTATGATTTCTAGGACAGTATGGTGCCCAAGAATATCTTTGAATGCACATAAAACATGCCAGTTATGGAAATTAATAACTATTCATAAATGAGTATAAAAAGGTTGTCTAAACTCAGATTGCTGTTACTTTGTCTGAAGGTACCTTCACACGCGGAAATATTGCTAGCAATTTCACTGGCAATTTGCTGGTTGCAGTAAAATCATGGACACATTGTTACATTTTTACACAGCAACAAAATAGAACAATGTGTCCATGATTTCACTGCAACCAGCAAATTGCCAGTGAAATTGCAAGCAATATTGCTGCATGTGACGGTACCTTAAAGCGAACCTGTCACCCCCCCCGGGCATCAAAAGCTATAATAGCCACCTTCTGCAGCACTAAGGCTGCATTCAGAGAAGGTGGCTATAGCCATTTGATGCCCTTTATACTATGAAATATGAAGTTAGGTAAATGCTCACACTTGTGAAGACCAAAGACTGGGAGGCGCGGTTTCACGCTCCTCTGACCCGCCCCCTCTTGTCAGTCATGGTGCGCGCCTGCTGCTGCCTCCCCTCAGTGTGTAAAATGAACGCGCGTCTCCGTTCTCCTGTATGGAGGCACGCATGCGCTGTGCGCCCGGTGTCCAGGAAGTCATCGGCAGCGCGCACAGCGCATGCGTGCCTCCATACAGGAGAACGGAGACGCGCGTTCATTTTACACACTGAGGGGAGGCAGCAGCAGGCGCGCACCATGACTGACAAGAGGGGGCGGGTCAGAGGAGCGTGAAACCCCGCCTCCCGGTCTTTGGTCTTCACAAGTGTGAGCATTTACCTAACTTCATATTTCATAGTATAAAGGGCATCAAAAGGCTATAGCCACCTTCCCTGAATGCAGCCTTAGTGTTGCAGAAGGTGGCTATTATAGCTTTTGATGCCCGGGGGGGGTGACAGGTTCGCTTTAAGGGGAAAATTCAATTATCTCTATTTAAGTGAGTTAGTTGATTATCTTGGAATCATCCAGTAGGATCGCCTATGTAGTACATTTTTTTGTTTCTTTTTAATATTATATTAACCCCTTAAGCCCTGGCCTATTTTTTTGTTAATGCACTTTTGTTGTTCCTCCCCTTATCCAAGAGCCATAACTTTTTTTTATTTGTCTGTTGATATAGCGGTATGAGGTCTTTTTTTTGCAGGATGAGTTGTACATTTCAATCACACCATTCATTTCATCATATGGTGTGATGGTAAATGGTCCAAAAAATTCCAAGTCTGGTGAAATAAACAAAAACTATTGCAAAATTTCACTTTTTTTTCTATTTACAGCATTCATTTTACCATAAAACCGATCAGGCAGTATGATACTCCAGGTCAGTATGGTTACATATATACCAAACATGCATAGTTTTTGCTTAAGTGGAAAAAAATACATTCTGAAATTTGGAAAAATCATCTTGCTTGTGTCACGACTTCCAATGAGCTGTAACGTTTTTAATTTTTGGTGTCTGGGGCTGTGTATGGGCTTGTTTTTTGAGCGGGGAATAACACTCACCATCGGCACATGTTAAAATTCGCTGACAGACATTAACACCAGAATTTAATTGGTTAACAGCCATGGGCCACTTTCTGATCTTCCCATGGCAATTAAAGGCACATGTCGGCTGATCAGATCAGCCGACATTTGCTGGGAAAGATGCGATCTCAGCTGTGAGCCCGCATCAAAGGCAGACAGGTGACCCATGACGGACATATTAAGTTATGAGAAATATCAAAAAAACTGTAGAAGGAACGTCCAATCCAGAATACAATTAGAACACTTTGATACATATTAAAAATATGCAATAAATGCTGAACAGAAATCTGACGCATTTCTGGTATCAAAAGATGCCCTTAGTCATAGGAAGCTCTGACTGAACATCTTATGACTAGGGATGGGCGAGTATACTCACCGAATAGTAGCGGTATTCGTGTACTCGCTACTCGCCGAGTAAATTAGGATTACTCGGGAGTAGCAAGTACCGAGTACTTTTGCAGTGTATCAATAGATACACTGCAAAAGTCCTGTAAAAGAGAGAAAAAGTGGTTAAAAAATAAAAAAATCGGATACTCACCTTAACCGACGGCTGTACCGGGACCGGCCGATGCACATCTATTCATGTAAAAGGACCTTTCACTCTCTCAGCCAATCAGATGGCTGGGAGAGATCTGGCCAATCAGATGCTGCCACATCACAATCACGTGATCGCTAGCAGCCACCTGATTGGCCAGATGGAAAGGTCCTCTCAGGTACACCGAGGACCTTTCCATCTGGCGAATCAGGTGGCCGATATAGCAATTACGTCATTGTGACGTGGCGGCATCTGATTGGCCAGATCTCTCCCAGCCATCTGATTGGCTGAGAGAGTGAAAGGTCCTTTTACATGAATAGATGTGCATCGGCCGGTCCCGGTACAGCCGTCAGTTAAGGTGAGTATCCGATTTTTTCTTTTTTAACCACTTTTCCTTTATTTTACAGGACTTTTGCAGTGTTTCTATTGATACACTGCAAAAGTACTCGGAATCGCTATACTCGCAACGAGTAGCGAGTACCGAGACCTACTCATTGCGGGTATAGCGATTCCGAATATTATGGTACTCACCCGTCCCTACTTATGACTAATGGTGTCTCTGAAGCCAGAAATGCATCAAGTTTTTGTTCAGCATTTCTTGCACATTTTTAATATTGATCAATAAAATTTTCTAATTATACTCTGGACCAGATGTGGCTTTGACATCTTTTTTTTTCCATTTATTTATTATGTACTGGACTTCTCCCACTAATAATTCTGGCACCCATCTGGAATTTACTGCATCAAGCCCATTATGGAGTTGTGAGCACCTAGTATTTTTCTTACTATATAGTACGTCATAGATTGCAAAGATAAAATAGGGAGGGGGACAAGAGGCGCAATAGTGCCCTATCACTAGTGACTCTTATATACAGTGGTGGTGCTGTGAAGCTGCTCACCTGGTCCAGTTGTGATCCCCACAACTGGTTTGAAGGCGTTTTTGGAAACGATATTCCAGCTGCTGCAGGACCTCCACCAACCACTGGATAGTGGTATGTATCAAAGAAATGATGGGAGTGCTGGTGTCTCACGGTCCGCGCTGCTTCAGGGTTAAATAAACTCACCAAAGAGCCAAATCGATTTCCATCCTTTTATTCCTCCTCTCTCCTACGCGTTTCGGCGCCTATCCTGGCACCTTCATCAGGGATATCCAATGACTCATTGTCTGTGCGCCGACCAGAGGAGGAAGCCGGAAGACGCTGGATGAAGACGGAGGAGTGCGATAGCGGCGGCGGGACAGCGGCAGCCGGCAGGGATAAGTATAATAATCTATTCCTTTACAGGCTGGCTGCACAAGGGGGGGGGGCCCTGTATACTGATATGGGGGGGGGCTGCTGTATATACCTCTGGGGCTGCTGTATACTACCTCTGGGGCTGCTTACTTGGCTGTATACTACCATCTGGGGCTGCTGTATACTACCACTGGGGCTGCTGCTGTATATAACACTGGGGCTGCTTCTGTATACTAACACTGGGGCTGCTGCTGTATACTACCACTGGGGCTGCTGTATACTACCTCTGGGGCTGCTGTATACTACCTCTGGGGCTGCTGTATACTACCACTAGGGCTGCTGTATACTACCACTGGGGCTGCTTATACTACCACTGGGGCTGCTGTATATCTCTCAACACCACTGGGGCTGCTGCTGTATATACTACTGGGGCTGCTGCTGTATATACCAATGGGGCTGCTGCTGTATACTACCACTGGGGCTGCTACTGTATATACCACTGGGGCTGCTGCTGTATATACCACTGGGGCTGCTGTATACTACCATTGGGGCTGCTGTATATACCACTGGGGCTGCTGCTGTATACTACCACTGGGGCTGCTGTATATACCTCTGGGGCTGCTGTATACTACCACTGGGGCTGCTGCTGTATACTACACTGGGGAGGCTGCTGTATACCACACTGCTGGGGGCTGTATACCTGTGCTGGGGTCCACCCTCGGCTTATACACGAGTCAATAGGTTTTCCTAGGTTTTGGGGCAAAAGTAGGGGGGTCGGCTTATACACAGGTCGGCTTATACACGAGTATATACGGTATATTTTCATTAAAACCATGGAGTATTTCAAAAACCATTATAACTGGCTGCCATCATGCAATGCTGCAATTTATGCTATCCCTACAAGTGTTTGGGCAATTTGAATCGACTGACCTGTTCACTTTAAGAACATAACATTGCTATTGGAGAGTTTCATAAAATAAATTCAATAGCAAAAATAATACATTTTTTCAATAACATAATGTATCGCTATGGCTTATTTGTTTCACTTCACTTTGTGAAAAAAAAAATTACATGAATTACCCTAAGTTCAGTAAAGTTATTTTAGTGTAAAACTGTGACATTTAATAATATCATCTTACAATACAAAAAATAAACAAAATATTTTGGAATTTAAGACTTAAAAAAGAAGCAAGATCTGCATTTAGACAAGCCAACAAATACGATTTAAAATAACAACTGTTTAAAATACAAAGATATATAAAGGTCAAGATTACACTTTATCTTTCTAATATAAATGCCAAAATAACATAACTTTGTGAAGTTCCTTGGTTGAGAAACATTGGTTACACAGGTAGCCAATCTACATTTTAGCATATTTGTTATTTACAACATCTTCATTGCTTTTGCTGTTGAATGTGTGATATTCTCACATGGAGGAATCAAAGAAATTGTAATAAAAATTACTTAGATTTTATTTTATAAAATATAAGGGGAGACAACAGAGGCGCAATAGTGCCCTATCACTCAGTATAGAATAGGGACTTATAGATGAATTCAGGTTTGCACTAACCTGGTCCAGTTGTGACTCCCACAACTGGAAAGAAGCGTTGGTTTTAGTATTGCAGGCTGCTGCTGGACTTCCACCTCCACAGGGTCGTGGGTACTTCAAGAGTTCTGGGGTCAAAGGTGTGTTACAGTCCGCGCTGCCCGATCATCCAAGGGATCACAAGGGAAACAGTGTTCCAAGAAAAGTTTTTTTATTCTTACAAACCGACGCGTTTCGGCGCCCAATCCTGGCACCGTCCTCAGATATACAATGACGGTGCCAGGATTGGGCACCAAAACGCGTCGGTTTGTAAGAATAAAGAAAACTTTTCTTGGAACACTGTTTCCCTTGTGATCCCTTGGATGATCGGGCAGCGCGGACTGTAACACACCTTTGACCCCAGAACTCTTAGATTTTATTTTGTCCTTTTATATTTTGCTTGACTACATAGCCATTAGTATGTATTCAGAGTCCAAGTACAGGAAATCATATTTATGATTTTTATGGGTCCTTTCACATTGGCGTTTTCGCCAAAATGAGGCAGATGCGGCAGATTTATCGCATCTGCCCCTAATGGCCGCACTTGCTGCACATTACCGCAAGCCCATACACAATGCATGGGGCTTGCTGCAAGAGTGGCGCAAGTGCGGCCGTTAGGCGGGAACCTCGGCAGATGCGTTTTATGCCAGTCTGAAAGGGGCCTATGATGCTAACTTGCAAATGTGAATATCTGCAACGTGTATAAATGTGTTTGATCTTGTGGATCAATGAGATCGGGTTGCAACCCCTATACAAAGTCTAATCTTTGCAGAATTAATGTCGTTTAGGTGGAAACTCATGTTTAGTCTCTGCATACCTCTGTTCTTAAAACAACACTATATAAATGTATTTGTATTTCAAAATAATTCAGAACCATTGTCACATACACACTTCTCAGCATATGACGTGGGGTGTGCCTGCAAGGGTTCATCTATTTCCTTCACTGAATCCAGCAGGCAACCTCTGTTATAGGCTAGAAAGTGAGCATAAATCACACCCTGACGCAGTCCACACAACTGGGGCCGGGTTTAGACAAAGTTGGGCCTGGGCAAAAGTTTAAAGTGGGGTCCTTAATGCTCACATATTGCTCCATCACACTCAAAGATTTAGGTTACATTTACGTATACTAATTTCAGACAGGTGAATGAGCGCGATTTACAATTTTATGTCCTTCGGTGCTTGTTTTCAGCCTCTTTACACATGAGGAAGAGTGGTGGGTACAGAACAATCACCAATAGTTCAATCTGTCCCTGCAGTACCATGTTATTCGGCAGCACTTTTGCAGTTTGCTCTGGGCGATGTGCTGCCGAGAAAAAGGATTTTGTTCTGCCATAAACAATCCAATCTTGATGAATGAGCAGCATTTTGTTTGTTCGTTGGGCGATTGCTGACATGTTTACACTATGAATTTTAGTCTGCACTGCCGGCATTTATAAATGTGGTGCTACATACACAGTATGACCAGGTCACACATACCATCCATTTTTTGGCTTAAATCCATTTTTTGGAACATTTTGTACATTTTTTTTCAAAGTCCAAAAAACATATGCGATAACGCATGTGTTGTGCATTTTTCAAAAAACGCATACGTTTGTGTGCAGCATCCTAAAAACACTGCTAGTCAGCATTTTTGGGGTGCAGTAAAAAGACAGATGCGTTTTTTGACATTGGGGCCTATGGGAGACGCATGCGTTAACCATGGAATATAGGCACCATGCGTTAACGCATATGCGCTTTTATGAAAAAATTACTCAGTCCAAAAATTTCCCAAAAATGTCCAGGACCTAAGGGGACACTATTGGCACCCTTAGAAAACGGATACGGTTTTCTAAGGGCTTAAAAAAGCGCATGGGCATGTGTGACCCTGGCCTATGTGACACAAATATTGCATGTTACACGCACATATTTATACACACACAGCACACATATGTATACAGAACAAAACTCCGACCACAGCCCAGTGACTCAGGGAGACTGGGTTTCAGCTTGTTGCTGCCAGGTAACTTCCTAAATCCGGAAGTTGACGTGACATCCCTGGACATCAAAGGACGCTGCAGTCAGGAGTCACATGATGGGGATGAGCAGACAGTGATTGTGGCGATCATAGGAAGAATGCACAACAAAACATTTAGGAAATAATTGTTTATCTGCTTATATCGATGCATTGTAGTGAATCACCTCTATAATGCCTTGTAAGTTCTGCCTCATAACTGTCTACAAATTTAGGAATGAAGGAGGTGTCCAAACTCTAATTACATTTTATAGATATGATTATTATTTTTTTAGTTTGTTGGTAAATCCATCATGAGCATCCTAATGATGAAGCCTGCAGAGAGCTCTCCTATTATATGGCTATTACAAGAATTCTAATCCCGTCACTCCCAATGTTTTATTTTTATTTACTTTCTTCATTTTTGTTTTTTCTTCCCTTTTTTTCCATGAGCCATATTTTTTTTTTAATTTTTCCATCCACATAGCCGCATGAGAGTTTGTTTTTCGTGGACAAGTTGGAATTTTGAATTAAACAATTCATTCTACCGCATAGTTAGTGGAAAACAGAAAAAAAATTCCAAGGGTGTTAAAATTGAGAAAAATGTGCAATTCCACAAACTTTTTTAAGTTTTTTATTTACCATGTTAATTTTATGGTAAAACGGATCTCGCAAGGCGATTACTCAGGTCAGTATGAGTAAGCACATACCAAAATGTATCTTTAGCCAGCATGGAAATTTTACTGAACGCTCCTCTTATGACTGTAAGACAGCTCGTAATTTGATAAGATATGCTCCTGACAATCATTACATACCCCTGTTTCAATGCCCTTTGGACCTAGGACCCAAAGACAAGTTGCTTTCCTTGCGGTCACTGTTTTGCCTGCACTATTGTCCTCCACAGCTCCTCATTCAACTCAAGCAAAAGCAAAAGGTCATATAACATCAAACAATATATTTCATGTAGTACTACGTATGTAGTATATTTTGCTACATGTGACTGCATAGGTCTAACATCTAGGGAGCATATGAGGGGCATTGGCGTGGCAAGAACAGTTGAAGATAACACTTTGCTTAAAACTTTTCCCTGTCACTTCAAGCTCACCCTGGGTGTGATCTCAGTTCCCTTAAGATCAGGTATCGACGTTATTCACGGTGGAAGAAGAGGTGGAACCTAATAAAACATTTGGCTAGGTGTGAGGCCAAATGGATCTCCACATTGTGGATCATTCCAAGGAGTGGACGGGCAGGGAATATCCTACCATTGGTTAACAACTCCAAAAATAGGTTAGAATTTATGCCACTGTAAACCCTTGAATGATGGTGGTTGTAAGCCACCGATGCATGTATTTACCAAAAATTTAATTTTCGGTGTGTTTGTTTAAACCATGATAATGCATGATAACTGCCATAAACAAATGGTGACCATGACAATGGGTCTGCAATGAGAAGCCACAGTGTGACCAAATCAGACACAATGCCCAGTAAGTGATGGGGAACGCTGTAATAGCATCCATACACCCTTGAGCTTCTCAAAATGAATCCAAATGGATCTATGACTGAAAAGTCTAGCTCCTAGAGGTCTTAATGAAGAGCTACTGTATAATGGGTTCTATAAACAAACTTAATAGGCCCTACCCGAGTTATTTTGAACTTTTCCTCTTTTTGTTCTGTTTCTGTGCCTGATGGACTATGCTTCTAGAAGATCTACATTATACAACTTGAAGATGCTAACTGGATAGTATTAGGTGCTACTTCATTGATGATGACTCATTCTACTAATGATTTTTACTGTCTCTTCCATAGCAGGAATGTCAAAGGAACAAGGTGTAGAGTGTGAATTTCTGTCCTGATAACTGGTATTCCCTGAATTTAGATGAAGCCTTGACAAAGGATGAATCAGATTCAGTGATGAGACTATTGTCCTGGACTGTTTGACCTCAGCCTGGATCTGGCATCTAGAAAAACTGCAAATCTTGTCTGATTTCCTTGTTGATTTGATGGTGGACATCCTGGAGAGGAAGATAAAGGATAACAAACCATAATGAACTCTTTTTGATTCAACATTGTAGACACAATGGGCTACCCTAGCACTTGGCCTGATTCCATTGCTCTCTGAGGTAATAATTGTTTGATCTTTTTGGTTGAGCGGGTGATTCATGATGGCTGACCTGGGGCAGGCTTGACCTGGCTGTTAGGGGGTAGATGGGGACTTGAGATTGTCTGACGACATATTTATTGGTAGTGACATTTGCCTCTCATTTTCTCTAGTTGATTGACATATGAGAAATGGTTTATAACATTGGGTTGGGCTGACTTTTGGAGGGGTATGGGTTTGTTATTATGTACACTATTTTTAGCACTTTTGATATAAGAATAAAATTCACAAGTAACTGACATCCGGTTTGTTCTTTCATGGGCAATTGGACACAACGCTGAAAATGAATTCTTTTCTATCTATTTTTCTATTATATCTTATGAAAGAAAAAACTTTTTCATAACATTGATCTCTTTACTTATTCGTTTTGGACCCTTGACACAGTACCAAGGGAACATATAACCTTAATTTCTACAAGATTTGATTCTCTGAGAAATTATTCCCCCCCCTCCCTCCCTTTATATTTTATTTTATTTTATTTATTTATTTATTTATTTTTTCTCTCGGAAAATTACTTTTATACTGCTAAAAACATAACTTTTCTTTTCTTATCTACCAGGATCCTGGAGGTTGAATGCTGACAGGAATGTCGACATCAACCTTTATAACCTTTTTTGTATACTACAACACAATGGTTTTTATTATGTGATGCTGCTAGCTGTAGGGTTTGTCCTTGTGTTATCCGTACAGCAGCTTAATTACCATGAATCTCACTCTATATACAATTATAATGATATATGCAAACCATCTTTGTGATTTCTTTCTTTGTTCCATTTTTTCCCTTTTACCCTCTTTCTGGCGCCCAATCTGTTTAGAATCAATTCTAAACCTTTATACATTACCCAATCATCTATGTTAAACTTCTGGCAAACCTTATCATATCGCTTTATGTCCTCCCTGCAGTCTAAGTCTATCTCCGGCCGGAGCTGCTTTGCGCATGCTCTCGCCGCCATGTTTATGCTCCCATTGATGCCAGTTACTCCTTCTGCGCGTGCGCACTAGTGTGCCGCAGTCTGACCCGGAAACCAGGCTCCCGGAAATTACTTCCGGTGACCCACATCCGGCGTTCGGACGCCGGAATGGCCACGGCCGGGCCACAATGCTACTGGCACACAGATGTTCATGATTACAAGGTATTGTACTCTGTATATATAGCAGAGAGGTTTCATATAATCTGCACCCCTGACGAAGTCGCCCCTTCTGGCGACGAAAAGCGTAGGGATCAGCTGGCACCCCAAGCCAGTGACTATATAACTCTGAAGCTGGGTTGTGATGGATTTCCTTTGGTCTGATTGACAGCAGATCTGCTCTGCCTCAGGTCTTATATTTCCTTTTATTACCACAGGGAATCATTGGCAGGATTTGTACTGTTATGGCTGCCAGGTATTAAAATGTGGCTAAAGGGATAGGATTCTTTCTGGCACATTGTATTGAAGGGCATTTGCTCACTTGCTTATGTGAACTTATTCATGACCATTGCTGGCCTCCATTATGCTTGGCTCTTTATTTGACGTGTGACTAATTCCCCCATTCCTGGAGATTTAGATATTTCTCACACTGGTCTGATCATTGGAGTAATAAGTATACCGGTCTATTGGTACAGCGCTTCCACAGCATGAGCTATATAAGGAGACACATGTAAGTGTTATGAAATTATACAACTGTACCTGAGGAAGACCCATTAAAAGGGTGGAAACGCATTGTACTGCCCACTGTGATATACATTTTAAGAATAAAGGAAAATTTATTTGAACTCCGGGTCTCTTGTGGAAGCGCTGTACCAATAGACCGGTATACTTATTACTACATGTGACGAACCAGGTTTCCTAGATCTGATCCATCCGGAGTGGGAGAGCTGCACACCAAAGGAGATCTTATATGCAATATAACCAAGACACCTAAAAGGTGAGCAATATCTAAGTATATCTAAGTATAACATCTCTATGTTGAAATTTAATTACTGCACTTAGAGTTGCGCCGGGACTTTTTCTTTTTTATACTCCCCTAGAGACTTCCAGCGAAGTTAATCTAAGTACTACTGGTCTGATCCTTATGATCAGAAAGCATTACAAGGTAATGGGTATATAGAATTTTGCACCGGACAATTGTGATTGGTTTGGGGTACCTTTTCTTGATATTAGGTTTTTTTTTATATACCCCCTTGTTTTTAATTGGTTTTACTCTATGCAGATTTACATGTGTTTTCTCTGAAAAATAAACATTTATAATCTTTTGCACTTTATATTGGTGATCGCCTCTTCATGGTGTGCCGCTTTTTCTCATATGTAGTGTATCTGTCCAAGACACACACAGGCTGATCCCAACCCTTATTTGCGGTGCCCTTGGAACTTTTATATTAGCATCCATACACAAAAGACACTCAGTGTGGGAGATAATAATAATAATCTTTATTTATATAGTGCCAACATATTCCGCACCGCTTCACAATTCAGAGGTTCATATTTAAACAATCATAAGAAACAGTTATCAGAAAATACAATACAATACAAAGAAATACAATACAAAGCATAATATAATACAATAATTAGAGCAAAAATAATGACAGCCCTGCTCATCAGAGCTTACAATCTAACAATGAAGTGGGGATGACACAAAGTACAAGTGTTTATTTATAATCATGGTATAGTCAACTTGAGGAGATAGGGAACAGATAGGAGCAGTATACGTGGCCACCAACCATTATTTGTGATCCATTTGAGACTGGTGGAGCAGATAGGCTATATCTAGATGACTTTGGCTAGGGGTCATGATAGGCCACCCTAAAAAGATGTGTTTTTAGGGATCGCCTGAAACTATGTAAGTTGTGGATACACCTTATTTCTTGGGGTAGATCATTCCAGAGAATTGGTGCAGCTCAGGCATAATATTGGAAACTGTGGTTAGACAGTCATTGGTGTTCTTTATTAGAACGGGAGTAAGGTCAGGGGAAGAAGTTTATAGTTGTGTGTCATCAGCATAAAGAAGGTACTGAAAGCCAAACCTGCTGAAGGTCTGTCCAATTGGGGCCGTGCACAGAGAGAAGAAAAGAGGTCCAAGGACTGAACCCTGAGGGACCCCAATAGTGAGAGGAAGATGGGAGGAAGTGGAGCCAGCAAATGATACACTGAAAGAGCAGTCAGAAAGATAGGAAGAGAACTAAGAGAGAGCTGTGATCTTGATGCCAATGGAGTGCAGCATGGAGAGTAGAAGATAAGTATTGATGCTTTTAATTATCACTTATACAGTAACACTCACCTGATTCATATTAGTGATTTAGCTACAATTAGGTGGTTTATGACAAATGTAATAAGAGTCCTTACTTTATAAACACTGTATATGCTAATTATTAAGATTGTCACTTTATAGATGGATTGTGCAATATTTCATTCACTGTATACATATCTTTTATATCTTTTATCATGTATGATATCTTAATCACTTTATTGGTTGCTATGTATATATATGGCTCTGAATCATTGTAACGTTGTGCTTGAGGAAGGTGGTCATGTGGCACCCCTGCAGACCAGTCGCCACTAGATGGTGCAGCACCCGGGATCGGTAAGTCCAGTCACACCAAACACACACCCAACACACACTCTCGATCCCAAGACTAGGGACTGTATGCCCAACAACGGGATGTTGGGAGGCAACAAAACTATAAACACCAAGTTCAGTTGGCCAGTCAGCCAAGTAAAGTCGAAGAGTCAAGTTCAGTCAAAAGGAGAGGCAAGAAGACCAACAAACAGGGCTGAAAGGATATGGACCCGGCAGACTGTGCCACCATGAGGCTTGTCCGGGTCCCGGGCTGCAGACTGTAGTGAGATATAGTAGGAATTCTAGGTGTGCTCGAATTAGGGGGAACACTGAGGGTCTGGGGCCAAAACCAAGGTGCCGGCTCTGCTGAAGTGGCCAGGATGCTTTACGCTCCAATCACAAACACCGGTGGGGTCTTTATGTCCCACTTCCCAACTTTTGTCGCAGCCAAAAGAAGGCCGCCGCACTAGGGCTAGGGGAGCAAGCCGGTCGCCCACCAAAAGCCTGTAGCAGCTGGATCGCAGCTTGCGTGCTGACAGACTGAGAAGCCCATGAAAGGAACACAAAAGGGGGTGATTTGGACAAGCCTTGACAGCTGCTATGAACCTACCGGAGCTGCCATTGTGCTGTTTGTAACCATCTGCTGAGAAAGTGAAGTAAACCGGGTTGAAGCTCAACACTGTGTGAGCCTGTGATTTCTGCACCTGAGGAGAGGTAGACTGATTCGCCGAGCCGGCAGCAACAGCCTGCCTAAGTGTGACTTTGAACCCTGTCAACAGCACAGCCCCGCTGGCCTACTATTCCCTATATCACATCCACAAACTTTACAGTTGCCCTAGGGGCCAGTTCTTCCTGTGGAGAGCTGAACCATCCCCGATGCTACTCCCATCATCCCCAGAGGTCCCAACTGCAGCAGCAGCTATACCAGCCGCATTCCACGGGTGGCGTGACGACACTCTTATTTTGTTTTTGTATTGTATTTTTCTCCATTTTTAAATTCCCCTTTTTAACTGCTCGCCCGACGAGGGGATCACGGACCGGGTCATGCCACTGTGACAGCCCGCAGCCCCAGATGACAAGAGGGCCCGGTCCCAAGCACCTCACGGTCCTCGCCAGGGGTGAGTCAGTCGCACTGAAACGTTGCTGAATAAAAAGTCCTTTTTTCACTTTATTTTGGAGAGCTGCCTGTTTATATATATACATATAGACACATATATTTACACATAAAAGCTTTGAAAAGTTGCAAAATTTTGGCACAATGCCATGTTCTCTGAGCTCCAACAATATGGGCGAAGCTGGGGCAGCATGATAGTGTGGCCCCCTGGCTCATCAAATTCATGACGAGCTGCGATGTTCTTTACATTGCAAATCTTTCTCCAGTCCCTCATCAAGAGCAATGTAAATAATGCGGGTCTTAATGACTTGGGACCTAAGTGTTTGCATAATAACCATTTGATGTGCTATAACATTTAAGATTTTTCCTATTTCAGTGCTTTTATAATTACAAGCAAGTGGGATCCAGGTCCCAAGATTCCCAATGATTGCTCAATCTCCTACACAACCTTTGCTTTCTTTTGAATCTGGACTTTGAGCTATAAGCTTCTATATAGTGAGCTGTGTGTGATACGGGCGATTATCACTTCTCACGAACAAGCGTGAGGAAGTGGAGTCAAGAAGTCCAGGATCTAATACAAGGAATGTATGTAAAATGCAGAGGAACAACAAAGAAAACAGGTCATAGTCGCTTAGATGCTCATGAGGAGAACATAATTTTACCTCTATACAAGTCACTAGTGCGACCACACTTAGAATACTGTGTACAATTCTGGTCTCCGATGTATAAGAAAGACATAGCTGAACTAGAGCGGGTCCAGAGAAGAGCGACAAAGGTTATTAGGGGACTGAGGGGTATGCAATACCAAGACAGGTTATTAAACTTGGGGTTATTTAGCTTGGAAAAACGAAGGCTTAGGGGTGATCTTATAATAATGTATAAATATATGAGGGGACAGTACAGAGACCTTTCTAATGATCTCTTTTACTCTTAGGCCTGAGACGGGGACAAGGGGGCATCCTCTACGTCTGGAGGAAAGAAGGTTTAATCATAATCACAGACGCGGATACTGTAAGAGCAGTGAGACTATGGAACTCTCTGCCACATGATGTTGTAATGAGTGAGTCACTACTAACATTTAAGAAGGGCCTGGATGCCTTTCTTGAAAACTATAATATTACCAGTTATATATACTAGATTCTTTGATAGGGCGTTGATCCAGGGAATTAGTCTGATTGCCATATCTGGAGTCAGGAAGGAATTTTTTCCCCCAATGTGGAGCTTAGTGTTGCCACATGGGTTTTTTTTTGCCTTCCTCTGGATCAACATGTTAGGCTATGGGTTGAACTAGATGGAATTAAAGTCTTCCTTCAACCTTAAATACTATGTTACTATGTTACTATAGTCAGAGGTCAAGGATATGGATTAAGACAAAAGAGGCTAGTCAAACAAATAGTCAAAGACAAGGTCCACGGTAAGGCATCAAGTGATCAGAACAACAGAACACAAAGTTCAAGGCAGGGACACCACAGAGTAAGCTACAATTGGCAATAATCTGACTACTACCAGCCATCTAAATAGCCAGGCAATAACCCCTAAAAGGGTGACACTTGGAGGAAGCCCAGCAGGCCTGGCCTGATTGGCTGCTGTGAAATCCTGAATGGATTGAAGATGGTAAGCACACCTCAGTTCTTGATTGGCCAGCTGGTTATCAATTAATAAAACTGGCAACCCACTATGCTCCTGCCAGCTATTTGGTGGCTGTGCTGTCACACAGTGATGAATTGGTGACACTGAGTACCTTTTAGATGATGATTTAAGCAATCATTTGGGGTGTGGACTGCCACTGATCTGCTTGTAATCATAGTGGCTCATAAATATTTTACTTCACTTTTAAATCACGCTGATGGAGGGCAGCAGTATAAAGTGCCTGGTGTACCAGGTTGTAAAAATATAAAAGGGTGGGGGACAAGATGTGCAATAGTGTCCTATCTGACTCATTGGTGAGTTTTTTTGAGCTTGGAGCAGCGCGGACCGTGACACACCTTTATTCCCATCATCATTCTGGTGTACCAGGTTGACAGTTACAGACTAGGGTAATACATATGTTCAGAATAACTCAAGTTGTCTCACAAATCCATAAAAATATGCAAGAAAACACATCCAACAATATACCACTTTGCTTGTATCACAAGACACGTAATGTCTGATATCAGATATTACGGCCACGCATGCGATGACGCAGGGTGGAGGCTTGGGAATCTCCCCTGGAATTGGAGAAGTAGGTCACTTCTGATCACACAGGTGACACTGCGGGACAAAGAGGCACATTAAAACTCGGTAAAGTGCCATTACCTGTCATCCCCCTGTTGAAGCGACCCTATATTGAGTAACGGGTCGCGAAATGTACAATGGCCTTGGGGACCTGGGAACCTCTCCCTGCTGTGTGTGTCTCAATGACTGCGGTCATAGCTGCTGACAATCTGGGTATTATGCAAGAGTAATGCTATTTTTGTGGTGTCACCTCTGATCCTATAATTTTATAGTGCCATAACGATATTTATGATATGCACTAGTCACTAGACGTAAGGAAACAATTATGTATGTCAGGGGTCTCAAACACGCGGCCCGAGGGCCGCATGCGGCCCCTGGGGCTTCACTATGTGGCCCGCGGCACCTTGGACAACTTAATGATGCATCGCCCCAGTGCAGGGGGCCGCTGCCGTCCCCACTGTGTGATGACTTCCGTCCGCGGCACTAACAAGCTCTGCCACTCAGCAAGATCAATGCAAGCTGCCAGCCAATGAGAGGTCCACAGCTGATGGTGGACTATGACGTCACATGCGGGCCTCTGGCTGGCAGATTGCATTGATCTTGCTGAGCAACAGAGCTTGTCTGAGTGGCGGCTGGAGGACGTCATAGCACAGCGGAGGCAGGAAG
Organism: Allobates femoralis; assembly: GCA_033576535.1. Lineage (NCBI taxonomy): Eukaryota > Metazoa > Chordata > Amphibia > Anura > Aromobatidae > Allobates > Allobates femoralis. The sequence continues at coordinate 447,763,347 of JARQOC010000004.1, forward strand.
TCAGCACAGCGAGGACCATGGCGGCCCCTGCACTGGAGCGATACATCATTAAAGTGAGAAAAGTGTGCGTGTGTGAGAGGGTGAGTGTGTAAGGGTGTGAGTATGTGAGTGAGGATATTTGTATAAGAAAGTGTGTGTGAGGTATGTGTGAGTTTCAGTGTGTGTATGAGGATGTGTGAGAGAGTGTGTGTGGGTTTGTGAGAGTGTGAATGAGTGTGTATGTGAGTGTGTAAAAAGAAGATAAAACAGGATGGGGGGCATCAATATAAAAGAAGATCAGAATGGGGAACATACCTAGAAAAGGGGATCAGGATGGGGGACATCGGTACAAAAGGGGACCAGGATGCAGGACCTCACTACAAAAGGGGTCCAGGATGGGGGACATCACTACTAAAGGGAATCGGGATGTTGGACATGACTAGAAAAGGGGACCAGGATGGGGGATATCACTAGAAAAGGGGATCAGGATGGGGACATCACTACAAAAGGTAACCGGGATGAGGGACATTACTACTAAAGGGGATCGGGATGTTGGACATGACTAGAAAAGGGGATCAAGATGGGGGATATCACTAGAAAAGGGGATCGGGATGGGGATATCACTACAAAAGGGGATCAGGATGGTGACATCACTACAAAAGGAGATCAGTATGGTGACATCACTACAAAAGGGGACCAGGATGGATGGGGGACATCACTACAAAAGGGGATCAGGATGGGGGATATCACTACAAAAGGGGATCAGGATGGGGGACATCACTACAAAAGGGGATCAGGATGGGGACATCACAAAAAAATGGGATCAGAATGGGAGACAGCACTAGAAACGGGGATCAGGATGGGGGACATTGGTACAAAAGGGGATCAGGATGGGGGATATCAGAAGAAAAGGGGATCAGGATGGGGAACATCACTAGAAAAAGGGATCAGGATGGGGGGTCATCACTGGGGAAAAAAGGGATCAGGATGGGGGACATCAGTAGAAAAGGACATTACTACAGGATGGGGAACATTACTACAAGAAGGGGATCAGGATTTGTACTTTACTACATTGAGCAAAAAATTCTGGTATTACTAAAAATATCACTTAGTCCTACAAGGGTTGCGGCCCCCATCTATAAATGTTTTTCTATGTGCGGCCCACCAACCCAGCCGAGTTTGAGACCCCTGATGTATGTAATACAATGATTTATGCTGTTTTGCTACTTTTCATCCTATATCTAAATATGTTAATTGATTGTTGGATGTGTTATGCTGCATATTTTTATGGATTTGTGAGACAATTTGAGTGGTTCTGAACATATGTATTACCTTAGTCTGTAACTGTGAACCTGGTACACCGTGCACATTAGCTGCCCTCCTCCAGCATGATTTAAAGGTGAAATAAAATCACCTTATATTTGTGCATAAATGAAGTCTTTGACTAATTTTTTCTCCTGTGGTAAACTATTGAGTAGTTTCTTGAGGTAGAAACCAAGAACTTGGTCCCCGGCCCTCTTATTATACATGGATATTTTGTATTATTGTGGATTATAAATATGAAAAAATACATGCCGCCACTGTGGCTAGCAACAGGTATCCACCGCATGTGCACGCGCTCGATTTTAACAGTGGATACCGATCGCTAATGCCGCATATACACGCCGCCATTACGTTCTCCACTGAAGGTATCTTTGTTCCCCGGAAGTGCCGACGGATCCTACGGCTTACTTCCTGTGGAATACCTTCGCTACTTCACACGCAGCTACCACAAAGGAATATGGGCGTACATATTTCACGCCGTAAGGACATAGGCATGACAGAGTTGTGTATTCCGTGATGCACAAGCGTTGATTGGACAACACAATAGCGTCATGATTGGCCAGCCTGTGCAGGGAGGCTGGCTAATACATGACGCCATTGCAGTTGTGGATTGTGAATGGATGGGTCTTTAAATATGGCGCCCTGTGAAAGGACAGCCAATGGTTACACAGTAGCCCCCACCAATGATCGCTGATGGGGTGTGGTATCCATGACGCCGTGGCACGCCCCTGGGAGTTCACTAGACAAGGCAACATCAATGCCTGTGCCCTGTTTACACGCCACCACCATAGCAATTGTGCCTTTCTGTTTTTGAGTACGGCTCAGCAACAGGTATTCGAAGGAACTGCAGGGCACAGGGAGGAACTGCCCTATTTACACGCTGCCATTTCGTAGCAATTTCATGGCAACAGGCACAATTGTCCCCAGTGCCCGGCAGTTGCTGCCTTCCTGTGGCGGCGTGTAAAGGGACCCTTACATCCTACTTTTAGCTATTTATTTTTCAAAGAGAGGTCCGAGCATGCCTACACTGCCACTGTGTATAGACTGTAAGCTGGTGAGCATGGCCCTCATTCCTCTTGTAGTTGTTGAATTATGGGTTACTCGGTAATGTCTTTAGTATCTGTTTATGTCCCTGCTTAATTGAAAAGTGCTGCAAAATATGTTGGCGCTATATAAGTAAAATTATTAGCATTTTAATACCTGAGCTGTTGTTGTTAGCCCAATTATGCCACAAATATGTCCAAAATTCATATTTGTTCATATTTACAGATACACTGAAAACATAGCACTATGATAAAATCTTTTAGGAAACCGTAGAAAAAATTCCTTTCTTTATTGCACATTGCTGTTGGTTGTCTTGTCAGTACTTACTTTTTATTTCTAATTTGCTGAAGCAATTCTCAGACTTATATTATTCCACTGGGGACTTCCTTTCAGCCTGCTATCTTATTTCCACAGGATGAGGTAATAAAGATAACATAGGGATTCCTTAAGAACTGATACTGCCTGATATTGCAAAAGGGTCAAGTCATCTTGGCATCCATGCAACAGTTGCTATAAAAATAGATTTATCTTAAGAAGACACTTTGAGACTTTGCTCTGGTTTCGTCATTTGGAGGAAGAAAATTTCTATCAACAGTAATAACTTCCAATATTAGGAAGGTAGAACTGTATACAGTCAAATACGAAAAAAAAAAAAATGGTTTGTCTAGGAGCCCCAAACTGGATGCAATGTCAAGGAGTTAGGAGATATGGGATATGCTACAAGAATTCAATCAGGGGATCTGTTTCTAAAAGGACTTTCACTAGGATTGTCTGCCATTTTGTGTCCTAGGGACTGTAACTCGTGTTGTATATCGTAATTTGAGGATTATAAAATGCACTCTTCTAAAGTGCCTCTTATAATCCGAATCTACTATTGGGGGCTGTAGGGTAGGGGGGACGGCTCTGGAGCGGTGTCCAGGGGTTGTATCAGGCTGCAGATTCATCCCATGGTCACGTGCCCCACTCAGTATGCTTATAAATTATGCACTGCATCCCGCTGTCCATCACCTTGAAATAGATCACTCTGTTTGTAATGACTATATAATATCTATGCATTTCATTTTTTGTATTGCATTACTGAAAGAAGTAACTTTTAATGATATTCTAATCCATTGAGATGCACCTGTAAACAATATATATATATAATATATATATATATATATATATATATAATATATATATATATATCTATTATATAATTGCCGTAGCGACTTCCGTCGAACACGGCGCCACTTCCGTGGCTTTGTTCGTGGCTTTGTTCGTGGGCACTTCTTAATCTGAAGTAAGGCGCTATTCTCATTGTCACTGTGTGCTTGCGCCACCAATGAGAATAGCGCCTCACTTACAGCGGTAAATTTGAAAACTCAAAGTCCTCCATGTATCTCAAAGGGAAGTGAGGGCACTATTCTCATTGGTTGCTGTGTGCTGGCGCCGACCAATGAGAATAGCGCCTCACTTACAGCGCTAAATTTGAAACTCAAAGTCTTCCTTGTATCTCAATGGGAAGTGAAGCGCTATTCTCATTGGTCGGGCGCAACACACAGCGACCAATGAGCTTCGCGCCTCACTTCCTATAGAGATACATGGAGGACTTTGAGTTTCAAATTTACCGCTGTAAGTGAGGCGCTATTCTCATTGCTCGGTGCCAGCACAAGCGACCAATGAGAATAGCGCCTCACTTCCCATTGAGATAATGGAGGACTTTGAGTTTCAAGTTTACCGCTGTAAGTGAGGCGCTATTCTCATTGGTCGGCGCCAGCACATAGCGACCAATGAGAATAGTGCCTCACTTCCCATTGAGATACATGGAGGACTTTGAGTTTCACATTTACCGCTGTAAGTGAGGCGCTATTCCCATTGGTCGGCGCCAGCACACAGCGACCAATGAGAATAGGCCTCACTTCCCATTGAGATACATGGAGGACTTTGAGTTTCACATTTACCGCTGTAAGTGAGGCGCTATTCTCATTGGTCGGTGCCAGCACACAGCAACCAATGAGAATAGCGCCTCACTTCCCATTGAGATATGGAGGACTTTGAGTTTCAAGTTTACCGCTGTAAGTGAGGCGCTATTCTCATTGGTCGGCGCCAGCACATAGCGACCAATGAGAATAGTGCCTCACTTCCCATTGAGATACATGGAGGACTTTGAGTTTCACATTTACCGCTGTAAGTGAGGCGCTATTCTCATTGGTGGCGCTAACACACAGCGACCAATGAGCTTCGCGCCTCACTTCCTATAGAGATACATGAGGACTTTGAGTTTCAAATTTACCGCTGTAAGTGAGGCGCTATTCTCATTGTCGGTGCCAGCACACAGCGACCAATGAGAATAGCGCCTCACTTCCCATTGAGATATATGGAGGACTTTGAGTTTCAAGTTTACCGCTGTAAGTGAGGCGCTATTCTCATTGGTCGGCGCCAGCACATAGCGACCAATGAGAATAGTGCCTCACTTCCCATTGAGATACATGGAGGACTTTGAGTTTCACATTTACCGCTGTAAGTGAGGCGCTATTCCCATTGGTCGGCGCCAGCACACAGCGACCAATGAGAATAGTGCCTCACTTCCCATTGAGATACATGGAGGACTTTGAGTTTCACATTTACCGCTGTAAGTGAGGCGCTATTCTCATTGGTCGGTGCCAGCACACAGCGACCAATGAGAATAGCGCCTCACTTCCCATTGAGATATATGGAGGACTTTGAGTTTCAAGTTTACCGCTGTAAGTGAGGCGCTATTCTCATTGGTCGGCGCCAGCACATAGCGACCAATGAGAATAGTGCCTCACTTCCCATTGAGATACATGGAGGACTTTGAGTTTCACATTTACCGCTGTAAGTGAGGCGCTATTCCCATTGGTCGGCGCCAGCACACAGCGACCAATGAAATATGCCTCACTTCCCATTGAGATACATGGAGGACTTTGAGTTTCACATTTACCGCTGTAAGTGAGGCGCTATTCTCATTGGTTCGGCGCCAGCACACAGCGACCAATGAGAATAGCGCCTCACTTCCCATTGAGATACATAGAGGACTTTGAGTTTCAAATTTACCACTGTAAGTGAGGCGCTATTCTCATTGGTCGGCGCCAGCACACAGCGACCAATGAGAATAGCGCCTCACTTCCCATTGAGATACATGGAGGACTTTGAGTTTCACATTTACCGCTGTAAGTGAGGCGCTATTCTCATTGGTCGCGCCAGCACACAGCGACCAATGAGAATAGCGCTCACTTCCATTGAGATACATAGAGACTTTGAGTTTCAAATTTACCGCTGTAAGTGAGGCGCTATTCTCATTGGTCGGCGCCAGCACACAGCGACCAATGAGAATAGCGCCTCACTTCCCTATTGAGATACATAGAGGACTTTGAGTTTCAAATTTACCGCTGTAAGTGAGGCTGCTATTCTCATTGGTCGGCGCCAGCACACAGCGACCAATGAGAATAGCGCCTCACTTCCATTGAGATAATATGAGGACTTTGAGATTCAATTTACCGCTGTAAGTGAGGCGCTATTCTCATTGGTCGGCGCCAGCACACAGCGACCAATGAGAATAGCGCCTCACTTCCCATTGAGATACATGAGGAACTTTGAGTTTCATATTTACCGCTGTAAGTGAGGCGCTATTCTCATTGGTCGGCGCCAGCACACAGCGACCAATGAGAAACAGCGCCTCACTTCCCATTGAGATACATAGAGGACTTTGAGTTTCAAATTTACCACTGTAAGTGAGGCGCTATTCTCATTGGTCGGCGCCAGCACACAGCGACCAATGAGAATAGCGCCTCACTTCCCATTGAGATACATGGAGGACTTTGAGTTTCACATTTACCGCTGTAAGTGAGGCGCTATTCTCATTGGTCGGCGCCAACACACAGCGACCAATGAGAATAGCGTCTCACTTCCAATTGAGATACATGGAGGACTTTGAGTTTCAAATTTACTCAAAGTCAAACTCAAAGTCCTCCATGTATCTCAATAGCCAGTGAGGCGCTTCTCTCATTGTACTCATGACAGTAGCAACATTAACCCCTTACATTCCGTTTTATCTGTAATTTCTATAACACAGTGTGTAGTTGTACTGCCACTGCGAAGTTAACCCCTTATATACCATTTCTGCCTTAACTCCATACTTTGTAGTCTCTATTACTACTGCCAGTAGGAACATTAACCCCTTATATTCCATTATTGTTGTCATTTCTATTGCACAGTGTATAGTTGTCATGACACTGCGAAATTAACCCATTATATACCAGTTCAGCATTAACTGCATATTTGGTGGTGTTTATAACTACTGCCACTGCTACATTAACCCCTTCAACACCATTTTGGATATAATTTACAGCTCCCAGTCTGTTGTGGGAGTGCCTGTGGGACATTAACTCCTTCAATAACATTTTTAATATCATTATATGTTCCTACTCTGTTATAGTCCTGTTAGTCAGGCATTAACTCTTTCTACACCTCCACTATATTGCTACCCTCACAGTTCTGCCTACATCGTCTACTTTGTCATATATCTGGTGTTTAAGTCTATTATTTAAAACTCTTACAAAAATTATATACAGATTCTAGACTCCCGATTCTTTAGAATCGGGCTCACAGCTAGTATATATATATATACACTGTATATATATATATATATATATATATATATATATACAGGGATTGGACAAAATAATGGAAACACCTAACGTTTTGGCATCACAATCTTCGCACATGTTATAAACTTACTAACCGTGACATTTGTTAATGTTTTGTAGTTGACCATTTGTGTTAAGTGATACGTATATGTAAATTAACTGTTTGTTTTGCCGAAATGTAAGAACATTGATGAGAATCTGATAACAATGGTAGACCTTTTGGATTTTCAAAAAGGCCAAATTGTTGGTGCTTGTATGGCAGGCGCTAGTGTAATAGAAAGTGCCCAAATGCTTGGCGTGTTAAGAGGTACTGTCTCCAAAGTAATGACTGCGTTTAGAAGACAAGGAAAAATGTCCGAAGCAAAGCACAGGTCTGGCTGAAAGTCGAAGTTGACTGAGAGAGACCGTCGGACTTAAAGCGAATTGTGAGAGAGGATCGCAAGACCACGGCTCCGAAAAGCACTGCTGATCTCAATGAACACCTACAGAACCCAGTTTCCACAAAAACTGTTCGTCGGGAGCTGCACAAATCTGGATTCTACTTAAGAGCTGCAATTAGAAAACCACTGCTCTCAATGACAAATATTTCCAAGCGTTTAGAGTGGTGTAGAAACCTCTACAATTGGTCCCTTGAGCAGTGGAAACATGTGATATTCTCAAACGAATCATCGTTTACCCTATTTTCCGACCTCTGGCTGAGTGTATGTTTGGAGACAGCCAAAAGAAGCATTCCATCCAGACTGCCTTCTCCCAACAGTAAAACATGGCGGAGGTTCTGTGATGATCTGGGGTGCTATTTCATGGAGATCCACCGGGCCAATGATATCACCTTGTATGAATCCAAACCTCGTAGAATTGAGGCTGTAATCGCCGCAAAAGGTAGACTTACACCATATTAAACTAACTTTTGTTGATTCTTCCAGGTGTTTCCATTATTTTGTCCAACCCCTGTATATACTGTAAATATATATCTAATATAATAATATAATATAATCTATTATATAATCGCGAATCGGAAAAGCGCCCCTCCGCGCGCACTTTCCGATGTCGTCATGTGGATACGAATTTAACATTGGGCGCGAAAATCGATCCACAGCCTCGGCTACAAATTTACCGATTTACCGGTCAGGTAGCGCGAGCAATGGCCGCGAGGCCATTGCGAGTCGCTGCCTGAGCCGCAACTCGCTCCCCGGGGACCTGAGCCGCAACTCGCTCCCCGCTACCCACAACTCGCCCCCCAAATGTCCGCACAGCCTCACCCAGGTCCAAACAGGCCCCCCATGTCCGCATAGCCGCCCCCCCATCTCCGCACAGCCACCCCCATGTCCGCACACCCACCGCCATGTCCGCACAGCCCCCCCCCCCATGTCCGCACAGCCCCCCCCATGTCCGCACAGCCCCCCCCCCCATGTCCGCACAGCCCCCCCCCCCCATGTCCGCACAGCCCCCCCATGTCCGCACACCCACCCCCATGTCCGCACACCCACCCCCATGTCCGCACAGCCCCCCCATGTCCGCACACCCACCCCCATGTCCGCACACCCACCCGGCAACAAAACCACCCCGCCGCACCTAAGGCCCTACCCCCTAAGTCCGCCCCACCCCTACACGCTAAGCCCCGACCACCTAACCCCCGACCCGCAGCATCCTAAGCCCCCGCCGATACCCCCTAAGCCCCGCCGTCTACCCCCTAAGCCACCGCCGCCCCTAAGCCCCTACCCCCTAAGCCCCGCAGCAGCCCCGACCACCTAACCCCCGACCCGCAGCATCCTAAGCCCCCGCCGATACCCCCTAAGCCCCGCCGTCTACCCCCTAAGCCACCGCCGCCCTTAAGCCCCTACCCCCTAAGCCCCGCAGCAGCCCCTAAGCCCCTACCCCCTAAGCCCCGCAGCAGCCCCTAAGCCCCTACCCCCTAAGACCCGTAGCATCCTAGGCCCCCGCCGATACCCCCTAAGCCATGCCGCCTACCCCCTAAGGCACCACCGCCCCTAAGACCCTACCCCCTAACCCCCGTAGCATCCTAGGCCCCCGCTGATACCCCCTAAGTCCGCCGCACCCGTACACGCTAAGCCCCGACCACCTAACCCCCGACCCGCAGCATCCTAACCCCCGCCGATACCCCCTAAGCCCCGCCGTCTACCCCCTGCCCCTCCGCTAAAGCCCTACACCCTAAGCCCCCGCAGTCCCCTAACCTAACGCCGCTGTCACCTAAGGCCCTACACCCGAAGCCCCCGCAGTCCCCTAAGCTAACGTCCCCGTCGATCACTTACATGCCTTCAAGTCATCTGATCGTCCGTCCGATCCACAAGTCCTCCGTCCGGCCAGGCGTCCTCTTCCTCCGGCCCCGGGGGTCTTCTCTCTTCTTTCCGCCATCTCCGCCTCTTCGTCCGGCCCCGGGGATCTTCTGTCTTCTTTTCGCTAACTTCCACCTCCGACGTCCTCTTCCTTCTCATTAAGATAGAATGGCCGAAAAATCCCCCATTCTATCTCAATGAGATCTGAGGCCCTCTTCTGATTGGTCGCTGTATACTGCCCTCAGCCAATCAGAAGAGCCCCTCAGACTGAGACGCAGTTCTCATTCAGGTCCGCCTTTTTTTTTCCCCATTGACATACATTAGCGGTGTGTCTGCGATTTTATGGCCGGCCACCTGGTTCTATTTGTCGGCCCTAAAATCGCGGACACACCGCTAATGCATGTCTATGGGCAGTCAGCCCGATTTCGGATTGGACGCCGACCAATCAGAATTCGAGCTGACTGCCCATAGACATGCATTAGCGGTGTGTCCGCGATTTTAGGGCCGACAAATAGAACCAGGTGGCCGGCCATAAAATCGCCGACACACCGCTAATGTATGTCAATGGGGAAAAAAAAGGCGGACCTGAATGAGAACTGTGTCTCACTCGCAAGTAAAAAAATAAATAAATTAAATAATAAAAAAAATAATTAAAAAATAATTAAAAAATAATAAAAAAATAAATAAAAAATAATAAATAATTCAATAAAAATAATAATAAAAAAAATAAATATATGCTAATTATATCAGCCCTTCCAGCGGACCTGAATGAGAACTGGGTCTCAGCCTAAATAATAAATTTAATAATAAAAAAAATAATTAAAAAATAATAAAAAAATAAATAAAAAATAATAAATAATTAAATAAAAAATAATAATTAAAAAAATAATTTCTAATAATAATGATATTACTGCTAATAATAATGCTATTAATGCTAATAATTATGCTATTAATGCTAATAATAATGTTATTAATGCTATTATTAATGCTAATAATCCTATTATTAATGCTATTAATGCTAATAATAATGCTATTAATGCTATTAATAATGTTATTAATGCTATTATTAATGCTAATAATGCTATTATTAATGCTATTTATGCTAATAATTATGCTATTAATGCTATTAATAATGCTATTAATGCTATTATTTATGCTATTAATGCTATTAATGCTAATATTTATCCTATTAATGGTATTATTAATGCTATTAATGCTAATAATAATGCTATTAATGCTATTAATAATGTTATTAATGCTATTATTAATGCTAATAATGCTATTATTAATGCTATTAATGCTAATAATAATGCTATTAATGCTATTAATAATGCTATTAATGCTATTAATTATGCTATTAATGCTAATATTTATCCTATTAATGGTATTATTAATGCTATTAATAATGCTATTAATGCTAATATTTATCCTATTAATGCTATTAATGCTATTAATAATGCTATTAATGCTATTAATTATGCTATTATTGCTATTAATGCTAATATTTATCCTATTCATGGTATTATTAATGCTATTAATGCTAATAATAATGCTAGTAATGCTATTAATGCTAATAATAATGCTATTAATGCTATTAATAATGTTATTAATGCTATTATTAATGCTAATAATGCTATTATTAATGCTATTAATGCCAATAATAATGCTATTAATAATGCTATTAATGCTATTAATGCTAATATTTATCCTATTAATGCTATTAATGCTAATAATAATGCTATTAATGCTATTAATAATGCTATTAATTATGCTATTAATGCTATCAATGCTAATATTTATCCTATTAATGGCATTATTAATGCTATTAATGCTAATAATAATGCTATTAATGCTATTAATAATGTTATTAATGCTATTATTAATGGTATTAATGCTATTATTAATGCTATTAATGCTAATAATAATGCTATTAATGCTATTAATAATGCTATTAATGCTATTAATTATGCTATTAATGCTAATATTTATCCTATTAATGCTATTAATATTGCTATTAATGCTAATAATAATGCTATTAATGCTATTAATAATGTTATTAATGCTATTATTAATGCTAATAATGCTATTATTAATGCTAATAATAATGCTATTAATGCTATTAATAATGTTATTAATCCTATTATTAATGCTAATAATGCTTTTATTAATGCTATTAATGCTAATAATAATACTATTAATGCTATTAATAATGTTATTAATGCTATTATTAATGCTAATAATGCTATTAATAATGCTATTAATGCTAATAATAATGCTATTAATGCTATTAATACTGTTATTAATGATCATAATACTGCTAATAATGCTATTAATACTGCTATTACTGCTAATAATAATGCTATGGCTTATATTATTGCTATTGATGATGCGATTATTATTTAAAAATCTTTAAAAAAACAATAAACATATTTTAGATACCCGATGCATTTGCATCAGGCTAACAGCTATAACTACTATAATCAAATTAATGCACGTTCTAGAATCCCGATGCATTTGCATCGGGCTCACAGCTAGTATAAATATAATATAATATATATTAAATACACACACACACATGTATATATATATATGTATATATTTATATATACACATATATTTATTAATAATAATAATAATCATAATAATCTTTATATAGCACCAACATATTCCGCAGCGCTTCACAATTCAGAGGTTCATATTTAAACAATCAAAAGAAACAGTTATCAGATAATACAATACAATACAAAAATACTCGCCACCACCTGTCGATTCCAGTTCTAAAACATTATTCGTATCCTCTCTTTCCTTGACCAAGACACTGCTAAAATACTTGTCCACGCCCTCATCATCTCCCACCTCGACTACTGCAACCTCCTGCTTATCTGCCTCCCTGCTACCTCTTTTGCACCTCTCTGAACCATCCTCATCTCCGCTGCCTGACTCCTCCACCTGTCTCCCCGCTACTCCCCTGCCTCCTCCCTCTACCAAGCCCTTAACTGGCTCCCCACTTCCTAGAGATCCCGGTTCAAAACCCTAACCTTGATATACGAGGCCATACATAACCTGTTCCCTGCATACATCTCCGACCTCATCTCTCGATACCTCCCTTCACGCAATCTGCACTCCTCTCAAGAGCTCCTTCTCTTCTCCCCTCGCATTTTCTCCTCACACAACCGCAAACAAGACTTCTCTCGTGCATCCGCCATTCTTTGGAACTCTCTCTCCCACCACAGCAGACACTCCCCTACCCTGGGTACCTGCAAGAAAAACCTGAAGACCCACCTCTTCCTTCAAGCCTACAACCCACACTGAGACCTAATCCGCTGTACCACCTCACCCTCACCTCTCTCCCACCTACTGTCTCCCCACCCATCCCATATAAACTGTACCTGTATGATTTAATTGTTGTCACTTTACGTTCTTGTCCTCATCTGCCGTTACACAAGTAAAGCGCCATGGAACCTAATGGCGCTATATTAATATATGATAATAATAATAATGATAATAAAAAACAATACAGTACAATATAAAGCATAATACAATACAATATGTAGAGCAAAATAATGACAGCCCTGCTCATAGGAGTTTACAATCTAACAATGAGGTGGAGGTGACACAAAGTACAGGTGTTTATTTACAGTGATGGTATAGTCAACTTGAGGAGATGGGGAACAGATAGGAGCAGTATACGTGGCCACCAACCATTATTTCTGATCCACTTGAGACTGGTGGAGCGGATAGGCTATGTCTAAATGACTTTGACTAGGGATCATGATAGGCCACCCTAAAAAGATGTGTTTTTAGGGATCGCCTGAAACTATGTAACTTGTGGAAACACCTAATTTTTTGGGGTAGAGCATTCCAGAGAATTGGTGCAGCTCAGGAGAAGTCTTGGAGCCAAGAGTGGAGGTTTGGCTTAATGCAGAAGTGAGTCTAAAGTCACTTCCAAAGCAAAGAAAATGGGTGCGGTGATAGAAAGAGATGAGGGAGGAGATGTAGGTGGTGCTGCTCTATGAAGAGCTTTGTAGGTGAGAACAAGCAGTTTGAATTGGATCCTATAGTGTCTAGGCAGCCAGTGCAATGACTGGCATAGAGCAGAAGCATCTGAGTAACGGTTAGCTAGATAGGTGATCCTGGCTGCTGCATTAAGGATGGACTGGAGAGGGGAGAGTCTAGTGCTGGGAAGGCCAATTAAAAGAGAATTACAATAGTCAAGGTGGGAGTCAATCAGGGCCACAGTGAGGGTTTTTGTGGTTTCCAATGTGAGAAAGGGTCAAATTCTAGAGATGTTCTTAAGGTGCAAGCGCCAAGAGCGGGCGAGAGATTGTATATATGGGGTGAAGGAAAGATCAGAGTCAAACATAACACCCAGACAGCGAGCCTGCTGACTAGGTGTTATCGTGGTGCTACACACAGAGAGAAATGTCATATTTAGGGAGATTAGTGGAGGGCGGGAGCAGAAGAAGTTCAGTTTTGGAAAGGTTGAGTTTCAGATATAGAACGGACATGATATTGGAAACTGCGGTTAGACAGTCATCGGTGTTCTTTATTAAAGCAGGAGTAAGGTCAGGTGAAGAAGTGTATAGTTGTGTGTCATCAGCATAAAGATGGTACTGAAAGTCAAATCTGCTGATGGTCTGTCCTATCATGGCCGTGTACAGAGAAAAGAGAAGAGGTCCAAGGACTGAACCCTGAGGGATCCCAATAGTGAGAGGAAGAGGCAACGAAGTGAAGCCAGCAAATGATACACTGAAAGAGCAGTCAGAAAGATAGAAAGAGAACCAGGAGAGAGCTGTGTCCTTATGCCTATGGAGTGCAGCATAGAAAGTAGGAGATGGTGGTCAACAGTGTCAAAGGCTGCAGAGAGATCAAGAAGAATAAGCAGAGAGGGGTCACCATTACATTTTGCTGTCAGAGGGTCATTGGTCACTTTGGTGAGGGCAGTTTCTGTAGAGTGTAGGTGGTAGAAACCAGACTGTAATGGGTCTAGAAGTGAGTGAGGGGAGAGGTAATGAGTGAGGCAGGAGTAGACCTGTATTAGTCTGTGAGTGTATGAGGGTTAATGTCCTGTAGATTTCTGAATGTGTGATAGGTCAGACTGTGCTGTTGTGGGCGATGGTTTGTGAGCGTGAAGGAGAGAATGTTGTGGTCATAGAGGGGAAGAGCTGAATTATCTAAGGAGGAGGTTGAGCAGAGTTGGACAAAGATCAGGTCAAGGTTATTACCATCCTTGTGTGTCTTTGAGGTTGAGAGCTGTGAGAGGCCAAGAGATGTGGTTAGAGTTAGGAGCTGGGATGCAGATGGGGAGATGGGGCTGTTTATGGGGAGGTTGAAGTCTCCCAGAATAAGGGTTGGTAATTCTGAGGACATGAAATGCAGCAGCCACGTGGAAAAATGGTCGAGGAACTGGGTGGGTGACCCTGGGGGGCGGTATACCACTACTACTCTGAGGGGGAGGGGACAGAAGACCCTAATTGTGTGGACCTCCACAGAGGGGAATGAGAGTGATGGGGAGGGGGGATGACCTATAAACTACTTTGTGGGAACAGGAGTAAGCCAACTCCACCACTATATGTCTGTTCCCAGGTCTCGGGGAATGAGAGAAATGTAAACCGCCATAAGAAATAGTGGCAGGGGACACTGTGTCTGAATCCTGGATCCAGGTTTCTGTGAGCGACAGGAGGTTCAGAGAGTTAGTGAGAAATTGGTTGTGGATGAAGGAAAGCTTGTTGCATACAGATAATGGATTCCAGAGAGCACAATTAAAAGAGGGAGATTGAGGTGTGCAGGTAATGTTGATAAGGTTAGCATGGTTTCTATATGTGGTGGTGAAGTGGTTAAAGTTGGTGGAGGATGGAGAGATATCACCTGACAGGAGCAGCAGTAAAAGCAGAAAAGGCAAATAGCTTTTGTAATTGTGACTTTGTTTCTGATTCAACACCCTGGAATATGGTGGTCTGAGATTATTCAGTACAATGAAGAAAGTAGTGAGAGAGTGGCTTACCTGACTCCTGCCCTGACTAACTGCCATGAAGTAAGCATTAGCATTCAATGCCACTTTGCATGAGATGCCACACGTTCAAACCCCCCCCTCCACACGTGTACCCCTTAAAAATGAACTAACTTTATAGGGTAAAAAATGTTTGTACCGTGTTAGCCAGTAGATAGAAAAATATTGGAATCTGAGAGTCCTCAGTGGTTGATAGCTTTTAATGGCTAACTGAAAAGATGGTAAACATAGCAAGCTTTCGGGACACTATGACCCGTTCGTCAGGCTGATAATGACACAAATTCTGAAGACACATACATATATACATAAGCAAAAGAAAAAAAAACATTGTTAGAAGCTGTGGTACATACGACAGGTGACGTAAAGCAGAGTCAGACTAGGGAGGGGTAGAGGACCTGGGAAAGTGAAACCAAAATTCTAAAATAAGTGGAACAAATTGTATTATTGTTATATGGTTAGTACCCTATGGAGACCTGAAAATACTTAAGTGAATTGTGGAAACCAATAAATCGAAGCGAGAGAGTTCACAGAAGAAGGGTCAAAAGTTCATTGTCCTCAAAATGGATTCTCTTGGAGATGTGATATCCCCAAGTGTCCTTTCAATTTTTATAAAGACGCATGAATCTGTGATGTCCCCAAATGCCCATTCATTTTATATAAAAACGCATGAATCAATATGAAACATTTAATCCTGTTTTGAATGGGTCAAAGGTCGTTATCAATTTGTATTCCCAAATTCTTCTCTCTCTCTATTATTTGAAGTTGCTTTTTAAGATGAGCAGCCTCATATCAGATTCACTGTGGTCAGGGCTGGAAAAATGCTTTGCTACAGGTAGATCCACATGCTTTTATTTATTGAGTGGCGATGAGAATTCATTCTTGTTCTTAATTTTTGCCCGGTCTTCCCTACGTACATGCCACCTGTTGGATATTTGGTACATATAATTAAATACATCACATTGCTTGTGGTGCAACTGAAGTTACCTGGGATCTTGTAGTCCTGATCTGTCCCAGGAATCCTTATCTTGTCTGTTGTCATTATAGATGAACAGGTTTTGCACTTTCTCTGGTTGCAGGGAAAGGTTCCTGTTGCTGCTGGAGAGGACAGGGCGCTTCTGACAATGATATTTTTTAGATTTAGAGGTTGTTTAAAACACAAGAGTGGGGGATCCGGAAATATTGATTTTAGTCAGGCATCTTTTTGTAGGAGTGGTTGCAGTTTCCGTGCAGCTCCTCTTAGCACCTCCAGACTTGGATTGTAGGTGACTACGAGAGGAACTCTGTTGTTCTCTTCTCTAGTTTTGTAATGTAGGAGATGATTCTTTGATATTCTGGTGGCTCTTGTAATCTGGTTCTCGATTGCTCTTGGATGGTAGCCCTGGTTCAAAAAGGTCTTTGTGAGGTCCTCAAGGTGATTTTCTCTATGTATAGGTTTTGAACATATCCAATTGTATCTGATGCCCTGGCTATAACACAATAGAGTTTTTTGTGTGTTTTAGATGAAAACCCATCGAAGATATGTTGGACGGTCAATTGGTTTCCGGTACAGAGATGTCTCTATTTCATTATTCTGTAGCTTAATGATGGTGTCCAAAAAGCTGATTTCAGTGCGGGAGTAGTTGAGTGTTGATGGTGGGATGACACTGATTAAAGTGTTCATGGAACGTCTTCAGCAGTTGCTCAGACTCTGTCCAGATGATTAAAATGTCATTAATATAACGGTAGTAGGCCAGAGGCTTGATAGGACAAGAGGATAAAAAGTTACCTTCAAGCTTGGCCATGAAAAGATTTGCATATTGTGGTGCAATTTTGCTTCCCATTCCTGTGCCAGTCTCCTGTAAATATATGTTGTCGTCAAATGTGAAATAGTTGTGCGTGAAGATGAATTTTATAAGCTTCACCACAGAGTCAGCATCAATCCCTGTGTTTTCCAGGAAGGTTTTGCAGGCATTTAATCCATTCTCGTGTGGGATGTTGCTGTACAGAGATTCCACATCCATAGCGGCGAGGATGGTTCCTTCTGGTATAGGACCTATTGCTGACTGTTTATTCAATAGGTCAGTTGTGTCCTGAATGTAGCTGGGTGTCTCTTTTACCAGGGGTTTGAGAACACCCTCTACCCACCCAGAAATTTGTTCGGACAGGGTGCCCACACATGAAATTATTGGTCTCCCTGGATTTCCTGGTTTGTGAATTTTGGGAAGCATGTAGAATGTGCCTGTTCTTGGACTTTCTGGTATTAGGTCATCAGCTATTAAGAATATGTCAAGTAGACAAGAAACCAGCCTATTTAATTCCTTGTGATAGTCCTGTGTGGGGTCAGACTCCAATTTCTTGTAGTAACGTGTGTCTGTCAGTTGTATGTTTGCATCCTTCAGGTAGTCAGATTTGTTCATCATGACTATTACATCACCCTTGTCTGCAGGTTTAATGATGACCAAATTTCCAACAGGTGACTTGTACAAAGGGGAGACCAGGCAAAAGTTCAGTACAAGAATTTATTCTCATTGCCACTCATAAAATGAAAGGACACTTGGGGATATCACATCTCCTAGAGACTCCATTTTGAGGACAATGAACTTTTGACACTTCTTTAGTGAACTCTCTTGCTTCGATTTATTGCTTTCCACAACTCACTTAAGTATTTTCAGGTCTCAATAGGGGACTAACCATATAACAATAATACAATTTGTTCCGCTTATCTTACAATTTTGTTTCACTTTCCCAGGTCCTCTACCCTCCCTAGTCTAACTCAGTTTACATCACCTGTCCTATTTACTACATCTTCTAACACTGTGTTTTCTTCTTTTGCTTATATATATATGTATGTGTCTTCAGAATTTGTGTCATTATCAGCCTGACGAAGGGGCCATAGTGTCCCGAAAGCTTGCTATGTTTACCATCTTTTCAGTTAGCCATTAAAAGGTATCGACCACTGAGGACTCTCAGATTCCAATATTTTTCTAAATTTATAGGGCACGCTAAAGAATCAGGTGAGTGGGATTGTGGGAAGTCACATGATATCAGGTAATTAGCATCTGCTCCTCACAGCAGGGGATAAATAGATGATGAAAGGCCACAGATGCATTAGGCAAAGCTGGCTCCACACTATCACACCTCCAACAAGATAAAATTTACAATGTAGGAAATAGTCATATACTGGTGAGTAAAGAATATAATGCATACAGATGACATAGGAGAGTTCACAATAAATGCAGAGGCAGATTTACCATGAGTCTATGAGTCAGGCTGATATTGCAATGGAGGTCATTGCAGCAGGCACAGGTAGATTATATACATACATAGCTCTTTAATATGTAGCTGCCTCTTTTTCAAGGAGTCAAACATAATTGCACAAGTATTTCAAATGTTCTATAATGGGTTGCATGAGCTATTCTCTCATTAATGCATCAGCAATTAAGCAGGTAAAAGGTTTAGCGCTAAAAGGTCTAGCACTGATTCCAGTTGTGGCATTATTTGGAAGCTGATTCTGTAAACTCAAAACATGTGGTCAAAGAAGATTTTAATGGAAGTAAAACAGACCATCAGTAGGCTGAAAAACAGAAGAAATCAATCAGAGAGACAGCAGAAAAGTTATGCATGTCCAAATCAACAGCTTGGTACAATCAGCAAAAAAAGAGCTCACTGGTGAGCTTGGGAACTAAAGAATGCCTGCACTGTCTCGCAAAACAACAGTGGTGAATGATCGCAGAATCCTTTCCATCGTGAAGATAAACCACTTCACAACATCTCCCCAAATAAATGAAGAACACTCTCCAGGAAGTACGTGTTTCAGCATCTAAGGGTTAAGCATACAAAGGGTTCATCACAAAGTGCAAACCATTTTTCACCCCAGACCTGAAGGAGCTCTACTTGCCGACTACAGGCAAGGTCCCCTATAAATTCAGGCCTGGGGGCGGAGTTAGGCAGTTCAGTACAGTGCAGTACTGAGGAAGACATCCTGGTGGACGGTGCAGCACTAGGCCCGTGCCAGTGAGAGAGCCTGACCATCATGAGGGAGCCAAGAGCGAGGGACCCAAGAGCATGGGTCAAAGGTGAGGAGAGTTAGCCAGGGGGAGTGGAGCCATACCAGTTTGCCCCAGAAGAGCAACGTCAACAACACGGACACCAGAGTCCGAGAATGCAAGGGTCCAGTCAGCCCAGCAGTAAAGACCGGAGGCTAGGGAGACTTCAAGTCTCCTGGTGCAACAGCACTTGAGGCACAGCCACCCAACAGAGCAAGGGATCACAATGAATATAGCGGTGCGCCACAGCAGGTCTCTCACCACCTGCCATACAAGTGAGGACACAGGAGAGGGTCAGGGCCTAGTATCAGACAGCCCAGGACTAACGCACACACACAGAGCAAAAGGGAGGCCTCATAACTCATCGAATGTGGAGATCCCAAACTGCTCTCAGACCACCCGGACTGCACCCTGGACTTCACCTAGCTCATCACATCAGTAAAGGTATGGAAACAACAACCCTGTGTGTGTGACTGTTATTGCAGCCCCTGATCCTGCTCCCATCCTGTCCGCAACCCTTAACTTCCACTACTGCCCTGGGATACCACTCCACCTACGGGCTGCATAACCATCTTACTGCTCCACGATCACCCCGGAGGTCTGTCCCGCAGCACCAGTAACTTTACCGGAACCGTAGGTGGCGTCACGAATCATCTGTTTTTTATTTCTATTGACTTTAAACCCCCTTTTAAGTGAGCACCAGGGCCATGGGACCGGGCAACAGACCCCATGACATCCCCTGTAAACTACAACGCCCGGGACTGGGTACCCCAAGTCAAATGAACATGTCAATTCTTTGTGTTTTTTTCAGCGTGCTTTTCCATAGCCCACATGATAAGATGGGCTTGGGAAAAGCGCACAGAACAAAGCGCACTGTGTGAATGCAGTTGCGCTTTTTTGCACCGTACACGCACAAAAAAGCGCCACTGCAAAAATACGCGGCATATATGCCGTGTGTGAACATAGCCTAAAAGCTTTGCAAAGTTTTTTTTGGATTGCCAATTACTACAGAAAATTTATTAAGGGTTTTTATCTGATTGTCAAACCTCTTTCTGATCTCACACGTAAGGAGGCGGATCTGAGGGTTTGGTTGTCGGATGCTGTGGGGGCCTTTATTAAATTGAATAAATCTTTAATGTCCATTCCAATTCTTGTTCATCCTGATCTGCAGAAGTTGCTTATTGTGAAGTTGGATGCTTCTGAGATCGATGAGGGTGATTTCAGTTTTGTCTCAAAGTCCTGAAATATTAACCAACTTGCAGACATGTGCCTGACCTTGAATTACTGTCTACCCTCCCTTCAGACCTGCCTGTGAGTGACAAAAGTCACACTTACTTTCTACAGGATCTTTGGAAAACAAGGGGTCCTAATAGACCCTAATCTGACAAAGTGGCTTAAAGCACTCTGTGATCACTTTTCAGGGGCACTGTTTGTATAACAAAGGGAGCAAAACTTAAGTAATTACTCTGGCTGCTATTGACAGAGAGTTGGGAGGTTTCTATGATCTGACCATTACAGTGGGAGTTTAACCGTCATTCAGAGCTATGCTCCTAAAATACTATCCTGTTCTTTGGTGACAAAAAGACCACCATTAGGTAGGGATGAGGGAATATATTCAAGTGGACTTTAACTATATTTGAATTTTACAAAAATGAAGGGATGATATCCCACGAGACCTGGATCAGTTCTTCCTGACCTCATCAGAACTGAAAGTCTTGGCTTAGTGTTAGAGTCCCAGCAATTTTAGCACTCATCACAGTGATTAGAAAATATGGTAAGCACTGGACAGGTGGAGGTGGAAAACGGAGGGGCATGAAAGGTGAGCGTTAAAATGAGTATAAAGATTTTATTCTACATCTTTCATTTATTCTACTGTGGGATCTAGAAGGACCCAGTAGCACAAAAAGGTACATTACATTTGCAGAGAATTTTCCAAGAAGATCCACATGAACATTCAAATTCACTCATCTCACTTCTAGTTAGGACATAAAATTACATCTAACTGACGGAAGATGTTAATCTTTCTGAGTAAAGGTTTATCTTCCTAGACAAAGATAAAAAAAGGACTTTTGACTTCTTAACCCAGGTATTTCCATTATACTCATTCATTTACTGCTATAGGGTCATTCCATGTCAAGTGATCCAAAAATGAATATTTTTTTTCCCTGACGTCCTCAGATTTTTAAAAAAATGTTTCTATCTGAAGAACAACTTTATCTAATTACAAAAAAAAAGTTTTGAATTTTTTTCTTTATCTGTTAATTTTTTACAGATTTTTAAAGTTTTAAAAAAGTGCGAATTTTGGCCTGGTATGGCTTTACATTTTCTATCATATCTCGGGCTAGAAATAAGATAGAGAAACAAAATAAACACCAATCTACTCAGAACTGTCCAGGCTTTCATCAGATATGTCACAAGAGGATATTTGTTAATATTTTACCCATGTGATCGCAAGCGCAAAACTTTAAAACGCATTTCCGAAAAATCGGCGCGCTTTAAATATTTCAAAAACTGCCCATGTGTCTGCTGTGCTCTTAGCCACATCTGTACCAAATTTCAAGTTGGGATCGCAATGGGATCATATTTTAACATATTTTACTAGTAAGAGCGTCAATGGGTCATTCCATATCAAGTGATCTAAATATGAATATTTTTTTTTACCTGACGTCTTTAGATATTTTTTTTTTTTTTTTCTTTATGAAGTACTACTTTAGTTAATTACAAATTAAAAGTTTGGAATTTTTTTCTTCATCAGTTAATTTTTTACAGATTTTTAAAGTTTAAAAAAAGGGTGAATTTTGGCCTGGTACGACTTTACATTTTTTTATCTCAGGCTAGAAATAAGATAATGAAGTGGGAGAGGCGTCATTTTACTCAGAACGGTAACAGCTTTCATTTGAGATGTTACAAGACTATGTTTCTTTATATCAAATTCAAACTATTGACGGGCAATTGTGAAAAAATGACTGATTGTGTTCTTGGTGACTTTTGAATTGACACTATAATAGTTAAATATTTTGCACTTAGGTCCAATGAATGCGTCCATGGGGTCAAGCTGGGACAGAGTCATCACAAATTAGCCTTATTTGCAGATGACCTGCTACTTTACATCTCCCAGCCCCTGGTCTCCATCCCTTCGGTCTTAATGGAGTTTGAACGGTTCGGACAATTGAGCAACTTTAAAGTGAATTGCTCCAAAACCGAGGCACTCAATATTTCTTTGCCTGGAGAATTGGTTTCTCATCTATCTAAACAGTTCCCATTTAAATGGAAAGTAGAAGCCATTAAGTACTTGGGAGTCCTTATACCAAAAGATCTTAAACAAATATTCAATTTAAATTATCAACCCCTTTTGACTAACGCGGAATCGGCATTTACCTCCTATAGACAATTAAAGCTATCCTGGTTCGGGAGAATAAACGTAGTCAAGATGGATGTCTTGCCCCGACTCTTATATACTTTTCAGACAGTTCCTGTTCTATTGGATAGAGGTTTCCTCTCCAAAATGCAATCTATGATCCTTAGATTTGTCTGGGGGGGCAACAGGTCCAGATTGCGAATGAATATCCTATCCTTGCCCGAGACCAGAGGAGGGGTTGGACTACCCAACATACGAGCGTACTTTGTGACTTCCTCTCTTGTTAGAGCTCTAGATTGGCATTATCATGCGTCCTCCAAGAAATGGGTAGGGTGGAGCAAGAGGGTTTGGGGATTCCGCTGAAACACCTGCTTTGGATTTCCCCTAAAGACTCCACAGACCTAGTACCTTTGACAGACATGACCAGAAACACCTTGAAGGTATGGCACCTAGTGACGAAAACCCTCCGCTTAAACGACAGACTTAGCCCTTTGACTCCCCTTTTTTCCAACCCATCTTTCCCACCCAGATTTGACAGGCAGAGATTTTTATGTTGGCGGATTGTGGATGACACCCGAGTAGGACAGACTCTGTCCAGTGGTGGTTTGCCCCCGATGGCAGAGCTACAACTCAAAGAACCTACGAGACCTCTTAAGTGATTCGAATTTCTCCAATACAGAGCATAATTATATTCAGCTGACCACTCTTGCAGGGTAAGATTGACGCCCAACGTATTGGAGAGGTTATTCCAACTGGAGGCTCCACCGAGGCGCAAAATATCATTTCTATACCAGGCCTTAGGGTCCATGAGAGAGCAGGGCACCCTTTACTTCCAACGTGCTTGGGAGAGGGAATTGGGGTGTAGCATTTCAGAAGCTAATTGGCAGAAATGCTTTATATTTACTCACTCACTAGCTAGCGCTTGTTCTGCACAAGAAAGAAGCTATAAGCTGCTCACTAGATGGTACTTGTGCCCGACGACACTCCGGAACATGTTCCCTGGAACCCCTGATACCTGCTGGCGCTGTGAGGAAGAGAAGGGTACAATGATACACATTTGGTGGAGTTGTGGGCAAATCCGGAGGTTCTGGTCTGAGGATTTCAATGCATACGCCCGGATAACAGGTAAACAAGCCGAATGCTGCCCAGAATCGGCAATGTTATCCATTTTTCCAGGTCCTATTGGGCTACAGAAGAGGGATATTCTCCGCTTTTGCATCTCGGCTGCTCGTGCTGTGATCCCGAGGTTCTGGAAATCAAGCCGGGCTCCATCTCTACTTGATTGGTTCAAAGAATTGATGGACATATATCGAATGGAGGAGCTCGCAGCTGATGCGTCAGGATCTCGGAACAAATTCTTAGGGATTTGGGTTGAATGGATTCTTTTTCACGACTCTGCAGAATTTAGGAGTATCTTTTCCAGCACAGATAATATGGCTCGACCT
Source organism: Allobates femoralis (assembly GCA_033576535.1). NCBI lineage: Eukaryota > Metazoa > Chordata > Amphibia > Anura > Aromobatidae > Allobates > Allobates femoralis. Next base: position 447,787,474 of record JARQOC010000004.1, read on the forward strand.
CTGGCTGATGGGGAGCCAGTGGGATGAGTACCCTTTCTCCTTCCCATACCTCACCCGTCCCCCCCCCCCCCTCCTTTTTTTGTTTTTTTCTTACGTGGCTTTTCTTTCCCAGTACAACTTTTTCTAATGGTTTTTGTTTCTCTTCTCTCTTCTTTTCTATCTCTCTTTTCTTCCCATCTGATACATTCAGTCTAGGTATTTCCTTTCTACACCTATACCTTCAGAATTCTAGTGAACATTAGACAGGTATCGGAAACTCTGAGCTGTGAGTAGATCATTAATATTTCGGCCTTCCTTTCCGGTACACCAGTCGATAGACTATTCCAACTAGGCCTCAACGGGTAATGACCCACTTACGTGGTCAACCTGTTAGAAGGGGCCAAGTGATAAAAATCATTCTGCTGGGCTGCTTGTCCACTTGACATCAGAACATCTCAAAACCCTGAGAAAGGTTGTATACTTGAGTGTTTGGAATTATATTTAGATTGTAGTATATATTGCACCAGAGATAAGCGCAAAAGTAAATTTGCAGCTTATCTTAAAGTTACTAATAACTTTGGGAATTCTCTTTTTGTATATTTTATATGTCTCAAGATTTTGTTAAAAGATTGAATGTATGTCTTTCATATGTTTTTTCAAAATTTAATAAAAATGAGATTAACCATAGTTAAATATTTTAAAATATGATCCCATCACGATCCCAACTTGAAATTTGGTACAGATGTGGCTAAGAGCATAAAAGACACATGGGCAGTTTTGGAAAATTTTTATTAAAATGTTTTTTTTCGGAAATGCGTTTCAAAATGTTGCGTTTGCATTCGCATAGGTAAAAAATTAAAATTAACAAATATACTCTTGTGACATATCTGGTGAAAGCCTGGACAGTTCTGAGTAGAATGGTGTTTATTTTGTTTCTCTATCTTATTTCTAGCCCGAGATAAAAAAATTTAAAGTCGTACCAGGCCAAAATTCACCCTTTTTTTAAACTTTAAAAATCTGTAAAAAATTAACTGATGAAGAAAAAAATTCCAAACTTTTAATTTGTAATTAACTAAAGTAGTACTTCATAAAGGAAAAAAAAAAAAAAAATCTAAAGACGTCAGGTAAAAAAAAATATTCATATTTAGATCACTTGATATGGAATGACCCATTGACGCTATTAATAGTAAAATATGTTAAAATATGATCCCATTGCGATCCCAACTTGAAATTTGGTACAGATGTGGCTAAGAGCAAAGCAGACACATGGGCAGTTTTTGAAATATTTAAAGCGCGCCGATTTTTCGGAAATACGTTTTAAAGTTTTGCGCTTGCGATCACATGGGTAAAATATTAACAAAGATCCTCTTGTGACATATCTGGTGAAAGCTTGTATAGTTCTGAGTAGAATGGTGTTTATTTTGTCTCTCTATCTTATTCCTAGCCTTAGTTATTAGGAGAAACGTAAAGGCAGGCAACAGCGAAATTCACACTTTTTCCGAACTTTGAAAATCATTTAAAAAAAAAATAAATTTTTTAAAAAATTTTTCTCTTCACATTTTGCATTGTCTGACATGCTATTATCAAATAACAAAATCTCAAAGGAATTAAAAATATAGAGGTAATAATCATTGGTTCACTTGACATGGAATGACCCTATAATATAAACAGGTTGTTCAATTTGCCAATGAAGGTTGATATACTACTAATCAGAGATGGACAAACCCACCAGTGTTTGGGTTTGGCAGATCCGATCATACTTTTTTTAAAGTCCGAGTTTTGGGACCGGACTTGACCTGAACACGAGCCTGAACCCCGAACCTGGACTTTAAAGTTATAAAATGGTAGCTAGGCAGTCCAGGGGGCTGTAAAAATAAGCAAAACAGTGATTAAACATCAGGATCATACTGACCTAGGAATGCGCGCTTGTATTTCCGGGTCCGCTAATTAACTTTCTGGTTATTCAGTGCACTGGCTCCAACAGCCAGTCACAGACGCCAACTCTCTGACAGCATCTGTGGTTGGCTGTTGTACCCCCCACCTATTGTGCTGGCATCTGTGATAGGTTGCCTTTGGAAATGAACCTGCTGTCATAGGGTTGTAAAAATAACTAAAAAGTAAAAAAAAAACTTGACTTAGGGCTTTGCAGTATTTTTGATTCTCAGCACAGATAAAGCGGACAGCTAAGGGCTGCCGTCCCAAGCTGCCTGGCTTTATCTTGGCTGGCAATCAAAAATACAGGGCAACCTATTATATTTTTTTAAATTATTTAAAAAAATCATAAAAAAATGTGTGGTCTTTGCTATTTTTTTGATTGCCAGCCAAGGTAAAACACATGCAACTAGGGGCTGATATTCTCAGTGTGGTGAGGACCATGGTTATTGGGCCCTACCAGGTAACAGAATAGCAGCCCACAGCTGCTCCAGAAATTGGGCAAATATTTAAAAAACACAATACAGAGAAAAAAATAATTTATTTGAGATAAAACAGACAGCCCTAATTTTCCCATTTGATAACCCCAAACATACCCTTCGATTGCAATCCACAACAATGTTCCACGAAGCACTCAACTCTGGCTCTGGTTCATCAAGTGACTGCAGTGATAGAACAAGAGTCCTCTCACTGCAGTCTCTGGGATCACATTGACTGCCGCAAGGAGCGGTGACTTCACTCACTGAGTTACTGAGGGCTCCCAGCGGTAGTGAACTCAGGTGACCCCCAGTGCGGTATTGCAGGACACGGTGGCACAGAAGTCCTGCTATCCGGCAGCAGTTTCAACTAAGTTCACAGCAGTTGCTTCTAATGAATGCTGCAAGCTGCTATCCTGTAGCCTGGGGTGCTCAACAACTATGGGCCTCACCACACTGACAATACCTCCAGCTGCCTGGTTTTTACCTTGGCTGGCAATCAAAAATGGGGCAAAACCCACACATTTTTTTAATTACACACATGGTCAAAATTGTTGGTACCACTTGTTTAATTAAAGAAAAACCCACAATGGTCACAGAAATAACTTGAATCTGACAAAAGTAATAATAAATTAAAAATCTATGAAAATGAACAAACGAAAGTCAGACATTGCTTTTCAACCCTGCTTCCACAGATTTTTTTTTTTTTTTAATTAAACTCATGAAATAGGCCTGGACAGAAATGATGATGCCCCTCAAAATAATGTGACAAAAGGGACATGTAAAATCAAGGTGTGTCCACTAATTATCATCACAGGTGTCTACAATCTTGTGATCAGTCAGTGGTCCTGTATATAGGGCTACAGATACTTAATGTGCTGTTTGGTGACAGTGTGTACCACACTCAACATAGACCAGAGGAAGTGAAGGAAAGAGTTGTCTCAAGAGATTAGAAAGAAAATTGTAGACAAGCATGTTAAAGGTTAAGGTTATAAGGCCATCTCCAAGCAGCTTGATGTTCCTGTGACTACAGTTGCACAAATTATTCAGAAATTTAAGATCCATGTGACTGTAGCTAACCTCCTTGGATGTGGCCGCGGTAGGAAAATTGATGACAAATCAAAGAGATAATACAAATGGTTACAAAAGAGCCCAGGAAAACTTCTAAATGATTAAAGGCGAACTTCAAGCTCAACGAACATCAGAGTCAGACTGCACCCTCCGTCATTGTTTGAGCCAAAGTGGATTTCATGGAAGAAAAACAAAACAGGGAGCGCACCATGAGTAGGACCTGAGGTTAAGAATAAAGTTGCCACAAGTGTGGCTACTCACCAAACAGGTTGTGCAACCTTGCACAACCCCGGTTAAGGCAGTTAGAGGAGAGCCGGCATAGAGGGAACTCTTCGGGATGCCAAGGCACGGAGATCCTCACAGTGGCAGTCATGGAACCCGACCGCATGACCAGAATGGGTGTTTCCTATTGACATCACGGCAGGTCCATGACTCCGGATTTGGAACGGTGCCGTCAAGCAGCTCCCACTGCTCACCCGCACAGAGGGGAACAGTATGTGAAACAAGAAAAAAATTGTGCGGTGTTTGTTGGAGCGCTAAGGCACACAAGGGGCAAAGATTAGAGCAGGGTCAGGAACCTATGGCTCGCGAGCCAGATGTGTCTCTTTTGATGGCCACATCTGGCTCGCAGCCAAATCTGGTGTCCGCCGCAATGTTCCAGGTGCTGCTGTGCCCGCCGCTGTGCGGTCTTCCAGGTGCCGCTCTGCCTGCTGCCGTACCCACACAGGTTAAACCAATCAGAGCCCAGCAGTCTGCATCCCAATCAGATTGCAGCATGTGGCTTCATGCACCACTGATTGGGTCACAGCTGCTGGCCTCTGATTGGATTAACCTGTGTGGGTACGGCAGCAGGGAGATCGGCAACTGGAAGACCGCACAGCGGTGGACCGCAGAGGATCAGTGAGTATGTGTGTGTGTGTGTATCTGTGTGTTTACTAGCAGCGGCACAATGGTGGGGGCTGTAAAGGGCTACAAAGTTGATGATGGGGCTACTGCATGGAGATGATGGGGATACTGCATGGGGATGTTGGGGATGCTGCATGGGGATGATGGGGATACTGCATGGGGATGATGGGGGTCTGCAAGGTGATGATGGGGGTACTACATGGGGATGATGAAGATAGTGCATGGGGATGATGGGGGTACTGCAAGGGGATGATGAGGGTACCATATTGGGGGCTGCAAGGGGATGATGGGGAGACCATATTGGGGCTGCAAGGGGATCATTAGGGTGCCATATTGGGGGCTGTAAAGGGCTGCAAGGGGATTCATCATTGGTAACAACAGCATTACATTATTAAAAAGAATTCAGAGACTTATTGTACTTTAAAAGTGTTGGTCTTGCATACAATACACACATTTACTTGTATTTAGTTCTACACATATTGTACGGCTCTCACAGAATTAAATTTTAAAATATGTCTCCTTCAGCCAAAAAGGTTCCTGACCCCTGGATTAGAGTGTTTAAGCACAAACCTTTATTAAAGGCTCGGTATATGCCACAACATGTTTCAATAGCCAACTGCTATCTTCCTCAGTTACCTACTGAGGAAGATAGCAGTTGGCTATTGAAACATGTTGTGGTGTATACTGAGCCTTTAATAAAGGTTTGTGCTTAAAAACTCTAATCTTTGCTTCTTGTGTGCCTTAGCCCTCCAACAAACACTGCACAATTTTTTCCTTGTTTTACAAAGTGGATTTCATGGTAGACGGCCAAGGAGGACACTATTGTTGAAAAAAATCATAAGAAAAGCCCAGAAAAGAATTTGCCAAACTACATGTTGACAAGGCACAAAGCATCTGAGAGAATGCTATATGGAAAGATGAGACAAATGGCAAGGCACATCAGCTCTATGTTCACAGATGGAAAAATGAAACATATCAAGAAAAGAACACTGTCCCTACTAGGAAACATGGAGGAGGTTCTGTTTTGTTTTGAGGCTGCTTTGCTGCATCTGGCACAGGGTGTCTTGAATCTGTGCAGGGTGCAATGATATCTCAAGACAATCAAGGGATTCTAGAGAGAAATCTGCTCCTCAGTGTCAGAAAGCTTAATCTCAGTTGCAGGTCATGGGCCTAGAAACAGGATAATGACCCAAAACACAAAGCTAAAAACATCCAAGAATGGCTAAGAGGAAAACATTGGACTATTCTGAAGTGGCCTTCTATGAGCCCTGACCTATATCCTATTGAGCATATTTGGAATGAGCTGAAACATGCCATCTGGAAAGGAAACCTTCAAACACGAGATAACTTGAGCAGTTTGCTCTTGAGGAGTGGGACAAAATACCTGTTGAGAGGTGCAGAAGTCTCATTGACAGTTACAGGAATCGTTTGATTACAGTGATTGCCTCAAAAGGTTGTGCAACAAAATATTAAGTCAGAGTAACATCATTTCTGTCCAGGCCTATTTCATGAGTTTATTCTGTGCAATTCTGTAGAAGCAGGGTTGAAAAGCAATGTCTGACTTTCATTTGTTCATTTTCATAGATTTTTATTTATTATTACTTTTGTCAGACTCGTTATTTGCGTGACCATTGTGGGTTTTTCTTTCATTAAACAAGGGGTACCAACAGTTTTGACCATGTGTGTATTTATTTAAATAATTTAAAAAAAATAAAGGATTCCCCTGTATTTTTGATTGCAAGCCAAGGTAAGGTCAGGCAGCTGGGGGTGGCAGCGAGTAGCTGTCCGCTTTATCTGTGCTGAGAATCTAAAATACAGCAAAGCTCTATGTCAATTTTTTAAAATCATTTATTTATTAACAACCCTATGTTGGCAGCTTTAATGCCAGTGGCAACCAAACACAGACACCGTCACCACAGGGCATCTGTGATTGGCTGTTGGAGCTAGTGCAGTGAATAACCAGGAAGTTAATAAGCTGCCCAGAATTACAAGCACGCGGTCCCTGTTAAGTAATGACGCTAATGTTTAATAACGGTCTTGCTTTTTCTTTTTACAGCCCACCAGTCAAACTCAAAACCGAGCAGTAACATGGATTTCTCAGGAAGGTCCATGTTCGGAGTCCATGTGAAAAAACACTAGGTATTCGGTATGGACACCAAACTTGACAGTTTAGGTTTAGGGATGGGCGAATCTACTCGCTAGGACTCGTTACTCGGCGAGTAGTAAGGGACTCGCAGGACTCGGTACTCTGCGAGTTTCCCAGTGATTACTCGCACGAGTCCAATGCAAATCAATATCAATCCTAGTTTTGTCAGAAATGCTGACAAAACTAGGATTGCATTGTTTGCATTAGACTCGTGTGAGTAATCACTGGCTACTGTGCCAGTGATAGCAGGGAAACTCGCAAAGTAACTGCTGTTTCTTTGCGAGCCGAGTCCAGCTGTCTTCTCTGTGCAGCTCCAGGGTCCTAGAGCCCGCCTGCTCACAGACATGATGTAGCAGTGCTGAGATTGTTCTCAGTCTGCTCATTCCCTGTGCATAGACATCTATCTATTCACAGGGATGAGCAGAGAGGACATCGCGTTTTGGACTACGTCGGACGGAAGAGGATTTTTTTAATTAAAGATGGAGTCCCTAATGGCTTTTTTTTTATTTCAAATAAAATTTTTTCTCTGTGTTTTTTTAACCCTTTATTGGAGATTCTTAGTGGCTGGGTCAAATGTGGCCTGACATTAAGAATCTCGGGCTTAATACCAGCTTGTATAACAAAGCTGGTATTAACCCCTTTATTACCCAGCGTGCTACCGCCACCAGGGCCGCTGGAAGAGCGGGGTTCAGCGCCAGAGGATGGCGCTTCAATGAACGCGCCATCTTCTGGGGCGGCTGCGGGCTGCAATTTGCAGCGGGGGGTGCCCAGAAAGCTTGGGCATCCCTGCGCTGCGGATTCCAGCCCCCAGCTGCTTAGCTGTACCTGGCTAGACATAGAAATTGCGCGGAGCCCCACGCATTTTTTTAAAATTATTTCATGAATTTCAGAGTCAGAGTCTCAGAGTCAGAGTCTCAGAGTCAGAGTCTCAGAGTCAGAATCTCAGAATTTCATGAAATAATTAAAAAAAAATGCGTGGGGCTCCGCGCAATTTCTATGTCTAGCCAGGTACACCTAAGCAGCTGGGGGCTGGAATCCGCAGCGCAGGGATGCCCAAGCTTTCTGGGCACCCCCCGCTGCAAATTGCAGCCCGCAGCCGCCCCAGACGATGGCGCGTTCATTGAAGCGCCATCCTCTGGCGCTGAACCCCGCTCTTCCAGCGGCCCTGGTAGCGGTGGCACGCTGGGTAATAAAGGGGTTAGGGCCAGCTTTGTATTATCAGCTGGCCCTAAGCCCGAAATTTATGGCGGTCACGCCAATATTAGACATGACCGCCATGAATTTCTATTAAATTGTTTTAAAAAAACACAACACAAAGAAAATTTTTTATTAGAAATAAAAAAAAAAGCCATTAGGGACTCCATCTTTAATTAAAAAAATCCTCTTCCGTCCGACGCAATCCAAAACGCGATGTCCTCTCTGCTACATCCCCTGTGCATATATATAGATCTCTATGCACAGGGAATGAGCAGACTGAGAACAATCTCAGCTCTGCTACATCATCTCTGTGCACAGACATTCATGTCTGTACACAGGGATGAGCAGACTGAGAACAATCTCAGCACTGCTACATCAGGCAGCAGGCAGGCTCTAGGACCCTGGAGCTGGGGCAGCCAGAACACAGAGAAGACAGGACTCTTATCTGTGCGAGTCAGCGATTACTTACAAAGTAAACGAGCAATGCAAATAAATGACAAAACTAGGATTGCTTCAGGCTGAAGCTTCCGAGACACATCTGCGATTTGTAAATCTCAAACTACTCGCTATTACTCGCTTCCCCATTCATTAACATTGGACTCGCTAGACTCGCAACGAGTAGCGAGTCCTGGGCTCGGACTCGCTAGAGTCAAGCGATTCCGAGTAATTTAGGATTCGCCCATCACTATTTAGGTTTACCCATCACTACTGCTAATGCAATTTATGAAGAAGTGCTATAAATAGGATTCTATTATGTGAGCTGATTATAAACAGCAATATAAAGTTACAGCTCTCTCAGGGTCAGATTCATAAAATGTGAACATATGAATTACTTTGTGCAACTAATGGGTAGTACAGGATGTGTTTTACAATTCATCACTAGGTATAACTAGGTAGAGATAACTCCAACTAAATGTAAAGTTACAGCTAGAAAATTCTAAATGACAGAGAAATGTAGGGGTATATTTAATTAATAAAAGAACTGTACAATGGCTTGTTATTAAGTGCATGTAACATATTAACAAATGTTTACGCTTTACAATTTGCTCTATCCAAATCATTGTTCATTAAAACTAGCTTAAAATGCACAGGGATGCAGAAAAAAACACTAAGTACACCCTTACTCCTTCTATAGGCATTAGGAGGGTAAAAGGCAGCAAGCTTATTAAAAACCTTACGATTACTCGTTCATTAACAAGTGTATCGATCTCAATAAAAACACACATTTTGGTAGTTTACTTGTCAGTAGTATAGTGGTTAATACCTTTAATGGCTAACTGAAAGATGGAAAGTAAAGCAAGCTTTTGAGACACTATGGCCTCTTCAAAGAAATGATGGGAGTGCTGGTGTCTCACGGTCCGCGCTGCTTCAGGTTAAATAAACTCACCAAAGAGCCAAATAAATCGATTTCCATCCTTTTATTCCTCCTCTCTCCTACGCGTTTCGGCGCCTATCCTGGCACCTTCATCAGGGATCAAATCAGATCCCTGATGAAGGTGCCAGGATAGGCGCCGAAACGCGTAGGAGAGAGGAGGAATAAAAGGATGGAAATCGATTTGGCTCTTTGGTGAGTTTATTTAACCCTGAAGCAGCGCGGACCGTGAGACACCAGCACTCCCATCATTTCTTTGATACATACCACTATCCAGTGGTTGGTGGAGGTCCTGCAGCAGCTGGAACATCGTTTCCAAAAACGCCTTCAAACCAGTTGTGGGGATCACAACTGGACCAGGTGAGCAGCTTCACAGCACCAACACTGTATATAAGTGTCACTAGTGATAGGGCACTATTGCGCCTCTTGTCCCCCTCCCTATTTTATCTTTACACTATGGCCTCTTCATCAGGCTATAATGACACAAATTGTGAAGACACACACATATACACTTTACCAGGGTGAGATGATGCAGTAAATATGACAGGTGACGTAAAGCAGAGTCAGGCTAGGGAAGGGGAGAGCAGCTGGGGAGGTAAAATCAAAATTCAGATATAAGAGGAACAGATTGTATTATTGTTCTATGATTAGTGGTCTGAGGAATTATCAGGTCTCCACCGGCCACTAATCATAGAACAATAATACAATCGGTTCCTCTTATCTTGGAATTTTGATTTTACCTCCCCAGCTCCTCTCCCCATCCCATGCCTGACTCTGCTTTATGTCACCTGTCATATTTACTGCATCATCTCACCCTACGTATGTACATATGTGTATGTCTTCACAATTTGTGTCATCACCCTGATGAAGAGGTCAGTGTCTCGAAAACTTGCTTTACTTACCATTTTTTCAGTTAACCATTAAAAGGTATCAACCACTGGGGACTCTCAGATTCTTATATTTTTGTACAGATTATTGCAATACCACCCAGCAAACTGCCCAAATGTCTGCTTTTATTGAGATTGACAGACTTGCTAATGAATAATGAATACATTTGATTAGCAGCACTATCTGCAACTTTACAAGAATCATGCACAAATACAGGAATCATGAACAAAGTTATGCAAAACACAGACATTCGCATTAGGCTGGGTTCAAACAGCTAGATTTTCTCCATTCGAAAATATTGGTCAGATTATGCTAATCAGACTCTGATCAGAGTTTGATCACAGAGGGATCAAGTTTTCTTGAACGTGGGGAAGTATGAAAAAATGTTTCTCCATCTTCTCTATTCTGTAAATAAAAATAAGTCCACACTAGGGATGTCATCCTACAGCAGTCCAATTTATTTCACAAACTCATTGACTTGAATTGTCAAGTGCGATCTGATTTTCAAAGTCAAATTTTTCACGATTCGATTACTTTCATTGGACCACTCATTCCGAAGGAAAAATAAAAACATACATTTGTACTGCCTCATTGAAATACATTGGTCCAAGCATGATCCAAAATTACAGTGCCCTTACAGTATACCGCACAGCGATTTTAAGACATATCACTGTATACTTACAGTGCTATTTTGTAAAACTACTGTAAATCTTATTGTAGTATTAATGTTTGTTATTTGCATATCTCTGTGTATGATTTTGCACACATGCAGATAGTGTATTAAAACCATTATACCAACTGTGCTTCTGAGGCAGAGTGGAATATATTCTCTAACTTGGAGATATAAAAGTGCAAAACTTCAGTTCAACTTTGTTCTCATCGAGGGTCAAATAGGACAAAGAGTCAATTAGGTTCCTTATCAAAGTTTTACTACAACAGTCTTGTGAAACATGGGCACATATCTTGAATATTGCATGATGAAGGCTATTCACTGTTGCATAATTTTTTGCAGACTGTTCTCCTTGTCCTGGAGCTTTCTGACTCACGTCCCTCAATATCACCGTGACTTGCTGTGAATTCACAAAGTCTACTGCAGCTCCAACCCTACCCCAATTGCAGGGACACATCAAAAGGAAGGATAGGACATCACTAGACAAGAGGTCCTTCACCGCTTCAACAATGGTGACCTGTTCACCAAGTCTATGCCAAGGTCCACAAAATTAGCACGTAGGGGACAGCCACTGCCTGGGCATCTGCCTGAGGCAGGAGGCGAGCACCACCCGGGGAGCACACTCACTTCGTGTTCCGCCCCACAAAGTAGATTCTGGGCCCAAATCCTAGGGTGGTCTAGGGTCCAGACAAATTATTAATGGATAACGGTTCATGCTCGTGATCTTCTTTACTTGGGACTCTCCTGACTTTAATCCCCACTGTAAGCCCTTTATATTTGCCAAGCCCCACTCCCAAGGAATATTATTAACACTAATACCTACCATAATCTTACGGGACTTTACTTAGATTGCTAAAGGGCCAAACACATATAATTAACATTAATTGTATGCAGAGACACATAACACATGAATGGCACAGTTTTAAGGGGAGGAAGAAATTTCACCCCTTGACCATTTTACAAATTTTTTTAGCAAATTCATGAATGCACTGAAGACTGTACATGATTCAGGAGCATGGTTACATTTTTATTGAAGATGACAATACACTTCTGTCTGTTTTTAGATCGTTAAAAAACAGCAAAACTAATTCACAGATACAAAATATGAAATCCTATTTATTTCTATCATGTCCTTCAATATATAGTAATATGTAACAGCTGGTTCTATAGCTGCTGAAACATCTCAATAATAAAAGCAAGAAGTAAAAATTCAAAGGTCGAATAAAAGTACAGCTTGAACTTATCCATCACAAAATACTTCCAGTGATCAGGAAACATAGCTCAGTCTGCTGTGACCAAATGACGTGAATCCTAAATTTATGTTTGCTATTATGCAAACATTATGGCTTTATTTTAAACTAGACTTTAGTTTCTGGGGAATGTGAATGACTCAAATCATAGACTTCAGCTGTAGAGGCTTTAGCAGATCACTGAGACATGGGGATAGTAAGAAATTTGCTATTTACTAATTCCACAGTTACTGTCATCTACCTCTAATAATAGCTTTCTATCTTTACTATGCAGAAGAATTAACCTATAAAATCCTGTAAGTTCAAACTAAGTGATGCCACACATCACTAGTCTTCACAGGGTAGAATTTGCTACTATTGCAGAACAGCAAGATATAAAGGTAGTGATGACCACTGGTCAATACATGATCCAGCATTGGGGTGCTCAATCATGGTTGTTACTCGATTGATTATTGAAAAAGTGACCAAGTATGGAATGGACAAGCCAACAGTTAGGAGGATTCATTACTGGCTTAGGACAGGTCCACATCACATTCAGGCTTTCCGTTACGACGGCTGCACTTGTAATTAGCATTAACGCAATGTTCCACTTGTGTGAACGCTATGTTAACGCTGCCATAGACTTGCATTGCTGAACGCAGCCAAATGCAGGCAAAAATGTGCTTGTGTTTGAAAGTATGTGTTTTGTTTCAATGCACATGATAACCCTGCTCACAGCGTTATCAAGTGTGCTGTAAAATAATGCATACTTTCAAATGCAAGCATATTTTTGCATGCCTTTGTATGCATTTGGCAATGCAAGTCTATGGCAGCGTTAGGCTACATGCACATGCTGCATATTTCTGGTTTTGCGCAGCACTATTTTGAGGATGCGCTTTACGGATGCACTTTGCACGAACAGATGCATCCTCGTTCATACATTGCGCTTTTTGAGGATGCAATTTTTTTTACCCTATTCTACAATGAGGACAATGGAAAAGCGCAACTTCAAAAGCGCAAAAAGAATTGACATGGTCATTCTTTTTGAGGATGCACTTTGCAGTGAAAGATATGGTGCGTGTTAACGCAAAATTGGGAAATGCATTTTCTTTGCTGGGAAGCAAGACAGCACTGCACTTCACTGCATTTGCACATAGCGCTGAGTGAAAGCTGAAATACGCAGTGTGTGAATGTAGCCGTAGTGATAGGACCTAAATAGTGGTCATAAATGGCTGCACATCCAGTTGGAAGAATGTATCTTTTCTTTTCAACGTTCTTTTTATTGCTAAGAAAATGTTGCAAATATAAGTATATGAATAATCCAATACAAAAATATAATAGAATATTGAACAAGGAAATTGGAACTTAGAAGTAGAATGTCCAGCTACAGGAAAGGTCTGGAGAACTAGCTTTTTACCTCATGGAGAGGAATTTTTCTTCCAGCTTTAAGAAAGCAGATAGGCTGATAAGGAAGCTTATAGCCGCAATGCTCCTCTGGGAAATATGCAAGTTGTCACTTCAGTGAGGAAGTGAATGAACTCTAGTGCCACCTTTCAGAAGCTGTCCTCAAAGTCATAATCGACTCTTAACAAGCCTTTTAATATAACTAAGGGATTTGTGCCAGATCAGAACCCCAAACTGCAGACACTGTGTTTTGGGGTAACAACTGCCCCTCATCAGTGCAGTTTGTGGGAATTCTGATCTGGCTGTGTGAGTGGGCTAAGACAAGGTCTGGAGAACTAGCTTTTTACCTCAGGAGAAGAATTGGAATGTAGCTTTTCCAAGAGTTGAGCCCCAGAGCAACCGCATCCGGTAGCAGTGTCAATGAGAGAAAGTTGTTACATTTGAGATGCCATAGGTTCGTTATATGGACCTACTTCAGCGGGGGCTTTGGTAGGGTCCAGAGGTGAGGAGGAGCGGCTAATTAGGCTATACACTAGGCTAGCTAAGAAAAAGGCAGTCCTTGTTCAAGAAAGATTTTTAGAGAAGTTGAGAGTTAAGAGAAGGAAAAAAAAGGGGAAAGAGAGGGAGGAGGGGGAGGTGCACCTTGGTCGGACTCAAATAGGCTTGTTAGGGAACAATAAGTAGAAGAATGTCTTAAGTGGGGTACCATGGGGCTCTGTCCTGGGCCATGTGTTGTAAAACATCTTTATCAATTATTTGGATGAAGAAAATGACACTCTGATTGGCCAAATGCCATTTTTTTAAGCTGCCCCCTGTGTAACACTGGCATGCCCATTGACAAGGGCATCAGCCGAAATGGGCATAGAACGCAGGACACTCACAAGTGTAGGATGCTGAGACCCTTATCTTTAACCCCAGAGGTAATGCATTGCACTACTATATCAATTTACATCCCTAATATCTGCACTTAGCAGCATAGTGCCTAGTCAATGTATGGCAGTGAAAACTAATGAAGCCTGCACACAAAAAGAACGTGTTTGTGTGAACACGCTTACGCCGCCAAACATTACTTGATCAGGTTTTTAATACAACAGATAGGACTGCTTCGATATGGGTACACCTTGATGAGGTGAGGCAGCTTGAAGTACATTTTATGCGCAAAAAACGTATGGACCAAGTACCCTGTTATTTACATATTTTTTACTGCACTTGCATTTTAGACTTTTTTACTGCAGAGTACTTACACGTTGTATGGACTAGGTTTTTTGTATTAGAATGTATGGCAGTGGTTTAACAAAAGCATGTGAATTGTAATCAACTATGTGTTATCGGGCATTTGTTTGTGTTTCTGTTGTGTTCCCTGCAATTTACGTGGCTCATTATGCAGCTCATTGTAATCAGTACGTGATGTAGAGATTACAAGTGTTGTAAAGGGGTATGCCCAGTTTGATCTACACATTGATAATGCCATGTTTCTATTACGCATCAATTGGATCTTTTTCCACTGGGATGTATATGTATATAATCTATGCATGTAAACATATTTATTAGCACCTATGAGTGTCTGTCTCCTTTCTGGAGTAGTGATGAGCCCGCACCTAAGGGCCACATCACACGCATCAATTTCCTGAACGATATCGTTTAAGCGACCTGCTTTTTTGATCGCTTAAGCGATATCGTTTGTGCGTTGCTGCGTGTAATCAAACGATTTTTCTTTGAAAAATCATTAGTTTGATTGCAGATTTGTGAACATGTTCACAAATCTATCGCTTGTCGGCCGGTGGACACGCAGCATCGCTGCGTGTGACACCGGCAGAGCAACGATGAACGAGCTCCCAGCGCCTCGCAGCCTATGCTGGGAGCTTGTATCCATCGTAAACATCAAGTTACTAAGTGCCTCGCGGCGCCTAGTAACCCAATGTTTACCATGGTTACCAGCGTTCACGCTGTTCCACATCATTGGCGAGTCTGCCTGTGTGACAGCTCACCAGCGATATAAACGATATTGTTAGCGATCGCGCGTGCATGTGATCGCTAACAATATCGTTCAGGAAATTGAACCATGTGACGTGGCCCTTAAGGTACCTTTACACGCCGCCACAGAGGGCAGCAACAGGCAGGCACCGCACGTGCACGCGCGCGTTTTCGACGGTTGCTAACGGTGCCTGATGCCGCATATACATGCCGCCACGAGGTGCTCCACAGAAGGTATTTTCGTTCCCCGGAAGTGCCGACGGGTGCCGCGGGTTACCTTCTGTGGAATACCTTCCCTGATTTACATGCCGCTACCACAAGGGAATATGGGCGTACATATTGTGCGGCGTAAGTACATAGGCGTTCCAGAGTTGTGTATTACGCGACGCTCGTACGGTGATTGGACAATGCAATAGCATCATGATTGGCCAGCCAGTGCAGGAAGGCTGGCTAATACATGACGCCATTGCAAATGTGGAGTGTGACTGGCCAGCTCGCTGAATATGGCGCCCTGTGCAGGGATAGCCAATGGATACACAGTAGCCCCAACCAATGATAGCTGATGGGGCGTGGTATACATGACGCTGTGGCATGCCCAAGGGAATTCACTAGGGCACGCAAATACCTTGCCTGTGCCCGTATTACACGTCGCCACCATAGGGATTATGCCTTCTTGTTTTTGAGCACGGCTCAAACATAGGTATCCAAAGACACAGGAAGGAACTTCCTGAATTACACGCCGCCACTTCGCGGTCTTTTCAAGGCAAAAGGCACAATTGTGTCCGATGCCTGGTGGTTTCTACCTTCCTGTGGCGGCGTGTAAAGGTACCATTAGAGTTTGAATTCGGATCGATTCGCCGAATTGGGATGTAGTCGATGAATTGTACATCAAATGTTTGTCAAACACCGTCGAAACCCATTGGAATCAATGGCAGGCTACAGAAAAACACATAAAAAACATCAGTACACACATAACATAGAAAGCATCCGTTTCCAAAAGCTGTCAAACTATTCTGAATGGACAACAAACACTAGGAAAAGTGACAACAATCTACCCACAGTACAAATAGTCTCTTGGCGTAGATTGGGGGCACGAGAGACGGTCTGTGCCAACCTGCACACTCTTGCAAAGCTCTTCAAAATAGAAGGTGGTTAACATTCACTTAAAATTTCAGAGGTGAGTGAAACTGACTGTTCTGCCTTCTTCCACATGTGGAGCTGTGGCTATCTAGCATACAGGTTAACCCCCGTTCACTTCCCCAAGGAATAGACTGTAGGATTCTGGAGTCTATATTTATTGAGGTGATGAACTTGATTGCGTGAACAATAATGTATGTGGTAAAAACTAGAATACAAGTACAGAATAATCACAGTCAGTTCTGGGTGCATTAAAGAAACTAGCACTAACACAGTGATAACACAGGTTACAGTCAACATGAGTAAGTAGGATAAAGGCCACTGCAACAGGGTCTATTCTATACAGAATGCATCTATCTGCATACAGTGCAAAAGGCATTAGCTCAAATAGTGTATATTAGAGCACTAGTGTATAATTAGCATTAGAGCATTAGTGTATAATAGAGCACAATACACTTCACTTTACAGTATTCTACACAGAAATACCTTTAGCTACATACAATGCAAACATGCTAGCATGAAGAATTACAGGGTATAACACATCTCCTATCACACAGCTCTCCCTGTACTAACGGCTGGGTTATAACCTGTTCACAAAGATTCTACACAAAAACATGTAACTGCATTGCTCTTACTGGAATCATCTGACGAGAGGAAAGTTGTAAGGAATGGAGAGCCAGAAACACACATCTTATCTTCTCAATGAAGAACTGGGAAACTGACTACAAGGATCTCTTGCTCTCTGAGGAAGAAGGGGGGCGGTCCCTTGGCACACACTATTCTTAAAGGGAACAGACTAAGAGCTCTGCTAGATCATGTTTAACATCTAAACAACATAAATAGGCAACTAATAACCTCTACAGGTCGTAACTAGTATAACTGTAGTATAACTTTATGAATATTTTCGTAGCTGCTCAGGAATGGGCAGAACAAGGACTTTGAATTGACAAATGGATGAGTTACAGGGGAAAAATGGCAGTAGTTTACTACATTAAGTAAAAAGAGGTGGAGGAGTAAAAGAAGGATGAGACACAGGTATAGGCCCTGCTCAAATCATGTACCACACAGCAAGGGGACCCCATCAAGAATCCTTACTGTTCCCAAAGGGTCATACCACAGCAAAATGGCACCCAATTGTCCCAGACCAAAAATTGTCGAATGGCCCATCCTACCTGCATGGCACAGGGTCCGTAACAGGACTTGTCCTAGCATTTCAAGTTTTGTGGAGAATTACAGGAAAAACTAGAGAGGTAGGTCAGTGACCCGTTTAGGCCTAGTGGGCCGGATAAACTCAAAGCTCATGCAAGCGCTCCCATTAATGTTATGCCCTGCCACACACAGGTGGGACAACTATAAGTATTGTAGAATATTACCAAAAAAACTAGTCAGCTAGGTCAGTGACCTGTTTAGTCCTAGTAGTCTGGATAAACTCAAAGCTCATGCAAGTGCTCCCATCAATGTTATGCCCTGCCACATACAGGTGGGAGGAAAGGAAAGGGAGAAAGCGCACCGATCTAAATGTAAATGTATAATCAGATCGTAGGTGGATGTGGATGGCACTCACCTTTTTTAGGTCTTGTTCACTTGCGTATCGGTCACTAGGGACCATTAGGTATCCAGGCGTAGATTTCCTCAGTAGTCGGTATGCTGCAAATCCCTGGTAGCTAGTAAGTAGCTCAGACCGAGTTACGAGCTTTGGATTACAGACCTCTGGGAGCGCAAATAGCCTGGTAAAAAACTCTATTGGATACATACAGGTGGGACAACTATAAGTTTTGTGGAGTATTACGGGAAATAATAGAGAGGTAGGTCAGTGACCTGCTTAGGCCTACTGGGCCGGATAAATTGAAAGCTCATAAAAGCGCTCACATCAATATTATTCCCTGCCACAAACAGGTGGGACAACTATAGGTTTTGTGGAGTATTACCAGAAAAACTAGTCAGGTGGATCAAAGACCTGTTTAGACCTAGTGGGCCAGATAAACTCAAAGCTCATGCAAGTGCTCCCATCAATGTTATGCACTGCCAAACACAGGTTGGACAACTATAGGTTTCATGGAGCATTACAGGAAATAATAGAGGGGTAAGTCAGTGACCTGTTTAGACCTACTGTGCTGGATAAACTCAAAGCTCGTGCAAGCGCTCCCATCAATGTCATGCCCCGCCACACACAGGTGGTACAACTATAAGTTTCGTGGAGTATTACAGGAAAAACTAGTACCATCTTAAAGCCAAACTGAATTGTCTACTTCTTTTCGTGGACTATCTGCTATCATCCCTTTCTTATGCAGCAGAGCATCGCTAAAACTTGTAGATGAGGCTTAAAAGGAGCAGGTGCTACAATGGATATCAAGCGCTCCATCAAGTAGGCTCTCCTCCACCTCAAATTGAACAACACAAACACTTCAGTCCTTAGAGGTGTCCCCCAATCGCACTTGCTTCCTCACAGCTCTCAAGTCTCCAGCTGCCCTATTGACTATGGGTTAGCACAGATGGGTGTTTCTGTAGAGCTGTTCACTCATACTATAGCCTGGGAATCAGAGGTCTGCTCCAAAGCTTCAGTGAGTCAAGACAAGGAAATAATCTGCACTGATGTCCAAAATCTTTGTGAGTGGCATCTAGGCCCAGATGAAGAAGGGTCCGAGCATAATGTACACCCTCATTCCCAAACTGTAACCCCTGTTGGTGGAGACAATGAGGCAGATGATGATAAGACTCAGATACATGATTGAAAAGACAATTTGACTTTGCGCTCGGGGCAGGAAGAGGTTGGCTCTTAGGACGACGAGTGTGAGAACACACATGGTGATGATAAGGTTGGAGATCCCACTTACTGTCAACTCACAGGCAGGCAGTTGATGAGCTCAACAGAGGAGGTGGAGGAGGATGCTAGTGAATAAGTTAGCTTGCAGCTTCCTGGACAGAGACAGAGTTCTGGAAGCACGTCAACAACTGCGCCCTCAGCCACAACTCTGCCTCTGTGCAGAAGCCATGGTGGCTCTGCAGGTCGCATGGGCGCTAAGCCTTACCGAGCTTGGGCCTTTTTGCAGATTGCAAAGGATGACCCAACTCATGTTATCTGCAAAATTTGTAAACAAAATGTGAGTAGAGGCCAAAAAATCAATACTTTGAGTAGTTTGTGCATGAACTGTCACATGGACATAAGCATTAGTCATAGTGGGAAGCTCACTGTGCTACAAAACGGCTTAGCGGGCCTGGCCAACCACTGTATGCCCCATCAAGTGCATCTGCTGCTTCTTCATCCTCTGTGACTGTGAGGACAGCTTTCACAGAGGCTTTCGGCCGCAGGACTTCCACCTCTTTACTCGCAACAGCCAGTGTGATTGACAGGTTGTCAGCTGTTTTGGAAGTGGAAACACCTGCTGGTGTTGAGCACTGTCAGACATCGAGAGCACCACCTTTTTATGAATGCAACATAATATGTCCACCTGCACCTCCCTCACAGTCCAGCAGTTTGTCAACCCTGCCTCAGCACACCAGACAGCCTTCTGTTCCCCAGATGTGGACAAGTAAAAGACCATTTCCTCCTACAAATGCTAAAGCAAAGAGGTTGAATTTCACCATCTGCAAGCTGTTGGCTATGGAAATGCTGTCTTTCCGGCTGGTGGACACAGAAGATATTCGAGACATTATGGCCGTCACAGTGCCCCAGTACCAGATGCCCAGTCATCACTACTTCTCAAAGAAAGCTGTGGCTGCGCTACACCAGAATATTGCACACAACATCACCACTTCCTTGAGAAACTCTGTGTGTGAAAGGGTGCATTTCACCACAGACACCTGGATGAGTAAGCATGGACAGGGGTGTTTCATGTCGCTGACTGGGCATTGGGTGACTATGGTGATAGCAGGGAAAGGGGCTGCTGTACAAGTCTTGCCAACTCCATGAGTTGTGCTTAAAACCTCTGTATGTGGAAGTTCCTCCACTGCTTCTGCCTCCTCCACCTCTTCTAGGTCCTTTACCTGCACCAAAATCCTGTCTGGTAATGTGACGTGTTAAAACTGCGCAGAAAAAATCCAGCACACCTCCTTACTATGCTGGCAGCAGAACTCAACGCCATCAAGCAGTGTTTACGTTAAAATGTCTGGGAAATCTGAGTCACACGGCTGAGGAGTTGTGGTCAGCTCTGGAGATCGAGTTTAATCAATGGTTTTCTCCACTGAACCTGCAGCTAGGGAAGGCCATGTGCAACAATGCTGCAAACCTGGGTTTGGCCCTTTGCCGGGGCAAGGTGACACGTGCCTTGTATGGCTCAGAACCACTTAGCACCAGTAATCTGTCTAAAAAGGTCTGGAATGAGTGGCATAGGTACAGGTCATACACCGTAATCTAGTTAAATTTACAGAAATCCATACATGGACATAGTCCACCATCCTTCTCTTTTACAAAGAAGAAACCTGCGGCTACCAGGAACGAAGATGGCCTAACGTGACTTTTAGGCAAAGTCTCCGTGATGTACTCCTTGAGAGCTTGTCTCTGAGGACTGGAAAGATTATAAATTCTGCACTTGGACAGTTTGGCCCCTGGTTTCAACCTTATGGTGCAGTCTTAGGGTACCGTCACACACAGAGATATATTGCATGCAACACTGGTTGCAGTGAAATCATGGACACATTGTTCTATTTTGTGGCTGTGTACAAATGTAATAATGTGTCCATTATTTCACTGCAACCAGTGAGTTGCATGCAGTATATATCTGTGTGTGACGGTACCCTTAAAGTCTGTGCGGCAGCAGCTCCCTGAAACCTTCTCTAACTCTGACAAAGGATCCAAAGACTAGAGGTTATAACCAAGATACAGATCCCTAGACAATTCTACTTAAAATATGTGCTCCATTGAACAATGTCCTGGGTTTTCCAGTCTACTACCGGATTGTGTACAGACAACCAAGAGAACCCCGAAACAATCTGTGCAAGTACTAGTGCAAGTACTAGTGCACCTTGATGAATTAGAATATCATCATAAGTCAATGTAATATTGCCATGTTTCAGGGAATTTCTGGGAGCCCTGAAACATGAAGAGTAATAAATCAATATTATATTCACCTTTTGATGCCTCGTAGAATATGGCGGAGCAATTTTTAACCCTTCATCCTCCCTTCTTTAATTTTCTGGGATTGCAGATAGGAGAAAATGGACTAATAAACGTGCTCATGCTCCAAATAATTCCAAATTCAAAGGTTGTGTGAATTCATCAGGTGGTATTTATTTCACGTGTTTCGGGGACACGCCCCTTCCTCAGGAACACTACAAAAAATGACACAGTAAAGAGATGTACCTCTTTTCATTTTTTGTAGTATTCCTGAGAGTACATCTCTTTACTGTGTAATTTTTTGTGGTATTCCTGAGGAAGGGGTTTGTCCCCAAAACACGTAGAATAAATACCACCTGATGAATTCACACAACCTTTCAATTTGGAATTATTTGGAGTCGGAGCACGTCCATTAGTCCCTTTTCTCCTATCTGCAATCCTGGATTCATATAGAGGGAGGACTGCTGCAAACCGTGGAAAAGCTTGACATCTATAGTTGTTAAAGGTGCAAAAAGTGGTTGTGACTTCTCACAACACTAAGGGCCACTTTACACACACCAACTTACCTGTCCAACTTCTGACCAACTTGCTGGTTGCAGTGAAATCATGGACACATTGCTCCATTTTGTGGCTGTGTACAAATGGAGCAATGTGTCCATGATTTCACTGCAACCAGTAAGTTGGTCAGAAGTTGGACAGATAAGTTGGTGTGTGTAAAGTGGCCTTAACAGGTGAGCAGATTTCATTATTCCCCTGTTTTCCAAAAAAGGCAGTCAGATATACACTATTGTGCGCCCCTCTTCGTTTTCACCTTTTTCTTTCTACTTTAATTTTCTGAAATAATGACCTTTGAGTTTTCATTGGCTGTAAGCTATAATCATCAACAATAACATAAATAAACACTTAAAATATATCACTCTGTTTGTAATGACTCTATATAATATATGCATTTCACTTTTTGTATTGAATTACTGAAATAAATGAACTTTTTGATGATATTCTAATTCATTGAGATGCACTAGTAGGTTTTGAGAATACTGCAAGTTAGACATTCCAAATGGAGAATGCCAATGCAGAGTTCCCTCTCCAGTACAGACTCCTTGAAAACCCCTTGCGAGAGAGGAGACACGTCTGTGGCGACAATCTGTAAAGAACTGGGAAGCTCAACAATTTTAAACCCGACCGTGAGGGGAAACTGCTCATCAATGATATTAGCCCTAGAACTACTATCTAAGAAAACCTTAATAGAGCGTTCACGACCTCCACTTTTACCTTGGCAGTTTGAATACATTGATACACCATCATGGAGGGAATACATAGATTTAGGCTGGGACATCCCATTCCCCCTGAGCCTAACAGTTTTCCGCCAGCCTACCCTGTTTATACACCAAAGGGCAAACACTGATGAAGTGTCCTTTTTTGCTGCAGAAAAAACATACCCCTCCTCTTTTGGGAGCTAAATACTCTCTCTTCACCGGAGATATCCAACCGATCTGTGTGGCCCTCTGAGGGTGACTCAGGTGCTGCTGCCCCTTAGTTTCATGTGACCATTGACATAACTGGTTGTCAATTTGGACTACAAGTGCCATAGCACACTCAAGAGAGGCAGGAGTCTCATACATCACCAAACTCTCTTTATTCTCAGAAACTCCCTGAAAAACCTGACTCTTAAGAGCAGGGTCAGTCCACAGAGTGTCATTAGCCGAGTGCTGAAATTCCGCACAGTAATCCTCAGCCAGCCGATTCCCCTATTGAAGTCTTGGATCTTGGACTCAGCCAATGACACTTTATCTGAATCATCATAAATGAGACCGAGAAAAGAAAAAAAAATATCCATAGACCAAAAACAAGAGAATCAGAAGGTAGGAAAAAAGCGCAAGCTTGTGGGTCACCACTAAGTAATGTAGCTAGAATACCCACACACTGTGTCTCACTGCCAGAAGAGTGAGGACGCAGGTGGAAATACAGTTTGTAAGCCTCCCTGTAAGAGACAAACTTACTGTGATCCCCTGCAAACCACTCTGGAAGAGGCAGTTTTGGTTCAGTTGAACTGGCCAGTGCTCTGGACTGCGCTGAGGAAACTGACTGAGCCTGAAGCTGAACCACCCCTTTAAGCTCCATCATCTGGACAGAGAGAGCCTGCATCTGCTTAGTAATAGAAGTGATAGGGTTCATGAAGAATTTATAAGAGGGTCGACTATAATGTCATGAGGACTGTTGGGAAAAAGAAACAGGAGCACCTGATCTGCCCCTAAAGCTAGGGAGCCCTGAAAGTTCCCTAACTCAGGGGTACTCCTGATGGTGGAGAGGCCTGAGTCTCCACCCTAATCCTGCTCCTGTAAAGCATTGAACTGATTCCCACTCCCCCTCTCCCCAGAGGTGAAAAGTGAAGGAATCCACTGCTAAAGACAAACATGGGAGAACCAAAACACAAGCTCACAGCACTCACACATAAGGAGAATACAAAATTAAGGCAGAACACAAGATCAAGCTGCAGTTAATAATACAACAAAAAAGTATTAACCAAACCCCTAATAAACAGCTAATGTTACCAGATTACTGGAACACCAAGAGAGGACCGGTATTGCTGAAGTAAAGCAGAAGCAATAGTCTGCATTAGAAACCAGATCCCACCATCTTAAAAAGCCAGGGAGCAACTGTGATTGGTCTCCCAAAGCATGGGATGCAAGAGGTAACCAGGAGTCATACAGAAATTAACTCCTGCTAGCCTGATCACAATGAGAACACAGCTGGTTGACACCCAAGCCAGCCTGTGGAACTCAGAAGCATGAGAGAAACCTCTGTGTGGAGTGTCAGAATCTGAAGTGTGAACAATGCCAGATGCAGCCATATCATTGTGTGAGTTGAGAGCAATATGCCATGTGTCATGAGGCAATGAATCATGCCTATATGCCTGCTCTAATCTAATCTCTTCCTCCTAGATCAACTCTCCCTGAACTGCAGTGTGACTAGCATTGTGTCACTGGGTCTTGTATAAGACCTGATGATATGATGTGGCTGCCCAGCAGTATTGACAGTAGACTACAGTATTATTGAGTATGCCAGGCAAGTCTTGCACGTTTATTGGCTGTGCCAATGCTGCAAAACATTCGCTCAAGCACATGCGATTTTCAATGCGTAACGAGAGTGCCCGAGCACGCTGATGCTCGATTAAATATCGAGCTCTGGTAAGCATGCTCGCTCATCATCTACTATATAATTGCCGTAGGCATGTCCGTGTCGGACCCCGAAGACGCCGTGGCTTTGTCACTATGTGACATCACCACGTGCAAGGCATTGCCCGCGTAGCGGGCATTGCGACCCCTTGCCGCTGTCATCCTGCTCCGGAGCAGCTGCTGTCAGCACATGCTGACACAGTGCTCCGGAGCCTGTACCCCTGTGCCCCTGTCATCCCGCTCCGGAGCAGCTGCTGTCAGCACATGCTGACACAGTGCTCCGGAGCCTGTGCCCCTGTGCCCCTGTGATCCCGCTCCGGAGCAGCTGCTGTCAGCACATGCTGACACAGTGCTCCGGAGCCTGTGCCCCTGTCATCCCGCTCCGGAGCAGCTGCTGTCAGCACATGCTGACACAGTGCTCCGGAGCCTGTGCCCCTGTGCCCCTGTGCCTGTCATACTTACCACCAGATCGCACCCGCCTCCGTCTTCCTGCATGTTCCTCTGTCCTCCGTCTTCCGCCCGCTATCTTCTATGTCGCCGCCCCGTACATATTGAAACCAAGATGGCGGCCGGGAAGTATCACGAGAGTTCCCGGCCGCCATCTTGGTTTCGCCCTGTTCACAGTGGCGACATGCAAGATGGCGATGGAAGTAAGTATTTCGCCGCCACTCTGCCCCCCCCCCCGGCCTCCACTGACCACTCTGCCCCCCGGCCTCTGCTGACCACTCTGTCCCCCTTGATCTCCGCTGATCACTTTGCCCCCCTGGCCGCCGCTGACCACTCTGCCCCCCTTCCCTCCACTGACCACTCTGCCCCCCCTTCCCTCCACTGACCACTCTGCCCCCCCACCCTCAGCTGACCACTCTGCCCCCCACTGCCCTCCGCTGACCACTCTGCCCCCCCAGCCTCCGCTGATCACCCTGCCCCCCGACCTTCGCTGACCACTCTGCCCCCCCCTTGGGCCTACGCTGACCACTCTGCCCCCCCCGTTCTCTGCTGACCACTCTGCCTTCCGTCCTCTGCTGATAAACTCTGCCCTCCGTCCTCCGCTGACCACTCTGCCCTGCGTCCTCCACTGACCACTGAGCCACTGTACAGTGCTGACCACTGAGCCACCGTGCAGTGCTGACCACTGAGCCACCGTACAGTGCTGAGTGTGGCGCCCCGCAACGAGTGCGTCACAAGAGGGTATTGCAGCCATAAAGGCAGCCGCAATATCCTATGACTCAGCAATGATCCAGTTAACTTTGAGATCCAACCCAACATGCATCACCTAGAACAGAGGGCCAATCCTAGGTCCTGGTGGGTGGAGTGTTAGGGAAGTGTAGGAGAACACACAATAGTCTAGACCAGTTTGAGAGAACAGAAGAGCCTGGAATCTAGAGCTAAGCCTAGAACACAGAGCTTGGAGAGGAGCGGGGGCTCCGCACCCCGTGCGGGCCCCTGGGCCGTCACCGGTCGGGTGTCAGCACCTGAGGCCTTAACTACCGGGATTGGGCGTTATCTACACGGGTTCCCAAAAGACTCCCGTGCCCACAACTCACAGCCGGTTCACTGGTACCGAAGCTGGCAGCAGTTCACCTCTGTTACGCGAACCAGAAAGCGTGGAGGAGCAGCTTCACAGGAGCACCCCACCACCAGCCAGTTTCCAGTCGTCTAACCAGCGGTGTACCCACTGAGGGATCCAAGGCTCCCCAAAGCATCCAGAACGTACATCATGGATAGGGCATTGAAGCAGCCTCCCCGTACCCGACCTGGTATTCCTGGGTGACACTGGCAACAAGTTAGGTAGAATGGAGGAACACTTGCGGATCTCTGAGGGACACTATCACTGCTGAGTCCACCCGGTCTACTACTCAACCACTGTATGCCATGTATTGCCTACTGGTTACAGTAAAGACCCGTTATAGAGACTTTCTGTGTCTGTGCTTCCTTATGAACTGTCCGTCCGCACAACAAAGTAACCACAGCTGCCGCACAACATCTTGAGCAGCTCCAGCCTCCGGGGATCACCGCTCAGCCTGTGGGGAGCGTAACATCTTGCTGCTGTCCATCCCCCGGAGGTTCCGCAGCGTCGGTAGCCCTTACCGAATCTACTCATAGGTGGCGTCACGAATAAATTAAAAACCCCTTTAATCTGTTCCACCAAGACGTCTTCAAACACTTTTGATCTGCACTACACCGGGCCCCACTACCGGCAGGCGCGGTCCACCCGTGACAAGGAGGAAGGAAGCATCGCCTGTCTAAACCGGAGTCCCGGCCACGGTGAGTCACTGACCACTGAGCCACCGTACAGTGCTGACCACTGAGCCACCGTACAGTGCTGATTACTGAGCCACCGTACAGTGCTGACCACTGAGCCACCGTACAGTGCTGACCACTGAGCCACCGTACAGTGCTGACCACTGAGCCACCGTACAGTGCTGACCACTGAGCCACCGTACAGTGCTGACCACTGAGCCACCATATACAGTGCTAACCACTGAGCCACCATATACAGTGCTAACCACTGAGCCACCATATACAGTGCTAACCACTGAGCCACTGTACAGTGCTGACCACTGAGCCACCGTACAGTGCTGACCACTGAGCCACCGTAGAGTGCTGACCACTGATCCACCATATACAGTGCTAACCACTGAGCCACCATATACAGTGCTAACCACTGAGCCACTGTACAGTACTGACCACTGAGCCACCGTGCAGTGCTGACCACTGAGCCACTGTACAGTGCTAACCACTGAGCCACCATAAATCTAATTTATAATTGCCTTAGCGCACTTCCGGCATTTTCGGGTCAACTTCCGTTGTCGTGGACGTGGCTGCCACAAGGCAGCCACGCCACACACGAAGCAGTGGCCGCGTAGCGGCCATTGCGAGCCGTAGCAATGCGCGAGCAATGGCCGCGAGGCCACTGCGAGCCGTTGCCGGATGCCTCTGTGCCTCTATCATACTTACCACCAGATCGCACCCGCCTCCGTCTTCCTGCATGTTCCTCTGTCCTCCATCTTCCGCCCGCTATCTTCTATGTCGCCGCCCCGTACATATTGAAACCAAGATGGCGGCCGGGAAGTATCACGAGAGTTCCCGGCCTCCATCTTGGTTTCGCCCTGTTCACAGTGGCGACATGCAAGATGGCGATGGAAGTAAGTATTTCGCCGCCACTCTGCCCCCCCCGGCCTCCACTGACCACTCTGCCCCCCCCGCCTCTGCTGACCACTCTGTCCCCCTTGATCTCCGCTGACCACTCTGCCCCCCTGGCCGCCACTGACCACTCTGCCCCCCCCTTCCCTCCACTGACCTCTCTGCCCCCCCACCCTCCGCTGACCACTCTGCCCCCCACTGCCCTCCGCTGACCACTCTGCCCCCCCTTGGGCCTCTGCTCACCACTCTGCCCTCCGTCCTCCGCTGACCACTCTGCCCTCTGTCCTCCGCTGACCACTGAGCCACCGAACAGTGCTGACCACTGAGCCACCGTGCAGTGCTGACCACTGAGCCACCGTACAGTGCTGACCACTGAGCCACCGTACAGTGCTGACCACTGAGCCACCGTACAGTGCTGACCACAGAGCCACCGTACAGTGCTGACCACTGAACCACCGTACAGTGCTGACCACTGAGCCACCGTATAGTGCTGACCACTGAGCCACCGTAGAGTGCTGACCACTGAGCCACCATATACAGTGCTAACCACTGAGCCACCATACACACTGCTAACCACTGAGCCACTGTACAGTGCTGACCACTGAGCCACCGTGCAGTGCTGACCACTGAGCCACCGTACAGTGCTGACCACTGAGCCACCGTACAGTGCTGACCACTGAGCCACCGTACTGTGCTAACCACTGAGCCACCATATACAGTGCTAACCACTGAGCCACCATATACAGTGCTAAACACTGAGCCACCGTACAGTGCTAACCACTGAGCCACCGTACAGTGCTAACCACTGAGCCACCATACAGGGCTAACCACTGAGCCACCGTACAGTGCTAACCACTGAGCCACCGTACAGTGCTAACCACTGAGCCACCGTACAGTGCTAACCACTGAGCCACCGTACAGTGCTAACCACTGAGCCACCATAAAGTGCTAACCACTGACTCACCGTATACAGTCTTAAACACTCAGCCGCCATACAGTGCTAATCACTCAGCCACCTTATACAGTGCTAACCACTGAGCCACCTTATACAGTGCTAACCACTGAGCCACCGTACAGTGCTAACTACTGAGCCACCATACAGTGCTAACCACTGAGCCACCGTACAGTGTTAACCACTGAGCCACCGTACAGTGCTAACCACTGAGCCACCGTACAGTGCTAACCACTGAGCCACCGTACAGTGCTAACCACTGAGCCACCATAAAGTGCTAACCACTGACTCACCGTATACAATGTTAAACACTCAGCCACCATACAGTGCTAATCACTCAGCCACCTTATACAGTGCTAACCACTGAGCCACCTTATACAGTGCTAACCACTGACCCACCATACTGTGCTAACCAATGAGCCTCCATACAAAGTTAAGCACTCTGCCTCCATATAGTGCTAACCACTGAGCGGCGTATACTGTGCTAACCACTGAGTCACCCATACTTTGCTAAACACTAAGCCACCGCGCAGTGCTAACCACTGAGCCACCGCGCTGTGCTAACCACTGAACCACCATACTGTGCTAACCACTAAGCCACCGTACAATGCTAACCACTGAGCCACCAAACTGTCCTAACTACTGAGCCACCGTGCAGTGCTAAACATTGAGCCACCATACAGTGCTAACCACTGAGCCACCATACAGTGCTAACCACTGAGCCAGCATACAGTGCTAACCACTGAGCCACCTTACAGTGCTAACCACTGAGCCACTGTACAGTGCTAACCACTGAGCCAGCATACAGTGCTAACCACTGAGCCACCATATACAGTGCCAACCACTGAGGCACCATACAGTGCTAATCACCGAGTCACCGTATACAGTGCTAACCACTGAGTCACATTACTGCTCTAATTATTGAGCCATCATATACAGTGCCAACCACTTAGCCACCATAGAGTGCTAACCACTGAGTCACCGTATACAGTGCTAATCACTGAGTCACATTACTGCTCTAATTATTGAGCCACCATATACAGTGCCAACCATTGAGCCACCATAGAGTGCTAACCACTGAGGCTCAGTTTACAGTGCTAACTATTGAGCCAGCGTATACTGTGCTAACCACTGAGACCCTGTATACTCTGCTAACCACTCAGCCGCCGTATACTCTGCTAACCACTGAGCCGCATAAAGTCTGCTAACCACTGAGTTGCTGTAAACTCTGCTAAGCACAGTGCTGCGGGCAGGAGAGGGCCGGGGGACAGCGGCTGGGTGCGGCCAGGAAGGCCCCCCCGCCCCTACTGCCCGCACCCGGCCGCTGTTCCCCGACCCCCTCCTGCACGCACCCGGCCGCTCTTCCTCGGCCACCTCCTGCCCACACATGGCCGTTGTTCCCCGGCCCCCTTCTGCCCGCTGTTCCCCGGCCCCCTCCTGCCCGCACATGGCCGCTGTCCCCCTGACCCCCTCCTGCCCGCATCCGGCCACTGTCCCCCGGCCCCCTCCTGCACGCACCTGGCCGCTCTTCCTCAGCCTCCTCCTGCCCGCACATGGCTGTTATTCCACCAGCCCCCTTCTGCCCGCTGTTCCCCGGCTTGCTCCTGAACGCACCCGGCCACTGTCCCCTGGCCCCCCTGACCGCACCCGCCTGCTGTCTCCTCCTGGACTCCGGCACCGCTGCACACTGGCACCGCTGCACACCGGTACTGCTGTATGTATTCTATCTACTATATAATTGCCGTAGGCACTTCCGTGTCGGACCCCGCAAAAGACCGTGCCTTTGTCACTCTGTGACGTCACCACGTGCGAAGCATTGCCCGCGTAGCGGGCATTGCGACCCCTCACCGCTGTCAGCACACACCCCCAATTCCTGTCACCACACACCCCCCATATGTCCTCACCCCCCCCCCCATATGTCCGCACACCCCCGCTCCGATCCCGCTCCGGAGCCGCTGCTGTCAGCCCATGCTGACACAGTGCTCCGGAGCCTCTCCTGTAACCACACTCCCCGATGTCCACACCCCCCCCCCCGCTGTCACCACACCCCCCCCATATGTCCGCATCCCATATGTCCGCCAAAATCGCGGCAGATGCGGTGAAAAAACCGCATCTGCCGCGATTGTCGCATAACCGCTGCACTTGCGGCGCGGTTGCGGTAATCCCCATAGAAAGTATAGGGGACTTGCGGCAGGTACGGCAAGTGCGGTTTTGCACTTGCGGCATGTGCGGCCGCGAAAAAAACCGCGGTCAGCCGCGTTTTTTTTCGCGGCCGCACCTGCCGCAAGTGCAAAATCGCACTTGCCGCACCTGCCACAAGTCCCCCTATACTTTCTATGGGGATTATTTGAAAATGTTAACAAAAATTTAAAAATATTCTAGACATCCGATGCATTTGCATCGGGCTCACAGCTAGTTAATTATAAGGAGTTAAAAAAGCACTCCATCACAGCTGTTTTTTCTCTTAATATATTGCAATCATCATAGTATATGGTATATAGCACTGTGTACTTACAATTTTGCACTTCTCTCCAGTTAAATATTCTTTTTTCCATCTACTATATAATTGTCTAATGTTCTCTGTCACGGAAATCGTGCGTCAGACAGAGGCCGCTCATTGGTGGCTGCCGGAGGCGGGCACCAATGAGCGCAGACTATGCAAATAGGAGCGCAAAATCAAAGTTTGAATTTTGTGACAATTTGAAGCCCGGAATACACGGTCCGGCCGTCGGTGGCCGCAGCGGCGGCTCTCCCCACAGCTTCCCCCGCTCCTCCTGCCCCCGCTCCCCACGGCACCCCCGCTCTTCCTGCCCCACTCTGCTCCTCCTGCCTTTCCTGCCCCCCTCCGCTCCTCGCGGCACCCGCGGTCCCCCCGCTCCTCCACGGTGATAAAAAAATAAAAAAAAACTCAGTGAGGATACTCACCCGTCCGCCGGCTCGCTCCACCTCCGTCTTCTAGGTCCTACAGGGCATGAGGACCTGTCGTTGCCTGGGAAACTAATCATCCACCATCCTGCTCCTCCGGCTCCATCCTGTTCCTTCGGCTCCATCCTGCCCGCTCGCTCCATCCTGCCCCATTCCCACCATCCTGCCCTGCCGGCTCCATCCTGCTCCGCCGCCACCATCCTGCCCCGCTCACTTCATCCTGCCCCGCTCGCTCCATCCTGCCCCCTTGCCACCATCCTGTCCCCCCGCAACCATCCTGCCCTTCCCCCCCCCCCGCCACCATCCTGCTTCTCCGGCTCCATCCTGCTTCTTTGGCTCCATCCTGTTCCTCCGGCTCCATCTTGCCCCGCCGGCTCCATCCTGCCCCGCCGCCACCATCCTGTCCCGCTTGCTCCATCCTGCCCCGCTCTCTCTATTCTGCCTCGCTCGCCACCATCCTGCCCCCCCACCACTATCCTGCCCCCCCGCCACCATCCTAACCCCCCCCCCCACCACCATCCTGCTACTCCGGCTCCATCCTGCTCCTCCGGCTCCATCCTGCCCTGCTTGCTCCATCCTGCCCTGCTCCCTCCATCCTACCCCGCTCCCTCCATCCTGCCCCACTCCCTCCATCCTTCCCCGCTCACTCCATCCTGCCCCCCGCTGTTCTTGCTCCCCCGGCTCCATCCTGCCTCCCCGCCTCCATCCTTCCCCCTGCCTCCATCCTGCCCTGCTCCCTCCATCCTGCCCTGCTGACTAATGTGTCACATGTATCCTGCTCTGCAGTCTTCCTGAACTGCTCTACAGTGATTAGATGTGTTTAATCCAGTTGGTAACTTTGGAGTTAATGTCAGAAGCTGCTGCAGTGTGGCTCTGCAGGTGAGTGGGTGTGTCTGGTAACACTTGTCCATGCCCCTAGTCTTTAAGTAGTTCCCATTTCCACCAGCAGATGCCATTGATAGAGTTTGGTCTCTGCTCTGACCTGGAGGTGTGAAGACGTAGTACTGTAACAGAAGCTCTCCTGAAGCATACTGATTAGAGAGATTCATCTGCTGGGAGTTGTGGGTCTTTTCCCTGGGTGGTGATGAGGGTGTGTTAGCCTAGGGCTGGATAGGAGCGAGGGCAAGGTTGGCAGCCCAGACATCTCCACCTTTAGGGTACCTTTACACACGGCTACATTTGTAGCTTGTCACCAGGTAACTTACTGGTTGCAGGGAAATCATGGATACATGATTCCATTGGTACACAGCAACAAGATAAACAAGATAGAACCATGTATCCATGATTTCACTGCAACCAGTAAGTTACCTGGTGACAAGCTACAAATGTAGCCGTGTGTAAAGGTACCCTAAAGGTACCTTTACACGCCGCGACGGCAGGCTGGATACATCCCGCTACAGGCTACAAATGTAGCTTGTAGCGCCAATGTAGCCCGTCGTAGCGGCGTCTGAAGACGTGACGATACAGCCGGCAACAGATACATCTGTTTCCTAGCTCTGCTGGAAAACTGATGGCTACAACGCCGATGGTAGCGAGCTGTATCGGCGTGTAAAGAAGCAACGGAAGGGAACTCGGGACAGCCTGCGATGTAGCTGCAATGTAGCTAAGGCGTCACCTAGGCTCCGTGTTACCGCGCTTCATGTGCGATCATTGGTGGAAGATGGTGCGGTCCGATTGGTTGTCGGCGCACAGGGCGGCATATTTAAGGAGCTGACGAGTCACACTACACAATTGCTCGAGCGTCAAATATTAATCAGCCTCCTGCGATGCCTGGCCAATCATGGTATTATTGATTTGTCCTATCAGCGTACGGACGTCTCGTAATCCACGATTGGAGCACGCCTATGTGCTGTCCCTGCTGCACCAGGTACGCCCATAGTAGCTGGTTGTAGCGGTGTGTAAATGAGCTACAGATGGCTACTTGAGACACCCGGCGATGTAGCTAGCTATAGATGTAGCGTGGCGTAGCGCATCTTGTCGCGGCGTGTAAAGGTGGTGCGTTGACCGTTTGTAACCGTTTGAGCGTGCTCGTGCACGTGAAGTAGCGGGATGTATCCAGCCTGCCGTCGCGGCGTGTAAAGGTACCTTTAGGGATAACTGTGGTATCAGGTGTCAGCTAGGGTACCCCTTTCTCCTGATTCCCTCAGTCCATCTCTGCCTTCCTGCTTCTACCCCACTCGTGCACTATTAGCACCCCATAACATAATACAAGGAAAAGAGACATACCACTGTTAACTTCAAATATCGAGGATAAAAATCACTTATTGTGGTTATCCAGGTTTTATTATTGAGAAGCAACATGTCCAAAAGATTATCAATATATGATCAGTGGGGTTTTGAAACCCAACACCCACATATAATCAGCTGAAAACTGCTTAAATAATTAGACCTTCTCATAAAAAAGGCTAATTGCTTTAGCGGAATTATGTATATGAAATACATTTTTCACATATTGTTTTGTATTTATTGGAGTGCTGCACTTAGTACCTTTTTACATTTTTTTAGGCAGATCAATAGATAAATATGTAGCAAGGCTGTAAAATATCAATACAATTACTCTACGAGCCAAATATACATCTTCAACTTCTGGAATATAATCAATGCGTTGAACTAATTTTGTCCCTTTCGTGATGAGCAGGAAGACAGATGTACAGTAGGTTTCTTATATTAGTGAAAGCCCACTGCACAGTGCAGCCTGTGGGGAATCACTGTTATAAATATCACCTTCCTGTCTTTGTTCCCTGTCTTTGTGCCTGGTCTGCTAACCATATTAAATCATTTGCTGGATCAGAAGAATTGCAACTTTGAAGACCTTAAGATAGGATTTCCAGCTGTTTTAAAGAATTACCTATAATACTAACTGGTGAAATACTGGCTGCCTCTGCATGCATACCTATTGTCAAGATTGAGCAGTACTTATACATTGGAGGAAGACAGCTTAAGTATAAGAAGCAAGATTGTAACAATGAGTAAAATAATAGTTTATTGCAAAATTAAAACACACACAAAAAATGAGTGGAAAAAAAATCTTAATTTTATATTTAAACCAGGTGTTGAGCCCGGCATTGCCCAGGCATAGTAACGAACTGTTCTTATTTATAACAAAATAGAATGATTATTTTGCTCATAAATGTCACAAAGTAAATAGATAGAAAATGTATTATTATAAATCAAAATGTAAAAGTACCCCCAACTCCCTGCCACTCTCCAAACCCTAACCCCCCAAAACACACGCCCGTCCAACCAAAAAAGCCCACCCCTAAACCCGCAACCTTGCCTCCCCCCAAAATAAACCCTCACCCGCTCAAACCTGCCTTCGTGCCCCACCCAAAACAGGCTCCCTGCCCCCAAACCTGCACCCCCCAAATAATGCCCCCCCAAACCTACAACCCCCAAATCCAGAGAATTAAATCACAAAAGATAGATAATGAATTAATTTTCCCAAATCAGCTCAATTTTTGCTGGGTTAGGAAGTTGGGATGGTTAAAAGTTTATCAGCAATTTCTCAGTTTTCCAATCAAATTTACCAAACCACTTTTTTTAGTGACCACATCACATTTGAAGGGACTTTGAGAGGTCTATGTAACAAAAAAATACCCAAAAGTGACAATTCTAAAAACTACACCCCTTACAGTGCTCAAAACCACATTCAAGAAGTTTATTAACCCTTCAAATGCTTCACAGGAACTGATGCAATATGGAAGGAAAAAATGCTATTTCACAAGGGTAACAGGAGAAAATGGACCTCAAAATTTGTTGTGTAACTTCTCCTGAGTACACCGATACCCTATATGTGGTGAAAAACTACTGTTTGGACATACAGAAGGGAAGGTGCACCATTTGACTTTTGAAAGGCAAGATTGGAATTGTTAGCTGACACCATGTCACGTTTGGAGAGCCCTTGATGTGCCTAAACAGTGGAACCTCCACACAAGTGACTGAATTTTGAAATCTAAATCTCTCAAGTACCTTATCCAAATGTGTAGTGAGTACCTTGAACCACCAAGTGCCTCACAGAATTTTGGAAAGTTGAAAGGTAAAAAAGCTGTGAAGATAAAAGAATCAAATTTTTCCCACAAAAATATTCTTTTATCTCCAAATGTATTACTTTTACAAGGGTAATGGAAAAAAATGCACCATACAATTTGTTGTGCAACTTCCACGTACGCCGATACCTCATATGTGGTGGAGAACTATTGTTTGGGCACACATCAGGGCTCAGACAGAAAGGAGTGACATTTGACTTTTCTAGTGCAAAATTGTCTGCATTATTAGTAGATGCTATCTTGCGTTTGGAGAGCCTCTGATGTGCCTAAACAGTGGAAACCCCCCACAAGTGACCCCATTTTGGAAATTAAACTCCTCAGAGATTTTAATTAGATGTGTGGTGAGCACCTTGAACCCCCAGATGCTTCCCAGAATTTCAAAACGATGATCTGTGAAAATGTAAAAAATTCACATTTTCACCACAAAAACGTTCTTTAAGCTCAAAATATATTATTTTCACAAGGTTAACAGAAAAGAAACTGTACAGTACAATTTGTTCTGCAACTTTTATTGAGTACACTGTTACCCCATATGTGGTGAAAAAGTAGCATTTGGGCACAAGGCAGGGCTCAGATGGGAAGGAGCCCCATTTGAAATGCAAGATTGATTGAAATTGTAAGCTGGCACATTGTAGCGTTTGGAGAACCACTTATGTGTCTAAACTGTGAAAACCCCCACAATTTACCCCTTTTTGGAAACTACACACCTCAATGAACATACTGTGTTTTTTGGACTACAAGGCACACCAGACTATAAAATGCACCCAGATTTTAGAGGAGGAAAATGGAGAAAAAAAATGAAGCAAATAATGTGGTTATAATGCACTGTTATCAGGGAAATGTGCTGCTGACACTTATGGGGGTAATATCCTCATCCTGTGTCTTCCAGGTAATATTTGGCCCCCCATCCTGGTATATAATCTCCATCCTGGATATGGCCCCAAATCCAGGTATATAGGCCTTCATCCTCAGATATAGCCCCCATTCTGGCATATAGCATCCCCCATATTGGATATGGCTCCCCATCCTGGGATATAGCCTCCCATCCTGAGATATAGCCCCCCATCCTGGTGTACAGCCTCCCATCCTGAGATATAGCCCCCCATCCTGCATATGGTCCCTTGTCCTGGTTTTCAGCCCCCCATCCTGGATATGGCTTTCCATCCTGTGATATAGGCGCCTATCCTGGGATTATAGCCCCCCATCCTGAATATGGCTTCCCATCCTGGGATAAAGCCCCCCATCCTGGATATAACCCCCCATCCTAGTATACAGCCCCCCATCCTAGATATGGCTCCCTATCCTGGGATATGGCTCCCCATCCTGGGATATAGCCCCTCATCCTGGTCCATACTAGTATACAACCCCCCATCCTGGATATAGCCCTCCATTCTGGGATATAGACCCCCATCCTGGTATACAACCCCCCATTCTGGATATAGTTCCCCATTCTGGGATATAGACCCCCATCCTGAGATATAGGCCCCCATCCAGGGATATAGACCTCCATCTTGGTTATGGCTCCCCATCCTGGGATATAGCCCCCCATACTGGTATACAACCCCCCATCATGGATATGGCTCCCCATCCTGGGATATAGCCCCCCCATCCTGGTTATGGTCCCCCATCCTGGATATATCCCCCCATCCTGAATATAGCCCCCCATCCTGGTATACAGCCCCCCCATCCTGGATATGGCTCGCCATCCAGGGATATAGTCCCCATCCTGGATATAGCCCCCCATTTTGGATATGGTCCCCCATCCTGGTACACGGCCCCCATCCTGGATATATCCCCCCATCCTGGATTTAGCCTTCCATCTTGGATATGGCTCTCCATCCTGGGATATAGCCCCCATCCTGCATATGGTCCCCCATCCTGGTATACATCCCACCATACTGGATATGGCTCCCAATCCTGGGATATAGCCTCCCATCTTGCTTTTAGTCCCCCATCTTGGATATCTGGATATAGTCCCCCATCCTGGATAGGGCCCCCCATCCTGATATACAGCCCCCCATCCTGGGATACAGCCCTCCATTCTAGCTATAGCCCCCCATCCTGGATATGGCCCCCCATCCTGGATATGGCCCCCCATCCTGGTATACAGCCCCCCATCCTGGTACACAGCCCCCATCCTCGATATGGCTGCCCATCCTGGGATAAAAGCCCCTATCCTGGATATGGCCTCCCATCCTGGTATATAGCCCCCACCATCCGGGTACATTACGCCCATTCTGGATCTGACTCCCTATCATGGTAATGTCAATGTAACTCACCCTCCGGTGCTTTCCTCTGTCTTCCGTGTTTGCAGCACTCGCGTTATGTGTCCTCCTGCATCACCGGGGCATCCGATCATGTTACTGGCACAGCAGAGTGACATCATCACTGCACGCCCTAATTCCATTATCGGCTGCCTCAGGGATGCAGGAGGACTCAGAACGCGAGTGCTGCAAGCAGGGAGATACGGAGGGAAAAGCTGGAGGGTGAGATACATTGTATACTATTTTCTTGTGTGCGGCAGTATGGGGGGCCATATACGGTAATGGGGAGGTGTACACTTCATCTAATTTAATATGAACTGCGTCCCTTTGCCCATCTCTCAGTGCAGCTTCAGCACAAAGGTAATTGAAAAAGCAGGGTGCAGTGCATATTAAATGAGCATAATGGGCGGAGCATGTGACCTCCGGCTGCCTCTGCAGCCCACGCAGCCTCCTCTCAGCCCACTCCAGAGCTGCAGCTCCCCCCAGCACAGCCCCATAGTCTGTATATTTGGACAATAAGACACCCCCCCACTTTCCCGCTAAATTTTTGGGAAAAAAGTGTGTCTTATAGTCCAAAAAATACAGTATCTAGATGTGTGGTGAGCATCTTGAACCACCAGGCTTCACAGCATTTTACGAGTAAAAAAATTGAACTTGGAAAATAAAAAAATATCATGCATCCCACAAAAATGTTCTTTTAGCTCCAAATTTTGTATTTTCACAAGGGTAGCAGAAAAAAATGTAATCATACAATGTGTTGTGCAATGTCTAAATGCACTCAGTAGGATGCAGTGGGCTTTAGTTATTTAGGAAAAAGCAAAACAGGTGCAAAATACCAGCACTCTAATCACACTCAGCCTCCTTCACTTAGAGGGGGTGATTACTGGTCTATATGCACACAGGATGAGGTTCCCATAGGGCGCCACTCACAAACGTCATGCAATGTGTGCCCAGCTTACTACTTATGCCCTTACTATTAGATTAGGCGGCTGTTAGGGACTATTTCAATGCACCTCAACAAGAATAGATGCCCTATATGGCCACCTGCACCCTGCAATAAAGAAAAAAAGTGCAAAAAAACAATACAAAACATGAATGAAATGTGAAATAGTGGTAGGTATTTTGGGCCAAAACACGTAAGCTCGTAATCCACTTCAAGTGTTAAAAACCCTCATGCTTACAAGTCTCTAAAAACTAAATTCATAATAATATATAGCAAACATTTTAGGAACTCTTAAGTGTGAGGATCCTTGATGTGGATTATGAGCTTACCTGTTTTGGTCCAAAATACCTACCAATACCTCACATTTTATTCATGTTTCGTATTGTGTGTTTTCTTACACTTTTTTCTTTATTTCAGAGTGCAGCCAGGCCATATAGGGAGTCTATTCTTGTTGAGGTGCATTGATATAGTGCCTAAAAGCCCACTTAATCTATTAGTAAGGGTATAAGTAATGTCCAGTCCCACATTATGTGAACTGCGTCTAATGGGTGATTTTATGTTGTTAGTATATATGCAATAAAGTTTTCATTTTGTAATATTATTTTGCTGTGCACATTTGTGTGGAGCCCACTGGCATGGGGTACTCGGTACCGGATTGGGGTATTGCTGGGGATATCACGGCGGTCTTGGTCCGGTCCATGTCCTGGGTTCCGCAATAAATGGGGGGGATATTTACAGGGGAGTTTGTCGTGACGCTACCCACGGGTTGTGGTCAGTAAGAGGACCCCCGCTGCTGCAGAACCTCCGGGGATGATGTTTGGCAGCTGGAGATGTAGTGGCTCTCCACGGGTAGAGCTTGATTCCCCAGGGAAGTCGTAGTTATAGTCTATGATTGAGGCTATAGATGTTGCAGGATAGGGATAGAAGTAGAGATGAGGACAGGTGGTGAGGTAGAGTAGGACTTGAGTGCAAGGATCACACAGACTCATGGTTTTGTAGTTTTTCAAGGATTTACTGAAGATGATATTTGGCAGAGTACTGTTCACGTAGTCTGTACCGGGGCCGGGTTGCTCCCACCCTGTCCAGGTCCTCAGCTTCCTACTCCTGCGCCTTGTGTGTGGCCGTGCTGCTGGTTTAGCTGAGCTGCTGGCCCTGTTTCTCCTCACAGGTACCCAATTTGCTAGGCAACTTGAGCCTTTCCGTGTGCTTCTGGCCCCGC
Source organism: Allobates femoralis (assembly GCA_033576535.1). Lineage (NCBI taxonomy): Eukaryota > Metazoa > Chordata > Amphibia > Anura > Aromobatidae > Allobates > Allobates femoralis. The sequence continues at coordinate 447,827,577 of JARQOC010000004.1, forward strand.
CGTGTTGCTTTTAGGAATTTGGAGTTTTTCTGACATAGCTGCAGATGTTCAGATGCAGATATTGGGGAACAAGGAGCAGTTAGTGCTTTGTGGAAGGTAGCACTACAACCTAGTACTGCTTTGTGTTTTACACACACAAAAATTGCCCTGAGGTTTAATGCGATATATTATGCGCACCAGTCACCACACAAGACAGTGGTGCTGGCTGCGTCAGTTGTGCCGTACAACGGCAAAAAAATAAAATTGGCCTGCAGGGGTAAGACCTTGTACACACATACCAATGCGTTTTTTTAGCCCTTAGAAAAATTGATCCGTTTTTCTAAGGGTGCCAAATAGCGTCCCCTGTGGTTCTGAACGTTTTCGAGAAGTTTTTGGACTTAGTAATTTTTTCATTAAAAACGCATATGCGTTAACGCAGTTGCCTATATGTGCTATGCGTTAACGCATGCGTTTCCCATAGGGCCCCATGTTAAAAAAACGCATGCGTTTTTTAAACAACATATGCGTTTTTTTACAGCACCCAAAAAACGCTGCAAGCAGTGTTTTTTGGAGTGTTGAAAAAAAATGCATGAGTTGTTAAAAAACGCAGCTACACTTAAGTGCACCATGCGTTAACGCATGTGCGTTTTTATAAAACAGCTAAAAAACGCAGAGAATGCCAAAAAAGATGGTATGTGTGAACAAGGCCTAAATGTGACCCCAAAAATAGCTTGGAAAACTTTCACTACTCCCTGACCTTATACTTTCAGCTCTGAGAAGAGCTGTAATACGGCTGACTGTACTATGGGGTACTGTTACGCTCCTGCCTGTCTCCCTGCACTACTATTACTATTACTATTACTAAAATACTGGTAGCTTTTGGGTTTTACAAGAGGATTTCTGTACGATTTGCACAAGCACAACTCTCCCTATCAGCTGCTCACGCTCTCCCTACACTAGCTGTGTTCTGCATGCAATGTGCAGAAAATGGCGGCGGCATGACTTATATAAAGCCTATGAGTCATAGGCTATGACTCATGTATGACGCTGGGCAGCCAGCCAATCAAAGTAATGCCACAACCAAGAAGGCTGTAGCATTACTGTGATTGGCTAATGTTGGGCGGGAGATCCGAATATTGCGAGGCGAGTAGTGAAATACTCGCTATGTTCCGAGTATCAGGAATCGCACATTACATGCCAAGTACCAAATACTTGCAATTATATTTGCTTATTCCTAATCTTGCACACAGGGCCTAAGCGAGTCAAGGGAGAGCTGCAGTTGTGGTGAAAGGGCTCAAGGATTCCTCTTGCCCCCTGGCTACTTCCACGTAGACTTCTAGGGAAGGAGGGGTGAGGGTGGCCAACTGCAGTCCTCAAGCGCACGTTTTCATGATTTCCTTAGCATTGTACAGGTGCTAATTTCATCACCTGCAGAGGTGATGAATGATTCCAGCACTTTGTGCAATGTTAGTAAATCCTGAAAAGAGACGCTCTTTCCGGCCCTTGAGAACTGCACTTGGCCAGCTCTGTTCTACTGGAGGGGGTGTAATGTCTTGCTTGTTCCATACCTCAGACCTTCAGGCCAGAGGACTGTGGTGTTTTCACCAGTCTCTATACGGCAGTATCAAAGCACCGGTTTGCAGAAACAGTCCAGCACAAAACGGAGTGAACGATAAAAACTTGACTATGTACACACACAGACTATAAGTCTCAAACAAAAAAACGTAACAATATAAATAGTATATACATATAACGAAAGCCCCATAGGGATCAGCAGCACACAGACTGTTAAAGTGGTAGAGAGGCAACAAAGAGCAGAGTCCATGAAGATCTTTCAGTTGGGCCCCAAAGGCTGCATGAATACCCAGTAGGGGGAAGCACAAACGATGCAAAATGGTAACAGAGCTTTAACAAAAACACATGCCTTGGTCAAGGACAACGAAAAACTGGAAAAAAAAACAATTTACAAAAGTCATTCTTTGGCTGAAATGCCAAGTGAGGCTGGGGTCACAGTACCATTTTTCACATGCATTTTTGGAGACCTGCGTTTTCAAAAACGCATGTAAAAAACGCACCCATAGGCCCCCATGTTAAAAAACGCATGCCCTAATAGCCAAAAAGCATGTGTGACTGTCCCATGCGTTTTTGGAGCATATACAAAAACGCATGCGTTTTTGTAGAAAACGCATGCGTTTTTGTAGAAAACGCATGCGTTTTTATAACATGGGTTCCTATGGAAAACGCATGCAAAAACGCATGTACAGTTAGTACCTTTTAGTGCCATTCAAAAACGCATGCGTTTCCCATAGGAGCCCATGTTAAAAAAAAACGCATGCGTTTTTCCGGAAACGCATGCGTTTTTTTTAACATGGGCTCCTATGGGAAACGCATGCGTTTTTGAATGGCACTAAAAGGTGCTAACTGTACATGCGTTTTTGCATGCGTTTTCCATAGGAACCCATGTTATAAAAACGCATGCGTTTTCTACAAAAACGCATGCGTTTTTCAAAACGCTCAAAAAAATACTACAAGCACTATTTTTATGTGCAGATTCAAAAACGCAGCTAAAAACGCAGGGAGCCATCAGAGACCTTAAAAAACTCATGCTGACATGAAAAACGCATGTAAAAAAGCATGCGTTTTTAAAAGGCACTAAAAAAATGCATGTCAACTGTGACCCCAGCCTAAGGGATGGGTCACTGTTTCACAGACCCATCAACATGCCTTTAGTGTTGCCCAGTGAGATTGTTTCTTGCCATTTTCAACCATGCTCTGGATGGTTGTCACATTTTCTCCTCATACTGCGCTGCTGGATGGTCTTGGAGGGTCACCAGGGCTACACCTCTAGGTGCATACTTTGCCACCACCTGCTCCCCAGCACACTCTATTATTGCCACTGCTGAGGAGGATGATGGAGGAACTAAGTGACGACCACCCTCTCTAGGATAGACAGGACCAGGAACATCTTTGGAAACATCGACATGCCCTGTGGGTGCATTTAGCTGGCAACCAAGAGACGCCAACTTCTCTCCAAGTCTGTCTTTTCCTTCTCAAATTGGGCAGCAGTGCCAATCTGACATATGCCAACCACAAGCCATCCATTCATGCCCCACACCTTCAAGAATGTGACCTCATTCCCAACAAAGATGGTAAGTAGTCTTTGGAGAAGATCATCATGCTGCACGGTGGTGTGGTTGTCATAGCACCGATGTTTAGTGTCATGTTCCACTACAAACTCATACCCCTTATCCTGTTTGAATACCACCACCTTGCCTTTCATGCATTGGATGAGGAAGTCATTCACCTTAGCCCCATGAAGCCAGTCACGGGTGATGGAATCTGCATGTTGTATCTCCTCAACAAATGACATAAGAAGTCATTCAAAGCAAAGGCCTGTACACTTCCTACTGATTGGTGACTGTTGCAACCTTCACAAAATTTAGTTTTAATCTTTCTCATTGCTGTTCTCTAATTACGATCATCATGTTTTGTGTAAAATAAAAGTTTTAAGTTGATAAACTTTTGTTATTTTGGAAAACACTGTTCTAATGTTGATCAATGTAGATTACATTCTGTCTGTTAAAAATTAAGTGATTAAACATAGTTGCCTAGGCTGAAGGTCGCTGTTGGTGTTGGTACTCTGCTGCTAGACAGCTTCGGGGGGTTGCAGGGGCTACTCCTGCAGGGGCAGTCTCCGCCACCACTTGCGCCCCAGGACACTGCATCATAGCCACTGCTGGAGAAGATGGAGGAACTATGGGGATGACCTCCACCTCTAGGAAAGAAAGGAGCAACACTGACATGCCCTGTGGGTTTGGGTGTAGCTGACTATCTAACCAAGAGAGTTTATGCGAACAGGTGCTTTGATACTGCCGTATAGAGACTGCTGAAAAAGCCACAGTCCTTTGTTCTCCACCCAACACCACCTTCTCTCCCGGTCAGCCTCCTACTGCCACTTCTCAAATTCAGTGGTGGTGACAACCTGACATACGCCTATTGCAAACCAACCCTTCCTGCCCCACACCTTCATGAAGGTGACCTCTTCCCTGGCAAAGTTGATGTGCAGTCTTTTAGGAAGATGTCATGCAGCAGGGTGGACCAGTTGATTTAGCACCAATGCCAAGTACTAGAGATGAGCAAAACTTTGGAAGTTCAAATTCGGTTTGGTTCGCTGAACAGGCAATGTTTGATGAGCAAGTTCGACGAACAGTTCACCAAACATCCGAACCTCATTGAAAACAATTGGAAGCAGAATCAAGGGTCCAGTAAACATCCCAAAAGCTGCCAAACACAGCTCAAATTAGGGACAGGCACCAGGAAACTGGTGTAACTCGAGTTGTAAGTGTAGATCTGCAATGCGAACTGAGTCTGTGGAGCCCACTGGGACGGGATACTCGGTACCAGACCGGGGTACTGCTGGGGATATCACGGCGGTCTTAGTCCAGACCGTGTCCCAGGTTTCGCAGGTAATGGGGGAATATTTACAGGAGAGTTTGTCGTGACGCCACTCACGGGTTGTGGTCAGGGTGACCACTGCTGCTGCAGAACCTCCGGGGATGATGTTTGGCAGCTGGGGATGTAATGGCTCTCCGCAGGTAGAGCTTGGTTCCCCGAGGCAGAGATAGTAACAGTCTATAGATGGTGCTATGGATATTGCAGGATAGGGGTAGTAGTAGAGATGATAGCTGCTTGTCAGGGAACGCAGGATTTGAGCACAAGGATCACACAAACTCACAGTTTTGAAGTTTTCCACGTCTTTACTGCAGATGATGTTGTTAGCAGAGTACTGTCCACTGAGTCTGTATTGGGGCCGGGTTGCTCCCACCATGTCTGGGTCCTCAGCTTCCCTCTCCTGCGCTGTGTGTGGCCCTGCTGCCGCTTCAGCAAGGCTGCTGGCCTGTCTCTTTTCACAGGTACCAGCTTTGCTTGGCAACTTGAGTTTTTCCTCTGTATTTCTGACCCTGCCGTGTTGCGTCACTGATGTACAGTGTAGATGTATAACCTCCACTAGTCCGGTGTTTACTGTGCTGCATGTGTCAGTCACAATTTCGGATCCGGTATCCGGTCTGTGCGCTCCTCTGGGGCGAGTTATGAGGTAACTCAGTCTCCCAGATGTGTTCTCCTGTTTCTCTTACTCCTTCCCTCAGACCCTGGCTAGGCCTGGAAGTGGGTAGCAGTCTGTGGAGAGGCCTAAGGCAGCCACTTTACACCACCAGTCTTTCTTCCTCAGTCCTCCCAGGATCTGAACTAACTCCAAATGACTAAATGTCACAGCCACTCTGGTCTTCCCCACTTACTCTTTACACCAGAAATATATATAAGGGAGCTGCTTGAGATCCCCCTTCTGGCCTAGAGGTGCTAGTGCAGTGTCCAGTGTTGTGTGGGGAGTAAACCCATGGTGTTGTTTCTGTGGCAATTAACCCCTGGGGTGCCACATGTCCCTCAATGAAGTGTTAGGGAAAACTAGTCCTAAGCTTGTCTACCAGCTTTTTTTGATACTTCAGAATGCACGTGACCCTGTCCAGGGTGGGAAGTATCTGGCTAAATTTACTCCTGTACCGCGGATCCAACTGTGTGGCAACCCAGTAGTCATTGCTAATTTGAATACTAACAATACAGTCATCATGTTGCAGATAGTGCAGCAAGAAGGTGCTCATGTGTCTGATGCATCCTAATACTTGTTGTGTTGGTGGTGGCAGGGTAACATTCTCGCTTGCTTTCTCTGTTCTCTCCCGCCAACCTTGGACAACAGAAAGGAGAATAATTTCTTCCTCATCTCCTGACTTTTTTATGCCCATCATGTCTTCATCCTCATCCTTCTCCATTTGTTCTTCAGCTACTGCACCTTCACCACCAATTTGTCTGGTACCATGAGCTCCTCTGTCGCTCTACTCCACACTGACATGCTACCCATCTGTATGACGATAGTCCAGACCTTAGAAATACTGATATTCTTTTCACATCCTCCTCTTCTTCCTCCTCCTCTTTTCAAAGTTTGCTCCAGCATGTAGATGAGCAGTATAGTCATGCTGATGACGGCATCATCAGTGCTAACCATCTTAGCAGCCATTTTAAAACTGTACAGAAGGGTGCAGAGGTCCTTGATCTGTGCCCACTCTGCAAGTGTCATTCGCACAACATTTGGCTCGCTTTGACTCATTGTACGCATCATTACATACTGTACCAGGGCTTGTCGCTGCTGCTACAGTCACTGCAACATGTGTAGAGTGGAATTCCTTTGTGTCAGCACATCGCATATCAAATGGTTAACTGGTTGTCTAGAAAGACCTCTGTAGCGATGCTAGTCGATGAGTCTCGGGGCGTGAGCAGTCACAGAGAGCACACAGTGACCGTGCCTTGTGCAACAGCTCATCAACACCTGGATAGTGACCTAGGAATTGCTGGACTATCAGGTTGAGGATGTGAGCTATGCAAGGTATGTGTGTAAGTTTGCCCCAGCATAGGGCCGCCACCAGGTTTGCACCATTATTGCACACGGCCTTCCCTGGTTCCAGGTTAAGCGCCGATAGTCATGCCTTAAACTTGGCCTGCATAGCTGTCCATAACTCTTCAGTTGTGCGACTCACATCTTCAAGGCATTTTAAATTAAACATTGCCTAACGGTGGAGAGCCATTCGGGTGGATTCTGTCTGAATTCAAGATTAAGGGAGAGGTCAAGGGCAGAGCTTGAGGCCTTAGAGGAGGTGGACAAGGCAGAATCAGTAGATGACGTTAGGTCCCCTTACCCCACTCCCCAGCTCACCTCTCCCGGGTCGGCATCTTCTGCCCCTCTGCCGACCGGGCATCCAGTGTCCAGGCACACTGTGTCTCGGAGCCGTCACCAGGTTCCCTTCCTGTCAGCTGACCACCGGGCTCACACATGAGCACATTACAATGGTCGTATTCATGTGACCAATCAGCGGCACACTAGGTGCACTCCTCCCCTGTGACTCTAGGGGCCGGCATGGTGCAACCTGACACTCTCCTCGACCAATAGCTGCTATTACTCTGGTATATCAGGCCACCGCCACTGATGGGAGGTGCCTGAATATTAAGTCAGTTTGCTTCTGCCTTGCTGTCTGTTGGTCAGGCCTTCCTTGTACCCTGTATCCCGGAATCCTTAGCTGTGCCGTAGCATAGGCTAACCTTACGAGCTGCGCCCCCTGGTACTAGCAGCTGTGGTATTTAGACCCCTGGGCTTGCCCCTGACAATCCCTGTATAGGGGTTGGTTAAATTAGGAACAGCTCACCCAGGGGAGTTTGGTACCACGGCCCAGTGGGTCCTCTCTAGGGTGCCTTCCCCCGGAAACGTGACAGATGAAGAGGTACAGGCAGAAATTTGTCACGAAAGTCATGGGGATTTCAGGACTTGGAGATTAGCCCCTTCCCTGCCTGGTCCCGCAGCCCACAGAGTCAACCAGAGGCTGGTGAGGGAGATGTAATGCCTCTGGCCATGTTTGCTCATCCTGGTGTCATTGGTGATATACACCCTGTCATACAGAGTTTCTCAAGGAATCAGTGATGTTGTCTGCAGCATGCTGCTGTATCACAGGCGCAGCTTGCTTTGAGACATAGTGACGACTGGGGAACTGATCCTGATGAGCTGCATCGGCCATCAGCTTTCGGAAATCCCCCAGGCAGAAAGCCAGCATTTCCATAGCCAATAACTAGGAGATGGTGAAGTTCAAGCTCTTTGCTTTGGGATGTGTAGGAGAAAGTTATCTTTTCCTTGACTACAAGTGTGGGACCGAGGACTGAGAGGGGGTGGAGTAGGGTGTACCCGACAAACTGCTGCACTGTGAAGGACGTGAAGGCCCAGATGTTATGGTGGTTTGACAAACAAATGATGTGCTCTGTGTCAGGGATCGGTCAAAACCAGCAGGCATATCCACTTCCATAACAGCTGAGGGTTCTGTCATTTGCCCTCACTGTAAACAAGTGGAGGTCCTGTGGTCGGACACCAATAGGAAAACAATTTGTATGCTGATGGAGGAGGAAGAAGCAACAAATGCATTTGATGTGGTGGTGTTTGGTGAGGCCTGCTAGGAACAGTTTTACCGCTATATTTTTCCCAGAGTACCATACCGTATACTGTTGGCCCATGTGGTGTTTCATTTATGAAGTAGTGAAATTGTGGAGGTTTTTGTCCAACTCAATTTTTGGGTACAAAGATTGCAAATTATATGAGTTGGGTCATCTTTTGCGGTGTGAAAAAAGGCCCAGAGTAGGCAACTCTTGCCATCTCAGACATCAGCAAAACTGCAAACTCTGCTGGCCAGAGACAGAGTTGTGGTTGAGGATGCAGCACTTGTCATGCTTGCAGCTGTCAGTCTCTGTGCGGGAACCCACAACCAAACCTCCTCATCTTCCTTCTCCCCCTCCTCCTCCTCTGCTGAGCTATTCAGCTGCATTATTCTGAGTTCATTCCAAGCTGGATCTAGAACCTCATCCTCATCTCTGTTGTCCCACTCTCACCATGAGAGTCAGCCTCCTCCACTTCCTGCTCTGAATGCACATTACAATGCAGGTGTTCCTCAGGTATCTGAATCTCATCATCATCACCTCCACTGCCAGGTGTTAACATCTCGTGAAGAGGGTCTGGATTCTGCTGGGTCCATACTTCCGCCATCCTCGGATTCAACTCCAAAAGATTTTGGGCATCAGTGCAGATCTTTCATCCTCTGAAGTATGTTTGATGCAGACCTCTTATGACCATGGAAAAGAATGTGTAATCATATCTGCAAAAGCGCCCATCCGTGTTTCCCCACAATCAGTTGTGCGGTTGGAGACTTGTTGTGACATGGGATGACACATAGGTAATTGGGGCACTACCTCTGAGGACTGTACTGTTTGAGAAGATGAGGTGGAGGAACAAAAGGACAGGCCACTTGATGCAGCAGTTTTCATGAACTGTAGTAAAAGCTGGGCCTCATACACAACTTGTAATTCTCTGCTGCTGGCAAACAAAGAGTCCGGAGAAGGCTGTCTAGTAACAGAAATTATCTATTTGTTTGGCATACAGCGGCAAGCCAATGTTTGATTACTGCAGCTTTCAGTAACATTACCAGTAGCACCTACTCCATGTACGCCTCCAACACCAAGCCTACTCCCCTTTCCAACAACCTTTTTCCACTTCCCCTTTCCACCAGGACCTCAGGATTTCCCACTCATCTTTTATGCACACAGATTTGGAAAGCACTTGTTTGAGGCCAAATAGAGCCTTTTTTAAGAGAAACGGAAAGATTTGAGAATCACAGGTTTAGAGGCCAAACAGCTTTTTTAGGGTAACTAAGGGATTTCAGATTCAAATGTTACAGGCATAAAAGTGCCTTTTTAGGGGAAATTGAAGAATTTGAGATTCCCAGGTTACAGGCCAAACAGAGCCTTTATAAGGGAAGCTGAAGGATTTGAGAATCACAGGTTACAGGCAAAAAAGTGAATTTTTAGTGGAAACTGAAGGATTTGAGATTTACAGGTTACAGGCCTAACAGAACCTTTTAGGTGAAACTGAAGGATTTGGCAATCTGTATGCAAAAAACGCCGCTTTGGCAAAGCATACAGGTTTAGGTATTACACTTGTTTTCAGTACAAAATGGCTATGCCCGGATGGACCCTTTCGCCCTCCTATTCTAACTAAAAGCGATGGAGTAGCCAGCTATCTAATTGTGTAACATGGACACAGCAGCATGGAGCGGCAACAGCACTATACCTAGCAGTAATACCCTGAAAATGGTGATGATGGCAAATAGCTGCTTATTATATTACTAGGGACATGTGAATTTAGCAGTCAATGAAAGAAGCCATATTTTGTGTAGGGAACAGTGAGAAGGAGCAAGTATTTATTCCGGGGCACGGTGTACAGTCTTGGCCAAAAGTTTTGAGAATGACACCAAAATTATATTTTCACATGATCTGCTGCCCTCTGGTTTTTATTTGTGTTTGTCTGATGTTTATATCACATACAGAAATATAATTGCAATCATATTATGAGTACCAAAAGGTTATATTGACAGTTAGAATGAGTTAATGCAGCAAGTCAATATTTGCAGTGTTGATCCTTCTTCTTCAGGACCTCTGCAATTCTCCCTGGCATGCTCTCAATCAACTTCTGGACCAAATCCTGACTGATAGCAGTCCATTCTTGCATAATCAATGCTTGCATTTTGCCAGAATTTGTTGTTTTTTGTTTGTCCACCCGTCTATTGATGATTGACCACAAGTTCTCAATGGGATTAAGATCTGGAGAGTTTCCAGGCCATGGACCCAAAATCTCTGTTTTGTTCCCTGAGCCATTTAGTTATCACCTTTGCTTTATGGCAAGGTGCTCCATCATGCTGGAAAAGGCATTGTTGGGCGCCAAACTGCTCTTGGAGGGTTGGGAGAAGTTGCTCTTGGAGGACATTCTGGTACCATTCTTTATTCATGGCTGTGTTTTTAGGCAAGACTGTGAGTGAGCCGATTCCCTTGGCTGAGAAGCAACCCCACACATGAATGGTTTCAGGATGCTTTACAGTTGGCATGAGACAAGACTGGTGGTAGCGCTCACCTCTTCTTCTCCGAATAAGCTGTTTTCCAGATGTCCCAAACAATCGCAAAGGGGATTCATCAGAGAAAATGACTTTACCCCAGTCCTCAGCAGTCCACTCCTTGTACCTTTTGCAGAATATCAGTCGGTCCCTGATGCTTTTTCTGGAAAGAAGTGGCTTCTTTGCTGCCCTCCTTGAAACCAGGCCTTGCTCAAAGAGTCTCCGCTTCACCGTGCGTGCAGAAGCACTCACACCAGCCTGCTGCCATTCCTGAGCAAGCTCGGCACTGCTGGTAGTCCGATCCCGCAGCTGAAACAGTTTTAAGATACGGTCCTGGCACTTGCTGGTCTTTCTTGGGCACCCTGGAGCCTTTTTGACAACAATGGAAGCTCTCTCCTTGAAGTTCTTGATGATGCGATAGATTGTTGACTGAGGTGCAATCTTTGTAGCTGCGATACTCTTCCCTGTTAGGCCATTTTTGTGCAGTGCAATGATGGCTGCACGTGTTTCTTTAGAGATAACCATGGTTAACTGAAGAGAAACAATGATACCAAGCACCAGCCTCCTTTTAAAATGTCCAGTGGTGTCATTCTTAATCATGACTGATTGATCGCCAGCCCTGTCCTCATCAACACCCAAGCCTGTGTTAATGGAATAATCACTAAAACGATGTTAGCTGCTCCTTTTAAGGCAGGACTGCAATGATGTTGAAATGTGTTTTGGGGGTTAAAGTTCATTTTCTAGGCAAATATTGACTTAGCAAGTAATTACTGTTAAGCTGATCACTCTTTATGACATTCTGGAGTATATGCAAATTGCCATTAGAAAAACTGAAGCAGTAGACTTTGTTAAAATTAATATTTGTATCATTCTCAAAACTTTTGGCCATGACTGTAGGGCAGATATTTTTACTCAGGAAAATAGTAACATAGTTTTGTTGAATATTGATCATTCTGCTATTTTTAAGGTCATTGTGCCGGGATAGGCTGAAGACCGGAGAAGATGGAAATCTGCAGAGACGAGCTGTGGATGTGAAAACTCATCATGGTGTCTGGACAAGAAGGAGAAGAGAAAGACACCCCGATCAGAGACAAGGTCATCTATAAGGTAACTGCATGTAAATGATTATTTGTAATAATGACAAAATTCTCATCAGTTCTGTGGTTCCTGCATGATTTATTGACGGCTGGTGACAACAACTCCCAGTATGTCCTAACCATTGCTAATGATGTAGTAGGAGTTGTAGGTTCATGCAGTACAACTGTGTATGGGTCTGACCTGACATTACAATTGTTTTACCATGCACTGATGGTTGCTCTGATGATGAATTTTGTTACAGATGAGGGTTGTAATTTCTGTACTGATGTGGGTTATATGGATGTATTTCTGTACCTCTGGTGGGTCTGGTGATGTATTTCTGTTCCGATTTAGGTTTTGACATAGTGTTTCTGTACCTCTGGTGGGTCTGGTGACATATTTCTGTACTGATGAGGGTTTTGACTTTGTATTTCTGTATTGATAGGGGTTATATGGATGTATTTCTGTACCTCTAGTGGGTCTCATTATTTATTTCTGTTCTGATGGGGGTTATATGGATGTATTTCAGTACCTCTAGTGGGTCTGGTGATGTAGTTTTGTGTTAATTATTCTGATACTGTACACATCTAACAATCCATAACTTGTAAGCTTTCTTGATACATGGCTATGTTAACAAAGTGTTGTGCATTCTAACAAGTTAAGGGTTCTATGTATTTATTTCATGGGAGCATTAAAGGGGTTGTCCTAAGCTTGTGATGAGTCTGCAGTCACTCTGTGTCTCTATGTGACTGCAGAATTCTGAATTCTCACAGAGCGCACACTGCCTGCTGTCAGGATTGTCTTGTGCCGGTGGTGAGAGTGGAAGGTCACATAACCATAGGAATGCAATTTACATACATGCAGTCACGTGCTGACTACACATGCGAGGCTTCAATCGAGGCCGGACACGTCTAGTCAGAATGTGGCCAGAAGTATATATATATATATCGCATATTTGTGTTCACATGACCGTCCAATCTTACCATTGATATGGGAAAATCCGGAAAGTGTGCAGTGCACGTGCCATGAGAATTCGGAGGTCTGCAGTCACCTAGACTTTCATCTCAAACTTGAACAAGCCCTTTAATTATAACATTAAACGCCTTAGGCCGGCTTCACATTGCGGCGTGATCCGGTCCGGGCTGTCCAGGATGACCCTGACAGCTGCGGACCGGATCAGCACACAGGACTGGGGGGCTAATATGCCCTCCGGTCCGGTGTGCAGCGCACGCAGCTCCCGCTGCTGATAAGTCAGGACCGCGGGCGCCACGGTCCTGACCTGTCAGCGGACAGCCCCGGAGCGGATCACGCCGCAGTGTGAAGCCGGCCTTAGCCCACTCCTAACAACGTGTAATATACTCAATGCCGGGAAAAAGCTCTTGCTGGTTCCAGCAGTCACTGTACATGTAAGTGTAAAAATCACATATGGATAATTGGTCACATGACGTCTCCTGAGACCACTGGGGGAGGGGGGCGCCAAACTGAACTCTTGCCCTGGGTGCCAGAAAACCTGGATACACCTCTGCATCAGCTGTTTTGGAAGTGGAAACATCTGCTGGTGTTGAGCACTGTCAGACATCGAGAGCACCACCTTTTTATGAATGCTACATAGTATGTCGGCCTGCACCTCCATCACAGTCCAGCAATTTGTCTGGGACACCCTACTCAACCGTTTCTCAGCACAGTAGCCAGCCCCAGGTCCCTCAGATGTGGACAAGTAAAAGACCATTTCCTTCTACCCATGCCAAAGCTAAGAGATTGATTTTCACCATCTTCACGCTGTTGGCTACGGAAATGCTGCTTTTCTGACTGGTGGATACAGAGGATTTTCAAGACCTTATGGCCGTTGCAGTGACCCAGTACCAGATGCCCAGTTGCCACTACTTCTCGAAGAAAGCTGTGCCTACACGTGATACACATGATAATAAAAAGCTGCTTTTTTTTAGTACCAGCAAAACCTATGAGATTCCAGAAATCTCCTGCACACACAGGCCCATCTGCTTTTTTTGTCCTGGTGGAAATGAAAAACTGTTTTTTGCTGTGTTTTGAAAAGAAGTAGCATGTCAATTCTTTCAGTGTTTTTGCTGCTTTTTTCAACCATTGAAAGCAGAGAAGAGTTGAAAAATGCAACAGCTGCGTTTCTGTGGCAAAAACGCAGCGGAAAACAGCTTTTTACTGCCAAGAGATCAGGTTTTGCTTCAGGAAAAAACGCCCTGTGTGAACATACCCTGTGGTTGCAGAAATTTCTGCACCAAATCTGCATCTCCTGCCAGAAAAACGCAATGTGCTTTTAATGAATTATTTCCATGCATTTAGGGTGGAAAAATGCTGCAAGAATTGACATAGTGCAAATCAGCAAGAGAAAAAAAAGCAATATGTGCACAAAAACTTTAAGATATTCATTGAGTTTGCTGGCATTAGGATTTGCATGACGTTTTGTGTCAGTATCACTTTGTCTCCAACAACATGGCTCTGCACTGTGATCCTGAACTTCATTGTCCCTTATCTATTTGCCAACACCCAGAAAGGAAAGGGTAATGATGGGAGTGTAGGTGTGTCAATGTCCGCGCTGCTCCAATGCAAAGAAAACTCACCAAAGAGTCAGAAAATCATCAGTCAGATTTCCATCCTTCTATTTCTTCCTCCTACGCTTTTCGGCACCCCACCTGGCGCCTTCCTCAGGGATATTTCTCTGGATATAACCACTGGTTAGTGGTCGGTGGAGGTCCGGCAGCAGCTTGGAGTATCTTCAAACGCCTTCAAACCAGTTGTGGGAATCACAACTGAATCAGGTGAGAGGCTCCTCAGCACCACTCCACATCTCTGAGTGTCACTAGTGATAGGGCACTATTGCGCCTCTTGTCCCCCACCCTCTTATATTTTTACAGAAAGGGAAGGGTGAGACATCACACATATCGATCAGATCCAGCCCACATTCTCAACAGTTGTAATGCGTACAAGCTGTGATTTTCATGGAAAATTTCAGCAGCTATTCCCCCTAGTGTTTCAAAGTAGAATATATTAAACTTTTTAAATTATTTTTTGTATTTTACTCCATAAAAAAAATGATAATATTGGAAAAACAAATGAAAACATTAATATTTTACATTTCTGCAATTGTTGAAAAAAATGTCTTTTTTTTATGGCACCTTTCCCTTAAAGCTGTGTGGCAGTGCACATGCAAGACTATTTCTCCATTCAGTCTCCACAGGAGCTATGCCGGTGCTGTACACGGCCATCTCTCTCAGGCCTAAAAAAATGAACTGATTGGTTGTTGAGCATGTGTATACAGTCATGGCCAAATATTTTGAGAATGATACAAATATTAATTTTTACAAAGTCTACTGCTTCAGTTTTTCTAATGGCAATTTGCATATACTCCAGAATGTCATAAAGAGTGATCAGCTTAACAGCAATTACTTGCAAAGTCAATATTTGCCTAGAAAATGAACTTTAACCCCCAAAACACATTTCAACATCATTGCAGTCCTGCCTTAAAAGGAGCAGCTAACATCGTTTTAGTGATTGTTCCATTAACACAGGTGTGAGTGTTGATGAGGACAGGGCTGGCGATCAATCAGTCATGATTAAGTAAGAATGACACCACTGGACATTTTAAAAGGAGGCTGGTGCTTGGTATCATTGTTTCTCTTCAGTTAACCATGGTTATCTCTAAAGAAACACGTGCAGCCATCACTGCACTGCACAAAAATGGCCTAACAGGGAAGAGTATCGCAGCTACAAAGATTGCACCTCAGTCAACAATCTATCGCATCATCAAGAACTTCAAGGAAAGAGCTTCCATTGTTGTCAAAAAGGCTCCAGGGCGCCCAAGAAAGACCAGCAAGCGCCAGGACCGTATCTTAAAACTGTTTCAGCTGCGGGATCGGACTACCAGCAGTGCCGAGCTTGCTCAGGAATGGCAGCAGGCTGGTGTGAGTGCTTCTGCACGCACTGTGAAGCGGAGACTCTTTGAGCAAGGCCTGGTTTCAAGGAGGGCAGCAAAGAAGCCACTTCTTTCCAGAAAAAGCATCAGGGACCGACTGATATTCTGCAAAAGGTACAAGGAGTGGACTGCTGAGGACTGGGGTAAAGTCATTTTCTCTGATGAATCCCCTTTTCGATTGTTTGGGACATCCGGAAAACAGCTTATTCGGAGAAGAAGAGGTGAGCGCTACCACCAGTCTTGTCTCATGCCAACTGTATAGCATCCTGAAACCATTCATGTGTGGGGTTGCTTCTCAGCCAAGGGAATCACAGTCACAGCTCACTCACAGTCTTGCCTAAAAACACAGCCATGAATAAAGCATGGTACCAGAATGTCCTCCAAGAGCAACTTCTCCCAACCGTCCAAAAGCAGTTTGGCGCCCAACAATGCCTTTTCCAGCATGATGGAGCACCTTGCCATAAAGCAAAGGTGATAACTAAATGGCTCAGGGAACAAAACATAGAGATTTTGGGTCCATGGCCTGGAAACTCCACAGATCTTCATCCCATTGAGAACTTGTGGTCAATCATCAAGAGACGGGTGGACAAACAAAAACCAACAAATTCTGGCAAAATGCAAGCATTGATTATGCAAGAATGGACTGCTATCAGTCAGGATTTGGTCCAGAAGTTGATTGAGAGCATGCCAGGTAGAATTGCAGAGGTCCTGAAGAAGAAGGGTCAACACTGCAGGTATTGACTTGCTGCATTAACTCATTCTAACTGTCAATATAAACTTTTGGTACTCACAATATGATTGCAATTATATTTCTGTATGTGATAAACATCAGACAAACACAAATAAAAACCAGAGGGCAGCAGATCATGTGAAAATATAATATTGGTGTCATTCTCAAAACTTTTGGCCATGACTGTAGTCACTAATCAAACAGGGGGAAAAGTGCCTCTTCCTGGATATCTGTGATGGTCTGAACTAGTAGTTATCATTTATCACCTATGTGGATAAGTGATAACTTCTTGTTACCAAAACACTAGGGATGCAACCACTAACCCTATAACTACCTAGGTCTACCTGGGATTGTACATATCTCCTCCATCCTACCAAGGTGGCCTTCAAAACTTTAAAGATTTTGGGGCCCATCAAGTTAAAATTATACAACTCATTTCCAAACGTCTATATTATCACAACGCACGGCATACATCCACGTCTTTGAGTTGTAGTAGAGTAATAAAATACTATGTACAGGAGACAGAGAATGTTGTTTCCAAAGCGATACATGTTTTTGGGCTACGTTTTGGGCTCCAAATGTAGGAGACCACATTTCCCAAGAAACATTGAATTGATTTATCTCAAGAGTGCCTATCTGCAATTAATCAAAATATATTGTATATATTATACAAGAGCAAGAAGAAAGCAGGCATCTCAAAGGTAACTTATGCATAAGAGGACTAAAGTCTTGATTGATGATACAGTAGCTAAAAATATTTTTCAAGTGATATAGTACTATTTAGTCTGGCCATATTCTGCTCCTTTGGTTATTGTACAATGACTAGGGACTAAGGACATGGACTATGACAGAAGGATTATTGCATTCATTCTATCAATAAGAACAGAAGGAGGCTCAGCATTTCAATTATTCTGGCAACCACTACTGAAATTAAAAGCACAAAGCACTTACTTCAACATGAGTCTCATCTATTTGTATATTCAGATGTGCCAAGGACATTTTGTTTGTATGCGAATTATTACCTGCTCTAAGGAGCAGCAATTCTTTGTATACAAAAGCCTATACACTATTGTTGTACTTTTTAATAGAGGCACTACTAAAGTGCACGTCTAACAGAGAAATGGCTGCATAGGAAGCCAAAACAAAACTCTTGGCAAAAGAAGGTGACCTCTTAGATCATTGCTCTGCGGTAGAGAAGAATCTAGATCCAGATGACATTTAAAATCTCAAAGACATATTTCATTTTTGGTATATATATGACTTGCACATAATTAAGTCTTAGGGAAATATGTGTACACTTTATAAATTGTTATACAAGACAAAAGGGAAGAGTTCAGTCTGAACATTATTGCCTTACACACTATTGGCAACTTTAACCACACAGTGGAGGGATGTATTTAGTTAAATGTTCCAGAATTGTGATGCAATTTGTATCACAAAATTGTTATTCCCAAATGGAATCTGCCATAAGGTCACCTGGTGAGAAGTGTTCACTAAGTTGTAGGTCTGGGTGAGCATATCAAACTCGGGACAACAATGCACTGATACATGAGTCAGCAAGGACCAAGACAGCAGTGTATAAAGGATAGCTGATGACAAACAGAGCAGATATCGCAGATGAAATATTTACAGGTACAACACACAGAGGAAAAGTAGAGGCATAGCAAATTGGTATCTGCAAGCAAGGAAATAGTTAATGACAACACCATAATAGAGTTTTTCCACCAAGACAATAGTTAATAGCAGCAATGTATTTAACCTTGACCTTGTAGTGAGGAAACAGTTATCTGTAGGAAAGCAATGAAGTATAGGCAAACTGGAAACACACCTGAGGAAATGTATTAACTTGGCTACAGAAATCTGGTGTGAGCAAAACTAAGAATAATTGCAAGGAGTTGTAAACTTTTAGGGAGCCAGGTCTGAGGTGGTACTTTTAGTTGTGTGGCTAGGGTATTTAGTCTTTGCAGGGACCTGTGAAGTGTGGTTGCTCCTAACCTGTTTTCCTCGACCTACTACATAGGGTGCAACGTTAGTCCTTGCGCCCTGGTTAACGCTAAAGGACTAACAATTTTGATGACCAAACAATTAAACTACATCTAGATCTCCTGGTCAATATAGTTTACATAATATTTGATAATAATTTCACTACCCGTGTATGTGAGTGTGTTAAGTGCATTACAGACAGCACCCAATAATCAGTACTGATTTCGGTAACAATGCTAGTTTCTAGTTTGGAAGTCAGGCGTAGCAGAAGAAAAGAAAAGAATTGAGACAAGCATAAGCAATCTCCTGACAGACTGTGCTAATGTGACGCCCCAGTGGTTGGTGCGCCACTAAAGGCTATACACCCAGACCAGCGTGTACAGTATCCTTGTGGCCAGTGAAAGAGGAGGTTGATTTGTTACCAAGGTAACCGGTCCCGGGGGAAGGGTATAAGAGTGGTAGTGGAAGGCGGGAAGGCAGACGAAGAGGAGAGTAGAAGAGAGAGTACGAGACCATCTGAGGAGGACCCTTCAGGGGAACGCACAGAAAGGGCACCCAGAAAGAGTGGTGACCCAGGCATAAGGAGGAGACCCAGTGCCAGACTGTACTGTAACAGGTCTGGGGGAATCCTAGTCCACAGCGGAGAACCGGCTCCGGGAGCGGTACGGGCAAGTTCAACTCTGAGCCGCCAACACTGGTCGGACCCAGGAGAGTTTAGCCTCTGGGCCACCTGCAAAAATCACTAACGCTAAGAGCCAGGACCCGCGTAAAGCCACAGAGGTAGCGGCAATCCGGTGAGGGTTCTTACCCACTTTAAGCAAAGCAGGACAGGAACAGGAGGCCAGGCCAGGTTTCAAGCCAGACAGGCTTCACCACAACAGGACATAGGAAGGACAGCTTAGAGGGACACGCTCGTAAGCCACATAAAGACACCCCATTCATTGGTCACTACCCAGGCCAGCTATCCGTGACTGTGTGATTGTTAACCTGTTGTTGAACTGCATTTACCAAGTGACCAGTAAATACCAGTGCAGAGCAAAGAAAGCATCTCTTTTCTTATTCCTGTAAAACTACAGTGCTGCTACTGTGGCGCCCCTATGGCTAGGCGCCACAGGGAGGTACTGCACCCTGAATAGCAGGTGTAGTGCCTCCGTAATTGTGGGTTTGGGGTTTAACTTATGGAGTCTGTACTAACACACAACACTAGGCCCCTTAGGATAGTGGGACTGTATATTCAGTGAGTTCCAGGGGTGGAGCCTAGGTTAGAGTGAGAAAACCAGGTGTAAGTGAGAATTCTAGTTAGTTAGAAGAGAGACAGTGCTGGGAATGCAGCCAGAGAGGACGTGCCTGACAGGGCTGCTGACAGGAGAGCACCTCTCTTCAAGAGGGGGACCCTGAACAGGGGGAGACGATCCAGAACTAGTTGGAGCCGGCTGGAACCTGTCTGGGGTCAACACCGGCAACACGGAAGCCGAGGCGAGCAGTGGTCTATCCCTGACCATAAACCGACGAGCCATTGGACCAAAACGGTACCTCCTCCTCGGTCCCATAATCACCTCAAGACACCGATGGGTACCGGCCCGTATTCCGGTGACACGAGGGTTCAAATCTCACTGCTCCCATCCGTACCGGTAAAGGGACAAACCGCACATATCTGTAACAGGCCAGGTGATCGGCGAGGAAGCTCTGCTTAAGGGTGGGAAAGAGAGCGAGAGTAGAAAGGACTGAGACCCTGAAAGCAATTAGGAAGGAAAAATCCACAGACACCATAAGGGCACCCTGAACCTGCAGCTACCTCCCTATTATACCGAACTGTACTGTGTACTATACCATCTGCCGGTACCAGTAAAAGATGTTGGAGTTGAATCGGTGTCCTTCCTTTCACGCCGGCACCCTGAAGGCCTCAGCATCATCAGAGGAGTAAGAACAACTACTCCCATCATCACTGCCCTGAGGTAAGCTCCACCTGTGGGGAGCAGTACTACACTTAGCTGCATCCCATCACCTCAGTGGCAGGCCTGCAGTCTTGTATCATCGTTACCAGGATCCAGAGGTGGTGTCATGACCTTTCCCTACATACCCCTTCCCTCTCCAACAATGAGAGCCAGGGCACGGAATCGGGAAACCGAGCACCCGTGATTCCCCGTTACAGCCACGAACTTATCCCGGTACCCGAGTACCCCTCTCTCTGTGCTCATCACTACCATGACAACCAGCACAGCAGCATCTCTGCCCCGGGGATCCTGCTCCACCTGCAGGGAGAAAAATCAACTAGCTGCAATACCATCATCTCCGGAGGTCTAACGGCGGCGTTGGTGTTATCATCAGAAACTGCAGGTGGCGCCACGAACAATCTATTTTATTATTTTATTTCAACACTTTTCTGTGACTACCAGGGCCACAGACTCGGGCATCGACCACCAGTGACAACACCCCGAAACATCGCCCGAGATCTGAGTACCCCTGCCTGGGTGAGTCACTCACAGTCAGGAATTGCAGCATTTTGGACACAGCCTATTTCCGCTGAATCCAAAACGCTGTGTAGAACAGTACAATAATAGTGGATGGGATTTCAAGAAATACCATGCCCACTATGCTTCTCCCGACCGCAGCGTTATTTTACCTGCAGTGCTGGTTTCCGAACTTCTGTATCTCCACAGTTAAGATGCGATATTAAGAGGTAATTTTAAGTCACAGAAACATCGGAGGGTCTGTGAATCCAAGCTAACAAGAAGTTTTCAGTGCATCCAAACAGAGTTAATCATCTCTGACGGATGTATGGCTCATTATCACATCCGAAGAATTTTTTCAGAGATGCTTAAAGGGAACCTGACCCCTCCAAATGACCCCCAACTCTATTAATACCTGTCCCTGCACCCTTAAAGATGATTAGCAGCTGTCCTTTTGTGTAAAAAAAGCATTTAGTAACATTGAGAAAAATGCTATTATTCACTTAAATATCAGGGACTTCTTCACACTGAATAAGTCTCACAGGGCGTTCCCTGTGAGAGTCTAGCCCTCCTGACTTGCTCATTATCGCGTGATAACTAATCCTAATCCTCCTCGCCCTGCAGAAAGGGCAAAATAGCTGGTGTGACGCTATTTGCGTCACATCCGATTCTTGTGACGTCTGTCCACCCTTTTGATAAAAACTCACCAAATTTGGCCGCTTACAAATATCATTGCATTTAGCAGGATACTATCAGCCACCTCAGAGGCAACCCATATCTCTCAACACCGATGCTCCATCCCCTACAACCCTGACACGGGGGCGATTGTGGCATCTGCGACCAGCCGTGCCACAAGGAGGAGACAGGTGGTATCACTGGATCTCATGTCCATATTTTGTTGCAGAGCAGCCCGCCTTGTCTAACAGCTGGGCGTCATTAATAGGCTGCTTTCTGACACTATGTTTCACTTTTGGAATGGCTGCCGCCCTGTGGTGATCTCGTGTCCAGTGATACCACCTGTCTCCTCCTTGTGGCACGGCTGGTCGCAGATGCCACAACTGTACACCCTTTTGGTGTAAGCCGACCTCACCATGCACATTTTTTTAGCTGTTCTGTCTGGGTGCCAGTGTATGTCCTGGGTGAATAGTCTGGTGCACACCTAGTACGGGATACTGCAGAAATGGAGGCTGCGGGGAACGCACTTATGGAGATCGTTTGGCTGCAGCAAAAGGCCACTTGGCAGCAGAAGATATTTAAATAGTGTTAGTAGAAGAACAACCAGCTGCTGGTACAGCACATGATGGCCATACAGATGAAAGGAACTCTTCAGGTGGTCCACGATCACCGAAAACTAGTCTATTTGGCAATTCCTAAAATAGAATAGGATGATGTCGAGACCTACCTACCTGAGTTTAATCCTTCAATGAACCCAAATTTTTCCAGTGCTTTGACCATGAAATGCCAATTGACTCTCTCAAACATTTTCTCAGTGTTGGTAGATAACAGAGATATAATCCTATGCAAAGCAAATAAAATAGCTTGTATGATTTTAGTGGATTTATCTTTTCAATATCAAGTAAACAAGAAACCTGGGAAGTAGAGGCATTTGTTACGGCTCAGACCAGCTTTTAACCAAGGGTGTTGCTCAAATCAAGTCCATTTAGAAATGCAATCTATGGGTAGAAAAGAAAAAATGATGGACCCGTAGAAGCCTGAGTAAGGCGGAACGGTGCGCCCGTCGTCCTCCACCGCACCCCCTTCCCTCCCTAACTGCATGTAACCCACTCCATTGGATAGAATAAAGAAATTGTACGTGAACAACAACCAGGGTGAGTGCCATCATTTTTTCTTTTCTACCCATAGAGTTATCTTTCCACTCTCTACCATGCACAAACCCGGTCTGGTTAGGGAAAATCAGTGTAGGATGTACAGAGCTTAGTCTTCACACTAGAATTTTCATCCACAGTTTTGTTTCCGCATTTACTAAGGGGATAGAGCAGTAGTTATCATACAATTTGAGATCTTTGCCTCTAGTGCTTGTTGGGAGGATGCCCTGCCAAGAAGGAGTTAAATAGTTCAACCATATGTGGGAGGAAGATTTTAATAATTTTTTATAATAAATAATAGGAAAGCCATCAGGGTCCAGGGTCTTCCAATTAGGGATGGTTTTTAAAGTGTCTAGTATCTCTTCCAGAATAACTCTGGCCATCAGTGGGAAACAGTCACTCGGGGAAAGCCGTGGTAGCCGTATAAGACATGCCATTTGAGGGTGATTCTTTTCACCACAATAGAGACAGAGCCCTTCAGTAAGACATTGGGATCTTTTGGCCAATTTGCATATGTCCCAGTAAAGCTTCTATGGGAGGAGATTTAGAAGATGTTCTTGAATGCAGAACACTGCAGATTTGAATGTTCTCCTTGTTCTCTTTTTGAAACCTAGTTCACATGGGTAGGACGAGAAATCAGATAGTCAATGGAAGATGGCAAATCTTTATCTGTATGTGTGTCTTTTATCTGGCTTGAGAGACAAGTGTAGAAAATTACCATAAGAGCGTTATTGTTCCAGTCAGCCGTAAAATGGACATAATCTGACTTAGCAAACATTTTTATGGAAGACAGATAGATATGAAGGAGTCTAGAGAATGTATTGTAAGGTAATCTCCTTTACATTATGGTACAGTCCATAACAAGGCTTATTTAGATAACAAAGAAAAAATATATGCCACCTTCAACCAGTCACAAAAAAATAGTTATGGACAAAATTCACAAAAAGACTTTAGAATCTCATTCTCATTCAAAATAAGAAACAAGCAGCAGTAGGAAGATGTGATGTTCCCCAAAATGAATGTACTGGATGAGAAGATGCCTGTGGAGTTGGAGGTGTATGTAACAGGATGAGTTTGAGGATGTGCATTCATTTGAGCCGAGTGATCACACACAGCCTGGGCAACCTCGTGTTGGCGTACAGTAAATTGCAAAACCAATCCGGATAAGTCCTTCATACCTAATGGTATTCATGCCACTGCACCTATGGAATCCATGGTTTGGTAATTCTGTTATGCGCTCACCCGGTGAGGTGGATTATCTAAGATGTTGGTGTAAGTGAGCAGCTAAAACTGGATGTGACAGTGGAGCAGTGGTGGATGACTCATACATTAGCAAGGATCAGAGCAGCTAGGTGTAAAACATGGCTGAAACAAATAGAGCAGATATCACAGATGAAGCACTGCCAGGTATGACACATACAGGAATAGTAGTGCCAGTGTAGTTAATTACCATCCTCATGCAAGCAAATATTAATAGCAATAATGTAACAGAGAAGTAAATGCAGTCTGATATCTTTCAGCAGGGCAATAGTTAATAGCAGCAATGTATTCAAACTGGAGCTTGCACTGTGCAAAGGGTTGTCAGAAGGAATTTAATGAATTATAATCAAACTTGTAATGAATAAGCAATATTTGTGGGGATTGAACAGTATTCCAGTGGCAGCCATGTTGTTCAGATAACACTATACCTCACTCTAATCATATACCTTTTTGGCCTGAAGCTAAGCATCTAAAGGGAATATGTTAATCAACCTTAGAAATCACCAAATGATCACACAATAGAGCTCCTATGAAATGGAGATTGGAATCTCCATTCACCCAAATCTACCTGTCCGGCCCTGACATCACCTCCCTACTCTCCAAAATCCCACAATGCCTTTCCGCCATCTCATCCTTCTTCTCTGCTCGCTTCCTTAAACTCAACATGGACAAAACTGAATTCATAGTCTTCCCCCCAAGAATTCCACCTCACCTCCCAACCTATCCATCTGCATCAACGACTGCGCCCTCTCCCCAGTCCCCCAAGCCAAGTGCCTCGGGGTAATCCTTGACTCCTCCCTATCCTTCAAGCCCCACATCGAGGCCCTCACCACATCCCTCCGGCTCCAGCTCAAGAACATCTCTCGGATCCGCTCCTTCCTCACCCACGACTCCACTAAAACACTCATTCATGCTCTTATCATCTCCCGCCTTGACTACTGCAACTTTCTTCTCAATGCCCTCCCAGCTAACTCCCTCACACCTCTCCAGTCTATCCTCAATTCCGCTGCCCGACTAATCTACCTGTCCTCCCGCTACTCCCCTGTCTCCCCCCTCTGCCAAGCCCTTCACTGGCTCCCCGCCTCCAAGAGATCCCAATGCAAAACACTAACCATGGCGTACAAAGCCATACACAACCTGGCCCCACCATACATCTCCGACCTTGTCTCCCGATACCTACCCTCACGCAACCTCCGCTCCTCCCAAGAACTCCTCCTCTGCTCCCCTCTCATCACCTCTTCGCACAACCGAGTCCAGGACTTCTCCCGGGCATCTGCCTTACTCTGGAACTCCCTGCCCGAACACGTCAGACACTCGCCTACCCTGAGAAGCTTCAAGTGTCACCTGAAGACTCACCTTTTCCGTCAAGCCTACAACCTGCCATGAGACCCAGGCGACCGCCCCATATCTGACATTCCCCCATCCTACTGTATCCCAACCCGCCCTTCGTAGACTGTGAACCCTCGTGGACAGGGTCCCTGTTCCTCCTGTACCTGTACGTCCTGATCGCCTATATTTAGTGTACTTGTTCTTGTCTCCCTTATCCTCATGTAAAGTGCTATGGAACCTAATGGCGCTATATAAATAAATAATAATAATAAATAATAATAATAAATCTCCCTGCCATTATCCAAAAGAATGACCACCTGGGGATTTGCCAGCTAAGTGTGAGATTGAATTTCCTCTATCTGCAGACTCAATGGAAGAGTTACCAAGAGTATAATCTTAAAGGGAACCAACCACCCTAAATGACCCCCCGGACTGTTAATATGTGTCCCTACACCCAGCACACATATTTGGGGCAATCGTTTTTGCTAAAAAAACTGTTTAGTAGAAGCTAAGATATAGCAATATAAACTTTAATAAACTCTGACGACTGGGTGTTACCTCACTTGTCCTCGTGCAGTGTTCCATGTGCCTGTCAGCCTCCTCTCCCCCCCTCCCTTCAGTAAAGTCCTGCCCTTTCAGCCCCTCAGGTTTCAGCCTTTCAACTGATCCTAACCCCACAAACTGACCCCCCCTTATCTTTAGACCTGTCCCTGCACCCCCTCTTATCATTCCTAGCCATCCCTTTAGCAGAAAAAATCACTTTTGTAAAGTAAGAGAAAAGGTTATTACTTTGTCCAGTGTGAGTTGTCTCTTTCTGTGGAAGCCGCAAATGCCTGTCTGCTGCTGCCTGGTAATTATGCACGCCCTTCTCCGCTGCTAAGAGCCTGGCCGCGTCATGAAAGGGGCGGGGCTAAATCGCGTTATGAAAGAGGGCGGGGCTCCGGAATGCCGCGATTTAGCCCCGCCCCTTTCATGACGCGGCCAGGATCTTAGCAGCAGAGGGGGGGGGAAAATTTACCAGGCAGCAGCAGACAGGCGGGGCATTTGCGGCTTCCACAGAAACACTGGACAAAGTATTATAACCTTTTCTCTTACTTTACAAAAGCGATTTTTTCTGCAAAAGGGATGGCTAGGAATGATAAGAGGGGGTGCAGGGACAGGTCTAAAGATAAGGGGGGGTCAGTTTCTGGGTTTAGGATCAGTTGAAAGGCTGAAACCTGAGAGGCTGAAAGGGCAGGGCTTTACTGAAGGGAGGGGGGAGGAGGCTGACAGGCACATGGAATACTGCACGAGGACAAGCGAGGTAACACCCAGTCGTCAGAATGTATTAAAGTTTATATTGCTATATCTTAGCTTCTACTAAACAGTTTTTTTAGCAAAAACGATTGCCCCAAATGTGTGTGCTGGGTGTAGGGACACATATTAACAGTCCGGGGGGGTCAGTTGGGGTGGTTGGTTCCCTTTAATATCTTATAAACCATCGCTCATATAAAAATGTGAAGCATAAATATTGCATCCAGAAATTCAGACGATCCTAGCACATATTTCATATAACCGCATGACCATCATAAGTGCCCTAAACTTGAGATTGGAGACAGCAATTTAACAGTCTGTGGAGCGCTAGGATCAGGAAGAGTCAGGGAGATGGAAATATTTGTAAAAAGGTGCTATTAACCTCTTACAAGCCACAACGCATTTCCACAGCACAGCGCTGCCTTCATCAGGTGAGCAAATCAAAAGTTTTGCACACCTGATGAAGGCAGCGCTGTGCTGCAGAGACGAGTTGTGGCTTGTAAGATGTTAATAAAACCTTTTTACAAATATTTCCATATCCCTGACTCTTCCTGATCCTAGCGCTCCACAGACCGTTAAATTGATGTCTCCATTATCCATACCTTCAGGTAATACCAGCAGGAGCAGCTCTGGGCAGGAGGAGAATCTTCAAACATCGTTCCTAAACCACAGGACCTGCTGGTAGAAGCTTGCATTCACCACTGTAGGACCTGTGATGATGTATTTCTGGTTTGGTCAGATGACCGCAGCATAGATCTCCAGGCTCTGTGGATACTGCCAGCTGTCCCTGCAAACAGATTCAAGGAGGAGGCATAACACTGAGGCGATACACCGCAGTTTTGCAGGGCATGTGCAACCACCTATGGTGAGTGGCCACACGGCCCCATCCAACAAATTTCCCTTGTTTACACTTCCTTCACATGCGCTCCCACCCCCCTTTCTTGTCTAAACTTGAGATTGGCCAGTAGGATATCAGCAGAGTAGTAATGTGTCATATCATTGCATAGGTAAAATCATAACTGAAAATATGAGATCATTGTCTTCTGCCTATGACATTCGCAGGCAAAGTTATGGCCTATAACAACTATTGTATATCTCATATATCCACTCAGGGGGTGGGAGTTATGGGACATCTCAGGGGAGTGAGATGGGAAGGCCTCTTACAGTATAAAAATGTCCCATCTCTTCTCCATCTTGGTATTCTTATGAAGAGGCATAATTACATCAAGCCAGAGTGTACCCAGGAACCAGGTTGGCCCATGCTGCCCTTGTGTTGCCATCAGCATTAAAGTAACTGATCAGATGTGTGTGTAATTCTGTGTGTATTCCATTTATATTTTTATTTGCATAAATGACTGTAATATTTGTAATATCTTATAATACCTGTAAATATTAATAACTAGTAAAAAGCCCGATGCAATTGCATCGGAGCAGGGTGAAAGTGAATTGTGTGTAATACAGGCGGGCCAGTGGGTAGCAGAGTATACAGGGGGCTCTGTGGGTAGCTAGATATACAGGTGTCTTGGGTAGTGGAGTATACAGGTGGGGTCTGTGGGTAGTGGAGTATACAGGCGTGTGTGGTGGTGGTGGCAGAGTATACAGTGTGTGTGGTGGTGGTGGCAGAGTATATAGGTGTCTGTGGTGGCATAGTATACAGGCATCTGTGTGGTGGCAGAGTATACAGGCGTCTGTGGTGGTGGCGGCAGAGTATACAGGCGTGTGTGGTGGTGGCAGAGTGTACAGGCGTGTGTGGTGGCGGCAGAGTGTACAGGCGTGTGTGGTGGCGGCAGAGTGTACAGGCGTGTGTGGTGGCGGCAGAGTGTACAGGGGTGTGTGGTGGCGGCAGAGTGTACAGGCGTGTGTGGTGGTGGCAGAGTGTACAGGCGTGTGTGTGTGGCGGCAGAGTGTAGAGGCGTGTGTGGTGGTGGCAGAGTGTACAGGCGTGTGTGGTGGCGGCAGAGTGTACAGGCGTGTGTGGTGGCGGCAGAGTGTAGAGGCGTGTGTGGTGGCGGCAGAGTGTAGAGGCGTGTGTGGTGGCGGCAGAGTGTAGAGGCGTGTTGTGGTGGCGGCAGAGTGTACAGGCGTGTGTGGTGGTGGCAGAGTGTACAGGCGTGTGTGGTGGTGGCGGCAGAGTGTACAGGCGTGTGTGGTGGAGTGTACAGGCGTGTGTGTGGTGGCGGCAAGAGTGTACAGGCGTGTGTGGTGGCGGCAGAGTGTACAGGCGTGTGTGGTGGTGGCGGCAGAGTGTACAGGCGTGTGTGGTGGCGGCAGAGTGTACAGGCGTGTGTGGTGGTGGCAGAGTGTAGAGGCGTGTGTGGTGGTGGCGGCAGAGTGTACAGGCGTGTGTGGTGGAGTGTACAGGCGTGTGTGGTGGCGGCAGAGTGTACAGGCGTGTGTGGTGGCGGCAGAGTGTACAGGCGTGTGTGGTGGTGGCGGCAGAGTGTACAGGCGTGTGTGGTGGTGGCGGCAGAGTGTACAGGCGTGTGTGGTGGCAGAGTGTACAGGCGTGTGTGGTGGCAGAGTATACAGGCGTGTGTGGTGGTGGAGTATACAGGCGTGTGTGGTGGTGGCAGAGTGTAGAGGCGTGTGTGGTGGTGGAGTATACAGGTGTCTGTGGTGCGCTCGTGCAAGGCAGGGGTTAAAAAAAAAAAAAAAAAGATTATGCTCACCTCACCCCGAGCCCCCGGCGTCTTCTGCCGTGTTCCGCCGTCTTCTGCCGTGTTCCGCTAGGCTCCCGGTGGCTGTGCAGGCTCCCGGTGTCTGGAGTGATCTTCTATCTACTGAGACTGAAGGACCTGTGGTGATGTCAGAGTCACGTGACCCGCGATTTGCCTGGAGTAAGCTGGTGTCACGTGACTCTGACATCACCACAGGTCCTTCAGTCTCAGTAGATAGAAGATCACTGGAGGCACCGGGAGCCTGCACAGCCACCGGGAGCCTAGCGGAACACGGCAGAAGACGGCGGGAGAGGGCGGGAGACAGCGCGGGCTCGGGTAGAGGTGAGGATTTTTTTTTTTTTAGAGT
Organism: Allobates femoralis; assembly: GCA_033576535.1. NCBI lineage: Eukaryota > Metazoa > Chordata > Amphibia > Anura > Aromobatidae > Allobates > Allobates femoralis. The sequence goes on from JARQOC010000004.1 coordinate 447,857,000, forward strand.
AGTGCGGGTCTGCGGCTCGTGATGACGCTGCGCGTCATCACTCGCAGTCCCGCGCAAAGCATGTTGGGATTGGGCTACAGTGCCCAACTCCCGATTATATAAGTAGATATATCTAGTGTACCAATGGTTGATTAAATATATAAATTTAATCTTGAGTTGTTCTTTTTATCTTGATCATGACCTCTCATGTCCGTGTGCTCATTTAACGCTACCTGGGTTGGTTTCTGACCCAATATAAGCCCGATCACGGACCGGACTTATATCAAACAAAGAAAGTGGTGGCAGCAATTAGTGCTTGGGGTTATTCAGGGCCTCTATCAGTGACGGGGTGGTGGTTACTATATAGGCTTCCGGTCTGGGACCAGAAGGCATATATCACACTCATTGAGAGATGCCTTAATAAATCAGCACTGATAGTGCAGCCGCGGCCCTTCTTTTATCCTCAGGTAGTTCCCTTACTAGCCTGAGTTTAACAAGAGATGTTGTAGAGCTGCCCGGTTTGGTGGTCAATTCAACACAACCATGTAGACATTCTTCAAGAGATGTATTATCTTTAGTGCAAACATAAGGTGTGTATAGTACTGCAATAGTTGGTAATTTGCATGCTGAGAAGTTAGTATGGATGACATCCAATAAGCAGGACTGAATTTGGTAACAATACTAGTAGATTGGAGGTCAAGAGTGGCAAAGAATAGCATGGACTCCTTACTAGAGCCAAGCATAAACAATCACCTGTAAGACTTTAAGAAACTGGGAACTCTTTTTCTTAATTCTTAATCACCTTATCTCCACTTGAGATTGCCTTAAAAGGACTAGGATGATGTGAGAGTTTGCCGGCATCTTAAAAAAATTAGCTTGAACTAATAGAAATTACTCCAGATGAAATCTATCAGGAATTAGAAAGCAATCCTGCCACTTATTGACAAATAATGTTTGCTGGTTCAACTGATTGCCTATAAAAAGGCATATCATTACCAAGATACCACACAAGAAACATCTCATGATGATTAACAACAGTGAGCTGTCTCAAGACCATTGCAACCTTATTGTTGCAAAACACACTGATAGCATTGGTTACCGAAGAATTTCTAAACTACTGAAGGTTCCAGTGAAACTAATCCGTAGATAATTGTGGTCTTATCTACAGATCAATCTCCTTCCAACTCAGTGCCTGCATGCCACGAGTTTGTGGTCGGTGTAACTGCGGTCATGCGACCTGATGACGACACCGGGTTGTGACATAACTGCAGGTCCTGTCCGAAGCTTGGTTATCTTTTGTTCGCAATTGGTAGGGAGGTTCCCTTGGATTATTTCATCCTAAGTGGATTGCAAAAGCTGACTTCAGGCTTTTTAATTGTTTTTAATGTTTCTGTGATTTTTGTCCTGTTGTTTGTACCCCAATAATCTTTGTTAACATTTGTATTTAAAATTTGTACTTGAAATTATTTTTGGGTAGTATTGCTGTTTGAGACCTGCCTATCCTTGCTCTATGTACCCTTGTTGGTCTAAGCAATCCCCTTTGTGAGATATATATATAATTAGTGGTGCCCTCCCCTAACCTTATTTAATGGAGGCGCCGGGGGAATCGCTGGAAGGTGAGCATACATATTTTTTATTTTTAACCCTTTCTTTTACTAAATTTCATTTCTGCAATGTATATATATACATTGCGGAAGTGAAATTAGATGGTACAGAGACGTTTTAGTGTACTGAGCATGCTCAGTACACTAAAATCGGATCCGAGAAACGATCCTGTGTTTTCTCAGACCCGTGCTCCATAGGCCCCAATGTTAAAGGCCGAGGATCAGATCGGATTTGGCCTAATTGCCATCCGATTTTGTGGAATCTGATTTTTGTCTGATTTTTTGCTATGCCCGAGCAGTCTCCGATTTTGGGCACAGCAAAAATTCGGAAACAAATCGGATCCCTCAAAATTGGATGGCAATTAGGCCAAATCCAATCCAATCCGATCCCCATAGGATAACATGGGGGCCAAATGGGATCCGTGGCCGTCCGTTTTACAATGGACACAGGGCCGCACCGTCCATAGGACAATCTGAGCATTTAGGCTTTAGGCGGCAAGGAGGCAGGGGGAGCCGCAGTGCTGAAGGGGCTGCGCCTGCATACAGCGGCTCCCTGTTTCTTGTGCGCCGGCTGCCTGCAGTAGTCCAAGGTACAATTGTCGTGCTTTATACTCGTGGACGCCGCCAGCGAAGCTCCCCCCCCGCACTTCACCTGCGGCCGTCGCTACCACTAGCACCCCTCCCCCCAAACCCTTCCGCCCCCGCTCTTCATCTGTGGCCGGGCTACTGATAGCACCTCCTCACCCCCCCCGCTCCTCACCTAGGCTCAGGCGGCAGATAGGCTTGATTCACCCCAGAATGGACAGCCACGGATCCTCAAAAAACGCAATGTGAAAGCACCCTCACTTGACTGTCTGAAACCACAAGATTTCAGACAGTCAAGTGAAAAGAATAATCAAATGAGTTGTCCAAGAGACAAAGACCACCTGTGGAGAGCTACAGAAAGACATGGAGTAAGCAGGTACATTGTTTAATAAAAAAAAAAACAATAAGTAATGCACTCATGGCATTAGGGAGTCTTGATGGCCTGTATGCACGCTCACCTTGTGTAATACTCCATTGCTGAACAAAAATCATGTTCAAGCATGTTTAAAGTTTGCTCAGCCACATTTAGGGTCCCGTCACACTTGGCGACGTTCCAGCAATTCCGACAATGATACGACCTGGTAAGGATCACTGGAACGTCACTATGTGGTTGCTGGTGAGATGTCAAACAGTCAGATCTACTCAAAAACACAGCAATGATACCGCGACCCATAATAACGACTTCGGCGGTCGTTGGGACTTTGTCACACAGCAGCTAGTTTGAAGACTCAGACCTACGTGGCTGAGTTCTGAGTCGCCAACAAGGTCGTTGTTAAGGTCTCAAACACACTGATTCATGCTGCCCAGTGGGAACCCAATGATCAAAAGATGGTCCAGGCCATTTCGACACGATCAGCGATGTCACAGAGGGGGCCCGGTCGCTGCTACGTGTCAAACATAGGCATTGTTCACACACAATTTGCGTTTTTTTAAGCACTCCTAAAACCACAGTGCTAAAAAATGTCCCTTGTGTGTCTGAAAGGCTTTTAATCATTTTTGGACTTTTTCATTTTTTACCCAAAAACGCAGGCAAAAACGCATGCGTTAACGCAGGGTGCTTAAATGTGCCATTTAAAAACGCATGCGTTTCCCACAGGGCCCCATTTTATAGAAACGCATGCGTTTTTGGAAACAACACCTGCGTTTTTTTCCATCACCCAAAAAACGCTGCATGCAGCGTTTTTTGGACTGGGGGAAAAAAACGCAAGTGGAGCTGAAAAACGCATGTACACTCAAATGTAACCTGCGATAACGCACCTGCGTTTTTGGAAAACTGCAGAAAAACGCAGAGAGTGCCAAAAACGCAGGTGAGTGTGAACATGGCCACAGAGAGATCGCTGGCGAGGTCGCTGTTGCGTCACAAAACCTGTGACACAACAGCGATCTCGCTAGCGATCTCGCTATGTGTGACGGGGGCTTTAGACAGGCCTCCATACATGAGGTGTCTTGAAGCTGTCATCACCTGCAAAGGCTTTTGTTAAAAGTATTGAACAAATATATTTCAGTAATAGTGTTCAATACTTTTTCCGATGTCATTTCTCATTATTTCATTATTACAAATCCTTACATTTATTGACATCTATGGTTATTCATTTAAAATATAGTAAAGTTTATAACATATACTGTATATATACCCTTAACTATAGATTAACCAGGTGGCTCAAAAAATTTGCACTGTATCCTTACATCATTGGGATCCTGGGCTCAAATCCCACCAATTGTAACATCTGAAAGAAGTTGTGCATCTTTACATGTTCTTCCTATTTTTGTGTAGGTTCACACTCCAAAGACAGTCACTTTTGATTGACTTAGACCTAATGAGGTCAGTTATTATGATGATGTCTTTAATAAGTCCTTGTTCACACAGTCTATTTTTACACAATTTTTTGTAATCCAATTTTGCATGAACAATTGATCACTTCCTGAGGTGCCCAGCAAAGTCATGAGTTTTCAGAAATGTTTCAAGGCTGCGTTCCTTTACTCGTCTGATTTTGGGGTAGAAAATGCATCCAGAAAAAGAATGAGCATGTCAATTAGTAATTTGATTTTTCTATTGACCCCATTGTAATAAAATAACAAAGCATCAAAACCAGATTGGCAGAACACTTTAAAAACACATCAAGTGCTCATCAAAAACATTAAGCATTTTTGGTGCATTTTTGGTCCACGAACAGATCCAGTTTTGCCGCTGAAATTTGTACAAAAATGCAGTTACTAAAACAGATAAAAAACGCAGCGTGTGCACATGGCCTAAATATCTGTAGAGTCAATGGAGCTTTCTAAGCGAGAAAACTAATTACGTAATGAATTATCTATCCCCAACATAATTTTTTGCTGGTCCCTTAGACATTCTGTACATACCACCCCTGGCAAAAATTATGGAATCACCTGGCTCGTAGGATGTCAATTCAGTTGTTTAATGTTGTAGAAAAAAAGCAGATCACAGACATGGCACAAAACTAAAGTCATTTCAAATGGCAACTTCATGGCTTTAAGAAACACTTAAAGAAATCAAGATAAAAAATGTGGAAGTCAGAAGGGTAATTTTTTTCAGACCAAGAAGAGGGAAAAAATTATGGAATCATGAAAAACAAACACACAAAAGAACACTCCAGTACATCACTAGTATTTTTGTTGCACCACCTCTGGCTTTAATAATAGCTTGCAGTCTCTGAGACATGGACTTAATGAGTGACAAACAGTACTCTTTATCAATCTGCTTCCAACTTTCTGATTGCTGTTGCCAGATCAGCTTTGCAAGTTGGAGCCTTGTCATGGACCATTTTCTTCAACTTCCAAGAAAGATTTTCAATTGGATTGAGATCTGGACTATTTGAAGGCCATGACATTGATTTTATGTGTCATCTTTCAAGGAATGTTTTCACAGATTTGCTCTATGAAAGGATGCATTATCATCTTGAAAAATGATTTCATCATCCCAAAACATCCTTTCAAATGATGGGATAAGAAAACTGTCCAAAATATCAATGTAAACTTGGGCATTTATTGAAGATGTAATGACAGCCATCTCCCCAGTGCATTTACCTGACATGCAGCCCCATATCATCAATGACTGTAGAAATTTGCATGTTCTCTTCATGCAGTCATCTTTATAAACCTCATTGGAACGGCACCAAACAAAAGTTCCAGCATCATCACCTTGCCCAATGCAGATTCGCGATTCATCACTGAATATAACTTTCATCCAGTCATCCACAGTCCATGATTGCTTTTCCTTAGCCAATTGTAACTTTGTTTTTTTTCTATTTAGGTGTTAATGATGGCTTATGTTCAGCTTTTCTGTATGTAAATCCCATTTTCTTTAGGTGGTTTCTTACAGTTCGGTCACAGACATTAACTCCAGTTTCCTCTTATTCATTCCTCATTTGTTTTGCTGTGCATTTCTTGTTTTGGAGACATATTGCTTTAAGTTTCCGGTCTTGATGCTTTGATGTCTTCCTTGGTCTACCAGTATGTTTCCCTTTAACAAACTTCCCATGTTGTTTGTATTTGGACCAGATTTTAGACACAGCTGACTGTGAACAATCAACATCTTTGGCAACATTGTGTGATGATTTACCCTCTTTTAAGAGTTTGATAATCCTCTCTTTTGTTTCAATTGACACCTCTTGTGTTGGAGCCATGATTCATGTCAGTCCACTTGGTGTAAAAGCTCTCCAAGGTGTGATAACTCCTTTTTAGATGCAGATTGAGCAGATCTAACGATCAGATCTAATTTGATGTAGGTGTTAGGTTTTTGGAATGAAAATTAACAGGATGATTCCATAATTTGTTCCTCAGAATTGAGTGATTTCACAATTTTTTCCCTCTGCTTGGTCTGAAAAAAGGTACCCTTACTGACTACCACATTTTTTTTCTTGATTTCTTTTAGGCTACCTTTACACGCCACAGCCATAGGAGACAATTTTGTCGGCGATATTTCTCGCTGTAATTTTCGCCTCCCAATTGCCTCCTTATTGCGGCGTGTAATTCAGGAATTTGGCGGTGATAAGACAACTCTCGCCTGGTTTTGATTTTACAGCAGTGCTCTAAAACCAGGCAACCGGTGTGAGGCGACATATCGCCGCCAAATTCCCGATTTACACGCCGCAATAAGGAGGTAATTGGGAGGCAATGTGGCAGCGATATTTCCAGGTCGCGATATCGCTGACAATATTTCTTACCACAGTTGCGGCGTGTAAAGGTACCCTTAGTGTTTCTTAAAGCCATAATGTTGCTATTTGAAATGACTTTAGTTTTGTGCCATGTCTGTGATCTGCTATTTTTCTACAACATTAAACAACTGAATGAACATCCTCCGAGCCAGATGATTTCATAATTTTTGTCAGGGGTTGTAGTTGTCATTTAATATGAAATTTCTGTATCGTTCATATAGAAATATAGTTGTTCCTTTCAATGGCAATAGACAATTAACTTGGCATTTTCATTCTCTCAATGTAGGGATTTTCCTTGTATGACCATTCATCATTTCTTTGGATAACCATTCATCAGTATTTCCTGCTTAAGGCTAGGGTCACAACTGCGGTTCTATTTGCAGGTCCTGATTCAATTTTGAGCATTTAAAATGCTCAAAACCGAATCAGGATTCCACAGCCCATAGGCTGCAATAGAAAAACCAGACTGCACTACTTGCAATCCAGTCACCAGATCCGGTTTTGGAGCCTGCAGGAAAAATCATGCAGGCTGCGTCTATCGCGCCGGTTCCAAAACCGGATCCGTTTCTTTTATAATGGGAGTCTATGGGAACCGGATCCAGTACCGCAAGGTACATAAATGTACCTTGCTGTACCGGATCCGGATATGGTTTTTATAATTGCAAAAACCCACATTCCAAAACCGGATGCATTAATGCATACAGATCCGGAATGATGGCTGCAATTTTACAATGAAATGATAGTATGAAGGCACACGGTAAAACCGCATCCAATATTGGATGCGGTTACCGGATTGTGCCTTTTAAGTGTGACCCTAGCCTAAAGGTACCATCACACGTGGCAATTTTGCTAGCAATTTCACTGGCAATTTGCTGGTTGCAGTGAAATCATGGACACACTGTTCTATTTTATTGCTGTGTACAAATGGAATAATGTGTCCATGATTTCACTGCAACCAGCAAATTGCCAGTAAAATTGCTAGCAAAATTGCCACGGGTGATAGTACCTTAAGTGCTTCTTTAAATGGACCCTGAAAGGAAATTCATGCTGGCTGAACCACAGGCAGAATGAATCAGATACTGAATGTAAGTTTCAGAGAAAACATACTTTGAAAAGGTGGATGAGAACTATGCATCTCAGATTCCTAGCCCGAGCCAATCCCAAGTGGCTTCTCCCTCCACCACTGTCCTAGACTTGACAGATCTCTCCCTACATTTATACATGGAGAGACTTGTCAGTCTTGAGAAGTAAAGCACAAAGAAGTTGCTGGAACCTTCCTTTGTCTAGTCATCTGAGAAACATATGTTCCAGCTGGTTTTCATGGTATGTTTACACCGAAACTCTGCATTATTTCTCATTAAAACATGCCTAGCAGCAATTATGCACTTAGGGCCCATTTCACCAAAGCTTTCACTCCAGAAGCTTTGAAAAATTACAAAACTTAGGCGCAACTCAGAGTTGTGCCTACATTTTGTGTCTTTTGCCATTTTCATGCCAGTTTTTCTTAGTTCTAACAAAATGGGCAGAGCTGGGGTGGGATAGGGAGTTAGGGACGGTACAACTTGTCTAAATCATGACTTGCTGTGATGTTCCATATCTCATTAGGGTACCTTCTCACGCCACAACCACAGGAGACATTTTTGGCGGCGATATTTCGTCCTGGAATTATCGCCGGCAAATTACCTCCTTATTGCGGCGTGTATTTCGAGAATTTGGCGGCTATAAGACAAATGTCGCCTGGTTTTGATTTTACAGCACTGCTCTAAAACCAGGCGACCGGAGCGAGGCGACTATCGCCGCCAAATTCACGATTTACACGCCGCAATAAGGAGGCAATTTGGCAGCGATATTTCGTCCGGCAATATCGCTGCCAAATTGCCTCCTATATTGCGGCGTGTAAAGGTACCCTAAAACTCACTCCAGTACAGTAAAGTGAGAGTTCTGGTGTAGCTCATGGAGATGCACATGGCTTGTTAGACAGTCCAGTTTCATGAAGAGGCATGTACCTTCTCATGAATCAGCAGCTTCTGACTCCAGTACACCTCCTCAACAACTCCGGGTGAACAATGCCGGTTTTGATTATCGGGCATTTAAACCTGTATAGTTTAGGCAGCATGAATTTCATATCAGGTTCTCAATAATAGTCTCAGTGATTTCTTTTCAATAATTATTTATCTTTGGGGTTATATACCTTCCAGGTCAAGTGAGTAAAATCCTCCTTTTTATGGCCACATTTAGGACATTTTCTCTTTTCCATTTTAGAATTCTAGTTGTTTTGTGAAGTCTTTGAATTAGCACAAATTAGATAAAATGGCATGAATAGTTTAGGGATATCTACATGGAGTTTCTATAAATATGTCTATTGACTTTGGTGGTATTCTCAACATCAGTTTTTCAGCTGATTTGTGAAGGAATCTGTTTCTACCAATTAGCGATAAACTCAAATGTCTATGCATCTCTCATCCTAGACCTTTGCCTGTTAGGGTACCTTTACATGCCACAACCAGAGGAGACATTTTTGGAGGAGATATTTCTCGCTGGAATTATCGCCGCCAAATTGCCTCCTTATTGCGGCGTGTATTTTTGCAATTTGGCGGCGATAAAACCAATGTCGCCTGGCTTCGATTTTACAGCACTGCTCCAAAACCAGGCAACCGGAAGTAGGCGACATATCGCCGCCAAATTCCCGAAGTACACGCCGCAATAAGTAGGCAATTTGGCGGCGTGAATTCCAGCGAGAAATATCGCCGCCAAAATGTCTCCTGTGGTTGTGGCGTGTAAAGGTACCCTTATAGGCTAGGGTCACTGTGACCCTAGCCTTAGGCTAAGTTCAGATTTGCATTTGGGAGGGCTGTGTACTGTGCACATATGCAGTCGCAGTGCCGAACGCAGACACTTTTATGTGAACACAGCGAGATTGCATGCGTTTACATAAAAGTGTCGATAGGAAATCATTACAAGCAGGAGGGAGAGAGCAAGAGAGAAAGCTGCATTTGTGCGCCTGCCAGCACATGGCACTGCGCACAGATTCATTCCTATTCATTTTTTGTGCGCGCCGCTGTCTGCTTGCATATAAAACAAGCACACAGCAACGCACAAAAAAAAACAACATTTTGTGTTCAGCATGCACACAAATTATGCGCAGCCAACCGCAAACGCAGTCGAACGGAGCCACACGCAGGCACAATGTGTCCCCATGTTAAACATAGGAACGCAGTGCGCATGTGTTTTGCTGCGTTCGGTTACGCTGCATTCACAACGCAAATGTGAACCCAGCCTTAGAGAGCTGAAGACTGCAATGGTTTCAATCACTTATGTCATGTGCTGCTTTCTCAAGTCCTGGACTGTACAATTTTCCCTTCGGGCCAAAAGTAAATTCTTCTAATAAATAGTTCATGATTATTACATGTGGTTTTACTTTATATACAAAATTCCCATCAACATATGGGATTTAACACAGAGTTATTATGCTTTTCCAGTGTTCAAAAACACTGAAGTTCCTAATCCAACGATGAACTACAATCGAATTTAATTAGCCAAGTTTAATGCCCTCCAATAACATATGACTATGATTTTTATCTTTTCATCTATTCGACTTAAGATTGCATGCAATTGGTCATCTTAGAGGAAATCATTAGCATTCCGTGAAAATTTTTGTGTCTTGGCTGCTATTTATTTCAGTTCTAGAGGGGGTCTAACAGTTTGGAGCTAATGTTATTCTATCCAAAACATAACCAATGGCATACAGATGCAGTAAGCATGCAAGTGCTCCACATCTAGCGGTTGAATGTTTTATACTGCACCTGCTTGTCATCATTGGACAATTTTGATAGGACTAATGAGCATGGGAACCGTGACTGTGGTCATCAGTTAAATGTCTCTATATAACAATGAAACAAACCCATTTTATAAAAGTTTTGTTATCATATAACTTTTTTATCTATCCAGGGTCAGTTGGGCCCCAGAGGCGCCATTCATCTAGTGGTGCAGGAAGTATTGTGAACTGACGGCTAATGTCAGGCAGCCACGGCGGTGGGTAGCTTTCAGACATTGGGCTCACATGTATCAGTGTGAATGGGCTAGCAGGTCGATTGTGCATGCAGTCGCTCCCACTCTAGTTGTGGGGATGTTCAGCGCTCACATGGGTTGCTTCAATTGGGAACTTCATGGAGCAATCTGTAACAAAGCCATGTTTTGTTTTTGGCATAGATGGTATGGTTTTAGACACTGAGTGAAAGACAGAAAAGGGAGCACCGAGTGAAAAGGAGACTTGAAAGGAGATGGGGGGGCTGAAAAGGAAAAAGCCCAGACTGAAGGAGAGGACCCCCCGAGCGTCCATACTAAGGTATGGAACCCTGGTCCACATACACTGGAAGTACCGGTTCCGAAGACGGTCAGGGAGTCCAGCCCCTGCGCCAGAAGCACCAGAGGTCGTGGGTCTGTTTACCGGCCCCGACACCCAGTCTGGCGGGCTCAGTTTCACCAGGTTAACCCTGGGCAAATCCCAGAGCAGAGGGAGAAATTGGAAGCCGAGATCATCAGAGCACCTCAACACACTGGTATTTAGCAGGCTACCCAGGACAGGCAGTAGCAGCAGGATACAAGGTTAGATCCAAGAAGGCATACCACGGGAGATTTACAGAGACTCTGCAGCCACTGTGACTATCCGCGGATAAGGACTGTTTTGCCACTGTGAACTGTATCATCATCTGCATCGTTCAAGTAAAGTACCCGGGTAGAGTGACTGAGTCTCCGTGTGCTTATTCACTGCTGCGCTGCAATACTACCTCCATCATCTGCACCTTTATCCCTACAGTGCATCCCTGCCCTGGAGGGCCACTCCACCTGCAGGGAGCTATACCATCTGGGCTGCTGTACCATCACCCTCCGGAGGACTGAAGCAGTGCTGGTGTTCTTTCACCAGGATCTGCGGGTGGCGTCACGATAATTTCTATAAACTTTTATCTTCAATCCAACACCAACTACCCCTTTTTTAAGTAAGACCCCAGGGCCACGGGTCTGGGCAGGCCACCAGTAACATCCCTACCGAAACAGAGGGCCCAGATACCCGAGTCCCAATACCCTGGGCGAGTCACTAGCAGCTGGGTGAATAATAACAGGTATATCAAACAGCTATGAAGAGCAGATACTCAGATTGTGACTTTTGTGAGTAGCCACACATAGCAGAACAGATCTGAATCTCGTATTCTGTGAATTTCTGTGGAAAAGCTTTGGCTGTCATTTTACTGCAAATGGGAGCTCTGGGTGTCATGAGCTGGATGTGGCTTGTGATCCTCTCAATTGCTGAATGTGGATCGCGACCTCTCTTTTAAGGCTGTGTGTGGCCTAGGGGAATCCACAGGTGCACGCAGGGAGACCTCATGATCGGCAGTGGGTGCAGGGCGGCTTCTCCATGCATTCACTATACCTGATGGTTATATGTTCAAAATCTGCAGCATGAAATTAACATCCCGTGGAGATTTGGAAGTATGGCAACCTGCTCCTGTAGCTGAAAACACGTGGTGGGAGAAGCATAGAGGGCAATTCTTGAAATCCATCCACTATGCTGGCACTGTATAATGTTTGGATGCAGCAGCAATAGCTGCATCCAAAACCTGCAATTCCTGATGGTGAGCACACACCTTTGAACTGATTGTGGCTCTCAAATCAGAAAGGCTGGGGCCTCTGCTCCAGAGCTGTTTTTTTTTAAAGTAGAGATATTTCTTTTTAAAATATATTAAGATATAATGAAGATAATAGGTGTGTATATTTAAGAGATGATGTCCTGGAATACAAAGGCATGGATACTTTATTTTGGAAGAAGCAGAACACCTGTCAATGTCATGTGTGGAATTGTAGCTAAGCTCCATTGACATGCTTTTGGGTTACATTCTCTTCTGATTATTTCACTAGGGCATTAAGAGAAGCAGAGGGCATGGTAGTCAGCAAGTGACTGCATCTATTCAAATCAAACTTGCAGTCAAGTGGTTGCCCACTCACATGGGGCATCTTGACAGTTTGCACATTGCACACTACCACAGATTAGCAGGTACCAGTAGAATAAAGTGACTGCATACTTTTTTCCTCAGACCTCTTTAACAACTTGTTGATATACACTATCATTCAATAGTTTGGGGTCACCCAGACAATTTTGTGTTTTCCATGAAAACTCATACTTTTATTTATCAAATGAGTTGCAAAATGAACAGAAAATATAGTCCAGACATTGACAAGGTTAGAAATAATGATTTTTATTTGAAATAATAATTTTCTCCTTCAAACTTAGCTTTCATCAAAGAATGCTCCCTTTGCAGCAATTACAGCATTGCAGACCTTTGGCATTCTAGCTGTTAATTTGCTGAGGTAATCTTGAGAAATTTCTCCCCTTGCTTCCTGAAGCCCCTCCCACAAGTTGGATTGGTGTGATGGGCACTTTTTGTGTACCATACAGTCAAGCTGCCCCACAACAGCTCAATGGGTTGAGATCTGGTGACTGCGCTGGTCACTCCATTACAAATAGAATACCAGCTGCCTGCTTCTTCCCTAAATAGTTCATGCATAATTTGGTGGAGTCATTGTTCTGCTGTAGGATGAAATTGGCTCCAATCAAGCGCTGTCCACAGGGTATGGCATGGCATTGCAAAATGAAGAGATAGCCTTCCTTATTCAAAATCCATTTCACTTGTACAAATCTCCCACTTTACCAGCACCAAAGCAACCTCAGACCATCACATTACCTCCACCATGAATGACAGATGGCATCAGACACTCTTCCAGCATCTTTTCAGTTGTTCTACGTCTCACAAATGTTCTTCTGCGTGATCCAAACACCTCAAACTTTGATTAATTCCTCTGTCTAATGTCTGTGTTCTTTTGCCCATATTAATCTTTTCCTTTTATTAGCCAGTCTCAGATATGGCTTTTTCTTTGCCACTCTGCCCTGAAGACCAGCATCCCGGAGTCGCCTCTTCACTGGGAGATGTTGACACTGGCATTTTGCGGGTAATATTTAATGAAGCTGCCAGTTGAGGAGCTGTGAGGCGTCGATTTCTCAAACCAGAGACTTTAATGTACTTGTCTTGTTGCTCAATTGTACAGCGGGCCTCCCACTTCTCTTTCTACTCTGGTTAGAGCCTGTATGTGTTCTCCTCTGAAGCGAGTAGTACACACCGTTGTAGAAAATCTTCAGTTTCTTGGCAATTTCTCGCATGGAATAGCCTTCATTTCTAAGAGCAAGAATAGACTGTCGAGTGTCACATGAAAGTTCTCTTTTTCTAGCCATTTTAAGAATTTATTAAAACAAACAAATGTAATGCTCCAGATTCTCAACTAGCTCAAAGGAAGGTCAATTTTATAGCTTCTCTAATCAGCCAAACCATTTTCAGCTGTGCTAACATACTTGTACAAGGGTTTTCTAGGGTTTCCTAAACATCCATTAGCCTACGTACACAGTTATCAAACACAATGTACCATTTAAACACTGGAGTGGTGGTTGTTGGAAATGGGCCTCTGTATACCCATGTAGATATTGCATTAAAAAACAGACGTTTGCAGCTATAATAGTCATTAACAATGTATTGAGTGTATTTCTAATTAATTTAATATTAGCTTCATTGAAAAAAAATGTGCTTTTCTTTCAAAAATAAGAACATTTCTAAATGACCCCACACTTTTGAACGGTAGTGTATATGGCAATGTTTCTTAGGCCCCTTTCACATCAGCGTTTTTGCTGATTTGCAGCAGATTCGGCAGATTTATATCTACCACGGCTTCACTTGTGGCACACTTGTAGCAAACTCCATTCATTCTCTGTGACTTGTGGCATGTGCGGCAAATGCGTTTTTTGCCGTGATCCGGCACTTGTGGCAGGTGAAAAAACCGCTGCTAGCTGCAGTTTTTTGACCTGCTGCAACTGTTGCAAGTGCCGGATCGCAGCTAAAAATGCATTTGCCGCACTTGCCGCAAGTCCCATGGAGAATGAATGGAGCTTGCCGCAAATGTGCCACAAGTGAAGCCGTTATGCGGCAGATGTGGTAAATTTGCCAGGTCTGACGCAAATCAGCAAAAACGCTGATGTGAAAGGGGCCTTAGACAGACATACTTTAGCAATAAGTAGGGATGGGCGAATCTACTCGCTAGGACTCGTTACTCGGCGAGTAGTAAGGGACTCGCAGGACTCGGTAGTCTGCGAGTTTCCCAGTGATTACTCGCACGAGTCCAATGCAAATCAATATCAATCCTAGTTTTGTCAGAAACGCTGACAACACTAGGATTGCCATTGTTTGCATTAGCTACTGTGCCAGTGATAGCAGGGAAACTCGCAGATAACTGCTGTTACATTGCGAGCCGAGTCCAGCTGTCTTCTCTGTGCAGCTCCAGGGTCCTAGAGCCCGCCTGCTCACAGAGATGATGTAGCAGTGCTGAGATTGTTCTAGACATCTATATTTATGCACAGGGGATGTAGCAGAGAGGACATCGCGTTTTGGACTACGTCGGACAGAAGAGGATTTTTTTAATTAAAGATGAAGACCCTAATGGCTTTTTTTTTTATTTCAAATAAAAAATTTTCTCTGTGTTGTGTTTTTTTAACCCTTTATTGGAGATTCTTAGTGGCTGGGTCAAACGTGGCCTGACATTAAGAATCTCGGGCTTAATACCAGCTTGTATAACAAAGCTGGTATTAACCCCTTTATTACCCAGCGTGCCACTGCCACCAGGGCCGCTGGAAGAGCGGGGTTCAGCGCCAGAGGATGGCGCTTCAATGAACGCGCCATCTTCTGGGGCGGCTGCGGGCTGCAATTTGCAGCGGGGGGTGCCCAGAAAGCTTGGGCATCCCTGCGCTGTGGATTCCAGCCCCCAGCTGCTTAGCTTTACCTGGCTAGACATAGAAATTGCGCGGAGCCCCACGCATTTTTTTTATTATTTAATGAATTTCAGAGTCAGAGTCTCAGAGTCAGAGTCTCAGAGTCAGAGTCAGAGTCTCAGAGTCGGAGTCTCAGAGTCGGAGTCGCCTCAGAGTCAGAGTCGCCTCAGAGTCGGAGTCGCCTCGGAGTCGGAGTCGCCTCGGAGTCGGAGTCGTCTCGGAGTCGGAGTCTCCTCAGAGTCGGAGTCTCAGAGTCGGAGTCGCCTCAGAGTCGGAGTCGCCTCAGAGTCGGAGTCGCCTTAGAGTCGGAGTCGCCTCGGAGTCGGAGTCGTCTTGGAGTCGGAGTCGTCTCGGAGTCGGAGTCGTCTCAGAGTCGGAGTCGGAGTTGTCTCGGAGTCGGAGTTGTCTCGGAGTTGGAGTCGTCTCGGAGTCGGAGTCGTCTCGGAGTCGAGTCGGAGTCGGAGTCGTCTCAGAGTCGGAGTCGTCTCGGAGTCGGAGTCGTCTCGGAGTCGGAGTCGTCTCGGAGTCGGAGTCGTCTCGGAGTCGAGTCGGAGTCGGAGTCGTCTCGGAGTCGGAGTCGTCTCGGAGTCAGAGTCGTCTCGGAGTCGGAGTCGTCTCGGAGTCGGAGTCGAGTCGGAGTCGTCTCGGAGTCGGAGTCGTCTCGGAGTCGAGTCGGAGTCGGAGTTGAAGTCGGAGACGTCTCGGAGTCGTCTCGGAGTCAGAGTCGTCTCGGAGTCGTCTCGGAGTCGGAGTTGGAGTCGAGTCGGAGTCGTCTCGGAGTCGGAGTCGTCTCGGAGTCGAGTCGGAGTCGGAGTCGTCTCGGAGTCGGAGTCGTCTCGGAGTCGGAGTCAAAAAAATGCGTGGGGCTCCGCGCAATTTCTATGTCTAGCCAGGTACAGCTAAGCAGCTGGGGGCTGGAATCCGCAGCGCAGGGATGCCCAAGCTTTCTGGGCACCCCCCGCTGCAAATTGCAGCCCGCAGCCGCCCCAGAAGATGGCGCGTTCAGTGAAGCGCCATCCTCTGGCGCTGAACCCCGCTCTTCCAGCGGCCCTGGTGGCGGTGGCACGCTGGGTAATAGAGGTTAGGGCCAGCTTTGTATTATCAGCTGGCCCTAAGCCCGAAATTTATGGCGGTCACGCCAATATTAGTAATGACCGCCATGAATTTCTATTAAATTGTTTTAAAAAAAACACAACACAGAGAAATTTTTTTATTAGAAATAAAAAAAAAAGCCATTAGAGACTCCATCTTTAATTAAAAAAATCCTCTTCCGTCCGACGCAGTCCAAAACGCGATGTCCTCTCTGCTCATCCCTGTGCATAGATATAGATGTATATGCACAGGGAATGAGCAGACTGAGAACAATCTCAGCTCTGCTACATCATCTCTGTGCACAGACATTCATGTCTGTACACAGGGAATGAGCAGACTGAGAACAATCTCAGCTCTGCTACATCAGGCAGCAGGCGGGCTCTAGGACCCTGGAGCCAGCACACAAAGAAGACAGGACTCTTCTCTTATCTGTGCGAGTTTCCCAGCCAGCGATTACAGTTGCAAAGTAAACTAGTCCAATGCAAATAAATGACAAAACTAGGATTGCTTCAGGCTGAAGCTTCCGAGACACATCTGCGATTTGTAAATCTCACACTACTCGCTATTACTCGCTTCCCCATTCATTAACATTGGACTCGCTAGACTCGCAACGAGTAGCGAGTCCTGTGCTCGGACTCGCTAGAGTCAAGCGATTCCGAGTAATTTAGGATTCGCCCATCACTAGCAATAAGATTTAATTCATACATAAATACCCAAAAGGCTACTAAAGGTAGCTATGATTTCAACTACTACTATTCTTCTCCAGAAACTTAGATTAGGCTTCACCTCAAGTACAGACTACATCCATGCCTGCTAAAGCTTTTAGCAATCGCCAGCAGTCAGGGCGAACATTCTTGGATTTGAATGTTATATCATTTTCAAATTTGAACAATAATAGTAGAGTTTATAAACCATTGTTACTCAAGCTTTATGCATGCCTGATCTAACTCCTATTTCGACTCAGAACTTGATTCCAGTCACCTCATTGCATAAGCATCCAAATACAGTGTTATTAGGCATTCTGTGCCAAAATAGGATGGTTCCTCCTAGTCCCAGGAGTTGTTTAACCTGGATCCCATCTTTGACATCAGTTTAACTCCTCATTTAGGTGATATCCTGATCTACATACTACAATAGACCCATGTCAGTTCCAGCACTTAAGCAGTTAGTACAGATAATACAGAGCAGACCCTGCTTAGCAGGGTACTCCCCAATTGCGCCTCGGGCAGAGTCAGGAGGAGTAGAATGGGCTGTGACTAAGTAATCATGACACACTGCCAGCACTTACATGTGGCTCTTCAATAACGTAATGCATTTTTTCTGTTTTATAGCTGCCGTAAATTGAAACTTTGAAAGTAATATATTCTGGGATTAGGCACAACACGGGCAATTGAAGAGTTTACAGCTATTGTTATTTGAGGTTACGCCATTGATTAGTGAATTTTCCTTGTGATCTATAAGACAATATGGTTTTAATAAATTCCTATATCAGAGGTGGTCTGATTTACAGAAATGTAGTTTAATATAACTGGTTCCGACTGGCATTGATAAAATAGTCATATGATATATAAATTATTAACTCCTAGCACCCGGGGAACCCGCTTGCATAACGACAACAACACGTATTTATAAGTTAAACCAATGTCTACCCGTTTATTTTCACATATTAATAACATAACCCGGGTAGCATGTTTGACATATTGCACATTGATTATAAACACTTTACATAAATACACCATACATTTACATAAAACATCACATAACACTTATTGCACATAGCGTGTTATTGTATCCCGGGACCTGTAACCATCTCTCTGTCCCCATTGGAGCTCTACTAACAGCTCCCGTGGTGGCTACGGGCTCGGGCTTATATACACTTTACACATACATTTATCAGTTCACCATATGTATATTTATTTTTTAAATCTGCAGAAAAATAGACAGTGCCACTCACCATGATGATCTTTATCGCTTTATTGCAGTATCCAAGAACACATTCCGGAAGAACAAACGGTGGGGGAGGGAGGTGCGGGAGCGAGGACGACGGCAACCGTTTCGCAGCTCAGTGGCCGCTTCTACGGGTCCTGAGCTGCGAAACGGTTGCCGTCGTCCTCGCTCCCGCACCTCCCTCCCCCACCGTTTGTTTTTCCGGAATGTGTTCTTCGATACCGCAATAAAGTGATAAAGATCATCATGGTGAGTGGCACTGTCTATTTTTCTGCTATTTAAACTTGGTCACTTACATATTGTGTGCACCTCCATTTGATCTATACCTTCGGTCAGAGAGGATCACTCTGGATCTCACCGGTTGCACACCACGGATAGTGCCCAATTTTCCTTTTCTTTTTTGAGACTATATGTATATTTATCCACGATGATTCCTCTGGGTTCAGAACAGGGATTGAGCAACCTGAGTCACGGGTACGCCATGCCTCGCCAAGGGGCTCCTTCCTGGACGTGTTTTACCCCACGTCCAGGTCAGCGCCCACCTGGTTCAACCACAGTTTCCCCACTCTAGGAGACCTTCTAACCCCTGCTTCTGACCTTCGCTATATACCCTTCAACGGGCCCTGTGGGTCCCAATGGCAGTACCTGCCGCCTGGCTTTAGTCACCCAGCCTGATGACTCCATATATATATATCCTGTAGTCAGGATTCCTGCCTGACCGGGACCTTACATACCACATGTGATCCATCATACAATATCCATGGATCCCATGCATCCACACATCCGCTCGCAGCCCATCATAATACATCCATGGACTGTGGCTCCTCCATGACCATAACAGGGACCTGGTCAACCGTAGAAACCGGGCTAACCATGCGTCATCATGGCCTACTCACCACGGTACGGGCCACCAGTCGCCACCAAACCTCCATCTCATCTCATGGCAGGTCTCCAGGTCGACGACTGCACCCTGCGTCTGAGTAGCACCCTATCGGATCAGCCATGGTTACCCTTCTAGGAGCCTTCGTGACCCCTGTCTCTGGCCACAGGCACACCCCACACCATTAGAGGTCGTGGTTGAGGGACAGGTACCCACTGCAAGCAGCAGGCCAAGCCTCCCTCTCGTCCCACAGGGACGGAACGCCTCCAATATCATCCATACTAGCTGGGTCACACTCTCTCCACATCATTATACATAGCTCTTACATATAGGCCATTGTCTCTCATTTAGGGCAATTACCTAAGCCCTCATACACATATAGTTAAAACAGGTCCCTCACTGACTTTCTAGTCGGACCTCGGGCGGCTATGCCCGCCTGGCACATTTCACACATCCGGTGCACAGTTCACACAAGCATTTGAGAACGGCTTTCTTACCGGGCATGGATCCGGGTCTCGCTACCTGTGTCACAGGTTCCACCAGGCATCCCCACGGGCTCCTTTCCCGGGCGTGTTTCACCCCACGCCCAGACCAGTATCCACCAGGTTCAGCCATGGCTTCCCCATCCAGGTGCTGCCACGACCCCGGACCTAGGCACCGGCATGGAGCTAGCATGCTCCCATTATTCCATGCACACAGAGCCTTGTACTGCTCTGCACTCAGGCTGGTCTCAGCACGATCTCCAGTCTCTGAATGAATCTCTCAGTATGATCTCTGGTCTCAGAATGAATCTCACAATCACTCAGCTGGGAGGCTCTTATCGTGCCTGCCAATCCCACTCTGACTCATCCAGCTGGGCTGCTATTCCTCAGGACACACCCACCTGGGCTGTCAGCAATCAACACCCATTCCTTTTCTCAGGGCCTCATCGATCTCCTGCCACTCACAGCCACTCACTAGTCACATGAAAGTCTCAGACATTGACATACAGGTGCCGGACATGATTATACACCACACCTACGGTACAACCTGGCTCATGTGCACAGGATCCTATGCTGATCCTGCATGTGATGCGCCCTGGCCATGGGACATGCCGGCGGTGCCTCACACTCTTTTAAAGATGACTCATCTGTACATAAGGAACAATACAGAAATGGTGGTATTTAGAATATGAGCGCTACACAAGGACACTGCACTGATCAGTATTACCTTTAGATCTTTATTGGATATTAACAAATGTGAGTCCTCGCCACAACATGTTTCGACACTAATGCGTCTTCCTCAAGTGGATAAGGACCTCTATTTTTCCTCCTCCTTTTATTCACAAAGAGCCTACAACTCATTGGAGGAGGGTGTGCAAAAACTATTAACCATTTCATTACTTCATAGATAAAAACAATCCAATATTAAAACATCATATAAAACAATATAAAATGACTATACAAAAAGTACTATTACAATATAATATAAAACATCATAGTAATACTTTTTGTATAGTAATTTTATATTGTTTTATATGATGTTTTAATATTGGATTGTTTTTATCTATGAAGTAATGAAATGGTTAATAGTTTTTTGCACACCCTCCTCCAATGAGTTGTAGGCTCTTTGTGAATAAAAGGAGGAGGAGAAATAGAGGTCCTTATCCACTTGAGGAAGATGCATTAGTGTCGAAACATGTTGTGGCGAGGACTCACATTTGTTAACATCCAATAAAGATCTAAAGGTAATACTGATCAGTGCAGTGTCCTTGTGTAGCGCTCATATTCTAAATACCACCATTTCTGTATTGTTCCTTAATTTATCCTCCCTATTGGGAGTGTGGTGGAAGAGAGCAGCTCTGCACACAAGGACCTGGCTGGTAAAACAGACACGTGATTGATCTCGGGACCCGGAGAAGCGAGTTGGAGCTGGACAATTAGTTTGGAACTAGGAACCGGCGAGTAAAGGTCTCGGACCCCTACCTCACCACTGAGCCTACAATCTGGTTGTGCAGAGATGGCACAACCAGTTAAGGTGAGTGAGGAATCAGTGTAACGGAGAATTTAATCTGCCTTTAGTAAACAGTGTGGCGCAACTGAAAAATTTCTGCTTCATCTGTACATAAGACTTGTTTTGGAATTCGTTATCACTAAAATGTAATCTGTCACAACATTTTTGACATCTAATGTGAAAGCAGCATAATATACAGATAGAGACCCTGAGTCCAATGATGTATCACTTACTGGACTGCTTACTGTAGGTTTGATAAAATCACTGTTTTAACATCAGGAAATGATCACTAGTAAACCTAGTCTTTATGTGGTCCTCTAATGAACTCTGTTTAGCCACACCCCCTCCACTGATTAGCAGCTTTCTGCCTATGCACAGTGTAAAAGCTACCAATCGTTGACTTGAGAGAGATTATCAGAGTTCCTCATTTAGAGTACAATCTGCAGTAGATAAAACTTTTTATCAAACTGCAAGCAACCCAATACTTGACAAATTGCTGGAATCAGGGTTTCTGCCTGTGAATCATAGCAAAAACCTGGTAACAGATTTCCCTTTAATTGAAAGGCATTAAATTACCAAAACCATTATCTCCTTGTTCTTACTTTGTCTGTTCAGATATTCTAAGTCTATGCCTCTAATATGACAATGGTGCCATATTAGAGGCTTACACTAATCCTCAAATAGCATATCTAAGCTTGAGCATAGTGGTTCCCACTTGTGTTTCTGCACTTAAGTCTGAAAGCACACAGTGCGAGGGACTCGCGTGAGTGCAATGCGAGGGAAATTTGCATTGCACTAGGACCAGTGTTGCCTTATCAGGCAGGGCAGACTGGTGCGAGTCCCCCGTACTGAACTTGCATTGCAAGTCAGAAGCGAGTGCAGTCGCAGCATGCTCCGACTGCATGCGATTCTCATGTGCGAGAGGACAATGCAAGTCTATTGGGGCAAGAAAATCTCACCCCCATACAGCACATTGTGCGATATTCGCAAGAGTGTGCTGGCAAAATCGCTTCAAACTCGCAGGCTGTCAAAGCAGGCAAGTTTGAATTTACTGCTTTCCCAGTACAGTAATCAATAATGTTCTAGCGCTGTCACAGCAGCGCTGAAACATTATTGTTTAATAAACTCAGTTAGAAATCAAAATAATAAAGTTCTGTATGTTATTAATCATTTTAACCCCTTCTGCAGGCTCAGCGCTACATGTCTGCACAGAGAGTCTGCAGATGCGGCTATTACAAGCCAGTGTCAGAAGGGTTAAATTGCAGTGTGTGTGCTGCCATGTGTGACAACATACCAAGTCAGTGCAGGGGTTAATTTCTTTATTTTTCTGCTCCCGGTAATTGTCAGGTGAATTTACAGTACTGTAAAGCTGCTATCCTTCAGCACTGAGCTGTCCGAGGTCCTGAAACGAAAGTGTGATATTTCAGTAATATCATGCTGGAGCTTCAGCACCAGGGACAGCGGCTGTCATGGTACGCCAATTGCGTACTTAAATGGCGTAAGTATGCAATTGGCATACCATGACAGCCGCTGTCCCTGGTCACCATGTATACACAGTCTAAATACTCTGTGTATACATGATGACATCACACCCACAGCAATTTAACCCTTCTGACATCGGCTTGTAATAGCCGCATCTGCAGGCTCTGTGCCGACATATAGCGCAGAGCCTGCAGGGGGGTTAAAATGAATAATAATATACAGAACTTTATTATTTTGATTTCTGAGTTTATTAAACAATAATGTTTCAGTGCTGCTGTGACAGTGCTGCAACATTATTGATTACTGTACAGGGGAAGCGGTAAATTCAAACTCGCTGACTTTGACAGCCTGCGAGTTTAAAATCACCGCAAATGCTGTCTGCTGTCCTTCAGGACCACGGACAGCATCACACCCACACGCAGCACACACGCACTTTCACCTCACACTCGCAGCACACTTGTCGGGCCCCATGGGACGGGGGTACTCAGTACCGGACCGGATGGTGCCGGGGAAGTCACGGGTGGCTTGGTCCGGACCGTGTCCCGGGCTCTGCAAATAAAGGGGATTATTTACAGGGGAAATGTCACTCGTGACGCCACCCACTTGATGCGGCCAGTGATGAGGGCCGCCGCTGCTGCAGAACCTCCGGGGGTGATGGAGTGGCAGCGGAGATGTTATAGTTCCAGTGGGAAGAACTGTATCCCCCGAGGCAGTAAGTGTTAAGGGTTGTGGAATTGTCCAGGACACTTACTTTGCAAACGCTGCAGGATCTCTCTTCCTTGCTGGTGCTGACAGGCTTGAAGCTCTGCAGGTGGGAATCTGCTGCACCCTGTATAGGAGGAATGGTCTGCAGATAGAGACTGACAAGAGAGGCCAATTCAGGGTTTTCCGTGTCTTTTACTCTCAATTCTTCAAGCAGTTTACAAGTCAGTTGCAGTTCTTACAGTTCAAGCACAGTTCTCAATACACGGGTACATTCTCCCTCTACGGGTTCCCTTTGCTCTGCAGCCAGGCCTCTCTCTCTGTGACCCCTCACACAGTCTTTAGTGTCCTTTCCGGGCTGTCTACGGTCTCCGTCTATACGGGTGATGTGTGGTGCGCTGGACAGTATGGCGGTGACTCGGACCCCTGGTGGGCCCTCCTGGTTGTCACTGAGCTGCCTGTCCTTTGGGTTGGGGACCCTAACGTGGAGCTGTGGTCCCCCGTCTTGTTGTTTGGGGATTCCGGGTAAACTGCGGTCCCCTCTAGAGCCGACACTCTACTCAGCCCAGCCTCCAGCAGTCCTCAGGTGTGAGGCTCTACCAGGCTCTCTCCTTTCTGTTCCTTTCAGTATACTAGGAGGGCTACTCTGCCTGCAGTCAGTGGCTTTAGCTGCTGTCTAGGGCACGGGTTCCACCGTCCCTCTCTGTTCTGTCACACTCCTGGTGGCATCAGCATCGGATGGGCTTTCTCTCCCCTCTGGCTCACACTGGCTCAGTACGGATTCTGTGCTCCTAGGCCTTGCACTCACAGGACGTGTGTAAGTCTCTCTGTCTTTACAGCTCAGCTTCTGGTCTTTGCATCTCAGCTCACTATGGCCTACTAACTTCCTTCACTCCTCCCCCTCACTATATACTCTCAAGTCACCTGACTTCTAGTGTGCCCAACCCACTCCTCTGATCCACCACTCCTCAATCTCATAGAGTTCTAATCTCAGGGCTGGATGTAAACCTTCTCTTACACGTGGGTTGTGTGGGCTGTGAGGGTGTTGGTGTGCAACAAGTGTCCTACCTGCCTGGCTGCAGTTCCCTTTGTGGCCTCCTGGACGCAGGGGTGCCACACACTCACATGCATATAGCCATGCACACTCACCACACACACACACAAAAACATGCATCACACTCTTGTGGAGCCCCAAGGGACGTGGGGTACTCGGTACCGGACCGGTCTGCGTCGGGGATGTCACTGGTGGCTTGGTCCGGACCGTGTCCCTGGCTCAGCACAATAAAAGGGGAATATTTACAAGGGATTATGTCACGGGTGACGCCACCCACTTGATGCGGCCAGTAATGGGGGCCGCTGCTGCTGCAGAACCTCCGGGGGGTGATGTGAGGGCAGCGGAGGTGGTATAGTTCCAGTGGGGGGAACTGTATCCCCCGGGGCAGTAAAGGTTAAAGTCTATTGGGATTATAGATGGTGGAAGAGGGGTTGGAGGACACACACTCACGTTTAGTTGATACTGGTGCACTTCTTCTCCTGACGCTGCAGAGCTGACAGGCTGGATCTGCAGGGAGGCATTGTCTCTGTGCTGAATCTGGAGCAAAGGTCGCAATCACTACACAGACTCCAAAGCTGTTTTCCAAGGCTTTACTGCTGATATTATTGCAGGCTATAGTCCACGGAGTCTGTAATGGGTGCTGAGCTCTCTCCCCACACCCTGTCCGGGTCGTTGGCTTCCTTGTGCTGCACTGTGTGTGTGTCCTGAGCTGCTGCTTCGAGCTAAGCTGCTGGGATTCCTCACGTCTCTCTCTGTATGCTGCTGGTACCACTTGGCTAGGCAACTTGGGTCCTCTATGCTGCACTGACCCCTCCGTGTTGCTTCACTCTGGTACTAGGGATATCTAGAGATCCCGCTGTTCCTGGATTCGCTGTGCTGTGGGTGCCAGACACAGTACCGGATCCGGTGTCCGTCTCTCTGTGCGTACTTCTGGGGCAAGTGATGGTGTCACTCTAGCTCCCAGATGTGTTCCTCTGTCTTTCGTTCTCCTTGTCCTCTGACCCTTGCTAGGTCTGCACTGAGCTAACTCTGCTCTCCATAAGCTCTCAGTTCTCCTGAGCTGTTCACAGCACTACACCGTGCTGTACGGTCTGAGCTCTTCCTCATGGGCAAGAGTATATAAGGGAGCATGTGGTGCTCCCCCTATTGCCCAGAGGTGGTAGTGTTTGTCAGTGTGTAGTGGGGGAGAGAACCCATGTGATGTTATTGTGGCACATTAACCCATGGGGTGCCACACTCTCATCACTGTTGTGCATCAAACATGCTTTGTGTTTGATACACCACACTGTGCCTTCAGCCTAAATGTAAAATAGTCTGCTTGCTACTCTCTTCATCGGGACAGTATGTGTCCAAAAATAATGGCAAAGAAAAGCTCAGCAAACTGTATCCATACCAAATTTCACTGACCAGTGCCACTGCACTTCATCAGGAAGGCTACACAGCTCCCAGGCCTATTCCAGCCATAAATAACCTCAGTCCTCATGGAACCACTCTTTTGACTGCAACAATTATTGTGTTTCAGTAGTCCAAATTGCACCAGGCTCAAGTGTCATGGAAAAGGTAATCTAATTTTCAGGAATAGTATCCAATGGTAAAGATTCATGTAGAATGTTTATTTTTCAAATTCGGTCTGGGAATTACATATCTTTGAAATTATACCTCACAAATTAGAGGTGGGAGGAATCATATCTATAGAAAAATGTAATAAGATGCAATTTTTCTGACTGAGGTGACATCGCAGGATGGGGAATGAATACAAAAGGACTTATTCTTAAAAATGTGTGTAAGATTTTCAATGTTGGACATTCTCTTGGGAAGCGAGTCGAAGACTTGTTTAGATTTCTGCTTTCCCTAGACATTGGATTCTATTCACAAAACGTGAGTGTCTGGTTTAGTTCATTTTATTTTTAGAAATGTGTTTGGAACTTTTTACTGTATGTTATTTGTCATCTTATTTTTGCATTCATTAAGCATTATGACTGTTTTCGTCATATTAAACTACATTTAATAATCATGATGCGTTCCCCTGTGCGTGGTGCAAATCGCACTCCCCGCAGCCGGCTGTGTAGATGGTATCCAGGGAACACTGCGGGTTGCTGGGGGCTGCGTTCACTGGTTTGTAGCATGCGTGAAGGCTGCGAAGTCAGGAAAAGATTCTAAGTTTTCGGCAAACAACGCAGGAAACTTAGAATCGTCCAAGTGTGACCCTAGCCTAACATTGGCTCGGCATTATGAGTCTCGAGTTTAGTGCCAGCTGGTAATATTCAGCTGGCATTAACCCCTTTATTACCTAGTCTGGCATCGGCACCAAGGCAACTAGAAAAGTTTTCCTATTAAATGTGCCATTCTCAGGGGAGGCTGTGGGCTGCAATTCACAGTGTGGGGGGCCTAGAATGCTTGGGCCTCTGCCACGCTGAGAATTTCAACCCCAGCCTCCAAGTTGTACCTGACTGGCAACCAATAATACTGCACAGCCCCACATCTATTTTTTTTTTTAAACTATTTCAAGAAATAATGTAAAAACAGAGCTCCACTGTATTTGGATAACCAGTCAGATACAACTAGACAGCTGGTCGTGGGTGGCAGTCCGTAGCTGCCTAGTTGCACCTGGCTGGAAACCAAATATACAGGAAAGCCCCACGTTGTTGTTTTTTTAAATTATTATATGAAATAATTTTAAAAAAGACTCTACTGTATTTGGATTACCAGCTAGGTACAGCTAGGTAGCTGGCGGTGGGTTGCAGCCCGTTCCTGCCTGCTGTACTTGGTCTGATGACCAAAAATACAGCTGAGCCCTACGTCACATTATGACATCTTTAAACCCTTTTTTCCCAGCCTAACCTGGCTTTATTCACAGTTACAACAGTGAATAATTGCTAGAAATATGTAGCAAAATATGCATGGAAAAACGAGCAAAAACGCACCACTGGCAAAAGGATGTTTTGGGTGTGTATTTGTGCCAGTAGGTGCAGATTTTTGACGTCTAAAATCTGCAGCACAAAATCAGTGTCAGCACACAGCCTAAGAAAAAACAGGGTTCTTAGAAGGGAGGACAGGGTAGCATGGTCAATCCTATGCCTGAACTAGTTCAAATGTATGGAAATTAAGGGTGACAGGTAGGTGAGCAAATACTGCCAAAGATATGCCAAGTGTCACTGACCATTGGAAGCCACAGCATTTCATCAGGAGAGTTGCACAGCTTCCAGGCCTATTCTATAAATTACCCCAGTGCTTGTTGAGCCACTTCAGCTGCAAAAATTATAGTGTTTTCCAAGTGCAATTTTCTCCTGTCACATTATTGGACACTGAGATGGCAGCTTTATCTTATCACAGAAAGACTTTTTACCCTGTTGTGGGTGTGCCTTTTAGGAGAACCTTCCTTATGTGTCTCACCAGTTGACAATATCCCCACAGCTTCTCTATCTTTTTGTATAATTCTCTGGCTTAGACCTAGAGAGGATGTCACAAAATAATATTCGTACACTTGATGTTGGCAGTGACCCTCCTATATATTTAACCCTTATCCTATCCACCAAATCGCAATGCCATAGTGCTGCTGCACCTCAGTATTTTCAAAAGATGTCACCACCAAGCCCCATGAAGGAAATCCGAAGCGTATGTAGCCTAACATGAAATGATGCCGAGGTCAATGTCATCTGACTGCAATGCAAAGTTGAAGGCCACATATCCCTTGTAATTGCCATTTTAATCCTTATTCTAGCTGTCAGGTAAACCTTTTCAGTACAGATAAGGATCAGAGCAATGGAAACACAACATACACAATGTTTCAAAGGGAACCTGTCTATTAACATATAATAGTGTTTATTTTTACATGACAGGTTCCTTTTAATAGTAAAAGTAGAAGCACAGTAATATTGATACACAAACATAGAAAAATATTAGAATCTGAGAGTCCTCAGTGGTTGAGCCCTTTTAATGGCTAATTGAAAAGATGGTAAACATAGCCATTAAATTAAAATGTATCAAACACTGAGGACTCTCATATTCTAATATTTTTCTATCTACTGGCTAACACGTTACAAACATTTTTTGCCTATACAAACATATTGTTATATCATACCCTCATGCAGACATGGAAAACTTTTCTTTTGGGCTAGTGGGGTCCATTAATGAGTTAAACTTACCATAACGAAACGTAACCCACTTCATTCTCTTAGATGTCATTGGAGTAGTTTTACTAAAACATATGTGTTTCATATTAAACGGGATTTGGATATTGAAAAATACTCTGTAAATTTCAACCATATTTTTTATTACTGAGGGAAAATAAATTTTAACTGCCTCTGATATATAAGTATTTTAACACATGGGAAATCCATTGACATTTGTGTTAATATTGTGTTTTAGATGATAAAGTTAAAGGATTAGATTAATTTACTGTAATTTAGGAGACCTGGTTGGATAGTTGTTTCAGAGTTTTTTTAGATGTAATGGATTAAGTGACCTTTCTGTTTCACTGCAGAAACACCTACTTGTCATTTGGCATTAGACTAACTGAGGTATAGTGAATATAGTAAAAAAAGAAAAGTCTAAGGGTGCCTTCACACTGCGGTCAGGTCAGGTCCGGTCCGGGGCTGTCAGGGGTGAACCTGACAGCCCCGAACCGGATCAGCACACAGAACTGGAGGGCTAATATGCCCTCCAGTCCGGTGTGCAGCCTGACACAGCTGCAGCTGCTGATGATTCAGGACCGTGGCTCGCGAGGAGCCAGCCGTGGTCCTGAATTATAACAGCGATGTACAGCCGCAGGTGTCTGGTTCCCAGATCCTCTTGGATCAGGGCAATCGGGCCCCATAGGGTCCCATGTTAAGGGAGCGCCGGATTGCCCCGGAAGGGTCCGGGGGAATCCGGGAGGATCCTGGAGAATTCGGTGGAATTCAGAAGACACCAATTATGGGGAGATTGGTCTCCCCGGACACAAAAGCGTTGCAAGCAACGTTTTTGTATCCGGGAGAAAAATCCAAATTCTCCCGGATTCTTCAGGAGAGAAGGAAGCCGGATGGCAGATAGCTGCCATCCGGCTCCATCCGGCCCGATAGGATACTATGGGGCCAAAACCGCGTCCAGGGCTTTCACCCCTTACAGCCCCGGACCGGATCTGACCGCAGTGTGAGCAGCCTAAGAAGCGATACAACCTTCATTAATTTCAATCATTTCATCAAACAGTTTATTTAGTGATAAGCAACAAAGGAACAATCACACAAAACATTTTAAAAAACAATTGAAATAGCCAAATCCAGCTTTGACACTTACTTGACAAAGATATATCAAGGGAAACCTCTCTGCTATTTGCAGAAACTGGAGAACCAGTATATATAATATATTACAAAATTGCTATGGGTGGCATTTCCATCTCAAATACAATTCATATCAATCCATACATGTTAAGCAACAGAACCATATATCACAGAGTGCATTGGAGTTGGATTATAAAAGCTTTTTGAGTACTCAGATAGTTTAGTAAGACCAGGTTTTTCTCTTTTAACTCTTATCAGCTTGTAGAGGGAACTATACCATATGAGTCTCTATAGTAAACACACAGTTAACTCTTCCAATATCATATCATACAGTAGTATCATTTTGGGCAGGGTTTATGATTTGGAATTAGGGCATTATATTACATACATTAACATGTATAGTTTACCAATCTAATTTTTGGTATAGATGTCATAACCAATACTATAGAGTTTTTATATACATAATAATAAAATTGATAGACCCAACTTGAATGCACAATCTGGTAGGAAGTTAGAGGAGAGACCCCCAATGTGCTTTTCTCTCAATGGTAGTATGTAGGGTATGTTGTTAACCCTCATACAGATCTTTTTTAGTAGTCCCTCAAGACTGTATACTCATAGTATTTAGTAGTCCATGCCCCATGTGATAACCCTATTAGGAAGGTATAGCTCTAGTTGCAACAACATAGGTTGATGGAGGAAAGTAACCCCAGCAACAATATAGTGTAGTGCCCAGGCTGTGGGGTACTCGGGTGTCAGGCTCTGAGGGCTTCAGCGTTGTCATGGGGAATGGCGGCTGCACCTGACCCCCCTGGGCCTATCTTTCAAAAAAGGGGTAATATTTACAGAGGAGTATGTACAAAGTTTGTCGTGACGCCACTAGTAGTTTCTGTTGAGGTGACACCAGCGCCGCCACAGTCCACCAGAGGTAGATGGTATTGTGGCTGAGTAGTCCTCCACAGGTAGGACTGAACCTCCGGGGCAGCGTTCCTGTAGGGAAATAAAGTCATTCACAAGTGCGGGCTCCGATGCCCGGTAACTGTCTGCACCTGGGAGCCCTTTCTCCTACTCCCTCTCTCCTTCTTCTGTCTCTCCCTGGTCCCTCAGCCAAGGGGCCCTTGCTCCACCAGAGCTTAGGATCAGCGACCTAAGCCCCGAGACCCAGAAGCCAAGACCTAAAGCCAAAGACCTCCTTGTTTCCCCTTGAGGTGATTTTATTCCCTCCCGGGCAACCTCCCACCGTGTAAACTAGTGTGGGAGTGCTGCTTATGGGTCCCACCCACCATCCTAGGGTCCACCTGCAGCTGGAGTATCTGCACCTCTTTTATGGGTGCAGTACCCCTCTGTGACGCCTGCTTGGCGGGGCACCACAATAGTACCAGTGTCAACTGATTTTACCGGTATTCTAGATGATAAAGTTAAAGGATTAGATTCATTTACTGTAATTTAGGAGACCTGGTTGGATAGTTGTTTCAGAGGTTTTTGAGATATAATGGATTAAGTGACCTTTCTGTTTCACTGCAGAAACACCTACTTGTCTATTGGCATTAGAACTGACTGTCAGTCAGTGCCAGGATGTTGTTGCAGCTGCTGCTCTCTATGCACAGAGCGGTGGCTGAATCCACATTGGTTCGCCTTGATAAATGAAAGTCCAAGGCTGCCAGAGGGAATAAAGTTATTTTCTCCAGGCAGCGGACCTGCTCTTTTATTCA
Organism: Allobates femoralis; assembly: GCA_033576535.1. Classification (NCBI taxonomy): domain Eukaryota; kingdom Metazoa; phylum Chordata; class Amphibia; order Anura; family Aromobatidae; genus Allobates; species Allobates femoralis. The sequence goes on from JARQOC010000004.1 coordinate 447,888,325, forward strand.
AGCATCACTCCAGTGTTTTTTTTATTGAAACTCTGAATTGTTGCTTTAAATGTAAGTTCTCTGCTCAGGACTTTGAAGTCGGAGTCATGGAGTCAGAGTCAGTGACCATTTTGGTGAGGTCAGAGTCAGTATAAAATGGACCAACTCCGACCCTTAAAATATATTATAAATTGAGTACAGTATATCAATGCAGTATGTGCTGAATATGTCATTATTAGGAATTATTATTATGTTCTATCTAAATATCTTTATTATTGTATCATATTAATGATTAAAAACCTAATGTTCACATTGTACCTCAATCAATTTATCACAAGCCATGTATGAGGGAGTCAGAGTCAGGGAAATTGAGGAATTTGAGTCCTTAGTTTGGCTTACCAATTCCATAGCCTTTCCCCTGCCCCTAGTGTTATACTCACCTTTTGCCACCTTTGTCTTTTTCCTGCGTCGCTCCGGTCAGTTTGCAGTGAAAAGTAAACTACTAGTGTTTCATGGAGTATGTCAGAGGTCACAACTCAATACATCTCTATGAGGGGCCTTGTTCTGACTCATAGACATGCCTTGAGAGCTTGTGATGTAACTGCAGCCAGTCAGAAGCTTCAGGAGACAAACTGGAATGGTGTCCACGGTCCGCGCTGCAGCTCTTTTCCAAAGGATTTCACAAGAAGGTTATTACCATAAAACAGATCCTTTATGTCATCATACCTATGCGTTTCGGTGCTGTCCCAGCACCCTCCTCAGGGTTTTTGGCGTTGGTGGAGGTTCTGCAGCAGCTGCCACATGCTTTCAAACTGGTTGTGAGTCTCACAACCAGAAAAGGTGAGTGGATATCTTTATAATCCACACGGAAACATATAGTGTCCTTTTGATAAGGCACAATCTGCGCCTCTTGTATCTCCCTCTTTTTTAGTAGTCAGAAGCTTCAGGCACAAGATGGCATTGAGGGACTGGAGTGGTGTCTGTAAATGGTGAAGCCAACAGGAGGTGAATATATGATCGGGGGCAGGGGGCTTACATTTAAAGCGCCATTTCAGTACTAAAATATATATGATGGAGTGGTGTTTTAAATAAAAGATTGCTGGTACTATTTAAAAATCCTGGCTATGAAAAGTGGTTAGTTGTAAATTCCATCCAGCATGAGGTTAGCCCCCATAACTATGCATCAGATTGGTAGCCTGATGCTACTGTAAGAAATCGATAGACAAATAAATTACTTTTCTGTGTAGAAACTGTTGAACATCTCCAAATACACAAATATTCTTATCATATAAATCAAAACCATGAACAAACAAGCTGAGATGCTCAATCATTTAATGTATGAACATTTAGCTAATTGCTAATGTTGTTGTTTTACAGATATATCACACATACTTCATGGAAAATATGTCAAAGTAACTACACTGCCAGTAGATCAATATTCAGCCTAATCTGCATAATGAGCATCTATCCTAATTAGTTTTTGCAAATCAGTAGTTTTCTACAACCTGAAATCAATGCTGATTTATTCTGGGTAGTGACAGAATACAAACATGAATTATGCAACAACCCCAGTCCTTCATGACTACATTATGGAAGGAGAAACACGATCTGCTGAAGTGTTAATCAGAATATGATAAGTGATGATGAGAATAATGACCGTCACCTACACCATGCAGCCAAATAGCCACATTCACTTCTGTTGTGAATGTAAAGCGGGCCTAAATCTATGTAAGTAATCAAAATCAATATGTTTAATTACATTAATCAGTTTTTCTGATATACAGTATTCTAGACTATATAATATGTCCAGAAAGCTCAAAATAGCTATACATAAACACACAATGCCCTTTTAAAGTAATATTCAATATCAAAGCTCAAGCAATGTTTACTGCTTTTTCAATAAGTATGATATTACTAACATTATTACTATCCTCTTTTGGAATTCTTTTCTATCTACAGTCATGGCCAAATGTTTTGAGAATGATACAAATATTAATTTTTACAAAGTCTACTGCTTCAGTTTTTCTAATGGCAATTTGCATATACTCCAGAATGTCATAAAGAGTGATCAGCTTAACAGCAATTACTTGCAAAGTCAATATTTGCCTAGAAAATGAACTTTAACCTCGAAAACACATTTCAACATCATTGCAGTCCTGCCTTAAAAGGAGCAGCTAACATCGTTTTAGTGATTGTTCTATTAACACAGGTGTGGGTGTTGATGAGGACAGGGCTGGCGATCAATCAGTCATGATTAAGTAAGAATGACACCACTGGACACTTTAAAAGGAGGCTGGTGCTTGGTATCATTGTTTCTCTTCAGTTAACCAGGATTATCTCTAAAGAAACACGTGCAGCCATCATTGCACTGCACAAAAATGGCCTAACAGGGAAGAGTATCGCAGCTAGAAAGATTGCACCTCAGTCAACAATCTATCGCATCATCAAGAACTTCAAGGAGAGAGCTTCCATTGTTGTCAAAAAGGCTCCAGGGCGCCCAAGAAAGACCAGCAAGCGCCAGGACCGTATCTTAAAACTGTTCAGGCTGCGGGATCGGACTAACAGCAGTGCCGAGCTTGTTCAGGAATGGCAGCAGGCTGGTGTGAGTGCTTCTGCACGCACTGTGAGGCTGAGAATCTTTGAACAAGGCCTGGTTTCAAGGAGGGCAGCAAAGAAGCCACTTCTCTCCAGAAAAAACATCAGGGACCGACTGATATTCTGCAAAAGGTACAGGGAGTGGACTGCTGAGGACTGGGGTAAAGTCATTTTCTCTGATGAATCCCCTTTTCGATTGTTTGGGACATCTGGAAAACAGATTATTCGGAGAAGAAGAGATGAGCGCTACCACCAGTCTTGTCTCATGCCAACTGTAAAGCATCCTGAAACCATTCATGTGTGGGATTGCTTCTCAGCCAAGGAATCGGCTCACTCACAGTCTTGCCTAAAAACACAGCCATGAATAAAGAATGGTACCAGAATGTCCTCCAAGAGCAACTTCTCCCAACCGTCCAAGAGCAGTTTGGCGCCCAACAATGCCTTTTCCAGCATGATGGAGCACCTTGCCATAAAGCAAAGGTGATAACTAAATGGCTCAGGGATCAAAACATAGAGATTTTGGGTCCATGGCCTGGAAACTCCCCAGATCCTAATCCCATTGAGAACTTGTGGTCAATCATCAAGAGACGGGTGGACAAACAAAAACCAACAAATTCTGCAAAAATGCAAGCATTGATTATGCAAGAATGGACTGCTATCAGTCAGGATTTGGTCCAGAAGTTGATTGAGAGCATGCCAGGGAGAATTGCAGAGGTCCTGAAGAAGAAGGGTCAACACTGCAAATATTGACTTGCTGCATTAACTCATTCTAACTGTCAATATAACCTTTTAGTGCTCATAATATGATTGCAATTATATTTCTGTATGTGATAGAAACATCAGACAAACACAAATAAAAACCAGAGGGCAGCAGATCATGTGAAAATATAATTTTGGTGTCATTCTCAAAACCTTTGGCCATGACTGTACTGTAGTCTAACATTGAATAGACTTCCAAATATAACATAGCATTTACATCTTGTTTGACACTGTCCAATCCAAGTATACAGGGACTAAAGAGTCAGATGCATTCTGTAATATTTGTTCAGTACGTTATGGTTTTCTCTCTCTATCCATATGACTAAACTGTGAACTCTAACAACCTCTCACTATACAGATTCACCACAAATAGCTTCTTTATTCCCTGCTTTAGCTTATATACAGTCTACAATAGTCTGTTATTGCAGTGCAATACCATGAGATGTAATTGCAGCAAGGCATAATGGGAAATCTGGTCCGTTTGTGCCCAAGCTCACTGAGTCTTCTTTTGCTGATATTATATTCTACAACATTTAAAACATTGTAGCCAGATTCAGTAAATTCCTAAAAATGTGACACAAAATTGATTTGCATCAAATCCTTTCACTCATCAACATAGGAGGAATAAATGAGAACTGACATAACCCAGAGATACTGTGTAAGGCCCCCTTTCACATCAACATTTCTGACCGGATCCGGCAGATCCAGCAGATCCAGACAAAAAACCTCATCTGCTGCAAAACAGCCACACTTGCGGTACACTTGCATAAAGCGATTATGACTTTGAGGAGCTACTTAAAGGTGGCGCTGGAGTTCTTCCACTTCTTTACTGAAGTGCAAATTTGCATATTTCCTAGAGGGGGGGATGTGGCTACAATCTCCTCACCTACTTAACTTCTTATGGTTGCAGGAAAACTTCTCTCCATAAGGTAGATAGCAAGTTCCCAGACCTTGTCTTAGCCCACTCACCCAGCCAGATCAGAATATCCCACACACTACACTGATGAGGGGCAGTTACCCTGAAATGCAGCGCCTGTAGTTTGGGGTTCTGATCTGGCACAAATCCCTTAGTCATATTAAAAAGCTTGTTGGAAAGCGTTTATGGCTTTGAGGAGCTACTTAAAGGTGGTGCTGGAGTTCATCCACTTCTTTACTGAAGTGCAAATTAGAATATAAGACATACAGTTGTGGCCAAAAGTATTGACACCCCTGCAATTCTGTCAGATAATAGTCAGTTTCTTCCTGAAAATGATTGCAATCACAAATTCTTTGGTATTATTATCTTCATTTAATTTGTCTTCAATGAAAAAACACAAAAGAATTGTCCTAAAGCCAAATTGGATATAATTCCACACCAAAACATAAAAAAGGGGGTAGACAAAAGTATTGACACTGTTAGAACAATCATGTGATGCTTCTCTAATTTGTGCAATTAACAGCACCTGTAACTTACCTGTGGCACCTAACAGGTGTTGGCAATAACTAAATCACACTTGCAGCCAGTTGACATGGATTAAAGTTGACTCAACCTCTGTCCTGTGTCCTTGTGTGTAACACATTGAGCATGGAGAAAAGAAAGAAGACCAAAGAACTGTCTGAGGACTTGAGAAACCAAATTGTGAGGAAGCATGAGCAATCTCAAGGCTACAAGTCCATCTCCAAAGACCTGAATGTTCCTGTGTCTACTGTGCGCAGTGTCATCAAGAAGTTTAAAGCATTGGCCCTGTGGCTAACCTCCCTAGATGTGGACGGAAAAGAAAAATTGACAAGAGATTTCAACGCAAGATTGTGCGGATGGTGGATAAAGAACCTTGACTAGCAGCCAAACAAGTTCAAGCTGTCCTGCAGTCCGAGGGTACAACAGTGTCAACCTGTACTATCCGTCGGTGTCTGAATGAAAAGGGACTGTAGGGTAGGATACCCAGGAAGACCCCACTTCTTACCCCAAGACATAAAAAAGCCAGGCTGGAGTTTGCCAAAACTTACCTGAGAAAGCCTAAAACGTTTTGGAAGAATGTTCTCTGGTCAGATGAGACAAAAGTAGAGCTTTTTCGGCAAAGGCATCAACATAGAGTTTACAGGAGAAAAAAAAGAGGCATTCAAAGAAAAGAACACGGTCCCTACAGTCAAACATGGCGGAGGTTCCCTGGTGTTTTGGGGTTGCTTTGCTGCCTCTGGCACTTGACTGCTTGACTGTGTGCATGGCATTATGAAGTCTGAAGACTACCAACAAATTTTGCAGCATAATGTAGGGCCCAGTGTGAGGAAGCTGGGTCTCCCTCATAGGTCATGGGTCTTCCAGCAGGACAATGACCCAAAACACACTTCAAAAAGGACTAGAAAATGGTTTGAGAGAAAGCACTGGAGACTTTTAAGGTGGCCAGCAATGAGTCCAGACCTGAATCCCATAGAACACCTGTGGAGAGATCTAAAAATGGCAGTTTGGAGAAGGCACCCTTCAAATATCAGGGACCTGGAGCAGTTTGCCAAAGAAGAATGTTCTAAAATTCTAGCAGAGCATTGTAAGAAACTCATTGATGGTTACCGGAAGCGGTTGATCGCAGTGATTTTGGCTAAAGGTTGTGCAACCAAGTATTAGGCTGAGGGTGCCAATACTTTTGTCTGGCCCATTTTTGGAATTTTGTGTGAAATGATCAATGTTTTGCTTTTTGCTTCATTCTCTTTTGTGTTTTTTCATTGAAGACAAATTAAATGAAGATAATAATACCAAAGAATTTGTGATTGCAATCATTTTCAGGAAGAAACTGAGTATTATCTGACAGAATTGCAGGGGTGTCAATACTTTTGGCCACAACTGTATTTTCAGTTGTTGCACACTTTTTTGTTAATATAATTCCACATGTGTTAATTCATAGTTTTGATGCCTTCAGTGTGAATCTACAATTTTCATAGTCATGAAAATACAGAAAACTCTTTGAATGAGAAGGTGTGTCCAAACTTTTGGTCTGTACTGTATATCTGGATGGGAACATATACACTGGATGGGCACAAAATGGGGAACATATATACAAGAATGGGGACATACAACAGAATGGGCCCAGGATGGGGGACATGTATACCAAGATGGGAGACATGTATACCAAGGTAGGTACATATATACCTGGAGTTGCTCAGGATGGGGAAGAAGATTGGGACATATATAACATGATGGGACATATATACCAGAATGGGCTCAGAATTGGGGACATATAAGCCAAGATGAGGACATATATACCTAGATGATTGGGACATATATAACATGATGGGGATATATATTCCAGGATGGGGGACATACATGTCAGGATTTTAGTACAAGAAAAAAGAATTATCAGCTCACCAATGATGTCCTTCAGCGAGAATCCCCTTCAATATCACGAGTCGCGGCTTGGCAACCACCATTTATTGAAACCAGAAAGTAGAGATTGACCCAGCGAATGGTAAAAACAGCAGCACCTAGAGGAAAAATGTGTAAAATTCTCTTAATTGAAAATCCATAAAAATATAAAAAATAATGCACAAAGTGCGGCAGTCAGATCAATCCATAGGACAGTTAATAGCGACGTGTTTCGGCTAAAACGATAACTTTAATCATGATGAGATCATGATTAAGGATACCATTTTAGCTAAAACGCGTCGCTCTTAACGGTCCCATGGACCGATCTTACTGCTGCATATTGTGCATTATTTTTTATAGATTTGCAATAAAGTGAAGTTTTAAACATTTTTCCTCTATGTGCTGCCATTTTTCCCCATCGCTGGGTCAATGGCCAGGTTCACACATACAAATCCGTTTTTAAGCCTTAGAAAACAGATCCGTTTTTCTAAGGGTTCCAATAGTGTCCCCTCAGGTCCTGGACGTTTTTAGGAAATTTTGGGACTTAGTAATTTTTTCATTAAAAACGCATATGCGTTAACGCAGATGCCTATATGTGTCATGCGTTAACGCATGTGTTTCCCATAGGGCCCCATGTTAAAAAAACGCATGCGTTTTTTGAAAGCACCCCAAAAACACGGCTAGCAGCGTTTTTGGACTGCTGCATAAAAACGCATGCGCTTTTTAAAAAAACGCACACACATACGTTAATGCATATACGTTTTTGGACTTTGAATAAATAACGTCCAAAATGTTCCCAAAAACGAATTTAAGGCAAAAACGGATTTGTTTGTGTGAATCTGGACAATCTCTGCCTTCTGGTTTACATGTCAGATTGGGCCCAGCATAAGGACATAACAGGATGGGGAGCATATATATCAGGAAGGGCCCATAAGTACCAAGATGTAGGACAATGAATTAGAGCAGTCTGAGGAGCGCTAGGGCATGGAGTTTTATTAAGCGAATTGTAAGGTGACAAACCTTTATTATTGTCACCTTACAGTTTGCTTAATACTTCTCCATGCCCTAGTGCTCCTCAGACTGCTCTAATTCATTCCCTATATCCATGTCCCTTTGAGGGTACTCGGCAGGAGCAGCTCTGGCCCCTTTATCTACCTTCCAGCGGCTATAGGACCTGCGGTGACATATTTCCTGCTACTCTTCATTGTGGTCACATTACACGAACCCGGAAGAGCTACACGGAGTGGTGGCGACAGCGTCCTCACCTCAACTCATCAAACTGAGGTTGTGCAGGGGTGCACAACCCTAAGAGGTGAGTGTAGCATTAGCTCCAATATACCATAGCCCACTGGACCACCAGGTGCTTTTCATGTTGCACTGCCTGTCTTCTTCTTATCTTTCATAACTACTGAGATGGGCACATGTATACCATGATAGGGACATATATACCAAGATGGGAATATATTTACAAGGAAGGGCCGAGGATAAGGACATTAGCACAAGATAAGGGATATTACTAAATAATAAAGGGGGAGGGAGAGAATGTCGTATAGCTTTATAGGATTTAAACTGCCTATGCATCTGACCAATATGTAGGGGGAGGAGGAGGGTTCAAATTTTGTACCGGGACCCATCTGAATTTAGGTATGCCGCTAATCAAGAGCCTTATTTTTTCAAGGGCTGGTACAAAGAACGTTAAATATCACACTTAAATTACTGAAAAGAAAAACTTGCATACATGAAATAATACAAACAAGGAAAAATACATAAATACCGTATATATCTGGAAGTGTGCAGATGGATTTTCGTAGAGGGTAACGCATGTAGAAGGATGGAAATTGATTGTTATGAAGGAATTCATGAGAAGAAAAATGTAATCCAATTTCTGAGTTGCTGCTGGGTTTAGTGATACTGTTCATCTCTGGATTAGAGTGGTGTGTTCTCCATCCTGCATGAATGAAAAATAAGACATGTTTAATGAGTAATTTCCTCAAAGATAACTGTACAACATGCTAATATGTTTGGTCTAAAGAGTAAAGAACAAATGTACTTCATCAATTAAAATAGTGAAAACTATTAATTTCAAATGATTGGCTGCAGCAGTCACCTGACATTGTTTATGTCATGAGACCCATTGGGGGACACAGGACAGATAGCAGAGGAGCAGCGCTGAACTGAAAGATAAATATAGATTTGTTTTCCTTTGTACAGCACGGTGGAATAATTAATAGCTCCACTATAGCCATGTTTATGTTACAGTTGGGGAAGCAGTGACCATTATGGCTGGGATAGGGGTGTAGATTTGATGGTCCTCGGAGCATGGACTTGCCCTGCAGGGGCATGACTAAGCGAATACCTGGTTTTCTCTAGAGCCTCTGGTGCTGATGTTAGGTTTGTGCTAAAAGTAGCTGCCAGATACCACTCCAAGGCAGTCCCTAGATCCGTAATAGCAAACCCAAATGGTAGCAGGTGAGAAAGAGTTGGAGCAACAGACTGGACTCTGAACTGCAACCAGGCAACATGGAGTCGGAGCTACAGGCGTGACAGAATTGGTATTGCAGACTGGGTGGACACTGGTACTGGATCAGACAGAATGGCTGGTTCAGACAGGGAGGACCCTGGATTAGGTTTAGGTGTAGACAGGACTGCTGGTACAGACGGGACAGGTTAAAACCTATATATGTTCTCAAAGTATACCAAGCGCCAAAATAAATATTAACCTATACTAAACAGGGAGTATTGGAGTGCAAGTAAAATCAGGTTTTTATTGTGGAAGCAATACATACAGTGGGTACGGAAAGTATTCAGACCCCTTTAAATTTTCCACTCTGTTTCATTGCAGCCTTTTGATCAATTCAAAAAAGTTCATTTTTTTCTCATTAATGTACACTTGGCACTCCATCTTGACTGAAAAAAACCCTGAAATTTAGATATTTGTGCACATTTATTTATTAAAAAAAGAAAAATTTAAATATCACATGGTCATAAGTATTCAGACCCTTTGCTCAGTATTGAGTAGAAGCACCTTTTGAGCTAGTACAGCCATGAGTCTTCTTGGGAATGATGCAATAAGTTTTTCACACCAGGATTTGAGGATCCTCTGCCATTCTTCCTTGCAGATCCTTTCCAGTTCTGTCAGGTTGGATGGTGAACATCGGTGGACAGCCATTTTCAGGTCTCTCCAGAGATGCTCAATTGGGTTAAGGTCAGGGCTCTGGCTGGGACAGTCAAGAATGGTCACAGAGTTGTTCTAAAGCCACTCCTTTGCTATTTTAGCTGTGTGCTTAGGGTCATTATCTTGTTGGAAGGTGAACCTTCGGCCAAGTCTGAGGTCGAGGCCATTCTGGAAGAAGTTTTCATCCAGGATATCTCTGTACTTTGTTGCATTCATGTTTTCTTCAATTGCAACCAGTCATCCTATCCCTGCAGCTAAAAAAATCACCATAGTATGATGCTGCCACCACGTTTCACTGTTGGGATTGTATTGGACTGGTAATGAGCAGTGCGTGGTTTTCTCCACACACCGCTTAGAATTATCACCCAAAATTTCTATCTTCATCTCCAGTGGTTGATACCTTTTAATGGCTAACTGAAAAGATGGTAAGCATAGCAAGCTTGCTATGCTTACCATCTTTTAATTTAGCCATTAAAAGGTATCAACCACTGAGGACTCTCAGATTCCAATATTTTTCTATCTACTGGTAAACACGGTACAAACATTTTTTACCTTATCTTCATCTCATCAGACCAGAGAATCTTATTTCTCATTATCTGGAAATCCTTCATGTGTTTGTCTTTCATATGTCTTGCACTGCGTAGAAGCTTCTGACAAAGAGGCCCGACTGGTGGAGGGCTGCTGTCATAGTTGACTTAGTGGAACTTTCTCCTATTTCCCTACGCCACAGTTATCTTGGGGTTCTTCTTTACCTCTCTCACCAAGGCTCTTCTCCCATGATTGCTCAGTTTAACTGGATGGTAAGGTCTAGGAAGATTTCTGGTGGTCCCACACTTCTGCCATTTAAGGATTATAGAGGCCACTGTGCTCTTAGGATCCTTTAGTACTGCAGAAATTCTTTTGTAATCTTGGCCAGATTTGTGCCTTGCTAGAATTCTGTCTCTGAGCTCCTTGGGCAGTTCCTTTGACCTCATGATTCTCATTTGGTTTGGCATGCACTGTGAGGTCTTATATAGACAGGTGTGTGCCTTTCCAAATCAAGTACTATCAGTTTAATTAAAAACAGCTGGACTCCAATGAAGGAGTAGAACCATCTCAAGGAGGATCACAAGGAAATGGACAGGATGTGACTTAAATAAGAGTATCTGAGCAAAGGGTCTGAATACTTATGATTATGTGATATTTCAGTTTTTCTTTTTTAATTAATATGCACCAATATCTACATTTCAGTTTTTTTTCCAGTCAATATGGGGTGCAGAGTGTACATTAATGAGAATAAAAATTTTTTTTTTTTGAAATTAACAAAAGCTGCAATGAAACAAAGAGTGAAAAATGTAAAGGGGTCTGAATACTTTCTGTACCCACTGTATATTTAACACATGTATATTACAATACATTAAAGTGTATAGACAGAACAGGAGGGGACTTAAGCCCCCATCACACATAATGAGATAGTTAGCGAGATTGTTGTAACGTCAAAGGTTTTGTGATGTAACAGCGATCTCGCTAACGATCTCGCTAAGTGTGACACTTAAGGCCACTTCACACACTGTGACAGCCACCAGCAACCTGGCCCCAGCTGTGAGGTCGCTGGTTGCTGCACGTTGCTCAGGACCATTTTTTGGTCCCAAGTCTCCCGCTGGTCAGCACACGACGAGCACAGAGACGAGCGAACCAGCGACCTCACAGGCTGGTATCCATGATAAACAGCGGGTAACTAAGCAGTGCGTGCTGCTTAGTTACCCGGTGTTTATCATGAATACCAGCATCCTCCCTGCTTAGCGCAGCCTGTAAGCAGGGAGGACGCTGGTAACTATGATAAACTGCAGGTATCTAGGTACCCACAGTTTATCATGGTTACCAGCGTCCTCCCTGCTTACAGGCTGCGCTAAGCAGGGAGGACACTGGTATCCATGATAAACACCGGGTAACTAAGCAGCACGCGCTGCTTAGTTACAGCTGTTTATCATGGATGCCAGCAATTTCACGTGTGCTGAGTCGCTGGTGAGTCTGTCTGTTTGACAGCTCACCAGCGACTGCAGAGAGACTTTCCAGCGATTCCAGCCAGGTGGGATCGCTGGTGGGATCACTGGAAAGTCTCAGTGTGTGACGGTACCTTTAGCAGTTATCAGGCCTGCTGTGAGATCGCTGATTCTTACAAAGTGCTTGGGTAATTTTTTGATCATTGGTCTCCTGCTGGTCAGCACGCATTTTATCTGTATATTAACACTAAACAAACATACACAGGACCTGCTGAAGCGTGCAGAGCACGCGAAACGGTCACCGTCGTCCCTCCGTCCTCCCTTCCCTGCACCCACCGATGTAATCTTTTGGAATAAAGCTGTTCTTGGAATAAAGGATCCCGGAGTGCCGCTGTTTTCTTCTTAAGCTCTTAAACATAATATCATCTAGGTTACTTATGAATAACTCTTAGTCTAAAAGGATTAACTGTTAACTCAATTCTGTTAAATTGCAGTGTAGGTGCTAACCAGCCCAGTCTATTGATAAAATGTATATTACAAAGGGTAAGGTTCTGGAAGAGTTTAGGACAGGTTCAGGGATATGAAAACAGATTAGCTGGTTGGGGTACTCACTAGACACTAAAGTTGCTCAGGGGAACAGTGCCTTCAATATCTTGTGCCTCCCAGCCATGGACTGGGGACAATTCTGTAGTATGCACACTGCCCCTTTGAGAAGCAAGGAGTGCGAGGACGCATGCCCTAAGAGCCTGGACAAGAGACCTGCATGATTTGCGCAGGCCTAGGAAGCTGGGAAACACAGCGGGGCACTGGAGAGACACAAGAGCAGTCATGGCAGTGAGTATGATGGTGTCTCTGCTGAGTGGAAAAAGCGGAGCAGGGATGAGACAATGGAGTTACACTTTAAGAGAATGTAAGCCTGGTAAAAATGTACACAGCCTGTGTTTTAAGGCTTTTAGAAAATCCAGTTAAAATAGTCCAAAAAGCAGGCTGTACTACATATGAATGATTACCAGCCTTACCTTTTCTTATACTTGGCCAATGTAGTCTGTGTGAGAGAATTATAGCTTCTCTTTCGAGATACACATGCAGATTATGATTAGGGTGGACAGGCTCTGTAGCGCTGGGGGGCGATGGCCATCTCTCTCCCTGTGTGCTCTCCCCTCTCTCTGCTCTCTCTTTCCCCCTGTGCTGCCTTCTCCCCTCTTTACTCTCTCCTTTGACCTGTCTCATCTCTGTGCACTGTCTCTCTCGCTCTCTGGGTGCTGTCTTCTCCCCTTGTGTGCTATTTTATCCACTAATGTGCTCTCTCCTTTGAGTTGACCCCCATGTGCACACCTCCAGTGTGCTGTCTCTCTCCCCCCAGTGCTGTTTCCTCTCCTCGTGTGATCTCTTCTTTGGGCTGTCTCCTCCCTGTGCACTCTCCGAACACTGACGGTGCCGCAGTCCTGACCTATCAGTGGCGGTAGCTGCATGCGGCTGCACACTGGACCAGAGGGCAAATTAGCCCTCCAGTTCTGTGTGCTGATCCAGTCGGGGGCTGTCAGGTTCCAGGTTCATCCCTGAAAGCCCAGGACCGGATCACACCGCAGCGTGAAGCCGCCCTAACTTGTTATCATGCATTGCCTAAACGTTATTTACATGAGGGAGAACAACTCTTTCCGAGGGCACATGTATTTATGAACTTGTAAGACCTGATAAATCATTTCCTCATGTGACTGGGAAAAGACATTCTTAGATATTTTTTCCCTGGCTGCTTAGAAGACTTTTTCAATAAGTTGACGTCACTTGTTTAAAAGGGTATTTGTGTTTGTAAAAGTAATGAATGATTGTGAAAATGCCAAGATATTGAAATCTGGCAAGCATTTACTATTCTGTACTGTTCTCAGATTCAGTGAAAGAAAGTCCACCCATGGTGCGTCTGTGACAAGAATATGGATCGGCTAATCAAACGCCTCGGGATCCTAACTTCTTTAATCTTAGTTTTTTTTTTCTTTTTCAAGTCTAAGTGTGAGCTAGAAGAAATGTTCTGAGATATTTCCAACACTAAACATTTGATTGCCTCAATTACATTTAAAAAACTAATTAAACTAATTCTGACAACAGTCTTGTAACATATTCCCTGATACCTTCTTTAAAAAATTATTACTTTTTAGTAGTCATCTCATAATTTTAAGGCTGTGTGTCCACTGTGCATATTTGTTTGTGCGGCTTTTTTCCAGCCTCAAAAACACAGCTTTTCTAATAAGCATGCATGTTTTTCGGCTATGTGCCTATGATGAACCCAGGGCTAGGGTACTCAGATACCGGGCCAAGGTCTGATGGAATTACCTGGGGAGTCCTGGCATGCCGACTCCAGAGAGTCATCCCGTCGCTGCTGCATGTGGATCAGGTGGGCTTTGTGAGCGGAAGGCAGACGAAGGATGGCACCAGGCGCTTTATTGATTTGATTAGTGTGGCTGAAAGGGCTTGAGTCCCCAGTGCCCTCCTGTCACTTGACGCTGAAAATGCGTTTGATAGGGTGCACTGGGGATAACTGGCCTCTGTCCTAGAGAAATTTGGGTTTCGGGGCCCTGTTCTCTCGGCCATTATGGCCTTGTACTCCAACCCGAGCGCCAGAGTGCTCTCCTCCGGATTTCTCTCCTCGGCCTATTCTCTGATTAACGGTACCCGCCAGGGCTGTCCCCTGTCTCCATCTTTTCCTTGATAATCGAACCGCTTGCGGAATCTATTAGATCAAACCCGGCTATAACTGGGTTTTCCGTCGATGAAATATCCCATAAAATCGGGCTCTACGCCGATGATATTATTATAGCTTGCACTGATTTAGAGACCTCCCTGTCAGCGGTGATGGACGCCCTGGCCCTGTTCACCAAATTATCATATTATAAATTAAACGCGACTAAATCGTTTATTTTCCCCATCGGTGTCCCAGGCCCGCTTGCTGCCAGACTGCGTCGTAAGTTTCCCTTCGTTTGGAGGGAGGAGGGTGTTCCATACCTCGGGATCACCCTAACAAACATTCACCGGATAGTGTCAGTTAATGTGGATGCTCTCCTGGCTTCCCTGCGCAGAGAAACAAACACTCACCCCCTGCCAGCCCTGTTGTGGGTGGCGCGCATTCACGCTTTTAAAATGTTCCTCCTCCCGAAAGTTCTATACCTCTTTCACAAACTGCCTCTGTCTATTCCCTCCAACCTACTATGCGCTTGCAAGGAGCCGTGCATGCATACATCTGGGCAGGCCGAAGAGCCAGAGTATCGGGGAATATCATGTATCTGCCTTACAGTCAAGGGGGAATGGGAGTTCCTAATTTGTCGGCGTATTACAGAGCTACACTGCTTCAAGAGGCCAAGCTTTGGTGGATGGCGAGGGGCACTGAGGGCTGGGTGGGTCTCGAGTCTGCTCTCCTTGGGACTGGTTCTCTGTGCCATCTTTTGGAGGCGGAGTGCTTGGCCCCTACGGGGGTGTCCCTGCAGCTCCCCACGATGGTACCACTCTTGAGAGCCTGGAGGGAGGAGGTGGGGAAGCAGATCTCATTATCCCCTAAGGATATAGACATTGGGGCTTTGCCTTTTCATATCCCCTTCCGGAACATTGGTCCTTGGACGCAGGCGGGGATCCGCAACTGTGCGGACCTCCTTGAGTCGGGTTGTCTCAGGCCCTTTTCGAGCCTTTGTGCAAGATTTCCGGGTATAGAGAGGACTTTCTACCAATATGCGCAGATCTCACATTTCTTTAGCTCTCTTGGGGGGACGTGGGGGGCCCACCCTCCGCCTGAGGTCTCCCATTTTCAAAAGTTCCTTTTTTCCCCACTAAACAAAAAGCTTTGTCGGGAGTGTATAGACATATGACTGCGGCCTTGTTCCCCAATAAACCAAGCTACTTGAGGAGATGGGAGGAAGACCTGGGGTTCACTATCCCGGAGGAAGATTGGTATGGGGGACTGAGGGTCTTACAGGCAGCTTCCAGGTGTGTTAATCACCTGGAGACCCTGAAGAAAATTCATATGAGGTGGTATTACCCTCCGGTGACCCTTGTGTGTTTCTCCCAGGATCGATCCCCTCTATGCTGGAGGGACTGCGGAGAAAGAGGTACACTGGCCCACATGTGGTGGTCCTGCCCCAGACTGGCCCCCTTTTGGGCAGTCATCTCTGGCTTGATGGGATCGGTAACGGGCATGCGTGTCCAGGTGTTGCCGCAGCTGGCAATCTTGCATGTAGGGATCAATCTCTTTCCCAGGGACTCCAGAATGCTGATTTCTAATGTTTTAACTGCTGCAAGGTAGAGCATCGCAGCTAAATGGAGGGAGGACGCCCCCCCCCTTCCATTGCAGAGGTCATGGATCATCTGAATGTGATATTCCACAATGAATACCACCTAGCTTTAGATAATGCCACCAGAAACAGGGTGATAGATGACTGGGCACGATGGGCGGCCCACCCGTCAGCAGTTCCGATTGTGTGAGACGGAGGTATTCACGTTGCTATTTCTGCCATTGTTCACAATGTATATGGTATCTGCGTTTAGGTCCCTGGTGGTCTTTGTCTCATCCAAACCCCCTTACTCCCCCCCCTCTACTTCCCTTGGCTGTTTTGTTTTCTTGTTTATGTATTCTTGTCTATGTTTATGTCATTGTATTTGCTTTGCATAACCTCAATAAAAATTATTGGAACAAAAAAAAAAGAAAGGCGGCTGCGAGCTGGAGTTCATAAAAAGCCTTCATTTTTGCTGTGCAGAGCTGTGCTGATGCACTGCTCCATACAGCACAAGCAATATGTCCCCTAAGGGGACTAATAAATGCAATAAAAATATGAACACCCCCCACCAAAGTTCAAATCAACCCCCTTTTGCCCCATTGAAATTAAAACAAATAAATAAAAATACACATATTTGATATTGCTGCATTTAGAAATGTTCAATTTATCAAAATATTAAATAAAATAATCTAACTGATAACAGCGTAGCAAAAAAAATTCCAGAATTATGTTATGCTATGAAACATAGCAAGAAAGGCATTAGTCAGATTAGGGTACAAAAAATAAGTCATCACTTGACCACAGATTCCTGAAATTAAAATTGTTACAGTTCTCGAAAAATGGAGCCAAAGCGTCTTTTTTTTTTTTTCACAAACTGCAGAATTTTTTTTTAGTACTTAAATGGAAATGAAAGTATACATGTTTGGTGTTTGCAGCCTCACACTGACCTGGATAATAATGATGCCAGGTCAGTTTTACCATATAATGAACATGGAAAGTAAAAAAACCTTATGGAATTGCACTTTTTTTTCACTTCAAATTCTTTTCCCATTTTCTAGAACACTATGTTGCAGAATCAATGAATAAAAGGAAAGGGGGAATGGGAAAAGCTCACCCTTATGCCTCTCAATAGATCCGGTCAGGTGCACGGCAGTGCTGGCATCAACAATTTTCAAGCAATAAAATGAAGAAAAAGCCAGCACCTGGTTCATATAGTTAAGGAGATCTTCTTTATTCCCGGACTCACGTACACATATTTAAAATCTGCATCTGCATGGCAGGCATAGCCAGACCCGTTTTGTTTACAACATCCTTAGGCCGATTTTGCATCACGGCAAGATCAGGTCCGGGGCTGTAAGGTTCACACCGGACCCGATTTAGAAACACAACCAGAGGGCAAATATGCCCTCAGGTCTAGTTTGCAGCCAGATTCAGGACATCGCAGCAGCAGCTGCAGCAATTTCAAGATCGTGGCTAGCGGGGAGCTAGTCACGGTCCTGAAATCTTTGCAGGGGACAGCTCCAGGTGCTGAAGTTTAGCAGCACTAGCTGCTAAACTCCAGCAGCCGGCATCTGGCTCTCAGATCCGATGCGATACGGTGCCATAGACACCCATGTTAAGGGACGCCAGATTGCACCGGATCCGGGAGGGTCCGGGAGGATCCGATTTTGTCCGATTTTTCTCCCGGACACAAAAATGCTGCAAGTAACGTTTTTGAGTCCAGGAAAAAAAATCTGAATTCAACCGGATCCTCCTGGATAGATGGAAACCGGATGGCAAGTAGACCCATCCTGCTCCATAGGCCTACATTAGTGACTCACCCAGGGGTCTTTGGGAACATGGGACATGGGCATGGAGTTGAGAGGAATGTCACTGGTGGCCCGCCCGAACCCTTGTCCCTGGTGGTCAACTGAAAATGGGGGAATAATTGAAAGGGAATAAAAAGAAATAAAGTTTCTTGTGAATCCACCTGCAGATTCACTAGCGCCGCTGTCAGACCGCCGGGGACGATGGTATTGCAGCTTGGGTGGTGTGGCTCCCTGCAGGTGGAGCCGGGTCCCCGGGGCAGGATGGCACTGTATTTGTTGTCGTGGCGCTGGTTGTGGGCAGCGCAACTGCGCAGCGGTTTGTGTAGAAAGGAGACACGGAAGCCGTGTGAGTCTGTACTGGTACTTTACTGAACCCGGTTCAGATGGCAATTCAGGTTACAGTTTGCACAGTCTTTGAACAGGTAGCTGGCCATGTAGTCACTGAGGAGGGTAAAGTCTCTTTGAGGTTCCAGTAGTATAACTTCTTTTGTCTATCCTACATCCTGCTGGATTTACTTGCGCCTCCTTACTTTCCTTGCACTGCCCTATACAGCCCGCTTGCCTACCAGGCCCCTTCTGGTGGGGCTGCACATTCTGGACGGGGATGTCGGGGTTGCTGAACTAACCCGCGACTGACCGGTGTCGATGGCTCAGGGGAGAACTCGCCTGTACCATTCCTCGGAGCCGGCACTCCATTGGTGGAGAAGGATTCCTGCGGACTATGGAAGATACGGCATGGGGTTTCCTCTTTCTTTTCCTGGGCCGCCCTTTTCTCTCTCAGGCGCCCTCCCTGGGAGACCCCTCTCTCTTGGGCTCCCTCCTTGCTTCGCTCTTCAGACTAAACTAAAGCTGTGTGTGTGTCTTCCCACCTCTCCTAACTCTGCCCACTGGGACTGGGTCTCATTCCTAAGGATTTAACCCCATCATCCCTGGCTCTAGAGTGTGTGAGTGCTGGTATAGGAGCCTCATGTCAACTTTGCACTCCCCTACGACAGGAATACTGAACACTCTATTGTGTGTAAAGTACCCCTACTGTGGTGGACTGACCAGTGGGGCACTACGTTAGCACAAAATCAGGTCTGGGGCTGTCAGGTTCACACCGGTTTGCCCCGGACCTGATCTTGCCGTGATGTGAAACCGGCCTTACTCTTTCCCAAGGGAAACAGACTGACATACATAGGTATATACAAGACAACACATGAATCTCATTAAAATCAGGTGTTAACAATCGACAAGATTTGCATATACCTAGCTGCTCATTATACAAGGAAAGATTTGAGACAAGGAAGATATGAAAAGGTTGAATAATAGGCTGCACAATTGCAATGATGTTAGTTTCCACAAGAATCCATATGAGATCATAAAAATTATAAAACATGTATGCATTAGGGATGAGCGAGTCTACTCATTACTATTCGTTACTCAGCGAATAGTACGGTACTCGCTCTACTCGTTACTCTGCGAGTATCCTAGCGATTACTCGCACAGTAATGAGTCCAATGTAAATTAAGGGAAATGTAATTCCTCTGCTGCTGGAGCCTATAAGGCCTGGCAGCAGAGGAAAAACCAGCAATTTCCAATTTCATTGTTTAAAACCCAGCAGTAAAAAGCCGCTGGCTTTTAAACAATGCTCACAGCTGCTGACAGCTTCCCTGCCGCCTGACAGCAGGATCCTCCGCTTCCCCATCGCCTCCCCACCCTATCCTAACTTAGGATCGGGGGGGGGAAAGCAGAGGATCCTGCTGTCAGCAGTGGCTGGCACTATTGTGGGGGGGTGTCAATTCACTCACCGTCCTCCGCGGCCGCAGTCTTCTTCTGTGTCTTTGCTGCTTTGCGAAAGCAGCCGCACAGAATGGCGGTGGCCGCAAAGCACGGCCGCTGTCACAGCATTAAGTAAAAACCGGATTCTCCCGGACTGTCCCGGTCCGAAGCAATCCGGGACCATAGAGCCCCATGTTGTGAGGCGCCGGATTGCACCTGCCGGGTACAATCTGGGAGAATCCGGTTTTTAAAACTGGATTCTCCTGGATTGTACCGGTTCGGTGCAATCTGGCACCCCATAACATGGGGCTCTATGGTCCCGGATTGCACAGGACCGGGGCAATCTGGTTTTTAATCCGTTTTCTATCTTTGACCTTCCTGCCTGGATTTTCAAATGAACAGCTGACTCAGGTCAGCTGTTCATTTGAAGTAGCAGTGCTGGCAGGGTTCATGTGAGTTCATGCTTGAATGCATGAACTCACATAAACTTTCCCAGGGTGCACAGCACTGCTACATCTCTGGTGGAGATTCTCTACCAGAGATGTAGCAGAGCTAAAGAAGAACCCTGGATTGGACTACGTTGGAAAGAAGAGGATTTTTTTTAAATAAAGATGGAGTCCCTAAGTGTCTTTTTGGTTTTTTTCAAATAAAAATATTTTTTCTCTGTGTTGTGTTTTTTTTTTAAAATTCACTACAAATTCATGGCGGTAATGTCTACTATTGGCGGCTGCGGGCTGCTCTTCACAGCGTGGGGTGCCCAGAAGGCTTGGGCCTCCCTGTGCTGCAGATTCCAGCCCCCAGCTGCCTAGATGGACCTGGCTGGTAATAGAAATCGCGCGGAGCCCCACACATTTTTTGTTATTATTTCATGAAATTCATGAAATAATAAAAAATAAGGGCTTTCTGATATTTCTGTGTCCAGGCAGGTCCAAATAGTCAGCTGGGGGTTGGGGGCAGCCCGTGGCCACCTGCTGCATCCAGCTGGCATACAAAAATATGGCGAAGCCCATGTCAAAATTTTTCTGAAAAATCCATTAAACAATCTAAAAAGGGACTGCATCTTTATTAACCCCTCGACCATGGTCGAGGGGTTAATAAAGATGCAGTCCCTTTCATTCTTATTGTTTTTTTGATTTTTCAGAAAAAAAATTGACGTGGGCTTCGCTGTATTTTTTGTATCCAGCCGGATACAGCAGGCAGCGACGTGCTGCCACCAACCCCCAGGTGCCTATCTGTACCTGGCTGGACATAGAAATATCATGAGGCCCTTTTTTATTATTTCATGAATTTCATGAATTAATAAAAAAAAATACGTGGGGATCCGTGCTATTTCTATGTCCAGCCAGGTACAGCAAGGCAGCTGGGGGCTGGAATCTGCAGCGCAGGGAGGCCCAAGCCTTCTGGGAACCCCCCGCTGCGAATGGCAGCCCGCAGCCACCCCAGAAAATGGCGCGTTCATTGAAGTGCCATATTCTGGCACTGAACCCAACTCTTCCAGGGCCCTGGTGCGGTGGCTCACTGGGTAATAAAAGGGTTAGGGCCAGATTTGTATTATCAGATGGCCCTAAGCCCGAAATTCATGGCGTTCACACCAATAGTAGACATTACCGCCATGAATTTCTAGTGAATTTTTTAAAAAAACACAACACAAAGAAAAAATATTTTATTAGAAATAAAACAAAAAACACACTTAGACTTCCATCTTTAATTTTTAAAAAATCCTCTTCCGTCCGCCGTAGTCCCAAAACGCAAATTCAGCACTGCTACATCACTCTGCATAGACACACATGTCTATGCAGAGTGATTGCAGGCAGAGACATGACAACAGTCAGGGTTCACCTCAGGTCATAGCTCTGGCTATGACATGAGGTGAACCCTGCTGTCAGAGCCATACTGCTGCTGCCGGCCGCCGGATATTGCCGATCGCCGGCAGAGCAGTGAATGAACTGGAAGTCATTACCTTCCAGTTTATTCACTGCTCTGCTGGCGGTCGGTAATCTCCGGCGGCCGTCGGCAGAGTTCGGCTTTGACAGCAGCCTGAGCTATGACCTGAGATGAACCTTGAATGTTTTCATTTCTTAGCCTGCAATCACTCTGCATAGACATGTCATGCAGTGCTGAAATTGTGTTTTGGGACTACGGCGGATGGAAGAGGATTTCTTTTAAATAAAGATGGAGTCTCTAAGTGTCTTTTTGTTTTTTTTTCAAATAAAAATATTTTTTCTATGTGTTGTGTTTTTTTTTAAAAAAACTCACTAGAAATTCATGGCGGTAATGTCAACTATTGGCGTGACCGCCATGAATTTCAGGCTTAGTGCCAGCTGATAATACAAAGCTGGCCCTAACCCCTTCATTACCCAGTGAGCAACGGCATCAGGGCCCTGGAAGAGTTGGGTTCAGCGCCAGAAAATGGCGCTTCAATGAATGCAACATTTTCTGGGGTGGCTGCAGGCTGCCATTCACAGCGGGGGGGTTCTCAGAAGGCTTGGGCCTCCCTGCGCTGCGGATTCCAGCCACCTGCTGCTTAGCTGTACCTGGCTGGACATAGAAATATCATGAGGCCCTTTTTTTATTATTTCATGAATTTCATGAAATAATCCAAAAAAAAAATGCGTGGGGCTCCGTGCGATTTCTATGTCCAGCCAGGTCCAGCTAGGCAACTGGGGGCTGGAATCCGCAGCGCAGGGAGGCCCAAGCCTTCTGGGCACCCCCCGCTGCGAATGGAAGCCCGCAGCCCGCAGTCGCCCCAGAGAATGGTGCATTCATTGAAGCACCATTTTCTGGCGCTGAACCCAACTCTTCCAGGGCCCCGGTGCGGTGGCTCACTGGGTAATAAAGGGGTTAGGGCCAG